>CM051619.1:92607870-93807870 GCA_028020825.1 Podargus strigoides | reverse complement strand
AGTGCAAGACACTTGTCATTATAACCCAATACGAAGCTTCACAACTGTATGCATAGAGCCATTATAGAGCTCTAGTAGCGTTAAAGGGACCACTCAAAGACAAGGAAAGTGCGGGAAATGAGAGTGAAGAAAGAAAATGAGAAAAAAGTTTGTTTATCCAGTCACAGCAGGACTGCACAAACACACCAGATGACACGGTCAGCAGGGAAGGAAATACCCAGTGTACGGTCCTAGGTGAGCCAAGATTATCCATTCATCTAAGACTGCAGAAAACGGAAAATATGATCACAACTCCTAGTTGAAAGGAGGGGGAAAGGGAGGGGGAAAAATCCTGGACTCTGCTAATTTCACCTTGTTCAGTGAACCTTTATTTTTTCACGTAAATCACTGAAATAAAGAAAGAAGTCTGCAGCTTGTGCTGGTTTGGCTGCTCTTAATCAAAGACGTTGAGTGGATTTCTTAATGGTGTTCCAGTAACCATTGCAGTAAAACCAACACTAAATTAGACCTTAAGCAGCCAGTTTACTGATTAGTAGATACAGATCCTTATGGAAGTACTTTATTTCCTTTTCACTTAAAAAATATACCAAGATTTTCTTTAACCATCCTGGAATTTTCTTCATTAATTGTGCTAAAATTCATACAAAAATTAGTAAAATCCAAGGGGTAATAGATCTAATTTCCTTTAAGTTTTACTAGGAGATAAATAGTTTAAACTTACAGATGTGCAAAGGAAGTTTTAAAGCACTATTAATGTTTTTACACAACAGGGTTTTGTTATTTAAATAGCCTGTTACTGCACAGCACCAAGTTTCTGAATCCAGATTGAGTTTGGGAGTAGCTCAGCCCAGAGAGGGTTGAGAGTGCTCTGCATATTTCCAGCAAACCCTTTGCACTTTTTAGGGTTGGGCTTTTATGTTTGAAACAACTAAAAAGAAAATAGGAATTTATGAAAACACAATTCATAGACAGAATTGAGCTGTGGGCTTCATCCCAGCATCTCATTACAGGAATCCCTCTAGCTGCCTTAATAAATTTGAAGAAGCTTTCATTATAGGACAGTCCTATTTGATGGAAGACATTTATCTTATAATCAATGTGTAATTATGCTCGATGTTAAAGAGCCATTCTTCAGCAACTCTGAAAGGTAAAGCAGTCTATGAATGTTTCATAGAATGTACTTTGAATTGCACTGAAGAAAAAGATATCTTTATTTCAAGAAATGCTTGTCTGATTATATTGGGCTTTACATTGTAAAATTAAGAATATTTATTAATCTTAATATCAGAGCAACCAAAATTGTTTAAATATTTACCTTTCAAATACTGTCATAACTACATTATTAACAATAACATTTTTTGTGGTTTAATGTTTCCAAACATAATGATTTTTCTTTGCCTCAAGTTCTCCTGATGCTTAACGTCACAACAGTGTCTCAGTTAAGACTTCTTTGGGATCAACACAAATGATGTGGACTGGGATTAAAAAAGACAGCAAAATAGAAATCTTATAGGGTTTTAAACAAAACTAGGTTATGGATTTTTGTAAGAGAAATAATAAATAATTAATATATATAGCAGGATTCACACATATGTCAGTAAAAACATTCTGAAAAAAAATCTTACAAAACAGCACATTTCTATCCATAGCTGGATATATCAATTAATTTTTGTAATTCTCACTCTCTTTTATACCCTGTTTGGAAGCTGTATGCAGCTCGGCTAAATTAATTTCTCTGTGTTGGAGGTTCAGAATGAGTTCTTTGCTTCTGGCACCAGGGCCAAACCCTAGTCTCAGTGATGCACTTATGTTGCTCATGTAAGCCTGTGGGAATCTTATCAGGGGAACTGGTAAATTTTCTAGTTTTACTAGGCAAGCTGAGAGCAGAACTTGGCCCCGCATAGGCTTAGTCTATATAAGAGTCAGAGATTACCTAGGTGCCTTGCTGCTTTCTGTTACAAATAGCCTCCTTCCCTCTGTACAGGTTCGACCCTTTCCAGTGTCAAACCATAAGGCTCCTGCAGAGCTTCCAGTAGTGGAAAACTTTTTCACGCAAGTTGATGAGGATAAACTCAGCTCCTTATCCCCAAAGAGGGCAGAATAGTGTCTTAATGCTGCAATTCCATCCTTTCAGGTCCCCCCGCTCATCTCCAAATGCGTTTCCTTTCCTTTCCATCTACCTCTCTGGAATCACTGTTGTCCCTTCCCTCAGAAGTCATGACTTCTCCCAGCCAAGATCCACAGTTTTCCGCCATCTTACTCTTTGGTTTCTAAGGTTTCCTATAGCTTTCCATTTCATATTTCCTGTTTTTTTCCTTTTTCTTTCTTTCTTTTTTTTTTTTTTAATTTTCCAAGAGGTCCCACAAAGCTTTCCCTCTCTCATCTCTTTCAGATTCTTTCCATTCTCTTCCAAGTTCAAATCTCATCCCACTATCACTGACTGGTCCCCGTCCTCTCTTTTTGGCTGTAGTGTCAAATCTATCAACATCCCCAAGCAAAAACTTTCTAGAATTACGATTTTCACAAATTTCCATCAGGCCCCAACTTAGACTGGGGCTTTCCCCTGTATTGCAGCTACCAGCTGAACCAGTGCAACCACTAACAGGCAACACTGGCATTTGCACCACAGAGTTTAGTGGTTTTGAGGCAAAATGAACTTCAGAACTGCAGATATCCTTTTTCCCCCCTTCCATTTCTTAATTAATTTTATTTTACTTATTTATTCAGGCTGATTGACTGTCATCTTAAAGGTGTCCTGAACTGAAGGCTCCATTAACTATGGGAAGCTTAAATTTAGGGACAACTTTTTCAAAATAACAGAAGTCTCCTGGAACGACTCCTTATACCGTTATTATTAAAAGAAATTCCAAAGAACACAAAGTCCAGCAAGGGAATCAAAGGCAAAAAAAGGCAAACGGATGATCATTTGTTAAAACTGACTGCTTCCAAGAAGAACACTTTTACAAGTAATACAAAAAGCAATGAAAAGGTTCTCACCAGACTTTATTGAAATGTCTCTGGGGAAAATCCATTAGAAATACATTTGCAATCAGTCCAGTATCACATTTCTACTGTAAATATGGCAATTAAGAAGGTCAAGTTACCAGAGGTTGTGTAAAAGTGAGATGAGCAGTTAAGAAGGAATTTATATTGAGAGTATTTTGTATACAATTTATGTCTTTTACTCTCTCTTAAAACACATCATACTTCTTATACATTATATTCACAGTGACGGGCTACTGAAACAATGACCCATCTTTGATTTCCTTATCTCCATGCAAACTCTTTGGAAATATGCTTGCATCTGATGCACTGATTAGATGAGAGCTGAATCCATGCCAATAAGAGAATTGCTGTAAATTGTTGGATGAGTGTAAATTACACCCACACCACTGGTGTAGCAGAGAAAAATATGTAACTTGAGATTATGAAGTGTCCTGCTGTGACATAAATGGAGTGGAAAGGCACTTAGTCCAGAGAGGACCATAAATGGTTTAAAGCCAACAAATGCTCAAGTAATGTGTAAGGGTAGAAGAATGATTCAGGAAGTGACAAAAGTGAAGGTGGTTATCTAACCTCTAGTATCCAGGAGCAATCCCAGCTTTACCTGCACACGGCT
Source organism: Podargus strigoides (assembly GCA_028020825.1). Lineage (NCBI taxonomy): Eukaryota > Metazoa > Chordata > Aves > Caprimulgiformes > Podargidae > Podargus > Podargus strigoides. Next base: position 93,804,251 of record CM051619.1, on the reverse strand, counting down.
GTGCTGCACAGCCATAGCTGTGCTGATATATATATTTGGGGAACTAAGTAGTGAATGGGATCTACGAACTCACCTTGATTTCAACCTTCTCCCTGAAACACCAGAAAGAAAGTTATTCTGATCCAGGATCAGTTCATCACAGCAGCACACTCTTTACCACTGGGGCAGCCTGCTGGTAACACAGAGTCTCTGGCACAGAAGTGCAACCCATATGTGTGCAACTATGAACTTGTGTAATGTATACAGCTCTGGAAACAGCACCTGTCTGCACATACATGAGTGTAGAGAGCCAGCAGCTCGCACTAAGGAGGGCTGTGCTGCTGTACAACCCCAGCAGTGCAGCAGAGCTGTTGCTCAAGGCAGCAAATGGTGACCAGTGCATGAACAGACACATGCTGTCTCCTTCATAAGCAACACATGGGAGAGGGTCAGCAGCTGGGTGAAAAAAGATAATGCTGGAGATGTGAAAAAATAAAAAGCCTGAAAAGAGATGGTGCTAGGAAAATAGAAATGGAACACAAAAATTACAGGAGAGGGCAGGAAGCAAACAACTTCAGCCCTAAACAAGACACCAGTCAGAAGCTTTCAGGGAACAAACAGTAACCAACCCCAGAGGACAGTCTCCAAGGACAAGATGAGGTCCCTGGAGAGGCTACAGAACAAAGGAGGCACTGAAACTCCCACTCATTGCCTTCCATGCATGGCCACCTGAGTCAAAAGACTTTTGATTTTGTGCATGCAGACTGACCCTTAATGACACTAAGTCAGGACTGGAGAGAAGCATAGAAATGGCTCCTTTGGTTGTTTTGTTTAGCTGTCCTACATTCATAATGTTTTCAAAGCACTCTATGGTCATTAAAGATTTCTTCTCACTATGCCCCTCTGGATGCAATGTAGTAGTGTTATTTCCATCTCGCAGGAAGGAAGGCACAGAGGGTCAATGTTACTTGCTCACATATCATAGGATGCCTGAAGCAGAGCGAGGAAGTGAGCTCAGGTTTCCTATGTCTCCCCTTCATATCCTGCTTTGTCCTTTTCTGCTTCTCTCTCATCCTTTATGAATGTGCAGTGATAGGAAAGGTGCCACTTCTGTGCTCAGAAATAAAACAATCATGAGGGTAAACCTAGACACACACAGCTGAATCCAGTCTTGCTTTCATTTAAATCAGAGTCTAAAGGAGTTTGAGACTACTTTAGGTAGAGCTTACCAAATATCCCAAGAGCCATGATTCATTTTGGAGGGGGAACAACTTCAGTCAAAAAGACAACAAACCTTACTGTCAAGTCAACAGTAAACCAAAGGTAATTAATTAAAAAAATATAGATAATATTAAGGAAAAAAAAAAGATAGTAATTGATAATAATTCAAAGTTATGAAATTAAAATTTAGATAACAGAAAACAAAGACATCAGGAGAAATATAGGACTGATAGATTTCAGGGAGAAAGAAAAAGGAGGGCCTTTTGTGTTCAGAAACAAAACATTAGTCTCAGCATGCCCTTATCCTTTACGTGAGATAAAAAGTGAGTGTGTTAATACTGTTAAAAAAGCATTTGTTAGTTTTTATGTTAGTATTAGTTTTGGTAAAAAGTATTTATTAGTTTTTCTGTTTTAATACTTGAAAAGAAGGATGATATACAAGCAAGGATGATAAAATACTGCTCGGGTAAGTGGTTAACAAAGCATGGATTTAATAGGTAGGTGAGGGATATGGCCCTATGATAGCAAATACCAAAGTTAAACATCAGCTACAAAAAACTTTAAAATTTGCTGTCCTGAACAAACTACACCTTTTAGAAGTGAACAGGATTTTGCAGCACTAGGGAATTTCCAGGTCAGAAAATATCGTGCTGATATTGAACCAGCAGAATAACAGATCTAGATAAAATCCATAAATAAAGCCTGTACCAGAAGTCTGTTTTCATGTTTCATTAGCATTATGAACGTGATCAATAAAAAATAAAATTCTACCTCAAAAATAATATCTGTAACTTTGGCAAAGCTTTTGAATCAGTACAACACATATTCAAATTAGCACTGTGCATGATTGAGAACAGTCCTGGGGAGAAGGACTTGGGCATGTTGGTGGACGATAAGATCAACATGAGCCAACAGTGTGTGCTTGCAGCCCAGAAAGCCAACCGTGTCCTGGGATGCATCAAAAGCTGTGTGACCAGCAGGTCGAGGGAGGTGATTCTGCCCCTCTACTCTGCCCTTGTGAGACCTCACCTGGAATGCTGTGTCCTGCTCTGGAGACCCCAACACAAGAAAGATATGGAGCTGTTGGAGAGAGTGCAGAAGAGGGCTACCAAGATGGTCAGAGGGCTGGAACACCTCTCCTATGAGGACAGGCTGAGAGAGTTAGGCTTGTTCAGCCTGGAAAAGAGAAGGCTCTGGGGAGACCTCATAGCGGCGTTCCAGTACCTGAAGGGGGCCTACAAGAAAGCTGGGGAGGGACTTTTTACAAGGGACTGTAGTGATAGGATGAGGGGTAATGGGTGGAAGCTGAGAGAGGGTAGGTTTAGACTAGATATAAGGAAGTTGTTCTTTACCCTGAGGGTGGTGAGGCACTGGAACAGGATGCCCAAGGAAGTTGTGGATGCTCCTTCCCTGGAAATGTTCAAGGCCAGGTTGGATGGAGCCTTGAGCAACCTGATCTAGTGGGAAGTGTCCCTGCCATGGCAGGGGGGCTGGAACTAGATGATCTTTGAGGTCCCTTCCAAATCCACACCATTCTATGATTCTATGATCAATGGGCTACCAGGTAAATAGCTATGCACAAGATAACAGACAGATTTAAGAAAGGTGTTGATAAGGACCTGCCTTTGACTGGTTCAACAGGAATCTGTACTAACACTGATATTCAAATTGTCATCAATAAACCAGTAGCAAACATAAAATATCTGTTGTTATAATCTGTGGGCAACAGAAAACACATACTGTAAAGAAATAGTGAAGAAAACATGACAGTTTTACCAAATTATCTCCAAGATTTGACTGACCGAAAGGATGACAGACACTCGAAAGCAATGACTGAAGACTAGGAAAAAGACAGGAATTCCTCAGAGATTTGAAGGAATTTTCTTACTCCTAAACTACAAAAGGCTTTTCTTGGCCTTATATTTAAAAACTTTAAAATAGATTTTATTTAAAAATTTATTTTTCCGCTTCTTTCTTTCCCTTCCAATTTAGGCAATCTTTTTCTCCAGTATTATAAGTATAAAATAAATTTCTTTTTTTCTACTTCTAGGTCTTTTCCAACAGAAATATCAGTGCAGAAACAGTCTCTGAGGATTTAAAGTGCTTTATGTAAAAGTAAATTTCATTTGGATGTTCTTTAACTGTCTTTGTTCTCATTGTCCACACACTTCTAGTTTGGTTGCAATGGGATTTTCCCCCAGCGTTAAGACTTCAAGGAATGCCACTCCACTTTTCAGCCTGATGCATGCCATTGCATTGCGTGAGTGATCTGAGACCTATCTTACAACCTCCTGCAGATCTTGCCTTACAGTCTTGAGGGGAAATATGATTTTATGGCTGACTCCTCACATTCCTGTGAGGAATTCACTTCCAGTTGTCATACTCCTTTCCATTCCCCTATTCAGTCACACAAATACCCTTCCCCACAGAAAGATCATGCACAGCTTCAGAAAAATTACAAAACCTGGGATATTAATGGTTTTTGTAATCTTATAATGAAAGTGTTTACATTTCGCAGTGTCTTAATTTTGCTGAGAATGAAAAAAATAAGTCTGTTGCTTCCTCCGAAATCGATCCTGCTGGCAGCCAGCAAGTCTGCCATCCCCACTGACTTTAAACACTGTCCATATCATTCTGTAGCGATACATGTAACCTCTTTGCTTCCCATGCTTATGCCCATATGTTCAGATGCCTGCGTTTCATTCAAACTCATTATACAGGGAACGCTGCATGAGATAAAAGTAACATCTTAATTAGCAGTGTCACTGACACATTTTCTGCAAGAAAACCTTCCACTGAACCAGAAATTTCCCATATGCCTCTTTATATTGATTTGCACCTGTTGTCACTTCTGTGCCAACAAAAATACCTGAACAGAGTATGAAGGAAAAATGTAAAGTTTGTGGTGCTACCAGAGCCTTCAACTGCATGTCAGAGCGACTCCTAGCTGCCAAGTACCCAGGGAGAGGTTTCAGCAGCCTCTTGCAAACCCAAAGCAACCTCTGGCAGGATGAAAAGATGAAGCCTGACCAACACTGTTTCAGCATCAGTGAAAGCTCTGAGTAAGAAAAGAGCAGACCTATCAGACAAGTGTCTCCAGAGAGAGCAGGACTATCTGGGCACTGTCATTAACCAGAGGAAGCTCTAGTCAAATAACAAATCGACCTAAAACCAAAACACTCAATGGCCTGAGGCTCAGCAGAATAGCAATCATTAATGATTTGTGGGAAGAGATCTCAAAGGAGACATCAGAACAAGTGGCTGAAAGACACAAGCTGCAAGAAGCAGCAGTAGGCTGTGCTAGGCAAGCGCTAGGTTTCTGCTTTAGCTGCTTTCCTCAAGACATAAATATTGAGCTGTTCCAAAAACAGTGGGAGCCCAGGAGTCAGAGAGGTCTTCCCCATCCCATGTCCAAATTCCTGCTGTTGAGCATGGGGCAAATACACAACACACCCAACAAACATACCATACCCCATATCTCCCTTGTAAAACTGGCATGGATTAACTTGGCCTGGGTCAGGCAGCCTGATCCTACTACACTTGCCCTTGCTTTCCTTCTGTGTGCCAGGAAGAGTGTTTGCCTATTCCCCAGCTTCTGGATGTGTCAGCCTAAATCGACACCACTGTCTACTGATATCATGGTGAATATGAAATATTAGACACAGTGGGCATTTCTTTTCAACAAAGAGATGCCTAATCAGGGATCTCAAATAACAAGTTTTGTTGTCACATTGACTCCACCCAGTCCGCAAACCTCTGGTGATGCTACCATTTGCTTCTGAGACTTCGTGCAGTTTTATGTCCGTGGAGACAACCCCATCCTTCACTGGTTCCACTCTGCCCTTCTGCTAAATATCTACCAGAATCTGACCCTACAATCCTTTTCAGTAGATGCTTTGTTATTTGGGCATCTACTTGTACCAACCTGGAGGAGACTGGGTATAATGTGAAGTGGTGGTTGCACTTAAGTGATCAAACCAGGGCTCAGTCAAATCATGCTATACCTACTATACCCAGTGACAATGCAATCAGTGTACACAGCCTTCTGCTCAAATGCATCTTCTAGTGAAGTCATCACATAAAAAGGAGAGTTAAATTCTAGAACACATACATAGCTTCTCTTAGCCAAGGCAAAAAAACCCACCTACTTTGCTTCGGGAACCAGTTTTTCCTATATCATCAACACAGGACACTTTGCTTGGTTTATATTTCTGGCACCAGAGACAGGTCTGAACAACTTCCTCGAAGTGACATTTGAGACCAGCAAAAAAGCATTTCTGGCCTTTCTCTGAGTTTTTCCAATCCCTAAATGACCTTCATGTGTCTTTTCCCATACATTTCCCTGTAACACGTTAGGAATCAATATCCTGTTGCCTTTAAGCAAAATTTCATCAACAACCAAGATTTCTCCATTCAGTCTCTAACAGGGTTCAGTAGCCCACAGTTTGCTAAGAAGTTTGATTGCACAGAAAATTTGAAAGTCCCATCCTTTATAGGTGCAATATCAGTCCTTATTTAACCTGAAGTTGAAAAAGAAGTGGCAGATATTCACTTGCATACGTGTGTAGTGTCTACCTAGCAAAAATCTTTTGGAACACCAAAATTCTCCCTGATTTCTTATTCAGTGTGCAAATTATACTCATGTAGCTGAAAAAACCCACACATCTCCATGAAAGAGGTGACAAAGTTGTGTGAGTAAACATTATCTATGTGAGCACTTCGACCACTGTTTTTTCTAATGACTCATATACACCTACCCTCCAATTTTAACCACAATATTTAAAAGGTATTCACAGCTTACATGTTTAACATAGATATTGCCCTTATCTTAAACCCCCGGGTAATAATATCATCAAGTAGACCTCAGTGTTCTCTCTTTCATAAAGAAAAGGAAACCTTCACACATCTCAGGTATCTTAGTACCTCAGTGCCCAGCACAACCCAGAGGGCTGGTGATAAAACTGTATTCCCTACCACTGCACTGATGGCAACCTCTCCATGAAACAAAAGACTGGACACACCTTCAACAACTAATATGTTCCCTTGCCTCTCTTTTTATAAATTGTAGTTTTCCAAGCTGTTATTTACCCCTAGATTTCATTTCCTGAACAAGACTGCCATACAAGACTAGCTTTTCTCTTAACCAAAAGTCCTGTTGCTTTGTTCTGTTATTACACAAGTGCAATCTTGTCTCATGCACTTGCATCCAAGAGAAAATTTAAAATGTTCATTTACTCTGAGATGAAAGTAGGGTTTTTTTTTCTGCAACACTGCCCATAGCTCCTATGAAGAACTCCTTTAGTGTTGTAAGCATTACACCATCAACCACTCACCATGCTACACTTATTCTGATACCCATTGCATTCCACTGCCTTTGGAACCCATGACTTTTCACCTCAGGTATCCTTTTATAATCCTGAGATTTTCTGTTACACCCACAGTTATCTTGTGTCTTACCAAGGATACACACTACATCTACAGGAAGAAAACCAGGCATTATGGCTGGATGGACCCCTCATGTGAGAGCATCCATCACTCGGTTTAAATGTAGCCTTAACATCCCAAATGTAGCTCTTAACCTCAGATCAGTTACACTGATTTTTCACTTTTGTTTTCATAATCTCCATTTAAGATACATCATTCACAGGCTGGGAGGAAGGGTTCTGTGGAATGCAGTACTTCCCAAAAGTATGCTATGCAGAGTAATAGTTAGCCTTGTCTGCCCAAGTTGTTAAGCCTATGAAAAAGATGAGAAGGGATGTCAGCAATAAGGCCATCTTCTAATTGGTTCCCCTTACCAGGGCACCTGCTGCCTAAAGCTCCACCAAAGTGCTGTTTAAGCTGCCTTCAGCTACTCTCCACATTTCTGGATAGTTTCAATTTCTGACAGGTTTTAAGAGCTCCATGTTTTCACTCAGGTATTTTGTTAGTCCGTTGCACATCTGGAGTCAGTGCAGGTGACCATGCGGTGCCCTGCAGCGCAACAGAACCCCTTGGCCTGTGTCTGAGGTCTGACCAATCACTGTCTGCACCTTCAGCTCCTGCAGAGCATCGCACCAGGCTCCAAGCAGCTTGCACCAGAAATGGCAGAGCACATCTTCTTCAAACGGGCTTAAGTCCGGCTTCCCCCATTGACTTCCCTGCAAACCAGATCAGGCTAAAAGCATTGAGAATATCTTTGGTTCTATGGTAGTTGGAAGTTCAACTACAGAAAGCCTCAGAACTGGGTCAACAAAAAAGAAAACTAGGCCAGAACACTGAATACATTAGCAGTGTTACCTCCTCACCCTGCCCTTGCCGTACCGCTCCAGGATCCCTAGGGTTAATTTTGTGGTCTGGGAGGCCAATGAGATAGCGTTTTACTTAAAACTTGGTTTTATTTTTAAAGGTTTATTTTAAATGCACCTTGTAAATGAATTCTAATTTGACCTCTAATTTGAACTAATGATCAGTACTAGTATTTATATGAACCAGATACGGGACAGTTCATAAATCTGGGGTCAATTTTTTTTTTTTTAATTATTTGCTCACTGGGATATACATAAACCACATAACACTGTAGACTATTACTCACGTCTTTTTCCCTTATGCTTCCAAAGCCAAAGTGTTCCTCCCTCTACAATTCATTTTTTCAATCTCCTCTGAATCCATTCAAACTTTATGTAATAAGTGTCAGTAAGTGATAGTCATATTGAATAAATGCAGAATTAGTAAACCCTCTAATTCCAAAGTGTTTAGCTTTGGAGCACAAGAAGCTAAACACTTTCTTGCAACACATTGTAAACATGTCAATGTGTTTAACATTTTAAATGTGTTCTGTTCCCTTGTGCATGTGTTTAGAAAAGAAGCAGGTTATGATATTTAACTATTGAATGGATATATGTGCTCATTCCTACCAACACTTTTTAAACACTTGTGGATGCTTAAAATTATGATGTGTTTAAGATTTGAACACGGTTGCTTTTCTACACTCCTAATCCAATATATATTTGATGCACTTATTTAGAACAGCAAAGCAGACAGTCTGTAAACAGCGATGCTTGATTTTTTGTATTTCTTCATTCCACTCAAAACTAGAATCTCATCAGGTAAGGTTTTAACACAGGGTAAAGAGACTTTTCCCACCAGAATGAAATTATTGTGCTGAGCTGAAGCTCATCTCATTTGTGAGGTGCAGAAGTGACTACAACTTTTTAAATGTATTTTCTTTCTCGAAGACGAAACTCTGCACTGCATGGGAAATACAGCAAGTTTGCAACTGGAATGAAAAAAGCCAAAGTAGAACATCTGCAAACATTTTGAAGGAGGGTTTTTTATTATGTGCTCTATAGTTGGATAAAAGCATAAATTATCTGGAAATAAACTGGCTATACTACCCACCTACATGCGCATGGGGTTACTCAGTGAGGAAATGGCAAAGCCCCATGCATCTTTGACTGCTGCTTTACCTGAACTCTGCTCACTGATCTAACAGTGCTTGGGCTATTTCTAACACTCTAAACCACCAAGCAGCTGCTAACAGCTGTCATTTAAAAAAAACCCAACAAACAAGACAAATGCCAGCAATAAAATTTTATCTACCATTCCTCCAAATTAGCTTAACCTGAGGCCAAGCACAGGCAATGCTCAGTGCTTACACCCATGACATGCTATTTCAGGACTTGTGAATGATAAAAATGGGTTCTATTTTAGTGTGACAATTCGAATTTCCCTGTAAAATCCAATTGCAGTGGTTGTCAACCATTTCCATACCATGATCCTGTTACAACAAAAGAACATCTTTATGTCCCCACTCTTGCCTACTTGCCTACTCTCCTCATCACCCTTGAACCTGTCCATAGGAAAAAGAAGGCTACTTGGCTTATAGAGATATTCCAAAAAAACAGCATTTATAGTCTTTCCAGGATTAGGAATAGACACATCATATTCTATCATGTGGAAAGGAAAATTAACTAAGTGCTTAAGGTATCTGTCTGTCTTAAATATTTTTCTTGTTCAAGAACTAATAAACACATATAATTTAGAAAACTGGGGGCTATTTTTAATTTTATTTGAGAGCCAGTCATCCCAACTTCATTCACAAGATCTGCCAGCAAGCTCAGAAACCCATGTATGGTTGTTCTGGGGGCTGTACAAGGCTCTGGAAAGAGCTTGCATTCACTAAAGGGTCAAAGCAGAGACAGAGCCTGCCAACTCTTCCAGTTCCCACCACAGGTCAGGGAAGCAGAGCTTGCCACCCTCCCGATTTCTTCACAGAGCCACATTGCAAAAAGGGAACAGTCAGGCAACTTACAAATGCAGAAGAAAAAGTACTCGCATGGCTCTTGTATCAGCCTGAGATGCATGTCCCCACTTGTGAGATATCTGGCCCTTCCTGAGTGACTGCCCAGCCTTGGCACAGCTGAAGAGCTCCAGAAGGTCTGTCTGGTGTCCTGCCCTGCAGAGAGGGAACCATGAACCACTGCAGGATCTTGCTATCCTTGTCCCCAGGCAAGGGGACCAGCCCAGAGCTTTCACATTTCTCAGCATCGTGAGTTATCTGGAGTGCTTCTCACAATTTGTTTTTAATGACAAGGAAATGAGGGTGATGGAGTTCGGTCACACTGCAGGTACATAAGTTTACTGTGGACCAGTATTCAAAGGCACTTTCTGAAAAATTTCAGCCTTCGCTTAAGTAACAGCAATGTAAAAGCTCAGTGCTGGAGCCATTTAAAATTTGAATGCCAGCTGCATTTTTATTGGCTGTCTGTAACTTCAAAGGGCTTTTCCTCTGCTAATGCCCAGACAGGTAGGCTGCCCTGAAATCTCTCTGCCATGCTGACTTATGGATTTTGAACTGATTTTATCATCAGGCTTATGTCTGAAAATGAACATTAAACATATTGGGGCTGAAATGAATTTCAGCATCTTGCAGTTCAGCTACAGTGCTGACACTTAATCAGGCAGGGGATGGTTCATCTGAAAACATATAGTAAAGATGTTCTTTGTAGTCATATAAGCCTCCATCGCTTATACTTTAATCCCAAGAATTTAAGACAAAAACTTCAGAAAAGCAGATACACTGCTGCTGTGCCAAGTTTTTATTTGTAAGAATAGGGAACAATGAGGAAATTCAGTTGGATGCTTAATGTATTTTTCAGTTTCAACAACCTGGTCTTTACTACACTGTTTTATAAGAGTATCTGAAGCTCTCATCCCAGGTCAGGACCCCATTTGACTAGCTGCTGCTACGACATAACAAGTGACAGGCCTTACTACAGAGACCATGCAGTCCGAAGGGCAGAATTACACATCAGTGTATAGTTTCAGGTGCCATCTGCCTATATGGGTACATACACAGTACTGTAAAGAAAGTTTTGGTGCTAACATCATACAACATCGGTTGTTTTACTGTATGAAAATGAAGGGATTATTTAATTGAGACATATGGGGTAATTTTCCATCTGGTTCCTGAGTGCTGCTCATTGGGGCATCACTAAACCCTGTTCCGCTGCATGGTATGAACAAGCTAGAAGGCTTCAAAATGCTGCAGATGCTTAGACATGATTGAATTTACGAAGTCTGATCTTGAGGTGCTATCAATCATAAGGAGCTTCACTGAAGTAAGTTTTATAATAAAATGTTGGTAGTACAGGCAAAGATACTACAAAGTCAAAAGTAATACATATTTCTAAATGACAACTTAAAAATGCAATGAGTCCATCTTATATGGGAATCTACATAGGCTTATTTCACAAATAGTACAAGCAGAATATTAAATTTTGATCTTAACTAAAATACTGGACTACAGTGAATTTGCCTCAAATAACTGAACACCTGACATCAGAAGCAAGACAACAAATTTCAGCATTGTTACACTTCAGTATCTTTGCTTTTGATACACACTGACAACTCTGAAGATGAACTCTTCAGACAAATTTCCAGACATACCTGCTGTGCTTGACTTTCGGAAGTATAGCAGATATCTCAGATTTCTCCTCAGCTGTTCAAGATGTTCAAGAGTTGTGGTTCAAGATGATGGACAGATCTCTTGTCTTCAGCAATATTCCTAGACGCTAATATTTCTTCCTGACTACACAAAGAATCTTGCCAAGGAATGTCTCTTCAAAAAGAGGGATGATCAGGATTCCCTGGTCCTGGGCAGGGGAGGATTTTTTTTTCAGCAAGGCACGTGCCAAAGTAATAACACTAAAGCTAATTTTCAAGTGGGAGAGGGAGGAGGAAAAGCAGGGCTCTAGCACATTTGGGGCAAATCTCTTTTTACTATCTGCTTGTCATCACGTGAGTTTTATGCTGGAAACAGAAACAAACACCCTGTCAAAATACTTCAGGCATCTGTTACTTAAACAGATCTCTCTGACAGGTGAAATAACAGACAATCAAAGAAGGGGGAAAACAGCAATGCATATTTATTTATGACATAAAAATTTAAAAAATCTTAAGTGGGTCAATAAGAACGTACTTTCAAGATAATTACACACTGAAAACCAGTCCATCAACTTGTAGGTAAAGCCATGTTGAGAATCAATAAGCCAGCAAAGGCAGGTTTGAGGGCAGCCTACAGTATCCACCCAGGCTTTAGAGCAGGAAAACCTTTGAAGTTGCAGACGGCCAATAAAAATGCAGCTGGCATGCAAGGCTTATACATCTCCAGCTTGGCTTTTATATTGGTAATGTTTCAGCTGAAGTTGACCAATCTGAGAATATTCAGTTAGCTTTAACACATACACAATCAGCAATCTGGCTGGAAGGCCCTTCTCTACCTACAATCTAGACAGAATGTTCATTGTGCAACTGATGCTTTCAACAGAAGTGCAACTGACCATCCTTGCCACCTCCCTATTTACCAGTGTTTTGCAAACTGTCCAGTTTTGGTTTTGCTATGTATACTTTTATGAGTCAACTATGATTTGTGTTAAACTTGCAAGATATGCTTTACAACTCTGTAATTAAAATAACATGGGAAATTTTCTCACTTTTTTTTTCCCCTGCTAAAACCACTTTTATATAATATATGATATATTCAAAGCATATTTCTATTCTGGATCAGATTTCACCACATAATTTATCAGGTATACAGTCCTCTAAAAGTGACTAACTACAATCCCTACCCCTATTTTGATAGATTTATTCTTCTTTCTTTTCTTTGAAAGGAAAGGAAGAGATACTTCTTCAGCATCCCATTGGTAGAGCGGCCTCCCTATGAAAACGGAACTGGTCCAGTAAAATAACAGCATCTGCTATTTCGACTTTCATCTTAACATGTACAGATTTCAGGGTTTCCAACTGATCTGACAGAATGCTTCCTGTTCAGGAAATAAACGCGTCAAATGATTTCTTGATTTAAAGTGATGGATCACAGTAGCTCTCTGTACTTCAGGGGTGCTATTCTCATAAAACATATGCAACCTTTATTACTAAAACAAAGGGGAATTACTCCAATATCACTTAGGGCAATTTCCTCAGCAGTCACCACATATCTCCAATGTTACAAATCCCAAAGAGAATAGGAGGGGTGGGAGATGGAAGTAGCTTGAGTCCTCTACTTATTCTGGTGGAGGGGGAAAAAAGGGAAAACACTATGCCATATTTGGAATTTGTAGTTTAATTTAAAAGAAGAAAGTTAAATTGTTTTCTGAAAATAAAAGGAACACACACAAATAGTCGAAGTTCAAGTTCTTCGATGAGGTATGTGACATTAATTTCTGGAATCACTGTGATGTTTAAATATTCAACACAAAGTTGCTGCAGTGGTAAATGAGGGTAATGACAGGTCTTTCACACATTGTGATCTGAGTTGCCTAATGAAAAGAGGGCAAAATCACATTATTTTAAATAATATTCATCAAAACTGTATAACTTGGGATAAAGAACTAGATGTTTTGTATATATGATGAAGAAAAGCAGGATGGTGAGTTCAAAAAGGTCTAAAAGGGGGAAAAAGACCACTGAGAAACAATGTATGTAACTAAGCAAGGTAATAAGTCTTGGTCTATCAGGCAGAAGAACATTCAGGAGAAACAGTGAGGGCTTCCTTTCCACTGTTTATAGCAAAAGTTGTACTGGAACATGCTTACCATGATGACATCCTCATTACTTAAAAATATTGCAAAGAATAGGAAATGGCTATGAAAAAGCACCTCAAGAATGTCTTAATACATTAAATTTGAAAAGAATTTGAAGATGAGAAATGGCTAAGAAGAGAAATACTAAGAATGCCACGTGCACTTTAGAACCAAAGCCTGATGGAGCTCTATTGAGACAGACTACGTGCAGAGATCAAGAGATAACTCAGTCACAGCCTATAAGGACTTGCAGGGGCAGTAGATCCATGAAAATAGAGGGCCATTTAATTCACCATACATAGGCATAAAAAGATTTCAGACTTGGTATGGGAGTTTGAGTGAAGTTGTATGATGACCTGTCTTACACATTTCTGCAGATCAGGCAATCACAGTGACTACCTCTTCTATTGCCAGAAAACAGCCATTTGCAACCTCCTCACAAAAAGGAAAAGCAGCACTTCTACCAAGAAGAGAACAAATATGACCGAAGGGTCAGTTCCCAAAGTTCTCACTCACAGCAAAATGGCAGAGATGTTCAGGAAACAGTTACACCAGGAGCAAAAATGAGTCAAGGCCTCAGGAAGACAAAGTTCTTCCCTTACAACCTGCTTTTTCCTAAGTAACCTAAGGTAATCCACAGGTTTAGCTGATGAGGTCAGAGTATCCTTGGCATATACTCATCTGCAGTTTGCAATTCCTTTCATGTACTGACAGGACATGTAGCATTGGAAAGGATATCATTTTACCTTATTTCCCTGCAGCATCAATACCGAATGGAAGTCCTAATGTCACTTCCCTCCAGGTTCTCCTCTGGGCCAGAAGAACTGAGCTGTTCATTTTCTCCATGACTGCTGAAGCTCCTTTCTTGCAGCCTGATCCCCACAGCTCACCCACATTTCTGAAATAAGTCAGAATTTAAAAGGTGAATCCTCCTGTTGCGTGCCTGATGGAAGCATGCACAGACTTACATGAAGACAACCCAGGCCTCAGTTAGTTTTTTTTTTCAGTGATTATCCAGATATCATCACACAACCACAACTGGAAATCATGACTTTTCTAGTTTCTTGTGCAGTGAGTATTGCTTGCAGCCTCCATGACTGTAACAGAGACGCTAAAATGACAGAGCCACACCATACCGGCTATATGGAAAGAGAGGTATTTAATTCGGAGGGAAGTTTGTTCTTGCTTAAGTAAAAACTAGTAAGCCCAATGGGAATTTGGTTTGGGACTCTTTCCCCTGTCACTGTACCCTCCATTTGCTAGATGGGTCTCTGTTGAAAAGCTGAGCAGTTTACCAAAGGAAAAGCAGCATAGGCAACATCTGTATCTGCCTTTCTCTTGAAGCCAAAGGCACTAGAAAAATCTTACAGAAGGAAAGCATAAATTTATTCCAAAGTGTCTCTAGTAGACTGGCTTTGAAAGGTATTAATTACAGCTGAAAAGGGGCAGGACTTTTTATTGCTATTTTGGAAAAATATCAGTTCTGAAGAAATGAATGTGCAGGAGAATATTGCCTTACACACAGGGCAAGTATAAATGACTATTTGAAAAATTATTGCATGCAAGTCTACCATACTATTAAGTCATCTAGCATTTTATACCATTTAGAAGTGTCTTTAGTGGAAGGCAAGACACCTACTCATATTGCTTCAGTACTTCAGCCCACTGAAATCAGAGGTCTATAGGACTAGACTCTGAAAAACCCTTCTTCTTCCTGAGGGACTTCTAATTAAATGCAGGAGATGGCATAGCACACCCAAAGTGACTTGCCCAGAGGACAGTGGCAAAACCAGGTTTAGAAGCCAGACTATGCCATGTTTCCAGTTCTCTCTGCTCTGCAACCAGCCACACAGTCTATGCCAGTAGTAACTGGCTCTTTAAAAATAATCAGACTTCGTGCCAAGGGAGAAAGCTGCAAGAAATGCTTTTCTTTGAGGGAGGTTGGGGAAAAGGACACAGTCTGCCAACATGTCTGTCTATTTTAGCAAATGGACACATTACCCTGCTGTGAATAGGAGGCTAATGTACAAATGACAGGACACCTACCAACTGCAGCTCCTCTTTCTGTGAAACATGAGACTTAGTTTGATTTTCTCTCTCATAATGAGCATTAAAAGCCTTAAACTTGCATTTGTACCTTAAGCAGAGTTGCACTTTTAATTTTAGCAAATCCAAATGATCCTCTCATTGATATCCCCAATGCCATAAGAGTATGAATTATTGATATTGCTTGACTTGAATATTTTATGCTGCTGTGAAAATGGATAGCAGAGCCAAATCACAGCCTGCAACTAAATTATGAAGGTCATCTAAAAGAATGCCAAGCAACCAAAGTCTGCTTCCCCAGATCAAAAGAAGGTCTGCAAATTTTCTGTTGAGTTATACTTTCCTCTATTATTTATTAGTCATACACAGCTGAGCAAGGTTTGAAATAAAGTACTGGAATCTGAAATGCATTCCAGGAAAAAAGCTTGCTGTCATCAGCACATGCTATTGGCTACAGCATTTTGTAACGAACTGTAATTTTCTGTGACAAGTACTTACTTATGTCACAGATTTCAAACCAGCTTCTTGCAAAATACACCAAAGTAATCTCCAAGTGGCACTGCTAATTGCAAGCTTACTAGGTAAAAACACTAAGTGTAGCTGAAGATGGTGACCAAATGGTCATTAACTGCTGAAATGACTGATTTCTCAGAGATCTTTACAATTAAGGATCATATTCAATAGCTTAGAACACCATCTATGATATCTGAGAAAAAATAGCATCTGTAGCACAGCTGGAGCAGCTGTGTTGGAAAATCAATCATTGCCTGGCAACTGAACAACTGATTTTCCATCAATCAGTACACAAGGCATTCTGTTAACTTTATAAAACACATAAATTTGTTGCAGTATCTGCAAATGCAATAAGTGGGTTAGAAACATAAGAGCAATAGACATGAGACAGGTTTAAAGCAGCTATCAGGCTTAATATGAAAAGAGCTATATTAATGCATGCTGTAAATACAATATTACAGTAATGAACAGATGAAGTGCTCAGTGTGATTACCTCTGACAATGGACAGAGCCAAGAGTAATCCAGAAATGAGGACTTTTTCCACCATAGCAAACACCTTGAGCTACACAACTCTCTAATTCCTTTTTTTTTTTTTTTTGATAAAATGGCCATTCATGGAAACAGTTACTCCCAATTGTGCCAGGAACTCATAAATCCCTGTAAATTCCTGCAGCTTGGGCTTCTTTTTCCAGAATTTTATTGGCCTGACTGAGCCCATCAGCAATACTGCAAATCTTATCATTCTGTTGAGATTACACCACTTCTATAATAATTTCTCCAAGCTCATTTTTAAAAGATAATAAAGATTGCAACTGTTCTTCTAACTCCAACATAAAAGAAATTGTTCCAGAAATTGTACTAGTTAGTACTACAGCTATGATATTTTAATACTCATAAAACATAAGCCTATTGTCGAACGTCAAGCCTCACTAAGGGGCAGAAATGCATTTGTGTGTAAAGTAATAGCCATAACTAGTCACGTTACTCAACAGACCTGCGATAGTCAACAGCCCAAGCTGGCAATCCTTGAGAAGTTGATATCCTTCCCTCTGGACACTGCTGCCTTCATTTAGACACGGCCATCTGGAAGGCAATAGTCCTTTCATATAGCCTTCCCATAGTGGGTTGGGAAGTCCCATTGCTCCTAACTCTACCCTGGACCACTTCTTATGACCCTAGTACCCCCAGGTACCCTTTCCTCTCTGTGCCCATCAACCATCCCTCAACAGTACTGAGCTGGTCCAAAACTGTGGAATATGACATGCTGGTAACAGGAAGATCCACCCAACACACCTGAAAAATAATACATTGCCTTAAGCATGCCTGATTGAAGAAAAATTACAGCGGTTTTAGAAAAACATAGGGAGAACAACCAATGCTTAACATTGCACAAAGAACAAGGCAGTTGGTTATTGATGCAGTCAGCCAATCATAGCCAACACGACAAGGCACGTGTCAGAAATTCATCACAGAGGAAAGTTACCAAATGCAAAACTGTGGTCAAACTTAATTATCAAAAATGTGTTCTTAATCAGGAAATTGATAAAGCCTGTTCCAAAACAATCTTCCTCCATATATTTGAGAAACACAAGGAATAGCATGGAGGCAGTTTCCTGTAAAAGTGAGCCATTTTCTAATTTAGGCATTTGGATTTTGATAGTTATTTCTAATCCTAGTAGGTCTATTGGTCACTATGCCCTATAGCGTGTACTAAAACATTTTAAGGGCAAGAGACTTTCGTGATATACCAGAAAAAAAAAAGTAAGGCTGGTAAAAGGCAGCTTAATCTTTTTATGATCCCCAGCTGTGAAATCCTACCTCATCATGCCATCACATACAATGCTATAAAAACACAAAGCTTGAAAGTTTCTGATTTAGCCAGACTGATCCAGGCAGCATGTCAGCAATAAAGAGAAATGCCCCTCTAAGCTTTTCTTTGACGTTCACAGGTGCTGTCTTCTAAAACCGCTAAAAATACATACAGAACTGAGAGCGCAGCGCCGAATGGTCCTTTGTGGAATAGTATTTAGAAAAATATCAGGTGTTTGAAACAAAAACAAGTTCATTGACTACTAAGAAATTAAAATAATTTCATATTTCTTTATCCCTCAAGAACAGCTTCTCCCAATATTTTCAGGAACATTGACACAGTATCTTTTTTTTCAAAAAATTTTTTTAAAAATGTGATCTGTTTCTAGTCATTTTCCTACATATTTGGCTTTCTCGTAGTTTATTTGAAAACTGTGTAAATGAGACTCAGGATCTTTGAAGCTGAGAGCAAATCTTTGTAGGAAAAAAGAAATGTTAGGATTAGAATGCCAAACAGGATTCAAACTTTCCACTAACTAAAGGCTTCCAGTTAGCACTAGGTTTGCAGCCCAAAAGATAAAATTAGGTTGCAATATATTTGTGAATATTTGTAAACTCTAGAAATCTTTGATATTAGTTCCTACTGTAACAGACAAGAAAAGCAGAGGCACATTTTAATTACCTGTCAGGAACTAAATAAAAGATTTGTTTTATTGAATACTCCCTGTGTGTAATATAACTATGGAAACAAGTCTGAAATCCAATTGACTTTCTATTTACAGGCTCCTAAAGAGCTATTAAAACATAAAAGTGAACTACTTAAAACCTGTTTGAAGTTTTATTCTTCTTTAATGTATTTTTCACCTGTTTGATGATTGTTTATACTTTGTAGCATGATGAACTGTGACATTTCTTGCCATTTCATCATGTTGAAGATTATGCTATATTTAAGTCAAAACATAACATTTGCCACAAAAAAGCTGCTGTAAGAAACCTGACCATGACAAAAATGTGGTTTAAGCCAACAGTGACAAAGCTCTTCACATTCATTTTCAAGCTCTTATTTCAGCTCCACTTTAGATGCAGAGAACAGGGCACTTGCACTGAAGAGGTGATCATCTAAACAAAGTAGTCAGATTATAAAAGCAGTAAGAAAGGAACTGCTCTTACAACTGTTGTAGATATGGCACAAGGAAGCCTAGATGACTTGCAGGATAGCTCTTCAGGACGCATAGGGCAAAGGCAGGAATGGAACTGTTTACCGACACCCTAGTAAGCAGATAATCAGCCATTATTGATCTTCCTATTAGTAAAGTGATGCATAACACCAGATCATCTAAAACAGAGCATTATTCTCCCTGAATAAACATTGTGAAATGCCATGTTGTGATGTCCAAGAATTTGGACTGTGTCCTTACAGAAGATCAAACGTAAAATATTGGTCTCCATGGAGTAGGTATCTTGGGTCTCACTGTGGGCACTCTTCCAAACGTATCCACAGCACAGTACTGGTCGACTGAAATAGATGAAGGTCTTGACTCTTTAGAGGATCAGAATATAAATTTTCAATTGTAAAATGCTTCACTTACTCATTTTGATCAATTCTTCCTGTTTCAAAACAGCTGAACTGACCACACAAACTCACATGCCAGCTAGATCAAGATTACCTAGATTGTTGTTACTATTCAACCAGTATTACTATCTATTAGTACTGACAAGTCCCAATACTCAGGATAAGCTCATGGGTGAATACCTGGTGGCAGAGACACACCTTGGGGACAGAGGAAATTATTTTTGAGTACTTTATTTTGGTTAGTTCCATGTCTTAAAACTACTCTTGTGTTTCACATGGGTATTAAGCTGAACGTAATAACAAACAAGTAATGCTTCTATCTATCCTGACAGGTGATAACTTTCATTTACCTACATCATCCTTTCTTCCGGTATGGACTAGAGCCATGTGACATACCTACACAGGAAGTACTCAGACCTTTTGAAACTCCAGCTGATATCAAGTACTAAAATACATGGCCCTGAACATGTCACTTCTCTGAGCAGGAAGACTGGACTAAAGAATTTCCAGTGGTGCCTTCCAGCCTCAGTGATGCTGTGATAATACCTCCTTACTAACATGAATTAACATAAGCAGTCCTGTCCCATCCCCCTAACATGGCTTTCCAAAGAACTTGAATCATGTTCAGAGTTCCCAGTTCATCCCCTCAAAAGACTTCCTAAAAACCTCAGGTGGTTATCACTTCTCTCATACAATGGACCTCTCCATAACACAGAGTCTGCCTCTTCAGGAGACAGAAATCTTCTTAGGGACGGGTTGAGCCCATGGAATTAGCTCCTATGGGAAGGATAAATCTATTTCCTGAGACATAGTTCTACCATCTTCTGGGTTTAAGCACAAGATATTTCTTCCTCCTTGTGTTCTCCAATAGAAACAAAAAACAAGATGCACACATGCAAAACCAAGTCCACTCTGACAAATGAACCTACCAAAACATAACATCCCATACACTTTTTATTCCTTCTGACAGAAGCTGAGTGCAGACACATGAGGGATTTCAGTCATCAGACTGAGCAGCTGGAGAACACCCAAACAGCTGGAGTGCACCATTTAGTGCATCAAGGGGTGCACTCTAAGAAATTATGTAGACTAGAACTTGCAACCTGCCTAGCACTTATGGAAAACCATCAGTAAATACTAACAATGATTGTTTGATGATTGTACAAAGTCTTCTCTCTGCTAGCCTGAGGAGTAGGGAACAATAAGGTTGATTGAACACCCGGTGGTCTTGAGGTTTTCCTTTGATTGCAGTAAAATGTATCAAAAATAGAACAACATAAAACAGTTTGCTTGGAAAAATCAAAGTAACAAATCATTTTTTACGCACTTACCTGCCTGCATGGTTTCAACTCCATTTTTTCATTTTATTGCATGAAGAACAGCAAGTGAGTTGAAGACATGTTCTGACCGTGTAACCTTAGCTTTGACACTACTAGCCCCAGGTCTTACAGCCTGGAGTGAGATACACAGGGACATTTCTGTTAAGTCTTCCTGTTTCAGTGGACCTCACTCATTAAGTCCCAAAGCTCCCAATAGCCACATATTGTTGAAATATCCTTTTCTCTTATTGACAGAAACCATGGATATTGTAAAACTGAAGTTCTAGAAGACTTTTGCCATTCATGCTTTACGTTCAATTTGCCTTCTGAGCTTTGCCTTGGGTGAGGCTTTTGATATTTCAACTCATTCCTCCTTTGATGAGCCATAGCCCAAATACAACATTATTCTAAACAAACAACATGTACCCTGCCCATTTGTATCCACATCTGAAGGCAAGGATTGAGTGCAGAGACAGTCTTTTCCAGTAAGTAGAGGAAATTTCAATGATTTCTTGGATGTTAGCTCAATTTAATTATGTTTCTAAACCATGTTATGTGCATACAGACTGAGAGGGGAGGTTAGTTGGAAACCATCCACCACAATTTTGGAAGCTCTGTGTCAGTAGTCTAGAACTATTTAGGATTGTGTATCACATTAACCCCAAGGAAATTACCTTAAGCAATTATCTAATTAGACAGAGTTTTCTCTCTCTCTTTTTCCACTTATATCCTATCTCTACCACCATCCTAGCTGTCATCTCATTTGTAACAATCACCCAAGAGGCACATATGATGAGAAGTTCTCTGGCCAAGTCTCCCACTGCTTATACACAAATGACAGATTTGAAACACATTACAAAATTCCTTCATTCCTGCATTCCTAAGACAGCCCAAAATACTCAGCCCTATTATGGGAAATCCGCCTTCTGCTATGAAAATGGGAAAGCCATTCAGCTCACAAAAATGGCTGAACAAATTGTTTGGAAATTTTACATGCATATGCTAATACGCTCACTCTGCTTAGGTGGAGGTGCTCCCTGTAGCATCAGTGATTATCAGATTATCTGGAAGACACCACATTTTTAATTTAGGTCTGTTTTTTATAAGCTGTGCTAATAAAATCTGCACCCCACAGAAACCCCCTGCTCATTAGCTATTATCCAGCCTCAGGCAGCACAAGTCTGTTTACATTACAAATAAAAGATAAAATATGCTCATTGCCAGCTTTCTCCTTCCTAAGGGACACTTGTCACGAATCTATCCTGCGAAACTATCTCTTCACTACTCTCCCCTGACTTCCCCTTGCCCCAGGACACTTTGCCTTCATTTATCTCTTTCGGACTTAACAAACCACTACAACTACCTTAGATCAATTTCTCAAATCACAGTTTAATTATTTAGAAGGAAGTGAGCTTTTGCTCTCCATTAAAACAACAATCCCTACCCCCAAGGAACAACATTAAATCATTGTTTAATCCTTATTACTGCCTTAGGCCTCCCTTGGTACTGCAGTGTTGTTGAAACTTCATTTCAATATTTACCACTTAGATCACTTAAGGGCTGTCAGCTTTAATAAAATTTTATCAATTGGATACTTATATTATTCACAGTTTCATAAAAATAACAAGACCTGCTGTAGTATTTCACTCATATATGGGCTAATTCCTTTGACTGCTAAGGGATTTCATTTTATTAGCATTTATATATAATGTGAGTGATTTTTAAAAGTGATATATATTGCATGAAGTTGGTAGATAGTATCATACTAAGTTACATGAATTTTAATTACTAAGTGCATGACTAAGTGTACAACTGCAATATACACAAATCAACCAACAATGCAGATTTCACTGTGCAGCCTCCTAAAAAGTCTGATTTTTAAAGAGATCTGTCTATCTCAAACCCTCTCTGCAGAGTATACATCAGTGATAACTCTCTGCGGTCAGTGTGCAATAAAGATATCCCAGATTCTCAGTTTGCAGAGGGTTTTGCTGTCAAAGAACATGTTAAGACTTCCCACGTTCAATAAAACAAAGCACAATTTGACAGGGAATGTACCAGCTCAATCAATAGGCTAGCAGTAATGCACTATTACTTCACATTACCTCTCAGATCAGAGGAGTGAACTCGAAATCTGAAAAAGGAATTTCCAGAGTTTCGATATTTAGCTATACTCATTTAAGTAAGAATGGCAAATTTCTATGTATTCCTCCAAGTCTTTCTTGGATGAGAGAGATTCCTGGAATCATCCAGCCACAACTACAGCCCAACACTCACTAAATTTCTCTGGCGTGTAGTTTGTGACTGCATCACTACCAATACCACGACCTGTTTAAAATTAGAAGCTACAGTTACAGTCAGGTCTGCAATACGTTCCTCTGAACATGCATAGTGCCATAAGCCAGATCCCTCTTTGGACTGGTACTACTGGCATATTCAGCACTACACTTCTGAGATGATCAGCTTTGCACAGACTTCTCAGACACTTCATCATATGGTAGAACTGTATTCTGTTAGAAGAATGGACTAGGTTTTCCCCAAGTGGATGTAAATTTACACTTTAGAGGCAAGGATACTGCACTTTAAGAATAATTAATGCATTGCAAGTCTAAGAAATTTGCAAAAAAGGGATAGAGAATATGTTGAACAGTTCAGTGGAAGAGGAGAAAAGTCTACATACTTTTTAAAAAGATCACTTTTTTCAAAACAAGGTATTACAGACCAGCTAACATTACCAAGAGTATGCATGTCTATCCTTTCTGCCTTTACCTAAAAATGCCTCCCATTCCACAACCCATGCTTCCTTTTAGACTTGCCTCCTCTTACCATCTTCACCATCACCCTCTTAGCCCTATTTTTAATTGGTTCTCTCTCTTCTAGCAGCAGACTTTCTTCTATTTTCCTTTGTTTTTCAATCTTTGACTTTCAACAAATCTCTTGAAAATATCAAAGGACTTGCTTCTTGCAGATAATTTTGGCTCTTTCACCAGTGTTAAGCTTCTCTGATTGCAGAGCCTATGTATTTATAGAACCTAGGCAAAACTTTGAAAAAAAATGCAGAGGACTTAGAAAAGGATTAATTTAAAATACTGAATCATACACCAAGAAGGCCGAGTGTGAAAATGTTAATTCTTTAGAGGTCACAAATGCTCTTAAGTCACTCTTGGATATAAGACTCTTGACAAGATTTCTTATACATAGTAAGGAATAACTATTCAGAAATTGCATGAAACTAGATCAGACTGAATAGGAAAAAATGTCCTCCTCCTGTGGAATAACAACAGCTACTGCAATTTAAATTGAGATTTTGCCACCTTGCTTTAATCTGAATTCACTTTGGAACACAGATTAAGGTGCAGAAGTCAACTGGCTGCTTGCAAATCCTCTACCACTACTTAGTTCCTGTGAGCAAGGCTGGATTTTGCATTTAAAAAGTGATGAGAGTAAATCAACAAAACAAGGAACTACCTGCATTACACATCTTCAAATTTAGCATAATTTTGAGAACAAACTTTGCCAATTATAAGTGATCAACTCTGCTACACACATACTCCCTACACTCAAGTGTACAGACTTTTAGTATCTTGCCAAAAATGGTGATTTCAATTTTTACAATGATAAGGAAACAATGCTTGGCAAACATCACTGGTTTATCTTAGATGGTAGGACAAGATATCACCCATGGTCATCTACAAAATGAGAGCCACAGTTGGAACCCATTCCTGTTGATGTTGGTGCAAATTCTGCCATCAGCTTCAACTGGAGCCAGGCTGTGCCTATGAATTGTTTGAGTGTTCATTACCACTTATTTCTACTGCAATAGTAAGAAGAGTTTTGAGTTGCAGACTGGGACCCTCAACATGCTCAAATGAATTCCTCAAAAAGCCAAAGATCTTCCAATCTATGAATAAGTCATACCAAGGCAACTGAGGGTCACAACCAAGAACTGTGTAATATGCAGTGGTCATAGTAACCCAACTGCCTAGAGCTTTATTATAATTAAAAGACACCAAGAAAGGCTTCACTTTAAGCTGAGCCCGATAATTAACATTAAAGTTGAAAGAAGAGTAAAGCAGGAAGCATGACAATTAAACATGCTTGAGAATGTAAATATTTGGATATGAAGTGCAGAGTGAATGTTGTCAATTTTCAAGTCAATTTTCCTAGTGAAAGCTCTAGTGGGGCAGACAAAAAACAGAGCTTATAAAAGAACCTGGTTGCAACCTTAGCCACAGAGTCTTGACCACAGCTCCATAATAAAATTACTAGTATATTAAGCATGTGAATGTGGGGTGATATAGAAAAGAAGATGGGGGCCCCATAGCTGGCTGGCAAGCCAACTGTGATTTTAACTAAAAGCAGATGCTTTTCAAGAGAGAATAGGTGCAACTTGCTCTTTTATGCAAGTCACGCTCAATTCACAAGCGTTTTCTTAGATGTACACCTTCAGCACAGAAGTTCATGTGGCCTAAATTGAATGTAATAATCCAGATGGGAGTATAGCGATTCTGCATCCTTTCAACTAGAGGGTCATGTTACGCAGCTCTCCTATTTAAAAGCATATAAAACCACGAGCTATTCAGTGTGCAGCTGAGAGTGCAAGAGCTTTAATCTTTACATTATCCATATGAACACACTTTCCATTTTTGTTTATTGTGCCACCCAAACCTAATTGCTGTTGCTTGAGAACCAGCAACCACTAAAGGGCAACAAACAACTTCAGGCTTTGGGAATACCAACTTTTACTTTCTGGTCACCAGCTCTAACTTAATCCAGCTCAACCATGGCCGAAAGCTGTTGCCAGCTGGTGGTGCCTGTAAAGCCAGTGGTTGGAATCCACCTGCATGTATAAAATGAAGACAAAGGAATGTCCACAACTAGTGGCTTGATCGGTTGGCTGAACTGCAGTGTGCACAGGGAAACTGAACTGTACCAATACCTAAGCAGAACCTCTCTAGGTGCATATGGATAGAAGAGCTGCCCACATTTACTAAAATATTATTTAGTTCTATGAAAGGATTTGAGGCTTTGAAACCTCCAAGCTCAGCCCCTCGTGAACAGGCAAAGCTCTGCCAACATCACTAAGCTGTGATCTTAGTTCATCGAGTACTACTTTCTTAACAAGCACTGTGATTTTTAAAGGACCTTTTAATAATTTAATGTGAAATCTATTTGATGAATTGATAGATTTTAAAGGATGTCTTCTAGACTGTTTGGTCTAGGTGAACATCCTCCAAATGCCTTGATAAAGGGAGGGTGGGCAGAAATCTGGATAACCGATTTTGTTTGCTAGCCTCCCACTTTTCATGCTCTGTCCTCCTGAGCTCGATTGAAATATGCTAAATTGCATGAGCTGTTACCTTACAGAGCTTCCTACTCACAGAATGCATCTTTTGTTACATATGGAGGTGTTAATCTCTAGGCAATCAACAGCTCAATTAGTTCATAATGAAGATGAAAGGCTCCCTGACTTATGTTGTTGCCGATTCTTATAGGTTTTCTTGTTTTATTTTATTCAAAAACTATGGGATGTTAACAACTTCTGCAATAAATCAAAGTAATATAAAACAAGGCCTACCAGGAGCTCCATCCTGGATTTTGCTTGCACTAGGAAAGGCAGCTTGGCATTGTTGCAGGCGTGATGTTAGACACTGGGGTACAAATGAAGCACAGGAACTTTTACCCTTGTGTCTCCTGAGCCTCGTCTTCTTGTGTAAATGTATCCACCCATAAAAGTGTGCTACCTTAGCCCTTTTCCATGACATGCGACTGCATAGCTCTGGAAAGAGAGATAAATCATTTGAGTAAACAGAAAAAACTTTACTTAGTGTATAACTCTTGCCTCATATGTCCTCCATCCCTGTGAATCAATTCCAACTCCTGACTACAAAAGCCCAAAATGGACACTGTTCACTCAATCTTTTTGTCCAAAGTAGAAGATGAGGTTGCATGTTTGTAACTATATTTTCACCAGCTCCATGTACATTTACTGAAAAGATCAGAGTTAACCAGCTCTGCTGCCACCTTCAGAATTATTTATCCTTTTTACTGGAAAATTATACCAATTCAATACTTTTAATAAAACCCAGTAAAACTGTCACATCACCTTTTTTCCACAGCATCCATTTAAGGTGGTGTACAGATAGAAACCTGAGATACAGACAAATTGGCTGAATCCACCGAAGTTACCCTGGAAGTGTTTGCAGCTAAGCCTCTCCAGTTGAATCTCTGTCCCGTGTATTTCTCAACTAGGAAACACTTTCTATGCTTTTTACAGTTAGCACTGCACCATCTACTCTCCAACCCATGTGTACACTGTGTTTACTCATGGACTTTGAAGTGGATTGTCTCATTTTTTCTTTTGAAAGGAAACTGATCAGTAATAACCAAAAAATAATATTGTATGCTTCCTATCACATGTGGGAAACAGTAGATGTGAACAGTGCTCTTGCTATCCTAGGCAATACCCATCTGCAGTGCAAAGATGCAAAATAGTGCCTTTGAAACGATGTCTCTCTTCAGTTGCCCCTTTCTGATAATGCAAAAGAAAATTCTACATTCAGGTTCAGATCTGCAGAAACAACTCCACAGCTACTGCAAGATCTCAATACAGAATTCCAAATTTCAATAGCATGAGATACACCGTACACAACTAACCACTCTTGTCAGTGAGTCCTGTTTAAACAGTTACACCATGAAGATAGTTCTATATTTCATTTCCATGTGAAAGAAACGTTCTATTTGGATCAGTCTTCACTGAAAAAGCAGGTTACAATCAAATGCAATTCTGTATTATAAGATGATCAAAATAAAACAAGGGAAAGATAAATCAAAATGCACAAACTAAAATCTATTTATGTTATTTGGAAACATTGTGGACTTGTCAGTTACTCTAGAAGAATTTTATGAAAATATAATTAAACTCCAAAATCAAATCACTTTTTTCTCTCATTATATATAGTCCGTTTTATAACAAGGCATATTAGGAATACTTATCTTTCTTGCATGATGAAAAAAATCCTGTTTACTTTTATTATCAAGCATCATATTAAGAACCCCAGCCTGCAAGTGCCATACCACCTTTTGAAGAAACTAATTGCAAGCCACTTTCAATATTTCTTCTGTTTTTAATTTAATACCCTCAGAGAGGCATAATTGGGCTGGAAGGAAGAGTATTCACTGAAGTCATGAATTTGCTATATAAATACAAACAAGGAGGAAAACTAATACAGTAAGGGACTGTGGGATTAATTTTGAAATTGCCTGATTAGTGGATTGCTGCCCGTCAATAATTGCCTTAGATTTTCCCAAGGCCCCGTCTTTATTGGAGTCTGGCAAGTACATCTGCCCACAGACTCCGTCAATCAGGTCTTGCAGCTGGGAGAGTCTTCAGAGAGAGCACAATTGTAAGCCTGCTGGGGCGAGTTGTTAGACAAAGCAATATATACCAGCCATGATGAACAGTCAATCTCTGTTCCATTGATAACATTTTACTTACGAAAATTCTCCTATTCCATTTGGTATAAGCTCCTTCAAGAATTAGTTTAGTGAACTACCATTTAGCTGAAGTATGCAACACCAGAATTTTACAAGTGGTAAAGTCACTGGAAGGATAAAAGAAAAATTTAGAAAAGTCACCCAGAGAGTCTGGAGCAGATGTTGCTAAGGTGCGGCTTCATTTAGTTAACTCTTTAAATAAGGAATTCCCCTAAATAGTTCTAGCTACAGGAAAATAAACCCCCAAACCTTGCCTCTGTTTTCTGCACCAGTAAAAAACCTGCACCCTCAACCAAATGAAAAGTGAACAAGCATTACTTGACATGTTGATCTGCTATTCTGTGAAGATCTGCTGACCCAAACCATCCTGTTTTTAAAACCACCAAAATACATTTTTTTTTATAAAAACTCTGGATAGTTTGTATATGGCATGCCCATTCCTAGACATATTTATGTCTCTCTTGCCAGCAATTAGCCAGAAATACACAAAATAGATTTGTCTCTGACCATAATTTACAAACAGAAATGAAATAATGGAACAAATATGTCATACGTATTTATATTTTTCTTCCGCAATGAGCATATTGGACATTTATTTTTCAGCTACAATTGTACTTTTTTATAATCATCAAGATACAGAGGAGCTCCTGCAATGCTGTAATTGCTTACACACAATGCAAGGTTAAAGTCTGCCTCCAAGGTGAGGGTCCCTCATTTTATTATGACCAGCAAAGCCTCAGTTTGAAATGCTGACTGACAACATTGATGTTGTAATTAGCACTACTTTTACAGCCCACAGCACTAGCTTCTGTGGATTTGACAAGGAAGCTGATACTACTGAAACACAGCCTTGCCTGCACTGAAACATGCCACCTTAATGTAAATCCCATCTGAACAGTCACACTCCCATTTGTATACAATGGAAATCCCAGATCACTGACACTGGGTCTAAGTTTGATTGGGGTTCCCCGTATTATTTTTTTTATACACAGAGTAAAATATTTTTTTTTAATACACAGAATCATTAGCTTCTGTTGGGTGATACTGCCAAATGGGTTTAAAAACGGACTTGATAAGCTTATAAAAGGGATCCTGCGGTGTGATGTCTGTGATGGAACAAGACTGAACCCACTGGAAACTGGACTCAGGGCTGCTGTGCTACCTTCTGCTCCTAACCAGTTTTTCATATCTTATTGAAAGATCAAGCCAGAAAGGGACATTATAACATATCTGGAGAAAGACCTTCCTTCAGGCTGCGAAGTCATGCACTCAGAGGCTAGGAAATACCATTTATGCTTATCCCTGGACTCTTAGAATTATGCTATGGATATGCACTACACCATTGCCTTGCCTCAGATGAAGTAATCACGTAAGACTTCTCCTGTGGAACCCACGCCTCACTTAGTGCAGAGGACGGGCACTCCAAAGGACACCCTTAAACATTTCCCAACTTTCAGGTGCTGATTTGTCAATTTAGGCACCATTCCTTTACTATCTTTTCCCACATTTCAAGATCATATAATATGAAGAAGTTCTCCTTGAATAGAGATGGACATAGAGAGTGTGTAGAGAGTTATGCCTTCCCACATGGTTGCGATCTGATAACCACCAAATCAGTTAATACCGTAACTGTCACCCTGTTTATAAGGAAAGTGTTCTAATATTTCTCACAACAAACCCAGACACAAGCTACATTTAAAAGAGACAGAGCATATGCTGAAATAATGAAATTGGACTTACATTTGGGAAAAAAAAAAAAAAAAAAAAAAGCTCTGCACTGCTCTGTGCTCTGGTTTACCTATTAGTAAATAACTCACTGCAGAGCATTAGGAAAAAAAAAAAAGAAAAAAAAAAAAAAGAAAAAAGGCTGTAAGAGAAATAGGGATAAATCAGAGACATTCTGGTCAACAAAGACAAGTTTGAGGAATCTACTCCTCTCACAACTGGAAATGGAGCAGAACTGTTTCAGCGGGTTTTGACTGCAGACAATCTTGGTTTTGGAGATGAGCTGAAGCTCCACTCCCATGGGAGGGATTTTTTTAACGTTGTTTTGCTGGTCTCTAAAAAGGGCCAGATTGTCACAGGTCCAGAAAAGTCTGCAAGCAATATAAGGCAGGCAAAGTGACATTGGTCCTCCAAGAAAAACACTACTGCAATTTGATCCAAGTGAGAAGTTTAATACTCTGAAATGTGGGAAACAGACTGTGACAAGGACTGTCAAGGATTTCCTACTGCCAGACAGACATTCTCCTTTTATATAATTTTGAATGTTTTTATTCATTTTATAAGCTTTACTGCCTGCCCTTCCCTTCCATGAATAGTGCCCACATAACCTATTCACACACAATAAACTAAGAGTCCGTCAACAACAAACATCAGAATATGCTTCTTTCAGCTCTTGGATTATCACTCACTTGTGTGTCCCAGGAAACACAAGGCCTCAGAAAACGTATCAAAGACTAATGTACCTGGGCTAATTTGGACCAACTCTAACTAGACAGTCGATAAGAGACAACACCCTGAGAATATGCTCAAATTGAAAACTGAATAAGTATCTCAGCCATGGAGCACAACGGAAGAAACAGGGTTTCAGGTAAGCAAAGAGTGAATTTCTCTAGAGGCAAACAAGCATGTGCTTACATAAAAAAGTTAATCACCAGTGCAGATTTTAAATCACTGATGCTGTCTGCTCTTATTAAAAAAACCAATCTACCCAGTATACAAATAGTTGGATTTTCTGCTATTTTCAGCTTCTGATTGGCTCTGCATCTATCCTACTGCACTGAAGATAGCAGCACACTAATTTCAAGGGATCAAAGAAAGCCATGGCAAACTCTAGCCTTTCAAGGACTCTTCCCACTAGGCTTTAATGCATAAAAATTCTGGTGACTACAACTGCCCACTGCAGTGGAGCACTCCCACCCCACCATGACAACAGATGACGCATATGCTACAAACGACTGCTGCACTCTCAGCCAAAAATGCTGATGAGCAAGGACTGATCTATGCATAATAAACTAGTTAGAAACAGCAGCACTGGAAAATGAGAAGCAAATCAATTAACAGCACATACTTTGTGTTTCTTTCACTTGAAGCCAAATAGTTCCATCCTACCCTTTAGTAGCAATATGCACTAATATGAGATATGCTATTTCTGTTAGCTATTATATACTTACACTTACTCTTTTTACTTATTATATACTTTACACTTACTCACTTCATGTGAGGTACAGGGAGTAAGATAAGGAGAAAATAATATTCAATTAACTTTTCTGAGATGGTGGTCTCCTGATTACTTGTTGAAGACAACCTTTCCATAAGTAAAAGCCTGAACTCAATGAGATTTAATAAAGCTAAAGAAATCGCGTGGCTCCCACTTTGCTACGTGTTCCCTTCTTTTTTGCTCCTTGCAGAGGAGAAAAAGGGAGGGAGACGAACAAGCAAAAGTTTCAAACAATATTAATTGGACTGCTGTGTTGAGCATGCCTTAATCTTCTTGTATTCTAGAAGTCATCAAACAAGGTGAAAGCTCTAACTAGTGAGAAAAGGAGTAACCAGGCCAATTTCAAAAGCTTGTTAGCTCCTATTCAAGGACAGAGAGTGGGTGAGATTTGAGTGCTCTACCCTGAGTTTTTGGTTAGATTTAAAATTCTCAATGGGATGAGAGTCATCCTGCTCTAGGCACTGCCACCAGTCCTCTCTCACTTCCGAAGAGTGGAGAATCTCTCGGGATTCTTGATGCACCTAGAATATGCCCAGAGGAGACCTAACAGCTATAAGAACAGCATGAAAACCAGCAGACTGATTAACTGCAATCACAAGCTCACACAGAAGCACTGTCCAGCACTGGTCCCTCCCAGACTGAAGAATTTTGACTTTTCATCTCCAAGTTGGAAAAGCTGTATTAAAGACTGTGGTGCGATACATAGACTTATGATTTTCTATTCAATTCTAGCTCTCTAGAAAAACACCATCAGTTGCAGAAAAGCTTTATGAGAACAGCTAGACCTATCATGACCTGGGACTCATTTATGTCCATCTGGAAAAATACCCAACCAGTTAAACTTCCAACATGGATTAGATGGAAGTGACTGGTAAGCTCTTAGAGACACCTCTGAATAAGTAACACTCTTCAACAGCCTCCTGGCAGGAGGTACCTGTAGCCAGCATACAGTTGCCACATCCACTGAAGGGGCCATTTAGAGGCTCAACTGGAAACAGGCAATCAAAGCTCTCTAACAACTAGTCACTGAGATTTGCTGTAAGGAATGTAGATGTTTTAGTTACTTGTGAAGCTTTATGGAGTATGGATTCACAAGGATTTCTCAAGATGAAACACTTCTGAACAGTTACAGCTTCTACATGCTTGTGAAAAGGGTGAAGAACAGTCGGGACCAGTAAACCAAACTGCTCTCAAACCTCAAGAAGGTCTCTAATGGCAAGGAGTGGAATTACCGATTTCCCTAGCTTTTATGCATGCCCAGAGACACAGCAACTCCCTCACAGCTCTTTAGGAAACCTTGAACAAAAGTGAGTGACAGAATAACATGGACTGGCATAACCAACTGGTTACCTCCACTTTCTTACAGGACTGATAGCCTTGAAGTTGGGTGTCTTTAAGCAAAACCAAGTAGCTACACAAATTACCCACAGAATGGCTAGAAAAGCAAAAGTGCCACTCAAGCTGAAACAAGAACTCAGCACTCTCTTCAGAGTGCGTGAGGCTCCTTATATAAATCTCTGAAATTAGGCAAATATTATTCATGTTTGGTTTGTAGCTTCCAGGCATAGAGTTTCTAAGTGTATTTGTTGTTAAATGCAGACACCAAGTTCAAGATGCACTACTACAAAGCTGTTAGATTATTTGTTCTTCTGAATTATGCATTACCTTCGCTTGGTATGCAATTTTTCTAACCCAAGTACCCCAACAAAGGCCCAAATTCCAGCATGTCTCTATGCCATATGGACAAGCTTCTCGAACCGTCTGCTACTCATGGAAATTCTATTTGTTTTCCTATTGATTTTATTATGTTTAACAGCACACTAAATCATTCCTGAGGTTGACAAGTTTCTGGAAAATTGATATATGCTGTCTAAAACTGCCTGAGGCAAGAATAAAACCAAAACAAATGGCTTCTTTTAAACTCTTGATTTGCATTACTACAGCCAGGCATACAAGTGCCATCCTGTTTGGTAGAAGAATTTTTCTCCTTTGTGCAACATCTAAAGTACAGGAAATCTTTAGAAGCTCTTCTTATGGGTCTGCATATCAGAGAAAGGCGATTGCAAAATACCAGACTATTTGAGTGAGGGTGGGACTAAAAAAAGCAGATTGTCAGCTAAGATCAATGGGCTGGATTCTCTTGTGGAGAGGTAGAACAGTGAGTAGATGCCTTGGAATCTACAGCTTAAGGCAAAAGTAAAATTTTTAGTGAGACTTAAAGACTCATATTTAATTCTTCCCCTGAGAAACTATTTTGAAGCATCTAAATAAGATCAGGATAAAGCAGAATTTTATTTTTTTTGGTGATTTGTTTTACATCTTGGAAGCATCAGCATTAAGTACTACCAAATTTTTTCCAAAGATTGGACTGCATTGTGAGAAGCATCTCAAATGGGAAAAAAGCACACAGCCAGTAATCTTTTGTTGGTTCAGAAACTAAAGGGGGCAATGAATTAGAGAAGTCTTGATGCTTTGACATCAGAAATCTGAAAGCCACAAGAGTTCAAGAGGAAAACTATGAGGAAAGACTTCTAAAATCTCCAGACGAAGACCTGACAAAAACTGAACACACTCATCCTTGTTAGACTCTCATTAGGCTGTTATAATGGCTGAGTTCTAGCAAGGAAAAAACATTTTTGTGGGAAGTAGCTAAGACACTGAATTAGCTGACAAATAATGGGATTGCATTTGCAGAGCTGCACACATTTAAGACATTAATAGTAATAAAATTCCCATTTTGTTGTGATTAAAAAAAATCAAAGAGACAGAGTTAATGTTTTCCAACAGTCCCTGTGATGCCACAGAATAAGCTTGAGTTCCACTAAGGAGAAACCAAACTAGTTCATGAGTACATGAGTTGATTCGTAGGTCAGTCCTCTGAGTAAGCAAGAAGCCTACTGTGAATTAACAGTGAGAAAAGCAGTCTCAAGGAGATGTCTTTCATTTAGAGAATTTTATGATCATCCAAGAGATATACACAAAAACGTAGAAGACGCTACAGTCGTCATGATATTAAATACTCTTCATCTTAGCCACTGAAAAGAGCTTCAGAAGATCATGTTTATCATGGCCTTAGAGAAGGCCAAGCAAATTCAGTTCATTTGCTAATTGCTTAGATACTGTAGAGATCATATATAAAACTCAGCAGAACATAGATAAATCTACTGATGGAGTCAGCAGAAAATACTGCAGCATCCCTTGCAGAAGAAAAAAAAAAAAAATCTCTGCTTTTTTGTTTTGCATCTGTGTTTTTAAAGACAGTAATATGGTATCACAGTTTCTAATTTCATACCAACAAAATCTACTTCGCAGAAGTATCACAAGAAAATTTCAAATGGCCTGAGAAATATGATTCCAAACTGTGCTGACCTTCACATCACAGACAATGTTTTGGTTTTTCTTCTCCTTTGGTAGACAAAATGCAGTGAAGCTAGTAAGATCTGTCTCTTTTTTTCCATCTGCTAAATGATTCCATAATCTCTAACATATACTGTCTACAGCTGGCTCTTAATTTTTAAAATTAATGCACAGAGCTGGGAGATTAAATGATGCCAACCTTTACCTAACTGATATATAGTCCCTGTGGCAACAGCTATTTGGACATTTGTAGTCAGAAACCTTGCCAAAGATGTTTGACACTTGCTCTAGATGTTGTCTGTGTGCAGCTGTTAAAGACCAGAGTTTCTGCCAACTTACAGGCAAGTTCGAATACATCAAAGAAAGAAATGTCCAATACACCAAAAACTCCCCGAAAAGGCCACATACATCTGCTGTTGCCAGAGGCTCTTCTGCTGCTATACCATTGCCTGTCCTTTGCAAACTTGGCCAAATTGATAAACGCTTTGAAACACCACCAAAACAAGAAGTCTGCAGGTGGAAGAAAAACTTCATGCGCTAAGCACTCCTAGCAGGAAACAATGAGCATTCTTATTAAAACATAAGTGTAGAAAAGCTTTGTAAGCATCTACAAACAGCAAAAAGATTTTTATGGAGAATCATGCCTTCATGAGCACTATGTGTGAAGACAAGCATTGAAAAAAATGTTCTCCACTCAAAACATGCAGAAAAATACATCATATCAAAGATGGAAAAAAAATTAAGGTCAAGTTAAAGAAGTTCAAGACAGACTAGAACTATTTAATTAAATCAGGAACAACATCAGGCCATGGGCTGTAAGTCCAGTATTAAAGCTCAGGAGAGCACATACAGTTCAGAAGGTCAGACAAGTGCATCCTCACAAGCTGCATCCTTAAGCTGAAGTGCTACCAATGGAGTACATGTTGGAAGGAAAGAGAACTAGGACTGTTAAATCACTTGTAAAACCAGTACACTGAGAAAAGTTGGCCAGAAATGTTTTTATTTTGCACAAGTATAGAACAACTTAAATGTCTTTTGACACCTTTGAGCAAAGTTCCTTAAACCTCAAGGTACATCCAAGTGTGTTAATCAATGATAACTAAACAAGCAATAACAGGACAGGTAAATAGATCTCCTAATAATGTTGCTCAAATAAATTAAAACTGAATATTTCTGAACCATCAATAGCATTAGCAGATGCTCTTTTTTCAGCCTACTTTTGAAGCAACGTCATCACCAACTAACTTAAAAAGATCACTTTTTTCTACAACTAAGTGCCCTCTTTTAGACTCTCAACCAGAAAACAGGCAAACTAAATGTCTGGTTTTTGAAGGGGAGCAGTAGATGTGTCTGCTTGTGCAGTACTGGCTGAAGACTGTGACAGCAAGTCTTGCACAGACAGAACAGATAAGAGATCTGTCTGACAGTCCACTGGAATTTCATTTGCTCTGCAGACAAAATAACAAGGTTGCTTGGAGGTAATCCAATACTGTTCCAACAATTATTAACAGAAAGGATTCAGGAAATGTGGAAAAACTGTTAGATTAATAAAAAAAAAAAAAAAAAAAAAAAAAAAAAAAAAAAAATGCAAAGCAGCAAGGCTGAAGGTTTCAAAATTTGTTCATTTTCAAACTCTCATTAAATGCCTGAATCTCCAGAACCTTGCTGACATTACTTAACCTGTAAAATGAAGGCTCAATCATAAAAAAACCTCTCATAAAACACGAATAAGATCCAACGTTATCCTCAATCGAGGAATATCAACATTAAGCACTTTAACTTCCACTCTTTCTCCAGGACCTAACCCCAGGCTTCTTCTCTTCTTCACTTTAGAAAGTTTTGCTTCTGTTATGTTTCGCACTGGAATTAAACCTGATTTTCCCACACCAATATCAACAAAAACTCCAAATGGCGTCGCGTTTTCAACTTTTCCAGTCAGAACAGCACCAACACTTAAGTCTTCAAAGCAGACTATGCTTCTCTTGAAGTCAGGTTTATCAAAATCTGTTAAAAGAAACAAGAAAAAAATGAGACACTGGAGAAAAAGCTTGCATTATTTTCCAAGGGCTGTTTCCAGCTGATTGTTTCTAATTAAGAAGTCATCCCAAGGTAGTTCTAAGGTCCCAAATACTGCTTCATTAAGTTTTTTAAATAAAGACTCACCTGTGATAAACAACTGATTTATTTTATGAATTACTTTAAAAGACTTTGATTAATGGAGTAATAAGTACAGTGAACTCTGTGGTATGAATCTATCACAAGGGGATCAGAAGCATGTAGTATTTTAGCTAGTGAACAAAAGATTCTTTACATTTTCTTTGAGCTAGGGAGCAAAGACTTGAGGTGACTCTTGAGCTACATAAACTATATATAAAATTCTATCGCTATACAAATTCATATACAGGAAGGTGAATATTGAGTCTCATCACATACTAAAGAGAAAAGTCAACAATGCACTGTTCTTAGGCTTGCTGTTCATCTGCACCATGACATCATACAATCAACTGCTTCCCACGACATCACATGATCTATGTGCTTCTATGCACTGACAATCACACACTCATGATTATAAGCAGTAATATCCTAATATATTCAAGTTCACATTCTGCATTTATGGGCACAGATAGATCTTTTAATCTCTCTTGTTACTTGTCTACCACTTTCTGCTCCTGGAGAAAACCCTTCTGAGCCATCTCAACACCTTCCCTTTCAACCTTTTCCAACTGCTGCTTTACCGTTTCCAAGATAGGACTGATTTTCTACAGAGAGCATCACCAAAAGAGGCTTGCAACTATTTTCCTGTATTTGTCTTTGAGAAATAAAATACAGCCAGAACAATTTTACAGTTAAAATTCGCTGGAAATCAATCAGCCTGTAACTTCACCAGGCTGTGGATCAGACCCCAATTGAGTACACAAGCTGTCAAATGCAGCAATAGGCTTTGAATGACATAAAATTTTCTACTGAAGGAATGAACCTAATTGCTGAAGTCCAAAATGATTAATCCTTTTCTAACATTACACTGTGCAGTGACACTTCAATGAAAAAAAACAACTAAATAGCCATTCAGGGCAACGAGCACAAGAAGATTCAGAGGTATGATGGGAATCTTTAGATGTTTACAAACCTATTTGTTTTGGGTTTTTTCCCCCATCCTGGCAGATTCATTAAAGGTGAACAGCTGATCGGGTAGCTCTAGTGTTAAAAAGAAAATTTCTTGCAAGAAATGCCTTGTAAAAGCTTGGTTAGAAAAATATTTTTTAAATAATATAATAAAAATATTCTATTCTTTCCCTTTCTCCAAAGAATTCTTCCCATTTTCCTTTGTACTAAAAACTTTCAGGAAAAATAAACAACATAGAATTTCAAATAAATTTAAGAGGATACATAGGAAAGCTACTCTTTGTCTGTCTAATGTCACATCTCCACTGTTGGGAACAACAAGGAAACTGAACCTTAAACCAAGATTATTTTTTGAATCAGAGTAGAGTAAAAATCATTCAATCTGTCTGAGCTCTGTTCGATGTGATGCATTTCCTCACTGACAGTCACTAGCAAGGTTGCAAAGACAATGAATTACAGCTATAAGAGGCCAGTTGGCTGCCTACAGTAACACTGAATGTACTGGATAAGCAGAATATGAGTATTTCCACTGAAGATACTATTTTGCTTTTATATCTTTGATATTACTAGTCTATCCTACTGTAATCTGGATGTGAGACCATCAGAACAAATGGTGATAAAACACACATTTTCAAGATCACTAGTGGGAAATATTTGTAATATCTGCAAGAAAACTATTAATGACCCCAATAAAGGGAAACAAAAAGGTGTTTCTTTTGTTTATAAACATAAGTTTATTATTTCTTATTACAAGCCTGCATCTTTGCTGCCTACCTTTATCTCTTGCTGTCATAAAAGAATCCAAATATAAGTTTCATTAAACAACAGCATCTCCAGATGTTTTACTTCATTGCGTACCTCATCTTTCTTCCCCTCCACCTCAAGCTGTTCAGCACTTCTGCAAAGTTTTAACCAAGGTAGGTCATGAGCCATGTGCTCCAATTACACTTGTCTCCAAGAACTAGAGCAATAAAAGAGCAGAACTACACACTACTACACTACTGCGCCACAGACTTTTATTACTACTGTTTCACCTTGGTCTCAGCATTCCCCACCGCGATGGAGGGCCAACAAAGATTTAATCAGTATAGAGGCAACATATTGAAACTATTTCATTTGTTAACAGCCATACAACTCCCCTTCCTAAAGCTGAAAATGCCATGATTTAAGACAGGATTCACACTCCTTATATACTGAGCTGGAAACAAACATCTGACTATGATATAGCCTTTACATTGTCTGAGCAAAGAAATGGAGTCACATATCCATGAAAATATACTACCAACTTTAGAAGAAGAAAACATGCTGTTTTAAAAGAACAATCAAAGTGAGATTAAAACCTTCAAAACAAAGGTTTACCTGTTCGGATGTCAAAGCCTTCAGGCTGAGTCAGACCATCAATGATCAGCTGCAGTGTGTGCACTGTTGTATTTAGCTTTTTGGCTGTGCCTTCCAGTCCTTCCTTTTGAATTACTGCATTTACTTTTTGCTGCATATCAGATTTTCCTATGTCATTTGTGTTTCCTCCAATGAAAGATAAAAACCTGGGAAGTTCAAACAAAGATACAGAGAGAGATTTGTAACATTCTTTAGTGGGAACTAAACCTTTGGTTTTAATTACTTTTGCCTTGATGTGTGAACAAAAAAATATGAACAGTGAACAGTTTCCCAAGTGCAGATCCTCTCAACTCATCACTGATCAGAGACACACATGGAAACTTATATGCATACAAATAGACTCTATCTCCTGGAACAGATTACAAAACTAGAAGCAAAATTTCAAAATGTAAATTACTTCTCAGACTGACGGATCTCATCTCACGCTAAAATCAAATGTGATTATGACTGCAAGATGTCTTTTACTGTTCTATAATACTGTTATTTTTACTCACCCTCATTCAAACTAAAATTAATGGCAATGTAGTAAAACACTGAACATTTAAATTATTAAATTAAAATAAATAACCTTTAATCAAATTTAAGAAAAACTTAACATGAAACACTTCTCTTGTCCATGAACTTCATGATTAAGAACAAGTAGTTTTTCAGAAATTAGTCAAAGTAGCTATACAACACAAATATCCTTATCCTTCCCTATTGTCAAATACATACAGACATCCCAGAGAGAGACAAATTGGGACTGGCATCTAAAAAGGCTGAAAAGGAACACTTTAAAATAAGTAAGTCTTGATCTGTGATCTCTCTTTCTAAAATAAAAGAAAAAACCCAAACCACACTGAGGTTTTTAGTTCAGCAATGTTGGCACATATGCCAGAGACTAGATGACAAAAATTCACATGTAGACTCTACTCCTTATTATCAGTAGTGATGCCTCAGGCAATGCTTATTTATCACTGAACAAATGTCCTTATTTAACTGAAGGATTTAAAAACACAAACCTAGTATTTAATGGATATAAACCAATGAAAATGAGGATGCAGCTCACAGCAGCTGAGCCACATTGTACTAAATAAAGCAATGTGTCCTTTTCTCAGTAGACACTTCAGTTATCTGTCCTGCTGCCCTGTTCTGCATTTCACCATGAATAAGCCTCTTCTATCTCCCTTATGTTGGAAGAAGACACATGTTTTTTTGTGTGTTCTCCTCCACAGGAGATGGGTAGAATTATTGTCTCTGTCCTCCAAAGTCTGAATAAAAGTTCCTTCCAAATTCCTAAGAGACATTCCTCCTTTCTCTTCTCGTTCTACTTCACAACAGGTGTAAACTATAAAAGCTGCAAAAGAAGTGCTGACCTGCAGGTTCATGCCCTGCACTTGGGAGTGGTGGGAGACATTCCAGCTCCATAAGAAAGCAAAAGCCCCCGGTACTCATCCTCCTTTTCCCCCCCCTCAATAATACATGCTGTGCTTTTATTAAAACCTGAGGGTAGTATTACTTTTGGCAGGAGACACAGTGGGGTTTGTTTGTTTTGTTGTTTTGGTTCTTTTTAACCTGGGGAACCCAACTAACATTATTTCAGGTGGTGAGTGACAAAAAGTTACACGCATTGAAATAGAAAATTAAATTTCATTTTGAGAAAATATAAATTGAAAGAATATAACTAAAGCAATATCCAACTTGCAGTAAATCACAAAAATCATCTTTGAGCACAAGGGCAAATCTTCATTCCAAAATGTCTGTTAATTTCACCAAAAGAAGGACATCCATTAAAATTGGCTGTCAGGACTTCTATTTTTTCACTGAATTCAAGTGCAAGCATGATAATTTAAGTGCACTGTTAGCTGAAACATATAGTTGCATTTAATAGTGGTAGATATAATTTTCACATACTTTTTTTAATGCATACAGATCTTACATGTGGCAATGTATGAAGAAAAAAATAAGGATTCAGTGGATGATACTGTTCTCAGGATTTACTATATTTTGTTTTAATTGACTGCATTTCAACTTTTAACATCACTTGTTATATCACTTTGAGGTGGTTTGGAAACAAAGTAAACACCAAGACAGATGCAAAATTGTTTATAACATTAAATACAGATTTTTATTTTCCATAAGATAACTAACAACAAAACACTACTACTCAAATATTTTGTCTAAGAGTCTCTATGTGAAAAATA
This sequence comes from Podargus strigoides, assembly GCA_028020825.1. NCBI lineage: Eukaryota > Metazoa > Chordata > Aves > Caprimulgiformes > Podargidae > Podargus > Podargus strigoides. The sequence continues at coordinate 93,762,944 of CM051619.1, read as the reverse complement.
CCAGGCTTTCTATGAAACCATATTCTGTTGGCCTCAAAAAAGCACTAAAAGTGGTTGCAATTATAACCCTGAAAACGCATATAGGTCCAGGATAAGTGCTCTTCACAAAGCTACTGGGGGCTGCTGGCTGCTAATGTTGATGGATGGACAATGCCCCACCAGAGCACAAGTGACAGGCGGCAGCTGCCCCAGCTTTGACTGACATGCCAGATGTAACATGACAAACCCAACCAGCCTCATGACTCAACCTTCTAAATAATGTATGCTTTACCGCCCGCCCCTATAAACAAGTTTGCTGACATTCGTGTACTTCGCTTTTTTTCACTTCAAATGGAAATTCAGCTCGAGTACCTTCAAGTAACATTTTTTTCACCGTTCACTTTGTAAATCAACAACAGGGTGGGTTTCCCTGCCAATAAGTGCAACCTCACAGAACAGCCACTGACATACTAAAAAAAAAAAAAAGCCTGATATGTACAAAACTGTCAACCATGTGGATAATGCAATCGGAATGCAGGGCACTACATGCTGCTGGAAAGAAAACAAGCCTGAAACAGGACACAACCCAGGTGCCTGAGCCCTCAATTACTATTCATGAAAGCTATTTTGCCCGCCCTCCTTCCTCTGCCTCCTACGCCCGCCGGAAATCCCAATGGAAGTAAGGATCTGATATTAAAAAGGATTTCTCATCCAGACAAGGGTGGTAGGTTTGAATTCTACATTATCAGTTCGAGTTGTTTAAATAACTTATTAACATGGTTACTGCTCAGAATAAAATTTTGGCTCTACCTGAAGATGATGATTAAACACGTGTCCAAGACTAAGTACATGAGGAACCACACCGGCATCAGCAGAATTATTAATGTTCCAAAAATCAAGCATTGGGTTAAGAATATTTCAGAATTACAAGGTATATTATAGTCAGAAGAGAGCACTGTAACAAGGCCCAGTGTGTACATGCACACAAAAGAATCTTTAACAGAAATAATATATTTCTATTTTGGAAATTCTCACCTTTTTAGGTTAGGTTTTGGTAAAAAATATGTATTAAAATATTTCAAAATAAAAGCAATCTTAGTGATTACAGATGTAGTTTTTAAGAATACTGTTGAATCTAGTTATATATTTAATGTATCATTTTCACTCAAATGACCATAGCCTGAAGGCACTTAGAATGAAAATCAATATAAAGCACAACCCTCTGAACAGTGGTGCATTATACTGATCATTTCTATTTTTAAGTGTCATTGCTTTTAAATGTCATTGCTAAGAACAAAGTTAAATGTTTCCTTATTTAAAAAGCAACTCAACAACTTCCTTTAAGAGTTATTTCAAGGTCAGAAAACAGAGATACAGTTGGTAATAAGACTACAGGGGGGAAAAAATGTTTTCTTTTATTTATGTATTTTGATATTTGTAAAGTTACACTATCACACTACAATCTTTGAAATATCTCACCCAATTTGTAAATGACAGTTCCAGCTGCACAACATAGGAACTTGAGTGAACTGTGCAAAATGAAAGCCCTTTCTGATTACATATGTGAACTAAACAACATGTTGCAGTAGTTAAAGTGTTATGTTTATCTACTAGAAAAATAAAACCTAAAGAAAAGTTTGCAGAAATGGAAATGGGAAAGACGAGATGTTTCTTCTGAAGTGAGGTCATTATTATAAGATATACTATCCTTATTTCCTCAAATGTTGAGTGTCCCAGTGAATGGCGAACTTTCTGTTCAAGGCACAACTCAGATAAAAGCTGCCAGAGTCTCAGAAGAGTCTTTCAGAACTCAGTGAGATTTAGCTGGTTTAGAGACTTTGAGTTTTATGGTTTTGAGATTTAGACGATACTCGGAAACTTCTGCAACCACCTTAGTTTTAAGAGCCATCTTTTTAGTCTTGTAGGACCTGCAGAGAATGGTCACGGCTAAATCACTGATGTTTTTATTTAATACATAATTTCATCCATCTTACCCAGATAAAGAAAGAAAAGTAGCATAAATGTAACAAATAAGCACATCATGTTCACTTAACATACACATCTGTACAAAATCACAGCACAGCCCTTGCAATGCTTAAAAGATAATGCAAATTTCAGTGGAATGCAAAAAAAAACAGTCAGAAAAGAGTAAAAACATAACCAAGGGAAGCCTTTGGTAAATTTTTAAGAAGTCACTTTAAACCCCTAAAAAGGTTCTTAGAATGTGCAGGAGTTCTAAAGCTTTGCAAGGGTTTTAGTCACAGTCATTTCTGTTTTATGTAATCATTTCCAGCAACACGACTTAAGAGCTGGGAGTACTGGATTCATTACATTAAAGCAACATGATACACCATTACATCTTGTCACAGTGCACACATGAATTAATGGTAATGCAACATAATCACTCTGAAAATAAAACAACTTTGCATTAGCATGTGCTTTCTTAGGTAAAATGTACACTCATGACAGTAGCAAACTTAAATTATGCAGACATTTATGTTTTAGTAATGTTTTGAAATGCAAAAGCATTATTCGCATAATACATATGTTGACTGTTCTTGTTCTCGCTAGTGATATGGATCCTCAACTTTTGACTACTAATACAGATTATATATCAAACAATATTTGTGCATTGCTCTCTGTTTTTAAGCTGCTAGACACAGAAATTTAAAGTTGCAAATATATCTACAACTGCATGGTGGTTTAGCCAGGTAAGGATATTTAACCAATATGTTTTTCCTCAAATGCATACATTATTAATATTATAGATTACGTGAGTGCATGCAGAGGCCTAGAAAGCACTCAGCTTATGACATTTTGAATGTATACATATAAGAATCAATGAGTTTCTAAAGGAGAAAAGAAATTCAGACATGGTTACATGGCAGCATAGCCCCTTTGCCACCACACTGTTAGGCATGCTGCTGTTGGCTGTTTTCATGACTACTGATATATCACATAACCGAAGCGTAACACAAGATACAAAAGTGAAACATGATTAGTTACCCACAAAGAATTTGTACTACAATTAAAGAAGATCATTCCGTGAAAAGTTCATTTTTTTCCCTTCATATTTTTTTTAAATGTAAGCAGTAAGTTATTTAAATTTCAAAAATTTCAACAATTAAAAAAAGGAACACCTGATTTATAGGTCTAGTATTTATAGTGTTACTCGAGGATAATTCTTTGTTATTTCCTAGTTCTTCTAATAATTCTTGTTAACTGTTTATCTTTCATCACATGAAATTTTAAAAATGCCTTTATTGGATGGCAGTTAGCATTGAAACATTTTCTGCTCTTCTATTTATTCAGAAGATAACTTTCAAAAATATGTCCTCTAATAATCCAGCTACTAAATTAATAGTCAGACCTGCAAGTTGAACTGGTCATCTAAAGAAACGAATATAAACTATTATTTATTGGGCTTAATGGCCCTAATTCTGCAAGTGTTCTTATTAATTAGCATTAGCCAGTTCCTACTGGAAATAGTCATAAAGATTTGTTAATTTACTGAGCTTAACTTTTCTTAGGCTTTTTAAAAAGAAACTTAAGTCTTCACTAAAAAACATTGTTTTACACATTAAATAGCTTGAATGTACACACACACATGTGCATACTCAAGTGCAGTCTTACTGAAGTGGACAAAAGATGTTTTTGATGACTTTGTAGTGAATTTAAGAAAAGGCATCCTACCACAGTAAAAACTCCTACCCTCTAAAATGTAGACTGTAGACATGTAGACTGCATTATTAAATAGAACAGAATAATTTGTTCTCAGTGCTCAAACACCATACCAAGTAACTGAACTATTACCTCCCTGATTTCTATTCCCCTTAAGGATTGCTTCAGTTGTTCAGTGACAACTAGGGGACCTGGACAAAAGCATGGCAGCCTGGCAGAGAGCTGGAAATGGACTTGTCAAAGGACAAGTGTGTGGTTGCATAAATGGCAGGAGAGGAAGACCTCTTCTTTTTTGGTCTCTCCCTAATCAACAGTTTTGCTTCTGCATTTCCCTAAGTGTCAGTATTTGTCTCCAAAGCTAATAAACGCAGGTACTCATTGCAGCTTTTCAGCAAAGCAACTGAGACACTGCTGAACAACTGCTACATTCACCCATGTAAGAGTGGCAGAAACACCAGAAATACTTGAGAAGTGATAAATCCACCTAAAATGAAATATAAAATGTTATCAGCATGATGCTCATTGTAGCAAAGCATTTAACTCCAAATGTTTTAATGTGGTAAAGAATAGGCACACGAACGAGTGCTTTGCTGAATTCTCTGGGGATTTTGATGTCCTTCTGGGGATATCAAGCAGCATTATATCAATAGACAGCAAAGGGCGAGACATGAATCTTCACTGCAAATCACTCTGCTCAGTACATCAAAAACTTCTCTGAAGGCATAACCAAGCGCAGTGAGCAGTACTATCCTCTACCAGGTAAGGTCCTAAACCTGGGTAATTAGACAGGGAAGATCCCCATGTGCATTATGCTAAACCACCACTTGAGATCTTTTAGAAATATTGGTAAAATATTTCTAAGTCAGACTGAAATACAAGTTATTTGCCAGATGCAGCAATTTTTGAGCAGCAAATACACATTCCAAGTGCCAATCTTTAGGAAAGAGCATTTTTATGAGATTTAAATAAAAATCAGTAAATGTTAAGATTCAGTCATATGAAACCAACTGCACCCAGCAGACTGACACAACAAAAAACCCACTGCGTTTTCTTTCCCATATTTTGGTTTATAAGCCTAACTTGGTTGTAATTTCTTGGGACTTCCTAAACGTTTCCTCAGTTTTCCTAGCAGTTCTTTTACAGTATATACCAAGAAATTGGATATGCTCTACATGTTGTATTAATTGTATATTGAAGATTCTGCCATTATGAACTGGTTTTCACATGCAGCCTTTTCAGAAACTTAAAGCACAGCTCTGCTTTGCAGGCAAATACACTGCCTACAAAGTTGTGGTTTTTATTTAACTTTTAGGAAATCCTGATTCATAATATTTAGAGGTGTTTGTAAGCTTGGTCACTTCACATGACAAAGCCAAGCTTTGACAGTGTGGAAACCATGAACAAAATGTTTTGGTCATCTGCAGAGCGCATTAAATCACCAGCAGGATGTTTTCCAATTATTTTACAGCAATTGTACAGATTTTAAGCTCAGACGTTTAAATGCCATAAATCAATCATACCATCACCATTTGTGCCACTGTAGTAAAGATTACCTCAGTGTTTCCATTATAAAACCCCTATTTTTCAGGGGTTTCTAATTCAGCCATAAAAATTGGCTCCAGCCTAAAGCTTGGCAAGCAAAGTCACCACTTGAGAAAGATTCTTTTAACCATTTTTTTTTTTTTTAGTGGATTGGCCTTTCAAGCTACAAAAGAGTTCAGAAAAAGAAAATTAGTGGTTTCAAATTTTGGTGAACTTCTATCCCTCAAAAACATTGTTCTAAAAACTGATAATTTTGTATGTCATAAATCTGTAATGTGGCCTGCTGCTTTTGGGCAATCTGGACAGAAGTAGTGGATAAAAATCACTGGCTTATTTTGTTTAAAAATAAATGTAACTTCCCATGAAAACTTTTAATCCAATAAAATTTTCACAAACGATTTTCTCATGGCAAGATGTGGTAGATGTTGCATGAGGAGGCCTTTATGACTCATTCATGCAGTATCTATTCCATTCATTTTAATTTCTGTGGTATTTTGATGCCTTGAATCAAATCTGCCCATCATGTTCAAGACAACAAATCTGCCCTTTGTTAGCACAGATCCACCTGTGAGCTTGCTATGGTCCCTGACAAAGTTCTGTGTAAGCACAGAAAAAGAAAAAAATACTTTGAAAGCAACAAAGAAATAGAACTCCTTTAAACTGTATTTTGTTTAAATATTTATGTATTAAATACTGATTCTAATCCACCTCTAACAGTCTCAATTTTTCTCATACATATTAATTTAAATTATAAGAATTATCAATCAGGTTTTAAACCTAGTTTCTTTCTAACATGTTAAAAAGTCCGTTGGATGTTGGTTGATTTCAGTAAGACACCTCATATCAATAACATGAACATGACTATTTTCTGGCCCTCAGAAGCTTTCTTGTTAAGGCTCAGCAAAGAGGAATAACAATCCCGGTCCTATGCACTGCCTATCAAAGTAAGCAAAACTCGTCAACAGTCCCAATAATCTTTGGATTGAATCATCCATACAGTCTGAATCCCGAGCAGATTTTTTTCTTAATTCATATTTAAGGCAGCAAATTGGTTTGGAAAGCCATCTCCATAAGTTCCGAGAAGCCTAACAGCTCAGATAGATACTTTTTTGAAAAGTCATTTAAAATATATAATCACTGCTAAGTTAGAGCATTAGTTGCTTGAGGAGAGGATGTTTGGTTTATATTTAGTCCTTATGTCATCAGTGTCATTTTTTAATACTACACTTCTTGGCTTTTGCCAGTTTGCTGTAGAGCTGTATTTTCTTTTTTTTCAAACAGCTATTTGCAATGAAAAAACATGAGATATTTGCCCCCTTTGCCACACCATTTTGTTATATCAAGCTAGCGCATGTAAATACAATTTATACCATAAAAGTATACCTCAATATTTAACAAGCTTTCAAGGAAACTATCTTTTGATTGCAAGAAAAAGAAAAATACTGTTGAACATAGAGTACATTCATAGAAAGCACAGAAAGAATTTTAAGACTTTTTTTCCCAGATCAAACTATGTGTACAGATACTCATAAATCACAGAATCACAGAACAGCCTTGGTTGGAAAAGACCTCTAAGATCATCAAGTCCAACCATTAACCTATCACTGCCAGTTCACCACTACACCATGTCCCTCAGCACCTCACCTACACATTTCTTAAATCCCGCCAGGGATGGGGACTCCACCACTGCCCTGGGCAGTCTGTGTCAGTGCTTGATAAACCTTTCAGTGAAGAAATTTTTCCTAATATCTAATCCTCCCCTGGAACAACTTTGAGGCCATTACCCCTTGTCCTGTCACTAGTTACCTGGGAGAAGAGACCGACCCCTGCCTTACTACAACTTCCTTTCAGGTAGTTGTAGAGAGCAATGAGGTCTCCCCTCAGCCTCCTCTTCTCCCAGCTGAACATGTAAGAAGACAACAGAGAAAAAGCCCAAAGAAAATAGAAAACTGATTCAGAGAGATGCTATGCTTATTAGTTTTGGTGTTCCATCAGCAAATACCATTATGTTTTTATATTTGTTTTGGTATCAACTGGTGTTCTTTTACATTAAAAAAAACACTGTACAGTACAATATCTACAACACGCACTTGGATCTAAATACTTCACCTGAAAATTCAGTCTCTGAAGGCAAAGTATTTGGTGAGGAACAGAGAATAGATAATGGCACAGCTCAAAACCTACTTTAATTGCATTAGCCAAAGACAAATGACATGACAGGCAGCACTGGTCTGCAGCCACATCAAACTTCTGCAATTGCTTTGTAGCTTTTGAAATCCAACAAATTTGACCCTGAGCACATTTTAAGGATCTCCAAGGAATCTTCTAAGCAGTGTCAGCTGTGAAATAGGTGGCAGCATCCTTTCTGAATCACACATAAGCCTGTGACTCAAACCACTATCTTTTGGTTGAGATGTAAAGCTTGTGCTTGTTAATAATTTTTTTAAAGTAGTTTGGTTTTTATTAAAAAAAAAAATAGTGCTAAACCTGGGTTCCCAGTCAAATTCCAAATCATTATTATATGATTTGTGATACCTACTAAAATTGTCTCCAGAATTTCAACTGTACATGACTATCTGAGCTACCCTATACAGTAATAATCCCATTCACCACTTCAGATGCAAAAGTAGTCTGCACTGCTCTGGAAACAGAGTTACAATTCTTTATTTTCTGACCAACCTTTGTAACGGTATTTTATGTAGATAAATTCCTGCAGTACTCCACCATTAACTGGCTACACTTTTCTGCTCCTTGAAGCAATCTTTCTACATCAGTCTTCAAGTGAAGCTGGTAACACTGTGTACACTTCTAGTGATTACTTCATTAGTATACTAGGGTGGGAAAACTAAATGGACTATTAACCAAATCCTGACTACTTTATATTTAAATTGATTGAAATATTGAAATACTTCATTGGAAAATCAACACTTTATTTTGAATAACCAATTTAATTTATACTTTTTTAAAAAAATTAACTCGCTCTGAATGGTCTCCAGTAGCGGTGACCAAGCTTCGTCACCCTATCCGCCACCTACCAAACATAAGATCATCAAGATCAGGACCTTGCCTGATTTTTTCCACAACTATGCATAAAGCAGGATACCAGTAACAAATGCTGATGCACAAGAAAAAAAGGGAAATGGTCATGGAAAAGGAGAAACCAAATTTACCTTTACATCACACAAAGAACATGGACTCTAGCAGGCAATTGCATGGTGACCCCAGAATCAGGCACAAAGAAGAATGAACCATGGCAGGGAGAGGATGGAAACAAGTGTGCTGCATGCTTAATAGAATGAAAGCGCACAGACCTATGCATAAGAAGTTGTATATGCAATTATCTCCACTGGAAAGAGAACAGAGCACACACTATAGGGAAGGTGTCCTAAAAATGCAAGGTCCTGTAAGATTTTTTAGATAAGAAACACGAGCTTCATGAATTCAGAAATTCAGCATATCTCTCCGAGGCTTAAAGATGGTTTTGTTTATAAAATAAGAAGCACGACTGTTTCTCTAGGAGTAATATTCTCAACAGAGATCATAAGAACCCTAAAGCATCTAGCTACTGCTGAAATTAGCTCCAGCACATTTTAAGAAAAGAACCTGTTCACCGCAAATCACTTTAAAAATAAATACGTGCTGGATTATAGTAGGAGATAATGTTTTCTCAAGAGTACAAGCAGAGTCCAATTTCAACCAGGGCTGATGACAGAAAAGATCACATCTTATACTAGCATTTACCAGCTGCAGTATCCCCTAATCAGAAGCACACATGGATTCCTAATTACTTTTTTCTGACCTACACAAAAACTATTCTTTCCCTTTAGCCAAAGGTCACTTAGTGAAACAACCATGGTGTTCACATATTTGGGAACTTAATATATGCATCTTAATTAGATCTTGCAAAATCAGAATTTCATTTTAAAGGCACATAATAACACATGTGTCTGTGCACTTGCACACTCAAACACCCAAATAAACAAATTCTGGTGGTCAAAATTCACTAAGCAGAAAGTTTGTTTGGCATATGCTGAACATATGCAACAATGTAAAAACAGTTCTTAACGATGCAGAGGTATTAAACTACCACTGACTGAAAAATCGTATGGCATTTCAATTAGTTAATTTTTAAGAACAAATAAAATAGCTTAGTTATAGCCTATTACATAATACATGGAGGAAAGGTAGAAAGAAAAAAAAAAAGTTTTAGACATTTCTAGAACAAATGATTTGTCTCCACACTTTGGGAACCAAAAGTCCAAACTGAAAGTGATGTGTGGGATAAAGAGAGCTGGCAAACAGAAGGAAATTGAGAAAGTGGCCTCAATGAGGGGCAAAGTGATAACATGACGAAGACAGGGTCATGGGAGGAAAGCCTGCTGAAGTTGTGAAAATTCACCGATTTCCTCACTGAAAAACAAAGAAAAACAAAACCCAAAAAACCCCACACCAGTTGAAACCCTTCACTTGTAAAGAACTTCTGAAGTATACCTTCTTCTTGAAGAAAGGGGAGAAAGCATCAAATTCATATAAGTATTCCCATCTCAAAAAGCTGAGTAGGCTATTGTTAGAGAAATCAGTTGTTCCATTTTAAAAATCAACAGTGCTAGTGGTTCAAAACCTTTCCCACTGCTTACCTCATTGCAATGTTGTAAGACTCTGGATGAATACAAGTTTGGTCCAAAGGATTGGGCTGTTTTGAGGCAAATGGTGCTGGTTTGCTCTTCTTTTTACCCTGTGCACCTGCTTTAGTCAAAAGTGCATGACTTCCAAGTTCATTTTTCTTACTACTGTCAGAAATCAAAAATGGACATGTCATTCTTAATGAACAAGATCCTAGCCCCATGCCCACACATGAAAAATGAAATCACTTTTATATAAATGTTCATTCTTTAAAAAAAAAAAAAAAGTACAAACCCTCTAAAAGGTCATTGTGGGTGAATCTTAACAATAAAATTACAGCATACAGATATAACATAGCAATGTATGCATAAATTAATTTAAAATAGAAAAAAACATTGGGAATGGATTCCGTGCTTCATCAAAATTTCTTTATGATGACAAGACTATAAAGAAAACACTATACTACCTATTGTCTCATTTGCAATCTGGATAGCATCTTTTGTCTGTAAAATAGGTACAATTGCATTTACCTACTTGATAAAGATCTTGTGAGGATACTTTCATATGTTTAATAGTCTGTATTGTTTTAAATTTGAAAAATAAACAAAAATTATAAACAAAATTTTCAATTCATACTATCTGTAGGTAAGCAAACTGCATCTCAAGCACAGAAAAAGTACATGAATGCTTCAACATCAGAACTCCTTAAACCACATTTATTCACTTCCTATACTTAAATATCTGAAGAATTCTGCTCAATCATGCACCAGGTCAAATTATGAAAAAATTTAAATCAAAAGAACTCAGATTAAGATTTGCTTAGAACAGAAAAAAACTAAAGGTCAAATCTATCACTACTTCAGAATTTATAAACCATTTTTGCAAAATTATCTTAATAAAGCTTTCCTTAAAATTTAGTGAATACATTATTGACTCCTAGCCAGTTACCTTCAGTTAGCATTTGGATTGGGCTTTTTTTTTTTTATTGGCTGTATAATGAAAAGGTTCCCAAGTCTCAGGAAGATCCATGGACAGATTGCCCACATTGGTAGGAGGACTTTCCAAATGACAGGAGAGAAAGATCTCTCTTCATGTGTGGAGCATATTTATAACTGGCACACTTCCTTCTTAAAGTTTCCCTTAAGTAAAAAAATGCTCAGGATACAGTAAAAGGACCAAATGACTCCTACTGGCAAAGGATCCTTTCTTGTGTCTTTTTTTGGTTTTGTTTCCTAAATCACAAGTGGTGAAGGATCCGCCGTACCAATTTTAAAAATAACCACTATTTATTAACCTCTAAGTACAAAGCACAAAAGCTAATTCACACAGCACTCTATGGCCATCAACATGATTAGAGAAGACAAAAATGAAACCTTCTCTAAGTTTATTTCAAAAACATTTAGTTTCGTCACCTACACCCACAAGAAATGCTGTGGAGGCCATGGTGTTAGAGCTTTATCTTGGCCTCAAACTCTAAAGTTATAGGGGGTTTCTCAGGTTTTACAGTGTTCTCAAGTTTTATGGAATCTGACTAACATTAGAAGCATGCTACAGCAAGGAAAAAAAACCAATGTCCTTAAACATTTCATCAGTGAACTTTTGGAAAAAACCCAGTGGTGTGAGTCTTTTCTTCCTCTATTGTATTGCAGCATTCACTAGAACAGATCTATACAAAGTAAGACCTATTGATCATCTACAGCCTTGAAAGCAATTTTTTTTTGTCTTCTGGTGCTTACAGCGTGCACCATTTGGCCTGCAGCATGTACCTCCCTGCCAGATGGGCAACCAATCTGTATACCTTCCACCCAGGCAGTAAGCCAGTTCTAATGTGCCTACCTCCTGCCTGGAAGTTACGCGTGTGCTGTTTGGCCAGCAGCAACTGGGAATACAGTATTGCTTCTGAGCATTGGGTTGGCTAAAACACAGCATGTGCTTCCCAGGAAAATATTTTTTGAGAATAGTCAGTGGCAAAAGGGTGAGGATGGTGCTACCACTGTGCCCTTTCTTAGTTCTTTATGTTGGAAGCAGAAATGGGAAACAGAAGAAAAGATGTTGCCCTAGAAAAAGCTCTTCCAGTTGTGGAGAGTGAGGATTTGAGGTGAAGAAGAGAAGCACAATGAATGGTTGCAAGAGGGAAAGGCTTGGTACAGATACAGGGAATGAAATGGCAGGGAAAAGGATAACCCAGTGTTGACAAACTGGAGTTGGGAAAGGGCCTCTTACACATTTGAGATACAGGGCAGTCACATCATGCTTGCTAGGCATAGGAGTATAACACAGAGCATGGTCCAGACAGGTTGTTCAACTTTCTCCAGATAATGGAATTGAAACACTCTGAAAGTCCACTCTAGTTTACTACCGTTATGTTCTGCAGAGTAATCTTTACCACACAAAAATGAATTTACAAATCTCTGTATTATACCTGACACATAAGACTAAGGTTGTAACATCTCGGATCACAACAAAGCTGCATACCCTTCTACCCATTCAGTGGCAGAATTTGTAATTAAACTTAAGAGTATTAGGCTAATAAACCATGATTATTGAGAGGAAGGCCTACGTTATACTACTGACTTGAAGTTTATTTGTTAAGATACTGTCTTTCAGGGGGAAAAGGTCTAGGTAGGATTCCTCAAATCTCAACCCTGAATGCAAAACACAAAGGGAACAAGTCTTCTCATATTTTGGATAATCTAGTCAAGATAGCCAACATCTCTATTACCTGCAGAAGGTCTTTATATACTCTTGATTGAACCTGATGAAGCCAGCACACTGTTGGAAGGATTTGGGACCCAGACCTTTAACTTCCTTGAGCTGTTCTCGGTTTATAAATGGTCCATTCTTCTCTCGCCATTCAACTATATTCTTAGCCTTGTTAGCATTCAGGCCTGCAATGTGTCTAAGAGAAAAGTTTACAGAATACGTTTATTAGCATTGAACAGTCATTAATACAAATCCTATCCATCACTGGGATACACATTACTGTGGAAAACCTGGTTTACAAAACTTAAAAACAGCCAAGAAATTTGCAAATAGACTCCCAGACCAAAGGCATCATCTGAAAAAGGATCCCTTCTCTTAGTTCTGTGGAAGGAACCCACTCAAGTCAACAAAACTTGGTACAGAAATACGGTTCTGCACATACCTAACTAGTAAGCCAGGGACATGTAATTTATGATCTGTTGGTTATTTCTGAAATGCCAATTCAATTTATCATGTCTTATGGCCTGCCCCCAGCTGTCCTCTTCAGGAAACGATGTGGGAGGAGGGTTCAAGGACAGAAATTGTTCCTGTGAGAACAGCCCCCTCTCAGCTATTGTTTTCCAGTGGTACCACAACACCTTGTCCCAACACAAAAGGCTGATATCCAGAAGGAGAGTAGATGGGAGCAGCTTGCCCTGCTCACACAATTTAACAGATCCACACAGCTTGCTCCTTTACTCTCAGCTGCTCTTGAGGTAAAAGAACATCTGGGAACAGGCTACATGAGTTGTAGGGCAGCTTGGATCTGCCAAAGAACTCACCTGTGAAGTGCAACTGCAGTTGGCCAAGTTCCTTCAGGAAGCAGTGGGTTTGCTGCACATTTTCTGTACGTACATGTGAGTGCAACTTTCTGTATATGGAATACGTTAATCACAGAAAGAGGGGAAAAGAGCTGTGGGCTCTGTGGGCAGTTACTTCTGGCACTAGAGGATGAAATGTCACCCAACTGGCTCTTTAGATCAGATGCCATTGCTCTAAGTCAATAGCAGCAGAGACCTGTTTGTGGAATGGCATAGGCTGATTCTAGAAAAACACCACCAGCAAACCTGGCAAGAATAGTTACAAATCAGGGGGAAAAAAATTTAAATAAATCTTTCCATTATTCTCATCCTCAAGCAAAAGTTAAAAAAATATTCCAAAGTTGGTGAAACCTCAGAATTAAATTGGAAAGACACACCTTTAACCATAGACAAAATATTAATCATTAGAAATGGAATTTTCTGAAAAATTTCTTAGAAACATTAAGAAATCCAGCTTATTTACACTGACAAAGGAACATGACACCAAGTTCACAGAATTTTGTACTGATGATCTCAAGTCTTTCAAGTATGATACTCAGCAGTAATGCAAGTACTGTAGCATTGTCACCCCTTCCATGTGTAATATGCGTCAACAAATATATTTGATGCATCCGAAAGCACAGGTAGACAGCCCTGCTCATGATATCTTCTAGCTAGGGTGACGATTTCACACACTGTACATCTGAGGGAAACAGAACCGCAGAACTTAACTGCTGAGGATCAAGTGTGATCCACAACCTGATACAGCATGTGCATAAAAGCATCATAAGCCAGGTTAATTAGACCAAAGTATTTAGCCAACATGGTCACCACCTGTAACCATGACTGGACAGTGTCACTCCACATTCACGGTTTTGTGGAAACACAGCAGCACCTCAGCCTGGTGTCCTCTGCTGAACTGCACAATATAGTCATACCCTGCAGAAGGCTGACAGTGCTCACCCACTGCACTTGCTCAGGTAGGATTTTATTCATGAATGAAAGTTGGTCAGCCTCATTTACCAACAGGTACTGCTTCCTTTCTTACTAATAGCTGATCTAAGTCTGAAAGAAGGTAAATCAGGAGTCAGGATAAGAATTAGATACCCACACTGAAAAATAATATGAAAGACAATGTGGAAAACTAAAAAGACTAGAGAACAGACGAAGAGCCTCGTCAAAGTCTGGAAAGATGTTTTTGAGAATGAAAATAAGGGGTTAAAAAAAATTTAAAGAGAGCTAGCAAGAATACATTTTTCCTAACTTGGATAGCCAGTACAATTGTCACTACCTAGATTATGGACATTCTTTTTCTCCCCCTCCTACTACAGAGGATGACAGCAACACTGCTCTTCTGGGAGGCTGCTCAGCTAAATGATTCTCCAGTCTACACACTCAAAAGAGAGAATGAGATTTAATTTCTAACCAAGAGAAATAAAATCCAGAAAATTTTCCAAGTAAATATGGCATAATTACTTTTAAAAAGAAAAATCAGTAAAAAAGGATACATTTTTCAGCAGTTTCCCCTTAAATCTTTCCTTTTCTCCTTTCCTCGCTCAACTTTTACAACCTGTTCCACTTAGCAGTACCTATAAAAATACCTTCTAAGAGACAGAAAGTACATTTGAAAATCCCTTTCTCAGTGTAAAAATACAAATTAATTATATCAAGTTTTTCTGAAATTGCAGCATTGGTTGAAAATTTTTCAATATCTGTTTTTCTCTGAAGAGTAGTTTTACTCTGGAGAATCACACATACCCTTAAAAACTGGCTCTTAATGATCCAGTGAAATACTGTCTTAACGTGTCATTTTCATGTAATTGGAAGTTTAACACAAGAGCTATTTGCTCCAGCTGAGCTTGAGTCAGATGGCAGACTAAACAGAGACTCTGTGATCCAGAGCCATGTAATTACTGGAATAGGAAAATGTTTGACTCACCTTAAGAGTATTTCTGAGCAGATGTTAATATCAACTCCTACAAAGCTGACACACTCTTCAACCACACTGTCCAGAGTTGCTTTGAGCAAAGTCTGTGATACATCATGCTGAGAAACAAAAATGGAGATATTGGGTTACTGAAATATCAAAGCATACATAAATAAGAACTGCAAACAATACTAACATTAATAAAATAGTTGCTGGAACTTATCAATATCTTATTTGAGGATAGAAGTCAAACACATAAATTGTAGAAGATTTTAAAATATGTACTTTCCAAGAGATACATTTTTAAAAAGTAATTCTTTGCAACATCTTTGTCATGTTACAAGTCCCAAGAATAAGACACTCTTCATGTTACTGTATTTTGTTTAATAACTATTTCCCTGCATCATGTAAAAACTATATTGAACATATAATGATTACTCAAAGGGAGTAATGTTTCTGTTCATCCACTGTCTTGTCTTTAATCTGACATTTATTTACCTATAATATCATATTTTTAGAAATAAGATACCATTTAAAAAAAAAGGTATTTAGAGAAAGGCTCACAAATGCTGTACTTTTACACTTGCACACACAAATGTTTGCAAAATAGTCCTATTAATGAACATCACCTACAGTACAGTTACTATTTACTAAAAGAACAAGCCAGGTACTGTATGAGGGTGGGCAATACATAAGGTACATATCAGCCCTACAGCAACAAAATGTTTCAGATTTTGAACAGATATTTCTGGGAAGATTGGCAGGTCCTTGACTGAAGCACCACTAATGGAAATTCTTCCAGTTTTTCCATTACTGTTCACAGTGTTTCTCCTTTTTTGCCCCTAAAAGAAAATCAGTCACACTTGTCAAAGATCAAAGTTCTGAAGCTCTAAGATTTCTTTCCCTCTACAATACAGGCATACTTCAATCTATAACTTTTAGTTCCCCACACAAGCCCATCAGTGCTTAGAAGTCTGACCTGGAGGGAGAAGCCTTTCTAAATGTGGGAGCTAATTCAATCACTATGTTGGCTTAGCTTCAGGGCTCTTATACGTCACTCACGTAAATCTGGGTTGATCTGTTGTGGTTTTGTGATGCATTCATTCAGGACACCAAGCTGGATTTGAGCCATGACACCAAACAATTAATCCACTGCCTTGTTTCATCTTCTAGATTCATATCTTCTAAAGATTTTACAGTTAAATTTAACAGGCCAACAGCATCAACCTCCATCTACTAATACTGGTATTCATTAAATAGGGGTTAATAACTGAAACAATCCTAAAACTTATGCCAATGTATTTCACAGCCACCCCATTCCTTAAAATGATGATCATTCTTCAGGAGTAACATGCAGTTATGTGATTCAATATTGAGACATTTGTCATTGTCTCTGCAATGCCTTATAGCATAGGGTGTAGCAAAGAAGGTAAGCAAATAGATTTGGCCTAATCTTTCTAAGTAGCTCTTTGGACAATATTTGATTCAGCAAGAGCTTTGTTTCCAGTACTGCTGAAAGTGAACTTATATAGCAATTCAGCCAATTATGCTCCCCAAAACCAGGAAAGGACATATCACAATCAAAAGTAAAGTGTCCTGAAATAGCCACTAGTGGAAAACAGACCAGTGGTCACAGATCTTCAGTTTCAAATGCAACATTGGCATTTATCTGAAGATTTGTTTGTGGGTACAATAGTTTGTGTAAAATTCAGGTGACAGAATACACACAATTTGGAAAATCTGTAATATTCAACTGTCATTTCTTTTGCTGGGAAGACAAGGAGCTCTCAGGCTTCTCAAGGATGATTTGCATCTTATAACTTTATTACTGCTTGACAGTCACCATTTGAAAGAACAAGACAAGACTCGCACAAGTTGTTCTTTATTACTCCAATACATAATAGTCATGCCACTTGGAATAGACATCGCAGCACGTATGTGAAGGCATAGATAAAGTGAATGGGAGACGTGACTGAATCTGATAAGACAGCGTGACTACAACAATCCCTAAGCTACCAATACCTCACAGAAGTAAGATACATTCAGCTAGTGAATCACGTTAAGTTGTAAACGCTAGGAAAACTTTCCAGACAGCAAATCTGCCTCCAAGATCCAGCTACTGACCATCACAGTATCTTTTTGCTATGATCAAGAAATTTCTATATCCCTCTTAACTTTGATACAAAGCACAGAGAAGAGTTATGAATTTAGTTTCCAAAATTAGTTAATTAAAAGCATTATTATCCCAATATCATTGTCAAGACTTCCTACTGCTGACAGGTTACACTTCAGAAAGGTTTGAAGTACAGCGCATTTTCCAGTCTTCCAGAAATTACACTCATCTTCTCAAATATCAGAGGTTAGATGATATTATATACTTCTATGTGCTATTTATATGCACTGGGGTGGAATCAGATTATTCAGATGCTACTAGAAGCACATGTGCTTCATGCTACTCACTCGCTACAACAGGTCTGTAAAGACAAGAATCACTCTCAACTGTTGTATTAAATACATCGGAATAAAACCTGCACCAATAAAGCCCAAGTCCAATATGAAAGGCTGCTTTCAAAGTGTGCAGAATTTGATGGTGTACAGCCTCTAACAACCCTTCCACACACCAACGTGGCAGACTGCTGCATCAGCTAATCCCCTGCAAATCCTTCTAAATAAAACATTTTCTTACTATCACTAGGTCTGAATACAACCCTATGCATGAGAGTGTCCCTGCTAAAACTGTTAAATATCGTCTTTTTAATCAGAATAACAACCGTCTTTATCTGTTGAACAAACACCACAACTGTCCCCACAAATCCCCTTACAAAACCAGGAGAAACTAGCTCCCTCTGCCAGCTGAACCATTAATGCCAGGAGCTTCCTTCCTCAGAGTCAGGCCCTGACAGCTATGCCTAACAAGTAGGAGCATGTCCTTTGGTGTGATATTCAAACATCACCTTGAATTTACCACCTAAATAAATCACTAAGATTTTATTAAAAGGATACTTAGAAAGACTACCATTAAAATATCCACTGCTGGTATAATAGATCTGGAGCAGAAGACTTCATTTTGTATGATGATCTCCAAGCAATAAAAATGATCAATACCTCAAATTTATGGAAACTAAGGCCAGCAGAAATAAGGGACTTGCCACAAATTGCAAGGTGTCCAGTGCTAATCTGTGAACTTTCTTTTATCATCACTCTCCAGAAAACAAAGCCACCTTGCTTCACAGGTAGCATAGGAAGTGCTTAGACACCTGCTTGGTTTGAGTTTTTAGTGGGGAGAACTGTAGAAATTTATCTGCCCTTAGAAATACCAGGAACTTTAACCATATTTTACTATTTGTCTTCTAAGGAATTATCAAGCCAGAGAACAAGATACATAAAATTAAACTACCCGACTAATTGAAACTGCTACAGTAAATAATTGTAGTTGACCAATAAATGAAATTCAAACATTACTTTTTTCTAGTATTTTTATAAAAAGTATCCCAAATGTAAATTACATTGACCAATCTGGAAGAAAATCAAGGGCCGCTGTTTTGATTTCTGGTCATGATTACTGCTCAAATTAGTCTGTGGCAAATATGTCAAAATTACCAGAAAAATAATATTATGTTGCTTATTTTAAAACCACCATTCTGCAAACCCATGCTAAAAAAGTCGATATAACTTCATTTCAGGTACTTTCAATAAACACAGCATAGAATGTTTTACACTAAAGAATAGTGTTTAAGTAGGACCATCTTATGCAAATGATAGTTGTGTCCTATTATTATATCCCCCATTATGTAGTTATCTTTTCTTTTTATATAGTATGAAGCAGAGAACAAGGATTCTTGTTGTACTCAGTTTCAAGAGCTATGAACACTCACTGGGAATAATTAACATTACTATAAAACTCTGCTCCTTGAGAGGGTGCTACTACAACTGTAATTGAAAGCTATTTTCCAGTTTCAAAAACCTGTTGATGTACACAAAAGGAATGAAGTATTTTAAATAGCCTCTCAGCTCAGTTATTTCTAGCAGTACACCAGTACAGACACTGTAAAAATATATTTGTCATTAGGATGACAAATTTATCAAGTTAAAGAACGATGGCTCACATGAAGCCCAGGGGCTATACTTTATCTGCATTAGCACAGACGGTGGACCACTGTGCAGCACTGACTGACTTTGCCTGACCAAATGCACTAAACACTAGATTACTAGTGCTAGACTAGAACAACTCCGACTGGTAGCTTTTACCTGGAAGGAAATTACAACTCTAAGCTCTTTACCTTTGGCAACCTAAAAAAGCCCTGTAAATACTAAAACAATACACATAATTATAATGCATTTGGCAACCTTTTCCTGGGTCCCTAATAAAAACTGTAGTTTCAGAAAATACGGTATGATTGCATGCCTCTCTGAAAGACAAATTCAAACAGTTTAAAATTCTACTGCAACACACAGCAGTTCCTAAATACTTATAATTTTACATTTACAAACATTAGTAGACATTGACCCAACCAGCTTGTGCATCGTTATTACTTTACAGTATCCCAGAGCCAAGCAAGGCACCTTCCAATGCAGTTGAACAAGAATTACTCGTACCCTGCAGAGCCTACAAATGTAGCGCAGACATGATCTAATGATGCAGGTCACAAAGCAGTGGGGAAGGGAAGAGTTCTCAAGTCTAGGCAGCAACCTGCAGGTCTTTGACCCAGGCTCAGCATTACAGTATTATAACAAGATCAACATTCATCCTACATAATACTGAGCTGCACGTCAGACAAACTATTTTGGTTTTTGATCAAGTTATACCTCGCTTGTCATTTGAATCCAAAAGTCAGCCTTCAATGAAGTAAATGCAATTTACTTTCTTCTGTCTTTAAGAAAGTCCTGAAACACTTCTAACACCTCATAAAACATTATTTTGTTGGTACCTACCATTAACTTCTGTATCCATGAATTTTAATATTGGCATGTGAGACTAGCCAACATGCCTCTTGAAAAAACTTTTTTTCTTCATAAAGTCATATAACTGTGCAAACTGAATGACATTTACTGAATGACAAATTAGGTGGGACAAGACATCCTAAGCAAAGTTCAAAACTGTATTATTTTACAGATACTCAATCCATGGAAACACATTTTAAAATTTAAAAAAGGGAAAGACATTCTCTACTAGTGCTGTGGCCTACATACAATCAGCTGCATTTCAAATGCTTATGAAACCACAAAAGCAAAATGCATTCATGACAAGCCCTTATGTACAGCAAGACTAAAGTAACACAAGTAGTCTAATGAGAAGTACCTTTTCATGTGCAGAATTAGAAAAAAACTAAAAATGCACCTTATGTGTCAGGTGAAAATGTTGGAAAGTTCAGGCAGAAGGTTTTAAACTCTAGCATCCTCTGGAAAATCCCTTTCAGTTAGATTCTAAGAAAACAAGCTTATCCCTCTGATGTTTGATAAAAGAACCTAACTTCAAGAGTTTCTTTTGAAGATTGTTTGTGGTTTCTCCAAATGTTATACTTTTACAGGATATATTGTTATCCTATGCACTTAACTTTGACTCATTTCTTGTTTTCAAAAATCCAAATTCTGTTTATTTTAACAGCATTTTTCTATTACTGAAATATTCCAAGAGAGAGAAATGGATTTATATTTTCAAAGAAAATGATAAAACAAAAACAAAGTCTGTCAGCTCTGACATGAACAAGAGAAAACAAAAATGCACACTTTATCATGTAAATGCTTCAAGTTACTTGCAAGTTGCTGGAATTCATCTAAGATTTACTTGTGCTTGTGTCCTAATAGAAGCAGTAATGCTGCTAAGCTTGTTACACAAATTCAATCCCATCACTAATCTGTCTGATTTCTAAAGCTAACTTCTTTGACATGAGCAAGCTAGCAGCAAACGACATATATCCAAAAACATATTCCTCTTTTCAGAGCAGGTACCAGTTTTCTCCAAGGCATATTGTCATGCGACTAAAGGGCAGCAATCTGAACTGCAATTATAATCAACTGCGTAATTCCTGGAGATTTCAGTGGAATGGTGGAAAGCCTTACATTTCAATTTCAGTCCAAACTTTCATTTGGGGGTTGTTAAAGCTTCACAAATACAGAGGATACCCTGTTACAAAAAGATAAAGCACGGATCATCGGGAATGGAGTTTCACAGATCACATGGTTGAAAGACAACAAATTCAGTTGGGGATTTTCATGAAAAGTGCTGAAGGATAAAAGGAGGGGGGAAAAAAGCTAAAAAAAAAAGATTACACTGATAAAGGGAGAAGGAACAGTACAGTTTAAGAGTGACATGACAGAAGTCATGAAGCCCAAGTGAGTCTGGTCATCTGGGAATTCTGTTTAGTCTGAAATCAGTGAGCATCCATCGCCCTGCAGCAGACGGGTAAGGAACAGCAGCTTCTGGGTGTAAAGTTCCCACCGGCCTCACTCAGAGCAAAGGGAGCCCCCAGGAGATGCAAAGAGCTTGGTAAAAGTCTGAATAAATACACAGACTTCCAGCTCCACTGAAGACACATTGGGGTTCCTCTCACTTATCTCTAGTGAAGAATGTGGTATTTGCAATATTATTAAAAACTACAACAAAAATTTATTTAAGAGTATTTTCTAGAAAGGAAATACTTGTACAGTTGATACATATTTTATCGTATCCTAGATGTCCAATAGAAGCAACTTCTTGAGCTCACTGGCTTCTTAAAATTAGTATATAAACACAAGTAGCAACTGCTACACCAGATGACTCATATCAGCAGTGCACTGGGAATATATTTGATACAATGAAACATCCATTCCCTCACTAGAAAAAAAATTTATATGCCAAACAATGATATTGAGCAGTTTTTTAATCCCATGCCAACAGAATTAGTGATGATATAATCAAGAGGAAAAAAGTTTTTTATGTAATGTGACATCACCTCCTGAAACGCTGGAAAAATCTTTTTGGTAATTTGACTTTCCTCAACCTCTCTCCCCAGCCCCCACCACCCCCCCCCCTTTTTTTTAAGAAGACCAGTTCAAACTGAATATGTTTAAAGAACACTTCCAAATTCTGCTGAACAGTCCTCTCCCTCTTCTATTTGGCTCCTCCTTTGCTTTCATCGCACACTCCTCCCTTCTCAATCCCCCAACTCTTCCACTGCACAGCTAAAGGCAAAAATAAGGTAGGAATGAAACATGCAAGACACTGTCCTGCAGAAGACACAGCCAAACTCAAATAAAGTAAGCTTATTTTCTCAGCTTACTAAAAAGCATGCCCTTCAGTTTGACTGACATCTGGCAGCTCAAAAAAGTCACCCAGGGTAGTGTTTATTGAATGACCCATGGAAGACTGAAAGCTGACAGAAAACCAGGAAACATGTGAAAAAACAGAAGTTTGTTCAGTACCAGCATTTATGGATTTGACAGGCAGAGTACATAAGCATCTATTGTGTCATTCACATCTTTGATAACTGACCCAAATTTCAGCACCACTCATTACATATAACAGCTAGTTATATTTAAAGCAAAAGCATAAATAATTGGTAAAAAAATCTCTGATGTAGTAAGTTTGTGCCTTTTTAAAAAGCTGCTCTGCACTAAGCTTAACAAAATTTGCACTAAAACCTATACTAAGTACTTTTCCTATTACATAAATAACACAAGCAAAATATTTGCACACTGAAAAGTTGACATGACTGAATAATAAATCGGTTGCACTAACTTGCCAGTACTAAAAAATTAAGTCCTCAATGACAATTTTTACGAGTGAATGAGAGCAACATTTCTCTTATTCTCAAAATCAAGTGACATTTCAGAACCAGCATGACTATTGACAGTATGTGATTTTATATTATGCTAATCACTTCAGTAGTAACAAAGTGAGAAATCAAAAAGAACTAGTAGAATGCCAAAAATTAAGAATAGTGCATGTACTACCCTGTACATGGAAATAGCAATTCAGTAGTCTTGCAATATATTTTTTTTAAAACAAACAAGTTCTCAGCAGGTAGGAGGTAAAAGCACAAATCAAAGAACACTTTTTTACACAGTATCCTTGACAGACACTGTGATTTGTGTCCTCATAACATATCCCTTACTTTTATTCAAAGTCTGATAATTCCTTCAAAGGGCTTCTTTAAAACATTACAAAAATATTGTGTTTAAATGATTTGAAAATGTATAAAATATAACAGTTTGTAGTGCAGCAAATTAATAAAACTTGCTTGGAAAACAAAGTTCTCTTAGGTATTCTCTAGTGGAAAATTTGTAAATAACCATTGCATTACTATTACTGACTTACAAAGTTTACATGTTTCTTACAAAGTTAGAGCTTTTAACTATATATGAAGATATTCATTGCAAATGTGTAACCACATTGCAGATTACGGCATCATTCATTTTAAAGACTGACTTCTATTTCCCTTGCAATTTTTATTTATTTATTTTTTTAAAACAAAGGGTCTCAAGCTTAACCAAAACAAGTTTTAGGCAAGCTTGGGAAATCATAAAAAAAGTAAAATAAGAAATAAAGCATTTGAAAATTTAACAGTTTAGAAACTCCTAAACTACATCATTTTAAAATCAGATATCTTTACAAATTCTAACTATAGAAATATTTAGTCCAAAAAGCAACTGCATTGACTCAGGTTTGGTTTTGCTAAAGTTTGTAAGGTAGGGGGAATATAGTTCTCTATTTGTATAAACGTTTTCAACTGCAATCTGGTATGTTGTTGAGCAAGAAGGGAATTAAGACCACCTTTGATTTTGTAGCACTCATGCCTGCCTCCCACCATTTGCAGAAGTATACCCCTACTTTACAGTGTCAAAAGCAATACAGAATCAAGACCTGCATCATTGAAATCAGGGGCTGATGTCCCACTACATTAATTAAGGACAGAAGTTCGATAGCACAGTTTTATCTGTGCTTTGCAGGACCGAGCGTTAGGAGATGAGGTACCAGACAGGCTAACCAAATGAATAGATAGGCTTATTCAGTGTGTGTCTGCTTTGGCAAATTATTACTCGTATTACAAGAATACAGAATTTTTAAATATGAAAAAAAAAAATCTTTATTATTGGATGTTCCTTTCCATAGCAACTATCAAAGTTTACTGATAAGCCACTTCAATATTGAGCACATGCTTGTATTAATTAAAAAGAGAATCTAGTAGGAGATTGTAATTTTCAGTAACCAGGGTAGACAGTTCAGTAGACTTAGAATAACAATTAGCTTTTCATATGACTAAGAACTATGAAAAGTTCAAGAAAGACAAAATATGAAGCTTCATTAGACAAAAGGTTTCAGAAAACTACTCTATTTTTCACTCTTTAAACACACAGGCCGTCGAGAATGTGAAGAGGAAAATGCAGCCTAAAGAGTAATAGCATTGGTTATTCTGTGCTGCCTGGAATGCTCTTCCATCACAAAGCCAGAACAATTTCCTCCTAAAATTGTTAGCTTCACTTATTTTAAAACAAAACAAACCCCAAACAAACCCCACCCTAATCAGCTCACATTCTACGTTTTTTTAAAATTTTTTTTTTAAAAAACATTGTATGTGCAGGTTAAAGTTATACATGAATGTTTTGATTGCAATATTCTGGCTGCTCTGTCTTCAGGTACGTTTCAGTGTCAGGCAGAAACACTCTTGCCTTCTGAGTCACACAGGCAAGGATATAATGCTTTAAGGAGATGAGGGCTACTGGCAATTCTGAAAGGGGCTTAAGCACCATGTCACAACAGAAGATCAGAGTTCAGAGACAATGTGGAAGCTTATCAAATCTCAGCTTGCTAGTTTTCTACTATAGTAAACCTCTCATGTTTATATGCCACACTTGAAATACACACACAGTTCTGCTACAGGTTTAAAAATCTACATTCAATAATATAATATTCTGTTTTAAAATAGATGTAATTATTGAGAGGTTTTAGCTGAATCATTGATTTAGAGTTTCAATATTCCCTTCAAAAAATTTACAAATATGAATAATTCTGCATTTACACAAGAAATTAATTTGCGGTTATCTGCTTAACAGGTTTCTGTCTTAAATTTGAGTTCTATTTTTATTTCTGTTAGCCATTTGAATATAGAAAGACAGAAATTTCTGGGTGTTTTACAGTACAAATGTAATTAGGACTAGACATCATTAGAATATGCTACTAGTCTAAAGTAACATGTTTATTACTTTGCTCATCACAAAAGACATAGGATCCAGTTATACGAGGTTCTATGATCTGTGCCTCACTGTCACTAGCAATGAAAAAAGCTGAATTTATGGTAATTCAGGCTTCTGTAGGACATAAGATAATTTCAGTTGAGGGCTCATAAACAGAGTTGAAGGTTTAGAGGTATAATCCAAAATAATTCAATTTTTAAATTTTTTTTTAATTTTTTTTTTTTTAAGTTACTAATAATTGAACACAACCTTTTAAACAGGTTTAGATTTGGGTTTGGGGGTATTAGGTGACCAGAGAAGACATACCAAATAGCTGCTGTACAAGGAATACACATCGTGTTTTTCCAGTTACTCATTCTGCGACTAAGAATAAACTAGTCACTGAACCTCAGTCTCTAGCTACTACCTTTTGATCCCCTAGATCCTGCTCCTAAGAGTCTAGGAAATCTGCACATTAGAGTAGCGCAAAAAACTCTGAAGTCTCTTCATAAAACATTAAAATTACTCTTCTTCCAAGCTTTCAGTGGCTGAACATGCATAGCAGACAGTGCAGACAAAGTGGTGACTTTGGGGATTGGTGTACTTACTCAGGCTACTTTGACCTGTAGGTGATAGAACTTATGGGAGATATTTTCTTACAGTAACAGTTCTGGTTTTGCTAGGATTCTGTGAAATTAGAATAGCAATAACCTCCCCTGCCCCAGCCACACATGCACTAACATTACAGAACCTTTAAACTTCACACTACTGAGATACAGGTATCTGGAAACAGTCCCAACCTTTAGAGATGACAAATCAAAACCACAAGAACATAGTAATTTCTCTGAAACTGAAGAAAAAATAAAAGAAAGGGTCACAATTCTTCATTTCCTGTCTGCAACTTGAGCATCATTACCCAGAAGCAAACAGCACACATTTTGCTTCTCCAATATTTTATGATGTTCATGCACTGAACACTATTTTCTCCAATTGCTTTGTCCAGGGTCAACTTACAAATGTTTTCATATCTTTGTTTTGAGTTGTCCAATGTATCATGGGAAACAATTAAAACGTAGCTTCACTTTAGAAGCTAATAACCACTTCTCATTCAGCAATCGCCTTAGCTATCACAGCTGGAGTAAAAAAAGTGCTGTAACTGAATCCATTACATCCTGTTACAGAGGAAGTGCTTATATGCCCAGTTCAGTGATAAAAATTAAGCTGCCCTCTTTCATAAGTTATTTTCAAGTAGGAATCAAGATTTAGATGCAACTAGGCTGTCTCCTCAAACTAACAGATTTAAGGTCTGGACAAGAAGTTGGAAAAAACCACCCCTATTTAATATCACACATGTAGTCAAATCCTAGCAGTGGGAAAAACTGTCTCCAAAAGCTGATCCCAAGTTCTCCTGCTACTACTTAACTACTAGCAACATCAACTAGAGCAACTTACATGGCTTCATATTGGTTTCAATTAAGTATACTCCTAAGATATTGATTTTGTAAAACAGGTATGTGGAAAAATTAAAAATGGCCTGTACTACTTTTTTTTTGTTTTCTTTTCTTTGTTTGTGAGGTTTTTTGGGGTTTTTTTTTGTTCACACACACCCCCCCCTTTTAAGCTAGATGGGATTTAGGAAGAGCAGATTTTTATTATTGCATGTATGCTTCTAAAAGAGAACTGGAAACTAACAACCAAATGGTTCAAGTTATATCTGACGATCTCTAGGTATGAGGTATGAAACCTGGTCCAAAGTATACCAAAATACGGATAGTTAGGAAAATGAGAAGAGAGCACTGCACATAGACTTGACATTATGTCATGTCACATGAAAGAAATAATTAGTTCCTCTTGAAAACATTTCTCAAAGGAAGACAAAACGCTCCTAGCCACATCAGCAATTTTTAAATTTATACTTGGAACAAACAAGAAGCTACAGCTGATAAAGTTCTTAACAATGGCTTATGCATAGATATGTTCAAGTACTTTCAGTCTTCATCATTCGATTCCAATGCCTCAGTAAAGAAATAGATACTTCATGTTGCAGATTTTCAGGTGAGTTTAATTTCTTGCTCTTTCACTTTCCATCTGCACATGTTGTGCCTCATTGCACTAAAATATGCATTTTCTCAATCTGCAATTCTGTCTGCAAGTCTTAGTCACTGAAAGACTTCTCCTGGAGAGCTGCTGCACTACAACATTTCCAATAGCTACTAACCCAGAAGAAGCACAAACTGTAAACGGATTGCTATGCAAAAAATAACATTATTAAAGAACAGCCTGAAATGTTAGCAACAAGATTCTTTTGTCACATATGAGAGTGTTCTAACAAGAGTCCAGTTCCAGCTTGCTGTCTCTTTGGATATGGGGAATGTAAATGCACTCTGGCATTTTCATTATCGCACTTGCCCAGAACTCATTCTCGTTTCCAACTGATTCAAAGGTTTCATAAAGCATTCCTATCTTTAAATCATTTATATATCAATCTATTTTCTATTTGTTTTAGTTATGTACCTCGCATTTTATGAGTGGAAGAAAAAAAGGCAAAAAACCTACCCACAGAAAGAAAAGCCATTCTGAAAGGTATCTCTAAAAGTCAGGACGCAGACACTTAAAGAGGTAGAAGCCTTAGCACACTTCTTCCCAAAGCCCTGAAAAACTAAACCTCACAGCACATTAAGATATGCCATTTACTTGGGACACTAGCTTTTCAGAAAACATTATGGAAGAAGCATAGTGGCTTACTAAATAGAGCTGGGAAATTATATGGTAACTAGTAATAGCAACATAGGATCAGATCTCAGGATGTGATAAAACAGAAAGACAGTCTAATGATGTGTACACAGAGGGAAGGAATGCTATGAAAATAAAGAGCACGGACATACTATTTCGCACACATTTCAGGCAAAAATCCGTACCATTACCCTTCTTACCCACACTTAAAAGCATTTTCAGCAAAATACTTGGGTTGTTTAACAGTGCTACTCAGAGCAAAGTACTTCTAACAACGGCCCTTGGGTAATTACGGAAATGCTATGGCAAAAACAGATTTATCTGAGATATTCCTAACATATTCATTCATCATAACATATATGCATAATATTCATCAACATGGCTTTACCACACCACTGTAGAGAGAAGTAGTTACAGAGACAGAAAACAGCAGGGAACCTAACCGACTTAGACTTTCTGAGAAGACAAGATAGAGAGTGTGTTCAGCAATGCTGCTTTAGAACTGCCTTAAAGTTCGTTATAATTTAGGAATAAATCCTGTCACTGATATAAACCTCTTCCACTGAAAAGACAGAAATCTAGAAGGACATAATGGAAATAACATTTCCTTAACTCACGACCCCACCCCCACCCCCCCCTTAATATAGTTGCATTCATAAGCCAAATTAAAATTAAATGCAGGACGACTACAGAGCATGAATAAAAAGTAGGGGAAAAAATTCCCAAACAGACAGGAAGGGTTTTCATACTTACGAAGAATGTCCAGATTATCAACCCATCTACTTTGAGGTTTTGTGACGTCTAAATTTATGCTAAGGGAGCAAACAGGTACAAGAATCTTTATTCACAGCAGCATTTCTATGCAAGTTGAGGGACTCAAACTGAAATAAAGTATGATGACTTAAACCAGTGAATTAACAGAGAAAAAAAAAATTAAGGATGATTAATTCTTCTGCTCAGATAAATGCAGCAGAAAGTCCAAGCTCAAAGAATTTTCATTTTGCTCTGTAACAATAATATACAGTACTTACATCATTGAAAATAAGTATTACAGTTGCTCTTCTAAAACAAGTGAGTTTGAAGACTCTAACTGTATGCTCATCTGGTTGAAATGAATACTTTTCTTTAAAGTTTTATCTCGCAACCCAAGATTTCTGTGACAGCAAATCATTCTAATGTTTCATTTCTTTATTGATAAACATTGTCTTAACAGATTCTTCTTTAAAGAAAAGGACATCATATGAAATGACCATACACATAATTGAAAATTTCCCACAGAATTCTAAAGATGGAATACCAGAAAAAGTTACTATTAAATATTTAATTACAAAAAGAAAGAAAATAGATGTTTAGTACTATTGCTGGGAGAGTCATAAGAAAAATCCAATCTGTTTTACCCTAGACATGAACTGTGTGAAGCAGTGGCACACTGGTTAGTCTCTCCCACTCTCTCTATTCTCCTACCCATTTTTAAATGAAGAATATTAATTTGCATCAATAACACAAAAAGAATGTTTTCCTATAGAAAATAACATGCAAGACAGCATTTCAAAACAGTAACCACCTTCCACTGCATCCAACAGGACAGTAGCCATTTACCTGTACCCCTTGTACTTCCAAGTGCAGTTCAAGGTCCCTGTGCTGCCCTCTGCATTTTGCACAGTTTGGGTCAAACTTCATAAAAACTCGACTCTCCTTTGAAACACTGCCACATTTGGTCTGTTTAACAATGCAATCTGCTTGCCCTTAGGGCTTGATAGAGTTAAAGGGCAAAATCCTGGCTCCATTTAAAGTCAGTGGACAGTTTGCCATTTAATTCAATTGGTCTAGTATTTCACAGTGACCTTAAGGGTATACTGAAAAGCTTGTATCCATGTACCCTGTCTTTGCTTGGAGGACTAGTGGTGGCGTGTATTACTTTTTAACAGTAACATCTGGGTGGCAACCAGGATGCTTTCGCTTTTACTTTGAAAGCTCACATGAAACTCACAAGCATTCATTCAAAATTAAGGGACAGAACTGTAAACATTGGTCTATCAACATAAAATGTATCTTCTAGTTGGTACTCAAAAACTCATTTTAAAATTTAGCAACTACAGAACAGGCACCTGAGAAAACATTAACTTTGACTTCATCTAGATAATTTTAAAGAAAAGCATCAAGCGAATCGTATTTTATTTCACAGCAAGAACATACATGGTTCTTTAATATTAATTAAAAACGTGGCTTTACCAGTGCCATATCGCAAATGACAGGAGACATTTGCAGAGACAGCCTAAGCAGGACATAGTTTACATTACCATCTCAACATCCTAAACAAACTACAGTGGCATGGGGTTGGATGAGTATACCAATTTGTGTATCATTCTGGGTAGGTAAAATTCTAGAGAAACTTTTTAATAAAGTAATTAGGCAGCTAAGAGAATAGTTGATGAGAAATTCTAACTAAGGTATGCAGAAAATAAGTTTTTTAATCAATCAGCAGCTCAACAATGTACAATCACTTGTAATCAATTACACTATTACCTCCTAATAAAACATAATTCAAATGCTGCCTCATACAAGTAACACAAATTTACTCTTACAGGACAGTGCAGTTATCCTGTGGAAACTCCCAAATATTTCCCGGGTTTTACTTCTCACAGTCGAGTAAAACAGTAGACATCAATGATGGATGCCGGGATGCTTGGATTTCAACTTTTTTTCAGTTCCCTTATGTAAACAGTAATCTAAGTTAAAAATACTCCTCTTCCTCTCAGCTAATGTATATCAGTACCTTTATATCCCTATTCAGAAGCTTGGCAAGAAATGCAGAGGGTAACTGATTTTGCATAATGTCTCCCTTTCCCATTTTCAACATTCTGGCATAATATTATACATCAACTCAGTAAAGACGAGGGCAGAATAATTATGTTATGCACTGCTTTCTCAGTTTCTGACTAGAAATTTAATCAGTAATCATTCAAAAGACCAAAAGATTTGTTAATACCATAAGCTTGCACTCACGCCCAAAATTTCAAAATCAGATAGCTGTCAAGGCTGCAAATAGTCACTTTTATTTTAAGGCATTGTAGTACTTGTACAGTCATTAAAAAACATTTTCCACTTATTTTCATCATGTAAAATGAAAATATATTCCATCAATCAAATTAAGGAAGCGCAAACTAGAACAACCTGCTAGCCCACAAGTGGGAGAAAGAAGGCGAATGCCAATTAACCCAATTACTGACAGAAAAGTTATCAGGATGAGTACCTATCAGGTCAGGTTCAAAAACACATCAGAAGCACCAGTGTTTAAAAAAAAAAAAAAAAGAAAGAAAGAAAAATGAAAAAGGAAAAAAGCTCACACTCCCTGTGCTGAGTAGCACTATTAAATTCAGATGCAGGATTGTGTTTAGGTTGGACAGGCCCCAACAGTAGAACAAAGTCAGTCTGTCTTAGTACCATAACCAAATTCTACAAGTTAACAGCTTTTCATGAAAAGCTGCCATTTCAAAATGTCAATCAAACCTGAATATAAGTGGGAACTCCTGCAGAAATAACCAGCTGCAGGTTTGAAAAACATTTTTCACTGAAAGTGGAAACACAAAAGATGTTTGAATGAGATCTCTTTTCATTCCTGTAACAGTAGACGGTCATTTTCACAACATCAAGGACAAAAACACAAGACAAAATTGCAAATAACATCTTGAAAGAACCATTTGCAGGGGTGATGAATGATTCAAGTTACAAATGACAGAATTATTGGCAAATGGAAACTCATTAATATGAAAAAGCTTCTCTTATAATATTGCAGTTTGTCTCCACTTTTTCTTATTGCATCTGAATGATTAGGTTGTATGTATTAATTTCAATTGATGTTTAATATTCACTTTCTCACCTTGAGGCAGCAGCTTGCACCAAGATCATCTAACTTGCAATAAAAGCACATGTCTTTATGGAGTTTTAGGTATTTATTAAACAAAAGAAACAGTCTCAGTAAATAAAAATGCAGATTCCAACAGAAGGAAGTTAAAATTTATAACCTACCCACTGAAAGAACTCAAGCTTTCTAATTCAGTTCTGTACATCCAAACATCAGTCACTTCTACTCAATAAACCAAGAGGAAAATATTATTTATACAAGCATATAAAAAACAGTGGAAAAGCAGCTTACCAATATCACTTTGGCTACATTCTCTTTCCTAAAGGATATAGCAGGAACAAAGCATTTTTTTTCTGTTCTCTGAAAAATGCATACTATCTCTGAAAATGAATTTGCTGTCCAAATACCAGTTTCATCAATTTCTTATTCAACAACCAGACTGATGTACGAGTGATTTATTTCACAAATCTCTACATTCAATGCCGGGAAACAAATTTAGCCAATAGAGAGGCTTACTGAAGAGCTATACCAGTATTTAAAAGATTTCACCCCCCGACCACTCGAAAGGTACTGCATCAACACTCATTATGCAGTTTTCTTACTATAAACAATAAAAAAAAAATACATTGCACAGGAGATGAACACCTCAGCCTGCCTCCAAGTTTAGAGTATTAACATAGACATACTGCCTTATACATATTTACCTCCTTCCCAGCGTGACTATCACTGACTATGATCACCCCACGAATGGGATAACACTAACTCTTTTGAGTGACACCACCTTTTTCTTAAGTTACACTTTTTACCAAAATGAAAACACATTTCTGAGTTACATAAAATTCACAAATTAGAATGAGATGAAGTAGTAGAGTTATATTTAATATAATTTAACATATTTAAGATTTAAAAGTTCAAAGAGTTAAAGCTGGGAAATAACAGATAGGATTCTTCAGAAGTGTTTACTGAAAACTAAGATGCTACACAAAACAAAACTCAACTCATCACTATAGCCTCACTGTACTGAGATATCAGTTACATCATCACTTTCACACAGTACCACTGTTTTCTATAGCATACATTAATTTCTGGTATCCACAATCTCAATCTTCATACTACATCAAGTCACATTTCTCCAGCTGCGGGCTGCAGCACCCCTGCAAAGTTACCTGAGATTTTTTCGTACACTCAAACTTCACTTCAGTAGAATCACAGCAGAAGTTTCTCAATAATGCTCCCAACAAAACACCAAAAATATAGTGATATTTTTCATCAGTAGTTCTTGTTCTTATCACTTGGTATCACCAGCATTTGTTTTTAAGTATGCTGGAGTACATACAATCTACTTTGAGGTTTTGGGGACAAATAATTAGCTGTATCAAGAAATACTTGAAGTAAGGATTAAGTTGACCATAAAATGTTGCTACCAAGCTATTTAAAAACTGAGACAGAAAAAAAGGGAAAGGAAAGAAACTAAGTGTGCCAAACTTAGTGCATTATCGAGCAGAGTGCTTTTTTTTAAACTTTCTCAAAAGCGTAAGGTTTCCTATTTACTTCAGGAAAGAGCTTACAAGTCAAAACGTGCTGGAGGTTTTTTCATATTGTTTTGTTTCGAGCTGCCAATTGTTAGTCAAGATTACTATTCATTTTACAGGAGTGTTAAGAATGCAAATGGTTAACAGTAGTATAAACTATATACTTGGTTTAAGTTTGAATGTCTAAAACTATTACACATTGCATTCATCTGCATTCCCTGTTTATGGGAATGAAATATGTAGTCATTTGAAGTCCACAATATGTATACTGTGTGTGTAATAACTGCAGATTTTACAAGCACATTATTCTTTCCATTAGGATTAAAACCTCACCGAATAGCAATTTGTGAAAGAATTCTAGCAGGGCCCTGAGCCCAGAACTCTGACCTCTGATGAGATGCTTGGCAGCAACAAATTCTAGGTCTAAGCAAAACATCTGGTTTGAGTTAGACTTCCTGAAAAAATAGCCCCTGTACTGGGGAAACTGGTATTCACTCAGCTTTGTCTATACACTTTGACTGACTTCAACACTGTTGCAGGGGGGAAGAAGGAAAAAAAAAAAAAAGCTCTGCCAGAATGCATGTCAATCACTGTAGACTTCTTGGTGGCCTCCAAAGAGCCAAGCACTTACATTAGGAGACACTGTGCGCATTTGTTCATGCTTCTTGGGCTTTTTCCTATTGTACTTCATAGATCAATGTTTTCTTCAGAATTAGTGCCAACTCTGAATTATCTAATCCTAAACTACAGTTGAGCTGAAAATATAAATTTTGCCTGAAGAAATACTTTCTGCAGATTTTTTTTTAAACAATAATTATTTTAACGCCATTTTTCTTGCAAATTTAGACAATCACTGTCATCATAAAATGAGTGGGAATATTCCCAAAAGAAACACAAACTCTCACTGCCAAGAAATTCGTAAGAA
This sequence comes from Podargus strigoides, assembly GCA_028020825.1. NCBI lineage: Eukaryota > Metazoa > Chordata > Aves > Caprimulgiformes > Podargidae > Podargus > Podargus strigoides. The sequence continues at coordinate 93,728,443 of CM051619.1, read as the reverse complement.
CAGCAACAGCTTTTGGTTGGCTCCCAAAATATTTTATACACAACACCATTTTTACACACATTATACATAGATAACAGTACCACTGAAGGGTAACTGTAATGAGAATGCTGATACACTGGGGCAGGATGTCCGGAGCCTGCTGCTTATATGCATAACCAGCACAAACTCCTGTAAAAAAAGGATAAGAAGAGGATAGAGCTGGTGCTTGCTTCTCATTTTCCTGAGACGGAAGGTACGCCGTTTCACAGGCTAGGTGAAAATGAAGAAGAGAACAACTTTTGCAGGCTCGGTGTGAGTTGCGCTTCGCTAAAACTGACAGCCCAGGTAACGAAGACATGAACGGCTCAGTGCGGTAGGTAGGACACAGCTTCAGGAACGTACGTGACTGTCGAGAAGTACATGGCCAAACTCAGTTCACCAGACTGACACATTCTTCGTAGAAGATTTTTTATTTTTAAATATCATAGTGAAACCTTTTGAAAGTAATTAAGACATTATAATGAAAGCAAGTGATACCTCCTGAGACCTGTTACATTAACAGATACACACAGCAGCATTACGTGTCTTACACCGAACCAGGAAACTCAAAATAATTGCATTTGAAAATAACAGATACAGAATTTAATGGAGATCTCTGTCAACACATTCATCGATGTTGCATATACACACACGTATGTACGAGAGATGTGTGATACTATTTATCTATATGCAATTTTGCTATGTACAGATGAATTTATCTTTGCTGGCACCGTTAGTGGGACCTAATTCTATTAGTAGAATACTTTTCCGTACACTCTCTACTTGATAAATGTATTATGGTGAAAAAAGCATCTGAAAGTATTTTCTTTCATCTACTGCTCTATTTTACACAAGTCTGCATTACCATTGTATATTGTCAATGCGCTCATAGTTTATTTTCTTCTTGTGATTGCTAATGCAATAATATTTTTGTGCCTGATCTAGCAGTAACTTTACCCTGGAATTAAATGTCAATTTCTACTTTCCACCTCCAAAATTCTAAATTAAACACCACTGATACCAACCCCCTGCATTTAGGCAACATGTAGCCACCAACGCACAAAGGGACATTTATAAAATAAGCCCTGCTTGTTTGAACTGCAACACTGCCGTCACTGGAGATTCACCCGGGAGACTTAAATAAATAAAAATAAACCAAAGTAATAAACACCATGTTTTATGGAGCTGCACAGGAAAAAAAAAAAAAAGAAAAAGGTCCTCCTGGCAAACTTGAAAGATTAGGCTTAAAGCTGCCTCTCTCATTCCGGAAGACTTCTAGCCCACACTACTCAATGCCATCTCTGAAGGACAGTCAGCAGTGGGCAGCAGGGCCACCCACACAAGTGTCCACACTCCCCTTTAGTGCTGCAACAAGCTGCCCTTCTTAACATGACAATACAGGAAACAAAACAATGTTCCAAATTAAGTCAGCTTCGAAACTGCTGAGTGCAACAGGAATAATGAGTCACCTACTAACGTCTCAAGCAACATAAGGCATGTTGAAAAAATCCTTCCTCTTGCCCATGGCTTTGTAATATATAGTTATGTTCTCCAAGGAGCTAAATTCTTCTACTACTGATGGCATTCCAGTGGCCATGTTATTCAAAGGTCTGACATGACATAAGTTTTTTTTTTTTCCTTAAGAAATAACTCATATCTGTCCACAGACTTTAGGTTTTTGGAAGACTGAATATAATTTTAGAATCGTCATCATCAGCTGGTTGACAGCAATAAAGACAACATTCACTTTAAATAACCCTGAATTATATACAGTTGAGTAAATTTGAATTTGTTTTGCTTTAAGGTCTTCCAAAGTTGAGGCCAACATGCTGAACAAAAATATTAAACTATCTATAACCCTGTGTCAACATATGATGCTACTGGGAATGGTAAGTGAATTAATTTTCCAAGGAAAATTAATTACTTATGACTTACAGTTGTAAAAGCAAACAACGTAACTCTGGATTAGGGCACATTTAATTTCTGTTTGGAGTAGCGATTAAATTAATTTCATATAATTCATGGTATGTAATGGAAAGCAGAACAAAGATGAAATCTTAGACAATGACTGACACAGAAAAAAGTGTATATTTATCTTCCTGATCCAAAAATAAAGGTCACCAATATTAATCACTGTCTAGCGAAACATGATTATAGTTTCTAAAATGATTTTTTCAAAACTGTTTGTTAGAAAAAGTGTTATTAGATAAGTGTTATTTAGATAAAAATCTAAAAAGCAACAGATTACAAAACATCAGAGAATTCTTGCATGTCATATTGTCTCTTAGTGAAAAAGGACTACTATTTTCATTGATATCTATTGAATGACATTATTGTGACAAGATTATTATGAGGAACAGCAGCACTAATTTAAATTCATCCTACATTAATTTAAGTTCATCTTACTCTCAGGAAGAGAATAAACAAATATGTACACTAACACTAATACCATACCACAACTTAAACATATAATGTAGCATTTCAATTACTTATATTTTATAGTAAATGGTTACTGAGAAAAATAAATCCATAGCTCAAGTTAACCTATGAAAGAGTTCTTGCACCATTCCATTATTTGATATTTGTCCAAACTAAGTAAGAATAATTATTTTATGTATTTCAGTGTGAAACATAAAGTTCTTATTTTACATAATATCTACCACTAGAACCATACATACCATTTATGGGTCTAAATTATCATCAAAATTTTAATTGCCACTTATAGTCTCCTACTGAAGGTCAATACAAATTTATTGCTGATTCCAGATTTTCAGATATTAAGTCAACAGCTGCTGTGCTATGAACTCACACGGAATCACTCAAAAGTACAATAATGTTAGTATTTTTCCTTATGAGTCAAATGAATATACTGTTAATTCACGAAATCAAAACAACAGATGCAACAGATGACCGCTGCACAGCAAGCAGTGACTACGGAATTCCACTAACAAATAATATTTACATTCATGATGTTTAAATTGACCCCCCACACACATTCAAAGCAAGTGATTCACAGCCCCACTGCCACTTTTACCTGACTTTGGACACTAAAGAGATGCTTTTACTATGGTCATAGTTTCATCAATTTTTTAATTATAATATTTACATTAAAATCTGACTAGAATTCATAACATAGTGTCTTAAAGATTAACTTACTTCACATAATAGAAGAATGTTTCAGCCTGAAACACAAGTTCTATGAACACAAATATCACATCATGGGTATAGGTAATACCAAGAGTAATATGCGTGTCTCTTTTTTACTATAGCATTTTCGAGAACATTGCAAAAATGTAAAGAACTTAAGTTCTGAAAAATTAAATGAAATCTAGATGAAAGGAGCTGAACAATTTTTCAATGCTAAAATTGTGTATTTTCAGTTAAGGTTATTAAACACTTGAAATGTAAACAGGAAACCCAACAGCATCTCACACATTTCGGAAGCTGTTTAATCAAAACACTTGGAAAGATAGACTTTTTCATCCTTGTTTCTGTTTCAGCTTTTAGTCAACCAAGTACTTCCAAACTGATGCACAGAGAGGCCATATCAAGCTGATTTGCAGGATCCCAGCCTTGCAACTCCCTTTTTGCTCCTCTTACCACTTGGCTCCCACGTCAGAACAGCTTCTCAAAAGAGTTTAAATCTGCCTGGCTGGATTGTAAACTCAGCTCGCCTGTGTTTGAACTAGCTCTGCCCAGCTATGTTTACAGAAAGGCAAAAAAAAAAAATTTAAAAATGGAAATATTAAACGGACTTGCATAGAAGGTACCCTACACCTGGGCAATTCTGTTCAGGAGTTCCTATTTGCTGCTTTTGCAGTAGTCTGGAAGTAAACAACCTTTACATCTATTTTTCATGAACAGTAACATGTATAATTTTAATCCAATTAGAGCACCAATCACATGATGGAGTTTGCACCAAGTCTGTTGTCATATGGTGACAAAACTTCCTAACAAACTTCTGCCAAGAAATCTGGTAATTAAGCAATCAGATACAAACTGACAAGGGAGGACAAATCTGTCCAGCAGCTGTTTCAGCACTCTTAGATCATCCTACTTCAGTATAACAACACTTCTGAAGTCTCCCTACTTTTGCTAAAACCTCATCAGCTCTATAAAACCCCACATAAGCAGATACAAACTAACAACAGATAGCAGTGATGCAAGAGGGGGATTATTAGCAGTAATGTCTAAAATTTACCTGCAGTTCAGGTTGCTTACAAAGGCACATCTCTGACAAGCTTTCAAATGCTGTCCACAGTGCATTTTTGGTGACAGCAGTGAAATGAGATGCACTCCATGGGCAGCTTCATGAGTGACATGTGCAGATGCAGTGATACCACTGTGCTCTTGCACTCTTTGTAAATACACATGCACACATTTTCCTTCATTTCCTTAAAGGGGCAGCATCGCACCTCGGTGAGCTGGCAAATTTTCCTGGAGATGCCAGTAAATATATACAGTGTACTAACTAAAATAATTAACAACACAAATCTTACCTTCTTACTATATCCCTCTGCTTCATTATAACCAGCCATTACAGACTAGCAAGAGTTTATCGTGCTTTGCTTATGGGATAGTTGATTTTTCTTTGCCAGCCAGAGAACAGGTAGACACAACCAAAGAGACTGTGCCAAGTTACAGGATATAAACCATCCCTGGCAGCCATCAAAACTACTGCTGAAGATTAAATTACATGAACTTGCCAGAAGTGTAACTTATTTGGAAAAGAACCTTAAGTTTTGCACACCTGTTTCATTGGGGTGGGGAAGCACCCAGAAAACATTATGGCATGAGTACCTCTCACTGACAAAGCTGTCTGCAAAGACTTTGTTCTTATAGATGCCAGCTGGCTTTGTTCACAGGGCTTTACTTTTCAAAATGAGAAGCACATCATTTATGCTAAAAACTGTGCTGGGCAAAAACCACATATGATTTTGCTTGCTTTCCTCACAGAGCTAATATTTCCCTACTATTACAAAATAATTAAGGACTCTTTAATTTGCTGGGTGTTAGAAATCCTGCATTAAGCACAATCATATTCATCAGTCTACCTATCCACTTTGTATTTTTTTTAAAAATATACCTTTTCCCTACTAAAAATACACTGTTCTTTTGTGCATTTCTAACAATATTTTATAGGTAAAGGTACCACAACCTATTGCTCAAAAAGTTTTTGTACACCTTAAAACTTTGAGTACTCTTCTCCCTTTTCCACCACTTTCACAGCAAGCAATTCCTTACAATATGCTACCAAAAAAAAAAAATAAATCTGACACCCATGTCTTCGCAGGAGCCTATAGGTTCACAGGACAGGTTTAAGTTTCTTTTATAGAGGAACAGAGCTAAGAGCACTCAAACTCTATCACACATGATCTGTCTTTCAAGTCCCAGTGAATTCAGCCAGACATGAATACAGAAGCAGCCCAGAATTTGTCCAATTACTATCATAATTTTTTTATTCACAACAATGTCAACATAGCCTTTAGTCTATATTGTTTAGGAACTTTTTAAATATCAGAACACCCAGTTTCTCTCATGATACCCTGCAATTTCAGCCAGACTTATGTCCACCAGTGTAATTCACATCAAAAGTTTTTTCCAACTTAAGGTATGCCCATAATTAACTGGTTGCCATATACTGCCAGAAAGGAGTGATAAGTGGTCTGATTACTGTGAGATACATAGATGTGAACATCAGTATCCTTTGACACCTAGCATTTAAACAAAGGTTCTCTTTACACAACCATTTCAATTAAAGTACAGAAAATTATAAGCAAGCTCTCAAAACTGCAGTTATATCATAGAAGATTCAGCCTATGCCTAACTGTATGTATACATTCAGTGTAGTAATATAGAAGGAACGTTGAGGCATTTTGTAGACAGGCTGTTCAACTGGGTGTGAAGCCAGCAACCTACAAGTCTGACCAGCAAACATTCCTGCTGAACTGAGTTTCCACAGGAGCTGCACAAATAACAAAACATAAAGCACTACTCACCTAATAGACATCCTATTTTCTTAATCGCAAAAATGTAAGGTGCAAACCAATATAAATTTGTTTTAATAAGCTTAATAAAGCAAGCTCAAGTTCGAGGTTTCTTGACAATCACACCTCAGCGATTTAAAAAAGACACTCTTGCACATCGTATGTCATCATCTTCTCACATCATACATGAGTGGTTCTCCAATGCTATCCAAGTAACACACCTAACTACTCATATACCCTATGGGTCAATTAACCAATAAAACAAAGAAGTTTTATAAAGTTCTTAAATACTCAGTGAAAAAAAATGTACCTTTCTAAATGAAAAAAGTCAGCCAGCTCCAGTATTTTGCTCCACATTATTAAATAAAAGCATACTGTACAATGGATGTATAACGAAACTCAGATACCAAGAAGGATATAAAGTCTCATGTTTCACCATTAAAAAATGTTTAAAGTAGTTTATGGAAAAATGAAGACAAAGCCTTTCTTAAACCACACACCAATTCTTTGTGACAGTCAATGTTCAGATTATGACAACTCTTGTTTGTACTCACTACCTCACAGCTTTTTTTTTTTGCTAGCAGCTTCCTATTTAAACACTGTTTCAAGCTTCCTCTGTTAAAGAAACAACATGTTTAATTTACTCAAAATATTGATTTAGATATATCTAAAGTTTGTTACACCCTAGAATGGCTTAACAAACAAAGCTACCAAGTTATCTTTGCTAGGGTTTTAAAAAAATAAGCTGACAAACACCTGCAGTGCAAGGAACAAGCCAGCTCTTCTTGCAGGGAAAGACAACAAATGGAAATAACACACAGGCTTGTTCAACCCACAGTTGTAATGTGCTGAACCAATTGTATTTGATCTTACTCTTGTACTTGGAGGTACCCTTGAGGTCCCTTTGATCCCTGTATTTATAAAATTTTGCAATAGTTCACCTCACAAATATCTTCAAAATTAGTAGCTATTAAGCATTAATACACAGTCAGTTTGCCTCAGATAAATAATTTCTATGATGGGCGTGTAGAAAAGTAACAAGATTTGAAATTATATTACTGCCAAATATAAGGTTAATGCTACACCTTTCTAATACTCATCGTGTCACTACAGGCACCCACTGGAGGTTTAAAAAGACTTGACAGAGGTGATGCCATGCACATCTTTTGGAGGAAGACAATGATGATTAAAGAATGCAACAAACTAAAAGGGCTACATGCAATTTCAGAGGCCAGGAACATCCTTCCACCACTGCCCACCAGTTCCCTCTCATCAGCATGAATGTGCTTTCGCACTGGGGCAGGGAAGGAGAGACCCAAGCAGAGATGGCCAGCAACAGAAAAAAGTGTTCTTCATGGCTTTCCAGAAGAAAGGAAAAAAGCCTCCTTCCTTTCCAACGTGAATGGAGATACGACTTCAGGGAGACACCTTGCTATTAACTAGCTGGGTGCAGATTTTAAACTGGTTTATATCTACAATGCCGTAATTATAACAGAAATGGTCCTATTAAGGAGGAAGCATATCTGATTAAAAGTGTTTCGTAAAGTTGCATTGTCATTTAATAAAACATACCCATCTTTTTTGGGGGGGAAAAATCCAAGTCTAAAAGGTATACCAAATTGCAGCTGAAATAAAATGTCCTATAGGCACTAATCAAGTGAAAAACTGATGCACTTCAAAAACGAGTGGAACATGGGGAATAAAAAGGACAAGAGGAACAGAAAAGGCATTTCCAAATTTAATTGTTATGCATTCTGATTAGGCTTTATGAAACACTCCTTTGATCAAGAGCCTTCAGCATCATATAGAAAATAAACCAAGAATTAGCTCAAACATTGTTTTGCCTGAAGGAATTTAAGAGTACTTAAGAGTATTGTTTGCAGATTTTATTTTTTGACACAAATGTTCCAGCTGTATCTAGAATCAAGTATTCAGAGGTTACAAAACTACATATATTACACCTCTTATACACTTTTAGGATGTTAAGTTTCCAGTGTCTTAAACAGTGATGTTACCACGTACAAAAACATATCATGAAGAGATTTCTGCGCTCCAAAAATTATAAACACCAAATATGATGTTGCTTTTTCAAGATGAGACATGGTGAACATTTCTTAACATTATCTTAACTTGTCAAAAATTCTGATCCTTCAACACATAACACATATTTTGTTCTTAGGCTACAGATGAGTTTGAGCTCCACCTAGCTCTTGCCCTAGAAGTTACTGGGTTTTTTTTGGCATTCAAGGATTTTGCACATTAAATGAACAGCAAAAGACCAACCAAACTTAAGAGAGTCCCTTAGCATTATTTCTCCTTTCTCTGCATTATAATACAGATTCATGTTTTGACTTTTAAAAAGTTTATTAATTTAATTCCTCCTTTACTTGAGGCTATTTGTCTTTGATGGGGACTGGGAGACAAAGTTTATGCTAGTGCTGTTTTATTCTCCTATGAAAAGTTGGGTTTCTACTTGAAAGGAAGGATTTTTCTTCTTCTTTAGGCAACTTTTTAACTTTTTATTCATTTTGTTTGCTCTGGAATTCAATTCCCTAACCACAATCTTTGTGAAGCAGCATTGCTCTCAGATCTTATTTACATCTTCCAAGATCATTACAACTGTAGCGGTAATTCATCAGCCAAAATTCAGTTTGCAGTACAATAAAGTTTTGAGACACTAACTGCTTCTTCCCTGATAGGAATTTACCTTTGAACTGGCATGGAGAGGTGGCAAGACAAACATATTCTGCATCAGGCAGAATCTGGCCATCATCTTCAACTACAGAAGAAATCACAGTAATACAGCCTGAAGGTGATAAATTAATTTTGGCTAGGTTCCTGTCTGGGAGGAAAGAACAATTTTCCTAATGAGATAAAGATGGAGGAAGACAAGGACCTTTAGGCAACTGGAATTTAGTCTGAGAAAGGCCCTAATAAATCAGGTTGTGCTTCCCTTTGTTTAAGGAAATACCTGTTAGGAGATCCGAGGCCTGTTTATTTTTCTGACAAACCTGATTTTCTTGGTAGTGCACCAACTCAGAATCATAACTTGAAATGAGAATAAAAGCAGGTGGTCATCTAAAATAAGTAAATGCAAATCCCAACTGATGGGACTCCTTTTACAGAGATCTCCTGCGACCTGGAAACTCAGATTTCCATACCCAAAATATCCATACTCAAATGAGCAGATGTGCTTGGAAAGCTTGCACTAGAAAAACTAGATAACACGAACATTCTCACAAAGATGCACGTGAAGTACTAGGAGGCCAGGTGGGAGGGATCCAAAATTCCATGGAAGTAGTGACTACAAAAGACACAGCCCCTTCACAGGATATACTCTTGCGGGGGTGAGGGAGGGTTGAAGGGAGGGGGGCACACACTCCACAGGCTTTGAGAAAGCTCATATTGTGGGCAGCAGATTTAACACAACCACTTCACTTTCCTGTAGCACTGCTGTCATTGTGGACAGCAGCAGCACCTCCTGCCCAAGAGGGTCAACTCAGCTGAACATACAATATACCTGTGCTACAGTACCAGTACCTTCATCAGGCAGGTTCTGCTTCACCAGTGTCTCACTTCAACCACTGAGAAAAAACTTGCTGAAAAGACAGAAAAATTAATGTCTCTGCCATTGCCTTTCAAGTAGAGTAACTTGGGACCTCTGACTATCTTAAACTGATAGAGAGGCCACGTCCCAAGTCAAGCAAAACAGGCTGCTGTGAAAGCAGTAGCCCCAGCTCCACTCCTTCCCGAAGCTATGCATTGGTGCTCTCCCTTATGCCAACCCAGGACATCATGTAGCCATTACCAGCACCAGAAAAGGATTGGGGCACTTGGGCAGGAGGAGTAGAAAAGGCAGGACCACCCCTTCAGGGAGCTCACACTTTCATCAACACACAATGAGTGTGCAACCATCCCTCAAGAAACCACCATCCTGCTTGTGCTGCTGAGCTTCCACTGCCATTTGCAGCAGCACATGGTCTCAGCCTGCTTCTGTCTAAAGAGGCAGAGCCCAAGGGCAGGAGTAATCACTGCCCTTCAGAAAAAGAATGCTCAAACCTGGATTTGTCAGACTCTTAAATATCAAATTCAGGGTGTTTAAGAAAGGAGAGGTCATATTTAAATGCTAGGTTTATAGTTACAGTGGGCTAAGAAAGTAACCATCTCTGTGAAAAGCCCATTTCATTTTTGATCTAGACTGCACATTGTATATTTCATCCCAGAAATTAATAAAAAAAGCTACAGCCAACAATTAGATTATAAAATAAAATATAATAAAACCTTTCCAACATAAAATTAACATAAAATTAACATAAAATTCTGTACCTGATATAGTCGTTATCTGAGGGATTATATCAGCTATTACTCTGGGACTCCCAGTACAACACAACAGCTTTTTCCATGCCTGCCCTCCGAGACCAGCAAGTGACTTCTCTCTGAAGGAAGACCAGTCATAACAGCTTGATTCCTCCCTGCCATGAGAGCGCTCTCACACCCAAAGGGCAGCAGAGCTTCTGACTTTGCTTTCAGGAGTGCAAATTTGCTTTCAATAGTGTCATATAAAGCTCTAGTACCTCAGAAATTTCTGTATCTTTTAGGAATTATTTCTCTGAAACTTTTCATATAACCAGTTTGGACATGAACAAATAACACAGTTGGAAATTTACTTGTAACACATCTGTTGTGGACCAAGAAACTGCTCTGAAAGGGCCAGGAACGTGCTACTTACCCTCCTCTGTTTCAACGCAAAGTAAATGGCGCCAACTTCAGTCACTGAGGCAGTAGTGAACTGCTGCAATATGCTCATTACAACATTCATCTGATAATATCATGCTCCCAAAACCATACAACCACCACCAACTCTGCCCTTTTGCTTCAGATGTATGCTTGTTCAATGTGCACACAGGCCATAGATAGTGTGCAATTAAATCTGTCCTTCTAGCCACAGTGATGTAAGTTCCTAATACAAATTCACAATATGCTTCAAATAGTAAGACGTTCTTTTATGGAATTAATTTTTTAAAATTTTGTTTAAAAAAATCCAACCAACTTCTCAAAGTGCTGACATCGCGTTTCAATCTTTTTTTGTTAAATACATTTTTCCTTAAAGCAAGGAACAACAAAAACTTAACATATGTTAAAGAAATCTACACCATTTCAGCCCTTCAACCTTATTTTCCTCAGAAATTATGGTATAGTACATACTGAAATATTAATCACATTAGTAAGTTTTACTGATATGTCTTGCAGTTAGCAAGCAACAAGAGTACATTTTATAGTCTGTGACTATACAAGTAGGGCTTGTGAAAGCAGTATGGAGCACTACCTTAACTAAAATGTTGACTCAGTTATTTAAAAACAAAATGAAACAGTATATACATTTCTTAGGAATTTTTCATACCGCCTTTCTTTGTCATACCACCTTTAGCAATGGCAGTACAGGATTCTAGGCTGCTAATTGCATGTTACTCCATTAAATTTCGTGTGCTAACCTGTAAGCACAGATCCAGACACTTTTGTGCTTTCTGTTCTGAATTCTGTTCCAGCCTTTCAAATTTACTCACATTCTATAGCTCAAAAAAAAAAAAAAAAAAGTACATGCTGAATTTTCCATTATTTTTTTTCTTCTCTATTTGGTGGGACTTAGCACATGCATAAATGCTTTCCTGAATCAATATCAATACACTATAAAATGACAAAAACCTATGCACCACTTCTCAATACCATTCACTTTGTAAAGACACTTTGAAAGCACAAGTTACTTCTCAGAATCAACCAACAAAAATGTATAAAACCAAGAACTGTCAAACATTTTCTAGTTCAGCTTTAGTAAATGAAAAACTTCAAAACAAATGCTTTCATCACAAACTTCTAAGAAGGAATGCACCTAATAGTACAAATTAATGGCTTCTAAATGGAGGATCAATATCTCATTGTACTTTACACAAAGAGCTAAAACCCCATTGCTGTAACAACACAAAAAAAGAGAAAGCTTTACAGATCAGGTTACCTGTCTGATTTGATGTTTTTAATAGACTATACATCTGGCTACAGCCATTTCAGGGTCTCATTCACAATCGTTAAAAGTAGAGATTAAAAAAAAGAGGCAGTCTATGGCTTCGAAGTATTTACTATCATTCTATCAACTCTACAAATGTCTTTTAAAAGTCATGTAACTAGTTGACAATTATAAAGCAGCATTTTGGTGTTGCCCTATATCATGATAGATTACTTACATTAAATGTTATGTATTATCTTACCTGATACATTCCAACTCCTATGTGTTTGGGCTCAATTTTCACTAGCTCAGCTAATGGGTCTTGGACACGTCTAGCTATGGAAACTGAAAAACAGAATTAGAAAACAACTGTGTTTTATCTGAAAAATCACAGTCATGTAATTGCTTTTGCCTTTTTTTAAAAAAAAAAAAAATCTACATATTTAATCTTTTTTTACCTTCAAAGAATCAATAATATATTAAGAATTCTTTTTCACTGTTAGACATAGGACATGACTTGTACATTCATCAAACTTTTAAATTGAATAATTCAAGCTATGACCTAAGAAGATTTCAAACTGTAATCATGACATGAAAAAAGTTTTTTCAGGCCACAGGGTTAATAAATAGGACTGCATACAGTAAATTTTTCCCTTGTATCCATACTAAGTGTACATGTCACATTTAAAATTAAACTCCGGAATATCCTTTAACCTTAAATCACAGATATGTAGAAACAAATAAACATTTAAAAAAGAAGAGAGTAACTGTTCACAGACTTATTTAGCTAATATAGTATTTCCTAAGGTATATATTATATATTTACATAATTCAACCATAAAATACAGTGTTCATTTTGAAAATGGTTCTTAGAGTTTAATCTAAACTGCATACCGAAACATATCAGTTTGCAATCTGTCATTGTTATAACAACATTTTGGGGGGAGGTGGGGCAAGGAATAAAAAAAAAAAAAACCAAACCAAAACAACAATGTCCAACATTTCTGGTGCCATTAAGAGCACATGGGAAGAGCCTTTGGCCTTCTAAATCCAAATGTTGAATCAAGACTGTATTTTTTAAGCCTATATTTATTGATAAATCCTTTACTTATTGAAATCTCAAAAAAAATACTTATTTGCAAATATCAGTCTCAACCTTGGTTTGATTCTGCAGATACTGGGTTGTATTCAGTATTTGCAACTGTGCACCCTTCCACATACACTAAACTAGAAGAGGTCTACTCCACCAGTATTACATTTATAAACTTTTTTTTTCTCCTGAGTAAAGACAAAACAGAATAGCTAGTTTAGCAGTTCTTACAACATTCATTCTACCTAATGAAGTAAACACTGATGAATAGGAGTGTCTGAAGGTACTGCAAAAGTCTTTCCAAAAAAAGGCCAAAGGTCTTTTCTAAAAAACCCTGAAAATACAAGAACACCCACCCAAAACAAAAGACAACCCACAACAAAACCAAAACCTAAAGCAAAACAACACCAAACAAAAGAACAACCAAAAACCTCCCAAACCAACAAAACCAAAAAAAACCCAATACAAAAAAAAAAAACCAACACCAGACCATGTTATTAAGGCTGCTTTTTCTACCACGTGCACTTGTACAAGGAGGAGAGAAATAGGGTAGGACAGAAGAAAGCTGTGATCCTTGAAAGCTATCTATTTTACATTTAAATTCATTTTTAAGCAAATCAAGAAAGGGTTAGAGGAAGAACAGACAGGGTATGTATATGCATGATGGTTTGGTCAACAATACATAGATAATGTTTAAATAGAAAAACTGGAACTATCTCCAGTGGTCATGAGCTGATTTTATACATACACACACATATATATGTGTATAAAATCATGAGTATGATCATCATATACGTATGACATATATAAGCACCTTTACAGAATCACACAATTGTTTGTTTAGGTTGCACAGACATCTTTTCAAAAACCCCTGCTAAAACTGGGTCAGCTAGAGCAGGTTGCCCAGGATCCCATCCATCGAATACCACCATGGACAGAGACTCCACAACCTGTCTGGGCAATCCATTCCAGTGTTTGACAACCCTGACAGTAATGAAGTGTTTTCTTGTGTTTAGATGGTTTCCTGAGTTTCAATCTGTGCCCGTTGCTTCTTGTTCTGATAGTGGGCACTACTGCAAAGAGTCTGCCTCTCCTTCATTCCCTTCCATCAGGTATTATGTATGCATGCATAAGATCCCCCAGAGCCTCCTCCACTTACTGAGCACTCCCAGTTCTCTGTTTCTCCTCATATGAAAGGTGCTCCAGTCCTTTAATCACCTTTGCAGCCCTAATTTAAATAGCAACTACCACTACTGCAGTGTCAAAGATGTGACAGCATTTCAGAAAAGGACTTGACTAAACACTGATACTCAAAGCCAGAACAGTAGACAGATCTAACATTGATTGGCTATGCAGGCTCCTCAAACAACTGCAAAGTTTATTGATTAAATGCAGCATTAGAGATTTCACTTACAAAGATCTGCACTGCTAAATGCACAGTTAACATGAACCACTCAGTCATGCCAGACATTCTATATTTATTATCCATTTAAACATACACTGAAAATGGCAGTTTGCTAGCTAGGCTCAGAAAGCACTATGCTGGTGACATCTACTTCTCTGATAGAGAAGTTCTGAATTCAAAGGCAATCGCATGTGCCTTCTTGACAAATAAACAAATAAATAAATCGCAAAAGGTTAACCAGCATAAGTACACCGGTTAGAGCTTACACAAGCATAGCTTACTGCAGAATTGCTTTCCTGTAACAGTAACTCATATTAATTACTTCAAAATACTAGTGCTACCTATCACCAGTCACCTAACAAACAGAAGTGAAACAAAACACCAAGGAAAGCAGTATTGATCCAAACCAGGAAACATTTAAAACTATATTTATATACTTGTTTAATAGCTATATAATGTTTAGGTAATTTTTAGTTTCACCTAATGGCAAAACACATTTCCAAAGTTACATTTTAGAAAAGCTGAGAGCAAATCTCTCTCACTGTCCACATCTCCTTTCATTTTATCTTTTAAAAATAGACAACTACATGGATAGGTTGATACAGGAATTTTCCAAGCATAACCTTCTCTCGGGAACCTTCAATTAAAAAGTAAAATTTAGACTCTTCTTGTCATAATAGCTAGGTTGACAATGCCGTCATATCCCTAGGAGGCTTCCAGCGGAGGTGTAGGACCTGATCCAGCAAATCACTTCAGCACAGATGCATGTCAGTATTCCCACCGGAACCAGCAAAATTATTCACATGCATAAAGTTACATAGATACTTAAGTGCTTTCCTGGATCAGGCCTAATAGTTACAATATTGAAGCGCAAAGATCAACTAACAGTCAGTTATATGGTTCAAGGGATGCAGCTTCTATGGCCAGTATCTGCAGGATAGCTAACCTGGGGAATTCTCACTAAAGCCACAATTTTGCTCCAGAACTTTTCAAATTCAAAATAAAAGAGTACAACAGGAAAAAGGCAAGAGTCATCCACATTCTCTCTAGGCACAAATTCAGTTGAGATTAGCATCTACTGTCTCTCCTACAGGCAGAGCCACTTTCTTATGGTACTAGCCCACTACAATAGATAGATCTTTTTAGAGGGCAATGAGGCTCTGCTCTGGCAATTTGATCCATGTGTCTGGACTCTTACAAGCAGAGTCTTACTGAAATCATGAGGGCTCTGCAGAAGTGCAAGGTCTGTTTCCATGGACCAGAGACAGTAAAACCTGATGGTCTTACATTTTCCCCTTAAAAATTAAATCAATACATTTCAAAAGCGAGTTTTTTTTATAAATGTTAAACTGTTTTACACTAATACAGGTATTGCCTAAAACTATTGGTTTATATGCTTAAAGGACATTTCAGGAATGGCTAGAAACCATGCATTTTTAGAAGACTGACCATGAAACAGGTAATGCATTCTCACTTCTACAATTGTTACAGTATGCTTTGCTTTTGCTCAAGCAAATACAAAATAAATTATATGATGGCATGCAGGGCAAAAATGTGAAATTGGAGTTCTCAAAAGTAATCAGCAGGGTCAAACATGAAATGTTTAAGATACCGTTCTTAAAACATGTTAAGTAAAATGTGAAAAAACTCTATTCAATATTAAACAGAGTATTTAGATCAGGATGACATGGCCTTCTATTAGAAAATCATCACAAGAACTGCACATCCCATAGATGCAAAGCTTCAAGTTGTCAATTAAGAAGAAAACATTATGAATGACAGTAACATATTGTGCTGTCATGCAGTAAATCCATGTAAAATTTAAAGCTTGGGGGGACAGGATGGCCTAGGTGGTCCTCTGACTTTAATGTAGATGAACTTCACCTCCAAATGCAATGAGAAATAAAGTTACCGAAAGTGTATTTACTGAAATCCTGTCTTGTCATTAGGACATTTTCTGCCGTTTTGTAAGAAAGGCAATTTAACTGTTTGGTGATCTCAATTCACTCCATACTTTGGTTACTTGACAAGACAAACCCACCAGATAGTTAAGTATTTTTGCCTGTCAGCAATGAAGTGCAATGACAGTGTGGTGGGCAAAAAGCCTCTGTTAAGAGTTGCTTGCACAACTCATGTCAGTCTCTGATCTTCACAGAAAATAAGGAATTGTATTAAAATGTTTTGTTTCCTAATGGCTAATGAGTAGATGTGCCCTCATGAACTTGCAAACATACTTAATTATCTGGCTACTCCTGTCTTAAAAAGATCAAATCTCTCTTAATTCCAAACTGACAAATTTAAAATTAAGACCATTTTCCTTGCACATACATGTCATATAACTTTGTTTTAACTAGTACTGACTACAGAAAGTGACATAATTTTTCACAGGGATTAAAAAGGAGAGAGTTTCCACTCTGGAATACTGATAATAATTTTCAGACTAAATCTTTTCAGACTAAAGACAGAAACAAGTGCCCACTCTCAACGGTGAGGGGCAAAAACCATGTAACAGGCTTCCAACTATTTTTCTAGACAGTATGTATACAAGGGCTGTGTCAGCTGCCAGCCCTAAAAAAAACAAGAATCAGTGCTAACTTCTTAATTAGGCTACCTGCTTCCCTTCAGTAATGGAACATATCTAAAGTAATCATTATGGCCCAAATCAGAAGTACAGACTATTTAGGGTGCAACAGCAGCTAGAAATCTTGTCAACTACGTAACAAAATTTATTGTTAATAGTTTCAAGTATTGTGCCTACTTTCAGGACAGCCTGCCAACTTCTGTGTTCAGACCCCCTCATAGTAAAATGTTCTCCTTTTGCATTGCTCTATGTAAGAGGCACACCATAAAGCAAAAACTTAATGGCTGTAGATGGGGAAAGAGTGAAAACGAACATACAAAGTTCTGCCAAATTCAGCACAAGGGACTGCCAGGAATTACTATGGATGGAAGAAGAAAGAAAAAATCCAGTTTCTTCCAGTTACAGTGGTATTCAAATGTCGCTTGCCACTGCAAGTAGAAAAACCATTCTTGGCCAAAAGTCCAAGATGATGGCATTCCTTCCTTTAAACACACGGGTCTTTATATAAGTTCAAAAATGTGTCTCAGTCACTAACTGTGACAGTTTAGCTACTTCATATGAGTGGGATCATTTCTTTGTTCTTTGAAACAATGGGAAGCTTCCAGATGTGAAGGCAGTGGGTAGTTTTACAAACATTTCACAAATAAATATATGGCAACCAGAAGCTATTAGGCTAAGGTTAGTTCAACCTCAATTTTGTCATAAATGAGAACATTCTGGATTTTTATGATAAAATCTCAGTATTTTGTTCTTGCCAAGACATGTTACTTTAACATCCAAGTAACTCATCCCATCTTGTATTTTAAATTAACCTTTGCACCTTAAAAGTCTGGGTTGAAACTCCAGTGTCAAAGAAATAAAAAAATAAATATATTAAGTTGATCACAAACTAATTCACAAATGTATATGTAATTACTATCAATATATCATACCAGAGTAGATATGGAAACATTAAAACTTATTTAAATCCTTTTATAAAGCCTATTATTGTGTTCAAGATCAATTACTCTTCATAAGTATCTGCAATAATGTTTACTCAGTGATCGATTGTTCAGGTTTCCTGAGTCCTGGAAGCTTTCTATCCTGTTGACCTGAATTTCACCCTCCTTGCAAAGGATACAGTGAAACGTACAGTAGTCTTTTCATTAAGCATTCTTTCTCAGTAGGTCAGGATTTGTGACACAGTTTTGAATCCTCATATATCTTCTTGGTGGGTTTAAAGTATGCAATTTATTTTAAGTAACTGCTCAACAGCTGCATTTAATCCAAAATTCTTCTGTGGCAAGTGAGCAGGTTTTTGTTTTAAAAAGGTTACATTTTAGTTTACTTTTAACTCCATAAAACTGATAATCTGTTATTTGCCTAAGATTAATGGAAATAATGAATGACAATGTTCTACTTATTTACTACAAATATCTTTAAAAGCGATAGCTTGAATACAAAAAGGAAGTAAATACATTTAAAGAGAACACCTTGACAAGTGAATATCACAATGCAGCTTTTTAAAGTCAATATTATTTCTGAAAAACACACTTAAACACTTTTCTCAAGTATTAGTACTTGTTGTACCACAGGATAGCAGCACTTTTATCCAAGGTGAGATGGGAGACAATCATTTAATTGAAGCCTGATGTGATGTTTCTGTCACAGAAATGAGTTAGTCTTACAGGATGGTATAAGTTCAGAAAAATCTTTCCCCATCTGCTCAGCCTAAAAGGTAGACATCGTTAGTATGCTTTTCATATTCACACTGCTCATACTAATTTTAACTGCATCACCCTGCAATTTATTATTGCTACTCCTGGAAGCAAAAAAATGCTTATTGCTTTAAATTCTGTACTTACAAGAATTATTCATTTATATCAACAAAAATTACCCTTTCATAAGTGACCAGAATGTCCTTTCCTATGCCTATAGCAGGAAATGCAGCTTTGGTGAGTAATGCATCACACTGCTATATGAAAAGCAAATCAAAACACCTCAAATTGAAGAGTATCCTTGTACTCATTGTTCCTCTGGCTCCATGCTTCAAAGAAGCAACAAAGCCTTCCTAAGAAAAATACAAAGACACACAGATGCACAGAGTTACATCCAGAGGGAGGTAGGTAAATAACTTTCATAACTCTTATGCTAAGGGAAACTGGCTTTACTAGATTGCTTTTAGACAGAACTGGTGGGGTATTTTCAGTTTGTTCAAAAGCAGAGAAAATGGTGCTTTGTAAATAAAAGGGCAAGTCCATCTGCTGAACCCGGATCCATCTGGGATATAAGAAATTGGTAAACGAGAGGAAGGCAAGGTGAATATCACATCTTTCTACAACGCACGTAAAGATTATACAGCAGCTGCAAACATTAACACGTGAAAAGAGAATGATGCTCAGTTAAAAGCTATACACACACACACACCCCTCTCTTAGCATAGTAAAAATACTAATCCAAAACAGCCAGACAGAAGACTTTTCACCTGGTTCAAAATAATCTCCTGTTTTAATTCTGTAACAAGGCAGAAGCCTAGGGGAATCTAAGTGAGAAATCTTGCAGATTACAGAAGACAAAACTCCTCTAACTCCAGCCTACTAATAGGCCCTACAGCTTCAGAGGAAATACAGTGCTGATTGAGCAGGATGTTCATGATTATACACCATCTCTCACACACGCCATGAAATTTGCACAGATTAGAAAACGTTAGATTCTCATCTAGAACAACAAGAAAGTAAAGACTACAAACAGCTCTAACACCTGTGTAACAATCCATTCAGTATTGTGCCAGTGGTTTTGGGCAATTCAAGTCCATTTTTCTCTCAAAATCAGGATGCAGGCACACATGTCCATGCACAATTGTAGGAAGCCCAGTCTGCAGTTAGGGACTGTTTGTTAAAGTTATCCACACATTTCCCCAGAACTTCTGTTTAAACTGTAGACCGTAGCTCATACTTTGAGATGAGATTCCACTCAGTAGGAACTGAGTCCTATGGGGAGAGTAGGAACATGCCACTCTTTACCTATTACTGCTGTTCACTATTTTGTTTTTAACCAGTGCATCTTTTCCCTTCCAACAGAACCATTAAACTCATTCATAAATGCTACAGAATACAGGAAATGAAAAATGGAATACAATTTCATTTTGTACTGATGTAATTGTGCACAACCCAGCTAAACAGGCTGGTAAAACGCTTTAATGCATAAGAAATCAGCGCTCATTTTCCTTTCTTCTAATTCTTTCTGAAAAATTTTGCAACTTGCACCAATCTTCTACGGTTAGCTGCAGAAGGAAGCTTCTACTTGGAAAGCAGTGCGAATGGTTTAACCATAAGACTTCTGTCCAATAAAGTTTTTGAAAAATGACCTTCTCTCCTGAGTAGCCAAGGGGGAATAGTGCTCTTTTAGGAATATGAAGAAATTAGCTCAAGCAGACATCAAGGCACTATATCCCACACATCTAATCATCAAATTGTTTTACATTCCTTAAGATAAAGTCAAAAGAAATTACCTTTTCTCCAATCTCTGCCCTCAACTTGCTGGCCAGCATGACAGCTCTGAACTGTATGTCTCTATCTTTAACAGCACCCCAAGGAATAAAACCCTGTAGCATGACAGTTTCAAAGTCCTAACAAGCCCCCAAAGCCTAAAAGGCTTTCTTTTGCAAGGAAAAGTGCAAGTGGTGTGCTGAACTTTGAGTGTACAATAATCCAATGTATTCTGCCCTGTGGAGAGGAGACAAGCAGATGGGATTTGACAATGCTAAGGCAAGCTGTGCTGTGTGACCTTTTGCTCTCTCAAATTCTTCTTTGTCCTCAGAAATCATCCTTTAGAAACAACACAGTTTCTACACTGGATCATACTTGTGCATGGAGCACAACACATGCTTGCCCTGTTAGCATTCCAAATCTCTGCAAAAAAAAAAAAGTAACTTTAACATATACTTTATCTACATTTGTTGCTTTCCTAACCAGGTGACACAACTATGTGGTCTTGACATAGGACCCCAGGCCCTTCATGTCTGAAAGGAAAATGAGCAATGTCTTGGAGTTGATGCATTAGACAAGCCCAAATATGTTGCTCTCATTTCAGCATCTGAACACAGAATTGCATATTAAAACCCAAATGCATATGATTGCATTAAGGTATGGAAATACATCAGAAAGGCTAGTGAGAAATCTCTTCTAGCAAGTGATTATACAAATGTGATGTCTGAAAAGACATAACCCTCTTTCCCACCTCATCCTGTGTTTAAAGAATTCTACGTATTCAGGTTTTTCTGCATTTTTTATAAATCAATGCAATGAAGCACATCAGGTTTTTATTTTGCTTATTAAATAGTGAAAAAAAGAAGAGATTGCTTATTTGTTAGAGCAGTCATCTCAAAATGAAAGGTAATTCATCAGTTTAATGAAATAAAGGCATAATTCATTTAATATAACTGAGTGTATACTGAAACCAGGGTAAAATCCCAGCATGACTACTGCCTAATGGCAATTCTGCACCATCAGGCCACTGTTTCACCAGAATTCAGCATTTTCCTCTTGTTCTTATAGTTATTAAGCAACATTCATTTCATCATGGTATCCACTTCAAGAGGTGGCAGAAGAAAAAAAATTCTGATGTGAGCACATGCCAAACAATTGGTGCATTATCCTCCTTGTACTAAGGACAACAAAAAAACCCCTCACCACTAGCTGACCATACCTTAAAGTTTCCAGGCACCCAGGAAGTACATAAATTCCATATTTCTGTGTGTCAGTCCTTCAACCCGAGAAACACATGTTTACACTTTCTATATATTTCACCTGTCCCTCCACAACCTTCCCATTTTTTCTAACCAAACTTGTTCAGCCAACAAGCTTTTGCAACAATGAGGAACTGTGGAAGTAGAGAAGCGCTAAGAGAAAAAACAAAAAGTGCACCAACAGCTGCACAGACTCATTTTACTTCTTGTCCCAGGAGACTCATTTTCATTAGGAACAAAGGTTCTACCCTCCAAAATAAGCTCTTAGGCAAAAATATATAGGACAAGATGGAGGTAAAACGAAGATATCAACCTTTGGAAGACAATTTAACTCCAGAGCTCACAGGCCCAAAGATAAGCAAAACCAGGTTGACACTGTCACTAAGTCCATCTGTTTGAGGGAAGAATGTTCATCACCACTGAGTTTAGTTTTTTTCTTTTACTCATGCAGAAAATATCACATCAAGACAGTCTTCTCAACTGCTTTGATAATGAAAGAAGACTCATGGCAAGGATAATTACTGGCAAACTTGCAAGGCAAAGTAACTGCTCACTGGGCAGGGTACTTAGAACTACTTCAAAGGGAAACTTACATACAGGCCTTCAATGAAAAAAAATAAAACCATACAACGGTTTGGGTTGGAAGGGACCTCAAAGACCATCTAGTTCCAACCCCCCTGCCATGGGCAGGGATATCTCCCACTAGATCAGGTTGTTCAATGTCCCATCCAACCTGGCCTTGAATCTGATCTGATGTACAAGTCACAGTGAAACACTCCTGCCCGAAGTTGCCATGAATAAAAGCTAACCAAAGCTCAGATATGAGAAGTACCATACTGACAGTAGCTCAGAAAAAAAACCACAACAAAAACAAAGTACCAACAAAAGAACAGGACAACCAAGTAAATATGAACTTGACTGCTTTACAAAAACTTCACCAAATTAAACATTTGACTCCTTTTCTAAGACGGTGGCCAGAAGACACGTTCCGGGGCAGAAACAGAACTGCAGTTACCAACCCAGCCTCACTGCTCCACTAACACTAGAGAAGGCAATCACAAAGCCTCTAGAGGGCACATATTAGTAAGCTTCACAAAGATAATCAACATTGACAGCTTGCTAAGCACCCTCTTTATAGTGTCCATTCTCCCCTACAACAATTTCCACTCCAAATATTCAGCCCGTTCTTAGGCACAGCTTTTGGGAAGGATTGCATTCCCTTCTCTGTCAGGCTGCAACCCTATTGCAAGTTTATCCCAAAACCCCCGTTACTGAACTCCACTGGCCTGCTCTCTAGGCAGAACTCTCCTGATCTGCTGCAGCTGAACTTCCTCAGCCTATCAATTAGGAAATCCTTCTATTACTCTGGCCTATAAGCCTCTTATCTCCTAATTCTGTGAGGCTGAGAAATAGCTGTTCTGCTCATTAATCCTACAGTGACTGTCAGAAGGGGATAGATACCTTCTCACTCAAACACAAGTAACTGGGTTTCATCAAGTTCTTTCCTATCTACTTAATTGAGTCCCACTCCACAAGATTTTATATGAATTGGGGTAGCAGTACAGAAGCTTCTGCACTTTTGTAAAATATTCTGATCTGATGCTGGTTCAATGCAAAGAATTGCTATTAGGAGCTGATATTGCCTAGTGCCAGAAAGAGGGTAGCCACCTCTGGAGAACAACTCTAAAATTGGAGAGACCATATTCCACTGTCTGCCTTGTAGATACCCACTAATTGTTTAAGAAATTAGCTCTTTTTTTTTTTTTTTTTTCCATATTTTGCAATTTTGGCTAAAAGTGCTACATGGATGATTACAAAGACTTTGCACTATAGTTTATAAATACACCATTAGTTTATAATAAGACCTTTCTTTACCACAAACCCATGTCATCCATGACCTCCAAAGACAGCTCAAAGGAAAAAAAAAAATAACAACCAGTTGAGCTCTTGGCTTAACTAATATATTTAATTAGCACCTCCAAGAAATGCCAAAAGGTTGCTATTTTTCCCCCTATATACAACACTCAGCCAAAGAGAAATTAATGATAGTATTTTTTTCCAGGACTGATGCCTTCCATTTCTCTGCTTGAAGTGAAAACTAACTACAAACAGTCACTAAACAGCACTGCAAATATGACAGAGCTCATATCACAAGATATGAAAGTTCTCATATAACATGCATTATTTAATAGTTCACATTTACATAGCTGATGGACAAACATAGGCTTACCTATGTAATTCAAAAAGCCCAAAACCTTTCTATAAAATTTGTATCGAGAAAAATGTTAGTGGCAAACTGCGTTAAGATCACAGATATCCGACGTCGGTTGTACCTTTTATTTTAACTATAAATGTCACAATTCATCATGCAGCTGTCAGCTTCCTTTAATGTACTAAATGCTATCATGTAAGCACAGAACCTGACATGATGTAACACAACAATTAAAATAAAAAGCAAAGTCAGCTTTGACACCATGTCACTTCACTGTTTGCTGCGAATTAAAGGAAAATCAAAAGTACAAGAGTAAAAGCTAGTCAAGAAAAAAACTTTGCAAAAAAAAAATCCCAAACATGAGTTAATATTTCTGTCTAATATTATGTCAGATTTTCATGTTCAGCTTTAAAAAAAAAATCATTAGGTTCGGTGCAGCGAATTACAAATTGACACCAAAACACCTCAAGAAGTCTAAAACTTTCAGAAAGACTCTATTGTAATAAATTTACTTCTAGTTGTCAGTGCCACAACAGCTGACATCTATGGAACTAAGCAATTATTTTTCACTTTCTATCCTACCCCTTTTCAATTTCTATTCACTCTGCAGTACTGCTGTGGCACGTTAAAATTGCTGATCTTTTTCAAACCAGATGCAACAGCACTTAAGTCATGCCTGAAGCAGTTCCTAGTAATAATGGAGGAAACTATGAACTCTAGATAATTAATTAATACTGAAATTAGTCATGTATTACAAGTTTGATTTTCATTTGCTGTATTTGATTCATAACACTAAACAAAAGTGTCTGAAATTTTCAAAAATTAACTTCTGAAAAAGAAAAATCATGTACCTCTGAAAAAGTGTAATTTTAATAATTAGATTCCCTCCTTTTCAGTGTTTTTCTGTTCATTTACATCAACTCTAAACTCTCATTTAATATATCAGCAACACGAAAAACTTGGGACATGGGAAAGTTAGTAGCATCTGTCAAATACTGATATATCACAGCCTAATAATATTCACTCTGGCTATACCGTGACACATTATTTCTTCCCTGGACCACAGGTCCATAATCACAATGGAGTCTGTGCCAGGAGCCAAATCAAAAAAGTGAGAGGCCTGTCCTGCAAATGGAAGGGCCGATACAGACATTTAAAGAACATTCCTGTAAAATCATTCCCTTGAAACATCGAGTTAACATAAATCCCTTTTTGCCTTTGTGGAAATAAGAGGAAAGGGGAACATGGGGAATCCTAGAAAGTTTTACCCCTAAATACCCCCTAACTTCAGAACTGTTTTCCCTGACCTACTTCTACACCTTCCTCAGGATTTCCAGGCCTGTAACCTGTTAAACTAACAATAAAATTAAGAACAGCATCGTTTTGACTGGAAAAGATCTCTATATGAGAATGTTAACGCATTTGCCAATTGCTTTATTTGACTGGGTACCACAGCAAATTGCAGGCAAACCAAGAATAATAAAAAAAATACAAAAAGAAACTCAATTAAAAATACACAAATGAACTAATAAAAAATAATCTCAGACCTGCCCTTACAGCTGTCTCCCAATAAACCAACTTCACAAGTAGAATCTGGACACCAACAAAGCTACTAGAAATTTGATCTTTAAAGACTACTCCATAACCAAACACTGAAAATTACAACAGTGGCAACATTTACACATTTCTGAGAACATGGGCTGTATTATATCTCAGTGACATTTATGCTGAAGTAGAAAATTCTTAACAAATTAAAACCAAATAGCATTTCTGAGAACTATATTCAGCTACATGAAAGTTTCCAAGTGATCAGAATGAATGCACACCTTGAAATTCTATTCTTACTTTTGTTTCTAGCCCTTGAAATGTTAAATTATTGTTAGACACATTTGTGTACATACAAGGGACAAGACACGAGAAGGAAGGCCTAGCTCTTGTGGACATGGACATGTCTGACTGTGAAAGTTTATGCAACTCGTTGATTATATTAATTCCCATAAATTCTCCTGTACCAGTCTATTGAAGGAATACATCCACATGGACCTTTACATTACAGGCCTCAGTAAAAGGTGATGTCATTGATCTGTACACCTCAGATTTCAAATGTGAAATGATAGAAGAATTAAAGTTTAGAAATAAAACATCCAAAATCTTCACTTTTTATACTTTTGCCTATTATTTTACTTGATATTATAAACAGTACAGTCTGAGAACTGAGACTTAAGCTCCATGTCGAAATGGTGATAAAATGAAATACACTTCATACCTGCACTTCTTAGGTTAGGGTCTAGGTCTGGCATTTCCTTGCACGCTTCTGGACTGACGCTGTAGATAGATGCTCCTGCTTCACTGACAATGCTGAAAAATAAAATGGCAAATAATCAAAACATCACACAACTGAACAACACAAGTGAAAGACTTAGCAAGTGACTTAATTGAACATTTGGATTTTTTTTAAAGTCTTATGTTTTAAAAATATTTTGTATCAACTGAACACTTACAGAAGTACAACGGTACAGACAAAGGAAAATATCTCCATTTAAGTTAAAACATCCCTCCCTGGACTACAACATCCATTCTTTTTCAATTCCAACCCTATTATAAATAGACACTGTGCATGATATCAGCCCCTGTACAACAGAGAAAACAAGCACAAGAAAGAAGAGTTACTAGAAGCAGGCAAACCAGTTTCCATAAATGAAACAAAAACCTACCTGACCATTTCATTAAGAACACCTAGATTCTAAAGTCTAACATCAATTAAACTATTACATGAATGTGCACACAACACTCTCTAAAGCTAGCTGCCTAAAATACTCAGAAAAGTTCCAGCTTGATACAGACTGAGCCACAGAGCTGCAGCTCGCTTCTCAGCAGCATTTAATTCCGTCTTCTCCCTGCTCTCACAGCCATCCCCAAAGAAAAACACAGACTGCATGTCTTCAGTAACTTAAACTACAGTTCATGTATCTACCACACGCCTCAAACTCATTCAGTAATAATGATTAACTCACCAATTCAAATCACAACACATAAATAAAAAACCCTCGAGTGCTCTAGTTCCACTCAAGAGAAAACTGCAATCAAATATTCACAGTGTAAGTTTATTTTCAGCTGTGAAATTTTGACACCACTGAATCAACAGTACATTTCTTCAAATAACTTCAACAGAACTTGAATTTCAGACTGGTAATTAAGGCATCATAAGGCTACTGCACTGGAAAGGAATACTACCAGTTTCAGAACTGTTTTTACTTTTACTATTCCAATCTTAGAATAACCTTATTTTTGCCATAAGGAGGGAAACCACAGCCCAGACCTTTCAATAAAAATCATAACTCTACTTTATATTCTTTAAATTAGACTATAAATTTTCCTTTTAAGAACATTTAGTAGGTCAAATTTTTAACTAAAGAAACTGATACCTAGAAGCACCTCCCTTTAGGAAAAGCTGGAGAATAGCTCAGCGAGAAAATATATTCCCATTCAGTATTCCAAGCATGTTAACAGTAAACAGTGTAAAACGCAGATATAAAAGGTATGATGTTCTTACTGTTGTTTTTACAGGTTGTTTTTGGATTTGTTTTGTTTTAATATATAAATTATTATCTATTCAGTCAAGATGGAATTTGGTAGAGTGCTATACTTGCAAGTCAGATTTTACAGTTAATAGAAACTCAAAAGAACATTTCAATATTGCAGACAAACTGGATCTTTCAATAAATACAGAGGCTAAAATCCTGTTCTCTTTCATAATAGCATAACTCCAGACCTAGTCAAACAACTGGTTTACAAGAGAGAAAAATTGCTCAGACCAGTCGGTCAACAGCCTGAATGATGCAAATGAAAATGAATCAACTTACATGATCTTTTAAAAAGATTCAGTATTATGGGCATTCCTTCACTCTAAATGGTATTCAGAAAACAGTCCCATAACAGACAATAACTGAAGGTTATCAGTAAAACAAGTCTGGAAATGTGCTGATATCACAAAAACCTAATTGCTGAAAAACAGAGATGTTGATAGCAACCTCAGACTATTTTTTCTGATAAACAGGTAGTTTAAAGAACAATGCAGCAGGACGTATTTCTTAGCCTGTTCATACCTTATAAAGGCAGCATCTGGCAAGTGCTCCCTTTTTAGAAATTGCTTCCAAAAAACCACACGTTAGCACATACTTCTAACAGTTTTCAACTAATCGCTCTTCCATCTCTTTGTATTCAAAAGATAACCTCTCATGCAATTCCTAAGTTTAATATATTGATATTACACTTTGATTAAAAAAAATTGAAAAACTGTTTTGCACGCATTTTTACAGTGCTGCACTGTAAACTGTGTTACTGCATGCAGCTTATTGTTTGATCTCTCCCAGTATTTTGTGCAGTGAAAAACCTAAGCGGCACGGATGAGAATTTTAACACACTTGACATTTTATTGATTCTCATTAATGCCACAGTAACAATTTTCAGAAGTGAGAGGAATGTAATAATACTACCATTCTATGGTAGTATGTGACTTATGCCAAATGTTAAGGCAGGTAGTAGAGAAACTCCTTGCTAAAATGAGTAAATAACATCAAATTCAGGATGGGAGAAAGAAACATTTGAGAAGAGCATATTTCCTTTCCTCAAGTGCAAGAACATTTATACACTGGGGGGAGAAGGAGGAGAGGAAAGCCAAGCGAGAAATTATCTCAAGCAGAAAAACAAGATATAAAAAGCACTTTCAGAAGCAGCATACACTGGATATTTGGCATCCACTCTAAGATGGTTTTGTATACGCATGCAGTTATGAAATATTTAGTGTAGCAGACCTGGAAAAAGGAGGGGGGAAGAATTTCTGCTCATGCAGAACCCCATACCGCTGTGCCTAACAGTTAAAACCCAGATGGTAAATAAATTTGTTACCCAGAATAAATGCATAGGGCTACAAAGTCAGAAGAAACCATCCTCTGATTCGTTCAACCATAGACAACCAAACTTTTACAGACCTATTAGTGGCTGTCATGTGGTTTTATTTAGTTTGCTTTTAGCTACAGTGAGGTGGTTACTAATGTGGCACTGGCACATACAACACTGAAACATTTAGCTTGGTCACAATACTAAGATTACAAGCAAAATAGGTTTGGGGATTTTTGTTTGTAGTTGTTCTAGATTTTGCTTTTTGACTAGACAAGAGACAGTCACTTTGGTTAAGAGACATTCTGTGGTTTTCTGGTTTGGTGTTGGCTGTTTTGTTTTTCTAAATTCTAATACTCCGCTTTAAAAGGGTAATGCTATACAGGATAATTTATGCTAATTTAATGTTGTAAAATGATCTGCATCATGCTTTCAAAGAATATATGTATTTTATGCCAGGTCACATTAAGACAAAACCAAACCTGCTCAAATCAGTAGGCAATAGAAATTTACTTTAAAATATTATGGTCCAACACTGTTCTCTAGCCACCTCCCCACCCCCACCCCTTTTTTTTCTTTAAAAAAGGATACAATTTTCAAGAGTTAAAAGAAAGACTTCCTAAGAGTTGGTAGAAACTGTATCTAAAAATCTGTATATGTTCAGAACTAGAATTTTTTTCTACTTTGACTTTTTAAGCCATATAACACATTAAAACAGAAAACTAGACCTTCCCCCTGCCCGCCGCCCCCGCCCCCCCAAAGAAAAAAAAAATAATTGAAAGCCTTATTTCTGTGCATTCCTTAAGAGGAAAGATTCTTGCACTGACCAAAATCTTAAGAGTTTAAATAGCAAAATAACTTCAGTAATGTTGTTTTAAGTCAAAATGTAGTAGGTAAATAAGCAAGTGGCATGATATGCTTATAGTACATAAATGGACAAGTTTCATAAACTGCTCTCTGAACTAAAAAAAAAGCAGGTAAAGAATATGGGACTATGCCTCCATACTGTCTGCTTCCCACATTAACCATCCTACAGATAAGGTTTTTTCCTCAGCATCTATATACAACTTTTAAAAACTGAAAGTGCCCAAACCACAAAGTTACTACAAGTAAGTTTTCATATACTGCTCCCATCTCGTTCACATTTGTTAAGACACTCTAAGTACTGTTAAATCAAGATTAAATACATTCCACTGGCACCACCTGGTGGTCCCTCAGCTTTATGCTATAAACCATGTCTGCTGTGTTCCAAATACTTGAAGGAGCCTCTTAACATTTACTACAGCAAGCTATTTTCTGGCTGAGTTTAAATAAACACTAGCTATTTGGTAGGAAAGGATAATTTGAAGACCTGTTCAAAACACTAAGATTTTAAATCTCTTAATTTTTACAGGAAAAAAAAAGGCTTTTCTTGTAAAAGGGAAAAAAAAAACAATCTAAGAATACTTACTTTTTTTTTTTAATGCAAAGCAATTACATAGCTACAAAAATACATAATGGTAAAAATTACACGTAAAAAACTAGTTACCAACAGTTGCTAAACTATATTACAATTTAATGTACATGCATGTAATGGCACATTTTTAAAAACTTACAAGGTTCTCGGGTAGTAAGTTTTCACTGAAAATCTTTTCAAAACTATGCACAAAAATCTAATGTATGTATAACAAAAAAGATGTATGAGGCTAGATAGAGGCTTCTAGGGTTAAAGATGGATGCAGCTTCCTGACATTTTCATGAACTTTACCAACATTTCAGACTATTTTATTACATTGAAGTAATTTCCCCACAGTCAAATGCAACAACGGACTAATAACCTACAGAGAGAAAAAGTAACTTTATCCAACTTTACATAACTTACTGTTTCTATAATCTCCAAAACCGTGATTTACAACTTGAAGCCTTTAAAATAACATTTTAAGAAACAACACCAGTACAAAGAAAAGACCAGTGTTAATACTTGGAAAAAAAATCGTGGTCACTTGAAAAGTAAAGGATGTGTCAACCTGAAAATGGGCCCAGATTTTCATATTCGGTCATAAAATGATGATCTGCCAAAACATAACTCCCTTTCCAATCAAAACTTAGTAACTATGGTTAACTTCTTACATATTAACTGATAAATATATTCTTCATAAGCTTATAGCAACAAAAGCTAGGGGCTCCCACAAAGGGCAGAAGTACAGAAGGGTGAAAGGATTATTCAGTATTACTTACTAAAATAATTGGCTTAAGAATGATTCAAGACAGAAAAATAAAACCAAATAAAATGACAAAATATTTGCTAGAAAAGAACATTACATTTAGAAGCTCCATTGGAATGCTACAACCTTTAATCATGTTGATAGATTTAATGATTAAAAACAAACTGAGGAGGGGCAAGGAAGACTTAAGTACAGGCTCAAAAGAAGATTGGGCTATTTCATGAATGAGAAATCCATTGGGCCTTACTAAAACACAGAAGTCACAACTAGCTCCAGAAGAGCCTAAACCAAAATGTTTGAGAGCTACAGAAGTACTAGAGAAATAGGATGCCTGCTTCTGTTCTTAGATGTCTCCCTGTGTACCCGGTTTTTGAGACTAAAGAAAGCATCCTAGTGGAGGTCAAAGAAACTCTTCGTACGAAACAGCAATAATCCCCCTATTTCATTTTGACTTGTGTCTCACTCTTTCCTTGCCTGTCAAGCAGGACACTGCCCATGGCAGAAGCAACTCCTACAGCCCCTCCAACTCCTCATCATTACCAATGGCAAGCTGCAGGTTTCTTGCTGTAATAGGCAGAGTTACTTGCCGCTTCCAGGATCTCAAGGTTTTCTATGTGAGCACTCTGGTCCTTTATACACAGTACAGTTCCTTCTGCTGGGGAGGTGATAAATACAGTGACTGGTGTCTGCAGCCTAGCGCAGGCTGAGACGCTGTGATTTATTCAGCCACACGCACTTCACCACAAGAACAATAGGAGACCAGGCTTGACAGACCCTGGCTCTGACACAGCTAAGCCATTACTTATTTTTCTTATGAGGAACATATGTCATGAAAGTGCAAGATAAAACTGTTTTGGTATATAGTCAATAATGTATTCAAAGAATAAAAAGTCCAAAAATATTTTTAAAAGCCTGTTCATTCTGACAGATGAAATTAAATTCAAAATCTGGTCTTCTCCCTACCTCCAATGAGCTAGAGGTATGGCAAAGGAAGATGTTAGGATCATGAAAAAAAGATTACATTGGAAAGCAATCATTATTCAACATAATTAAGCCAAACGCCATAGAATCCATCTGTGCTTTTAAATAACCTAAAGAATTAGCTTTAAATTTTAGTAATACATAGAAGTCAGAGATATTCCAGTATTAAATATATTTTCCAATGACAAAATATACTGTTAGACAGGAAAGGAATTTTCATTGGATTTCCATTGCTTCATTCAAAACTTCTAGTCACTACATACCACACAAATTTTGCTTATGTGGGAACCCACCTTTTAAAATCAGTCACATTAGACAAGCGGTGTTACAGTTGTCTTTTGCAAAAGTACTACAGAAAAGATCAGTGATGCATAATGAAGCCAATTAGATGGAGGAAGAGGGGGGAACAAGTCTGAAAGAACAGTTCCTGTATCACAGTTTGTATCATTGCTTAAAATCATAAATAGTGACTTATCTTAAAATAACATTGTCTTAGAATGATACTTGATTTTCTGCTTGTCCAGTATGTTTATGCAGAACTAAACTCCACTACAGAATTGAAGCATGCACTTTCAGATGAAGAATATGCAAAAGAAAAATGTAATGGTTTGAAAAACCAAATTAGTCTTTCAACGTCAGATAAAATGTACGAATTCCTCAATGTCTGTTTTATAAGAAATTAAAAGGAATACAAGAAAAAAAAGCCAGTTTAAAAAAACCTGCATCCAAATCTCAGAAGAAATGTATGACAAATACTGAAAAATTAGTAGGTGTATTAAAAATGCAATTATTGAAAGAGTTGTCTTCAAGTATTATCCACTCTCCTGCCACCTGGGCTAACAAAGCCCAACATTTTTTACTTTCACTGCTTTGGAGCATAAAGAGGGCTGCATGTTGACTTCACATTCTGAGAGCATTTTGCCTGTAATCAAACATAGTAAAAGGATATTTCAAACATAAGGACAATCATGTTCGGAGCCACACAACCTGATTGCCTATTTGTTAGCACAAAACAGGTTCCAAGAATATGAGAGGAGCAATTGTGGCACATAATCTAAAAAGCTTCTCTTTCCAAAAAGTTTCTACTTTGGAAAATGCAGCCCAGTTTTACTAACTTCAGATTTGGATGAAGGCAGAAAGCATATCCCACAAAATATTTCACCAATTACAGAATCAAAAGAGTTCAAAAATTTGATTTCAACTCCTCAACTACCATCATTCCCCTTGTCAAGGAAAAGTGGTGTGAAATTTCCTGCCATTAAAACAGTAGGACAGTTGCTACTTGCAGCAGAATGAAATAGGTTTGAGAATGACTTCATAGACTACAACTCTCTGAACCCCTAAATTAAAAGCTACCTACTGTACTACACTAATAAAACTAACTGTATAGCTATAGCCTGGAATCCTTTATTCATCTGTGTATGAACCATGCCCTCGGCACATCCCTGCAAAGAGAAGAATGATCAGATATCTGTCTTCATCTTGTCTGAAAACGATGACATTTTTCAGTAAGAAAAGGGTCCAAATGGCAGGTGTCAAAGAGCTTTAGCTTCACACGTGGTGCTAGGAGGCAGAAAAAACAACAGTAGCGTGTGGCCATGTCAGAGCCACACAGAAGCTGCTGTACAAGTGCATATCTGAAAAGAGCAAACCTCATAGCCTGTTAAATCAATCTAGTGCCAGATGCTGTTATCAGAACAAAACTGGTGCTGCAGATTCACCCCCAAAAGAAATACACATCCTATGTCTTCAGTGAAAAGTGAAAGACCTAGGGTGGCATGTCTCAAGACTAAAGGTGACAGTCACCTGTGCCTGCCCCCACTGCTTCCATTGACAGTTTCAGAAAACAGGCCCTGTCATTGCTCATAAAGCAGCTGGAACTGAAGCTCCTTTCTGCTCTTGCAGAGCACTCTAAAATCTGAACTGCAGGTCCAAAATCTACTTTCAAGTTAACCATTCAACTAAAAAGCAGTTAAGTTGTGTATTTTTACTTTAAATGCCATAGTATAGTAGGAACTTGAGAGAAAATTTAACTACTGCTCTTCTCTCTGTTGCAACCATGTCATAAAGAGAAATCGCAGCAATATGAATAACATTAGAGAATACAATATTACCTTAATGTAAGAGGACAAGTTTAAAAAAAAATAAACTGCACTTCGTGTGATTAGAAATATGTTGGCATGAAAGTAATTCTAATCAGAATTAATGATAATTAAACATGTTCAAATATGTTAAAAAATTACCTATTTACAGTCAATTAACTAACATCAGAACAAAGGAATGACAGAAAGTCTTCAGGACTGACACAGGACATGAAAATCCTAGAGTCTGCTTTTAAAAATAAAATAGGCATGAAAACAGGTGTAGTCAAGACCACTCCTCATGCAGTTTTACACAACTAAATTATGCTAATGACCTCAGAAGAACAAACCATATATATAATAGAGAAAAATACAGCCAAAAATTGTCAAGATTTAACCTAACCTGTTTTTACTCACTGGGAGAGGGACACAGGGAGACAAAGACATCTGTTTTTGGCAGACACGCTTCAATAAGAAGAGAAACACTAGGTGATTTAAAACACTCACATTTCGTATCTTTATAGAGACCCTTGAAATGAAATTGCCTAGATGCATACATTAAAAACGTGGCACAGTCCAAAAATATGATTATGCGGCTACCCCAAAAAGCCTAGCAAAACCATTCCACACTGAAGATGAGCAGCCTTACCTAGCCCCTGCTCCTCCCACTTCTCAAGAGCTTGGTGAAACCAACAAGCCCAACACAACACCACAAAACACAGCAGATCAAAGGAAGCTGTAAGTCCCAGAGCAGGAGGCCATCACCAATGCTGTCCTGTCAGCAGCTCCTTCCCAGCTCAGTCAAGCAGAAACCCCTGCAGCAGTAGCACATGGGGAAAGCTGGTGTTTCATCCAGCCCATCTCTAGCCATGCAGGATCTTGCAAGAGATAAGACCCATCCTGGCTGCTTTTAGAAACAGCAGAGGCAAAAGATAAAACCCTGAAATTCAGCAGTTCATGTTCATGCCTCGCTATTCAAGTTGGAACACTATAGAGGACCAAGAACTAAGGCTTTGGGAACAAATAAGACTTACCTTTAAAAAGGATTCCTGCCTATAAAGCAATAACTAGACTTTGCTAGTGCCATCCATATTTGGTGTTGTCACCAATAATTTATAACTGGGGAAATGGATGTCAGCCTAAAGTCTGCTTATTTTTCAAATCAAAACATTTGCCTATTGCACACACTGTCCTACTCACACCATCATTCTCCTGTGGGACACAGGACATTGAAGACACAGATGATCCATTAAAGAGAGTCCATCAGGTTCTGCAGTGAATACAGATCTCTCGACCAGTGCATTTGTTAGTGAACTTCATAGAACATTCAGATTTAGGCAAATAAAAATTGTATTTGAACAGTCAGTTTGCAATTATCTAGAAAGACTACAAGAACATACTATTCAGTTGCTATAATTGCTCTCAGGAAGCACTTTTATCTGGTAGAACAAGCAACACAGATGAAGCAACTGTTGTGGCTAAAACACAGTTAGTTATGCCAGACCAAAGGATTGAGCTTAGAGCCTCGTTAACTCTCACAGAGACTGTCCCCACAGTGGAGTATAACTGGACAAGATCACAACATATGGAGCAAAATGCCTCTTAGGGAACACCACCTCCAGCAACTGTCATTTTCTTTAATGCTCACTCTGGGCAGTTGAGAGGCAGCCCCAGCTAGCACTGCCATGCAGCCTCCACAGCCTGATTCATGCAGAATTCTGACCTGCAGCTTTGGCTCAAGTCAGGTTTTATTCTGTTCTTCCCCCTTTCCTACAATATCGCTGATCTTTGCACTCAATTGCTGCTTAGGAAGCTACCCTCTTCCCAGCACAGATCCACAAGGGAAGGCTGGAGTCAGCTATCCCCCTTCTATCTGGGCTGAGCAATGCCACGGAGACTTTGCATGGTGTAAGGGAATCACAGGTCCCCCCACTGCTGCTCCTCCCTCTTCCCTCCCCACCTCCCAACATCTAGGCTGTATCTGCAGACATCATTAAATATTTTTAAACTACAAACACTTCTTGGCACAGTTTACTGAACTCTGAAGTACCTAGGTTTTCCACGTAGAGAAACTCAAAATAAATTAAGTGTTCTGGGATCAGAATGATTGCTGGCAGGAAGGCTTCTTTGAGATATTAAATACTCAGGAAGAGTGTGACCAAGTCTTCTTAGCAGTGTCATTTGTTCTTACTTTACTTTGATTTGGGGAAAAAAAAAAAAAAAAAAAAAAAAAAAAAAAAAAAAAAAAAAAAAAAAAAGAGCTGTCTGCTTTAGTTCACAGAAGATACATTTGCCTCCTGTGTTTATTCTCCAGTTCAACATACTCAAGACAAATTTTACATAAAGCAAATGGTGCTTCACGCAGACTAGATCAAAATCATATGCGGCTATCTCTCAAAAATAATTTCTGCAAGCTTAACCATGACAGTACTCTTAAAATTTTTAAAGTCCTTGTTTTTTTGTTTTGTTTTGATTTGTTTCATTTTTTTAACACAGGAAAAAAAAGTTCGTTTTGACATTTTCCTGTACTCTAGTTTATGTCTACTCAAAGCTGACACTGATCAAAAAAGTGTTCCATTCTGTCCATCAAAGAAGTGTTCTTCTGCATTGGAAAAAAGTCTGTAAAACTCAAGTACTCATTTAGTGCTTCCAGCAAAATCTGTTTATCACCTATGAAGGAACTTTGGCATTACAGTATAAAAAGGATTATAGCAACAGACAGGAAAAAAAACAAGAAAATTAAGAATAAGAGTAGTTTACTCAGTTTTCAGAAAATGGTAACATTTTTTCATGCAGAAACTAAAAGGAAAAAAAACCCCAAACAAATAAAGCCTGCTTTACCTTAACAAGCATATTTTAATAGCTCAGTTACTTTTCTCAGATACAGATTTAAAAGTAAGATGTACTCACATGTCTGTAGAGCAACATAAGTAAATTGAGTGCTTTGGTATTAAATTATACATTTTTCTCCTTTTAGGCCTTAAGCTCTTAAATGTCTTCTCCGGTGCCCTCCATTGTCATATTTTTAAATATTATTATTTTATTGATATCATATGCAACCACTGGGCATCTAACGTAACAGATGCTAATCTGAATCAAATATATCTCCAAATGAAAGTCAACTAGATGTTAGATGTATTACTGTTTATCCTTTAACCATTTAAAATAGTGGATACTGTCTCACTTTTTATTACAAACAGAAGTATGTAGCAACCTCAGTGAAAAACAAATAAAAATGACCACCAAATCCCCACAAATTTGAAAAGGATTCCAAAATTGGATGTTTTTACAGAAAACAAATTCCTTCAGTAAGATTGTAACCAAAAGGGGGAAAAAAAAATATGAAAATAAATATCTGGAATCAGTGAAATAAAAGTTCAGTTAGGTAGTACTATATTTGTTTTCCCCCTTCTCTTTATAGGGAATAATTTGTTCCCTCAGGTTGTGACAGATCCACACTGGAGACTTTCCATGAGTAACATCACTAGAACTGGCATAAACATATGTTGAAAGACCACTTCATTTAAAACACATGTTTCATCCAGTTACAAACACTTAAAAATTATTCTTCTGGACTGAAATTTCTTACGCTTCATTTATAACCAAATACATTTAGACTCAAACCCCCCCCAAAAAAACTACAATATAGCATTTTTTTTTTTCAGTTATCCAAATATGAAAGTGTAGAATAAGACAGCTTTCTGTTTTTTGAATAGGCATCCTTACAGCTAAATCATAAAAATGCAGCTAAATAATTTTATGTCTTACTTTTTAGATGACAATTTTCAAAGTGATTCTCCAGTCACAGGTAAGTTACACAGTACTTAGGTACTCAATCATTTGCAATTCTAGCAACAAAATACTTTTAAAATAGTGTAAAGGTTCACTAACATGTTTATACATCTAATTACTTGTGAGCCCAATGACAAATATTTTGCAGGGGAAAAAACCCTTGGAATATGCATCTTTTTAATCATGCTAACCCTCTTTTTGATCCCCCATTTTATAATGGGAAAGTCTCTTACAAACATTTGAGGAGCTTCAGGTTATAGTTACATGATTTTAAAGAAAGGCATCAATGAATGTAAAGTGATTGACACATCCTTTTTGAATACAGCTATGTTTTCTATAACAGATTAAAAAGTTTCACCAGAAAGTTCATATTCAGGTTTTTCTCAGAAGGCAAAAAAACAAAATATAAAAATCCATCAACAACCCAACTTCTACCCAAAACCAAAGCCCTGGAACTAATGTCCCCTTTTCCCCCATTCAAAGCTCTGTTCTCTCTCCTCATCTCACATGTTACTTCAAAATCAGAGCAAGTTATTTCAAAGCTTTCCTGCCAATTCATATCTGGACAGTAGGAAAGGAGGGTATGCTGGAACTCGAGTGAAGAGTCTCCTCGGGAGCATTACAGACAATGCAGATGACCAGAACCTACACCTGTGAATACTGGCACCTTATCATATGGGCAATAGGCATTGACTCCAAACAAACTTCTCTGGATCAGTCATTAGATTCTTATGTTTGGATCCTGCAAGACAAGCCAGCAATGAAGAGTGAAGGTCTTGGAATGATTCTTTCATTCAGATTTTGGGAACTATTGAATGCCAGGGAATCACAGTGGCTGAAAGGCACCTCTGAAAACTTGCTCAAAAGGAAAGCCAACCAAACCAAGATGCTCAGGGCTCTGTCCAGTCAGGTTTCAAATATCTCCATGAGTAGAGACTCCAAAATCTACTACATATTAAGAGGAACACTCACTTGGATCCTCTGTAGCTGAGAAATGAGGTTTTGATAATATTAAATTGAGGTTCATAATTTTAATAGCAGTTTAAATATTTAGCACCATGCATACATGTCAGAGAAGTATATATCCCCGCTTCTATAACAGTGTCTGAGAAACAGAAGATGTATAAAGTCAACATTTTGTTTTCAAACAGTGCTGCACTGAAAACTCACTAAACAATCCTAGCTTCCTCTAATGCTATAAGCATAAAAAAAACCCTGAAATTGTTTGGAAATGAAATGGAGATGTGTGCCCTGCTGATTTCAGCAGTAACAGAATAGGCCCACTTAATTTCAAGTGTCTGATGTTAAACCGTCACGACTATTCTTGCAGTTGGTAACTAACAGCTGTTACGTAAAATACAAAAACACCCCCAAAAAACAAAACACCACAAAACAATTTGGAGATCAGTGCTATAGAATAAGAGACAACACAATATCAAAACACTCATTGTGCAGATGAAAACAAGTTTACCCGATAGAGACTTCACAGCAGCATAGCAGTGAAGAGCCTGGAGGTGCTCTGGCTGATGCAGACAACTCCTACAGGGGGTTATGGAGAACATATGCCAGGGTGGGATATGTAGCACTCTAATACAGCAGAGCATCTTTTGCCCTCGGGTGCCTGCTCAGCTCTGCTGGCTAGTGCAGAAGGTGGCAGAGCCAAGCCTCATCCTCCACCTGCCCCTGGAAGACAGGTCAGTACTATCACTGCTGTCAGCATCTCCACGGCCCTGAGCCAAAGCAGCACGAAGATCACATTTGCACACCAATGTCGACACATGTAACAGCACGACCAAGATCAGCATAGGGCCATTCCAGGACTTTTACTGGGCAGGTTATGAGGTTGAGAGCATTTCTTACATTCACTGCAAAGATGGGATAACAAGCTGCTCCTCCACCATAAGTGCCAGACAGAAAAAAAAAACACAAACAAGGCACAAACATTAAATATATCCCCTCTCCAGAGAAAGAACAGTCTTCCAAGTCTAAGTATAAATGAAAGTTCAACTAATTCAGATCCAAATTCTATTAAGGAAGTATTGATGTAAATTTCAATCTTAAGGCTCTAATTGCCACTTTCCTGATTTTTTTTTTCCAAGTAATTGATGCCATTGTAGAAAGGAGACTAATTCTAAAAAGCCATTTAAATACTTCTTAAATACTTTTAAAAAACTAATTCAAAAATTATTTTCTAAAGTTAGCCTAAGACATGTATGTTCAGAATTTTGTTCAAGAAGTTGAAAAATCGCCTTAGAAAAGAGCAATAAAAACTTTTAAGTTATTAATACCACAGACTGGCATGTCCTAGATTTGGGTTTAACCAAACCCTGAGAACTAGAACAAGCACAACTCACAAGCTCCAAGTCTTAACTTCCTCTGAAGTTCATAAAGGCTCACATCATCATCACAAGCACCATGTGATTTATGCAATTTAATTCTATCAACTGTGGTACAGTAAAGAAGAAACCTCAAACTTCTATTTTGTCATCCAATCCAGGGGAAACTAACTTACAAATGTTTTATAGATAAGGAGTAGACATGAACTTAAACCATGCCCACACATTCCATTAAAATTTTGAAATGAGAGCCGTTTTAATCATTAAAAGCTTCAACTTGTACTGAGTGTAAAGACTGGTGTTTCAGATGACCCAAAGCCAATGTGCATAAAGCATCCCCCCAAAGTTCACTATACTAATTATAAACTCTAGTTTATCACAACCTACTATTGACCACAGATTAGCTTGCCTTCATAATGCTGGTATTTAAGGCCAACCAAAGAGAAATCAACTTTGCACTTTCTGCAGTGAATATTAAATAAAATATATTTAAACAAACCACTATAATGAACATTTAACCTGTATATTTATTTTACAAAAAGATGGAAGGAATTCCCTACAGATCATAAAATTGATGAGAATCTGCTCTGAATTAGATGCCACCATTTCTTTCACCTTGCTTAGCACCAGAACCACCCCTTTATTCAAAATCTTGTGGTCAATGGGACAGAGACTAGTTGGAGGCGTGTATCTAGTGGAGTCCCTCAGGGGTCGGTACTGGGACCAGTACTATTCAATATATTCATCAATGATTTGGATGAGGGAATAGAGTGCTCTATCAGCATGTTCACTGATGACAAAAAACTGGGAGGAGTGGCTGACACACCAGAAGGCTGTGCTGCCATTCCGAGAGACCTAGACAGGCTGGAGAGTTGGGCAGGGAGTAATTTAATGAAATATAACAAGGGCAAGTGTAGAGTTTTGCACATGGGGAAGAACAACCCCATGTACCAGTACAGGTTGGGGACTGACCTGCTGGAGAGCAGTGCAGGGGAAAGGGACCTGGGGGTCCTGGTGGACAGCAGGATGACCATGAGTCAGCAATGTGCCCTTGTGGCCAAGAAGGCCAATGGCATCCTGGGGTGTATTAGAAAGGGGGTGGTTAGTAGGTCGAGAGAAGTTCTCCTCCCCCTCTACTCTGCCCTGGTGAGGCCGCATCTGGAATATTGTGCCCAGTTCTGGGCCCCCCAGTTCAAGAAGGACAGGGAACTACTTGAGAGAGTCCAGCACAGAGCCACAAAGATGATGAAGGGAGTGGAACATCTCCCTTATGAGGAAAGGCTGAGGGAGCTGGGTCTCTTTAGCTTGGAGAAGAGGAGACTGAGGGGTGACCTTATTAATGTTTATAAATATGTAAAGGGTGAGTGTCATGAGGATGGAGCCAGGCTCTTCTCAGTGACATCCAATGATAGGACAAGGGGCAATGGGTGCAAGCTGGAACATAGGAGGTTCCACATAAATGTGAGGAAGAATTTCTTCACAGTGAGGGTGACAGAGCACTGGAGGAACAGGCTGCCCAGAGAGGTTGTGGAGTCTCCTTCTCTGGAGATATTCAAAACCTGCCTGGATGCATTCCTGTGTGACCTGATCTAGGTATTCTGCTCAGGCATTGGACTAGATGATCTTTTGAGGTCCCTTCCAATCCCTAGCATTGTGTGATTCTGTGAATCAGAAGTCCCAGTAACCTACAGCCTACTGTAACTGCTTTATCAAATTGAAGCCAGCAAAAGGAAAAATAATTTCCCCTAACTTGCTCCAGTAATAATGATCAACAGCATGGCCTTTCCAGTCAGTGATCTTCTCCAGAACTGCCAAAACGTCATTAGGCAGTTTCCCTAAGGAGAAAGCTATTACCAAGGAGGCACCAGGCAGTTGTGGACAAGCAGGGAAGACAGCAGGATGCTGGAAGAGCCAGCCAGGGCTTCCAGAGGTAGGGGAAAATAATAGAAACACAGAAGAGGACAGCCTTAAGCATTTCTTTAAAAGGAATTAAGTATACCTTCAAAAGTCTTTCTTATTGTTGTTGTTAGCTAAAGAAATGAGATATATTAAAAGGATACTATATCATGATTTCAAAATTATTTCATTTTAAAACATTCAAATTGACAGTGTCTCTTTCTATTTACTCTTATAGCAGAAGATTAGAGTTAACGTTTCTCTCAGCAGAGAGAATCACCAAGAAGTACCACAGGAATATCCAGTTAGATTTACTTAAAAATGACAAATTTGTAGAAAATAGCTCATTAAAAAAAACCAAAACCAAGACAAAGTACGTTTGAGCTGTGATTTTACACAATGACGAAAAATAGACCAGGAACAAGTATTAAAAGCATCACTGATTTTACTGAAAGCCCACTTCCAAAGTATACTTACAGTACAACTTCATAATGCTGACAAGAGAATCACCCATGGAAGATGCATGTCAAAACTGTTTCCCTGAAACATTTATGTCAAATTCAAATGTCAAGAAGTATTTTATACAAATGTTAGTTCTAGTTCAACCCAACAGAAGAACTGAACAGGCAGTAGGCATGTTGCCTTAGCTGCCAAAAATGTTTAACAGAGTACAAAAATTAATTACATTTGAGAAAGAAATTTTCTGTGAAAAGTCAAATTACCATTAGCAATAACTATAACTGCATATGGAAGGACAACTTCCCCCATCTTAGTTTTTTTTATTTATAAAGCTTCATAGACAACCAAGCTGTTGAAATAGTATTTGCTGTTACATAATCTGATACAGTTAGAAGCTGTGATATTACTTGCAGTTGCAAACAGGATTTAAGTGAAAACATTATTTCTATGTGAGCAAACTTGCTTTCAGGAGTGTTGGGTGTCTGAATGAAAGGAAAATAACTAATGTACAGAATTGCTGGATGGACATGATCACATTTACAACTGTATATGAAGCCACCAAAGCAATACAAATCTCCCCAAATTGAAAAGGAACAGGAAAACCAGCAGCACACTCTCCTCTCTGTCCTTTCCCCTCCACTTGCCCATTGCTCCCAGTCATCACCCCTAGGAGAGCCTGGTACTGAAGAAGGTGCTTCATGTAGCCTGTGCTTTTTGCTGCCTCCTTTCAGACATACTCTTTCTTGCCTCCATATCACCCACCATGACAAATGGATCACGTCTGTCCCTTCACTTACTCATCATTGACAAAACTGCTGGGCTCCAGCTATAGAAAGGAATTATCCTCAACAGGCACCTTAAGTTACAACCGTCTGACACTGCAGGCATCTAAATCTAATCCCTTTTCAAGCTGAA
Source organism: Podargus strigoides (assembly GCA_028020825.1). NCBI lineage: Eukaryota > Metazoa > Chordata > Aves > Caprimulgiformes > Podargidae > Podargus > Podargus strigoides. Next base: position 93,684,863 of record CM051619.1, on the reverse strand, counting down.
ATAACCTACTCAAAGGCCCTTTGAGACACACAGCATGTCTATATTCTCTGCCTCTCGCACCCTGAAAACATCAGAACTAACTGAAGTATCTCCTCTTGCTGTGGCTTCTTTCAATGTCATTCACAAAGCTTTTAAGATTGCCGTACACTTTCCTGACAAGAAAAGTTGAATGAGTCCAGGCAAGCAGAGCCTCCAGTTTCAGTTCAAGGTGCAACACAAGTATCACTCACTCCTGCACCGCCAACAGCCTCTAAGAGACTATAGCCTCAAATCAGGAATAGAAATGACAGTTCTACCTAACTGCAAAGTTAAAGAGCCTTGCTTTACTGACAGACACGGTACATTTGCTTTGCAGTCCTGGAAGACTTTCATGCTATCAGACACCTAGAAGTCATTAATGTTTAATTTCAAATCTCCCTAAAAACCAAGCCATTTTGCTTTGTTTTGGTTTTTTGGGGGTTTTTTGTTTTGTTTTGTTTTGTTTTTTTTTTAAATAAAATCAAGGTTTGCAATCGTTGCTCTTCTGGTACCGAGGGAATTTGTTAGCAGCAGTACAAGTGGTAATCTCCTGAGGTTTATTACTCAAAACAAACCTGAACATATTTTCAGAGGGTGACTTCTTTCCAAACTTTGGATCTGCCCACAAACTTTCATTTCTACCAGATCTCAAAAGTATTGATATTTCAAGAATAAACATTTCCCTGCTAACGACAGCATACATGCATATGCTCAGTCCTTCATTTTCTTAAACACTTCTAATTATTATTGAGACATACATGCAACCCACACATATACAGTCTTTAACAGAGACCTAGGATGAAGAATTTCATCCCAGAAGTAACTCTCTACCAGTTAAAAGCCACTGGAATTAAGGTATCTAATGTAGTGTTAGACATTCTAATGTAATCTAACCACCTAACCTAAGCTTCTGCTATCAGCATCAACAATAATAGCACAGTTGAAGTTCAAAACAATAAACAAATCTGTATATCACATCTCACAACAACAAAGGAAGCCCAGGAAGAGCTGAAATGCAGAACACCAAATGTGGTTTCACAAATGAATAGGTATGAAGTTTGGCAGAATCTCAACTTAAGTAAAAACATATTACTGGCAACCTCACACAAATGGAAAAATGCTTACTTCTCCATTGGGTTCCTACAGAATGTCTACTTGAAGACAAAATACTATCCAAATATACAACCAGGTCAGCCTGTGCAATAACACTCAGTACCTCACAAATCAGAGGATACACTTTGTATTTATATCATTTTAATGTAAGTGGTCTCAGTATTAATCACACTCTGTGTTTGGATGCTACCACTTAAATTAACTCAACTCGTGACAAGATTACACAAGTAATTCCTGCTGGAGCATTTTTACATAGTGAGGAGCCTAAATGAATTTTCCCAATCTTTGCTAGTGAAAATTTATGAAGTGCCACAGCTATTTCGTGATGAACTCACTGAAAACATGCAAATGCATGTTTCTGAACAGGATAATAGAATAATATCCTAAATACCACAAGCATCACTTGTTTTAGCAGGACAACATTGACACAATCATAAATTCACACTTTAATGGTTTAAATTTAGTCACTTCTCAGTATCAAAGATTTAGTTAGCATGGCGATATCTTTCTAGTGCAGAGCCATGCTATTTCATCTCAGGCACTGGGTAAAGGCAGCAGGGTAAAATGCACAGACATGGGTAACAAAAACCACACTGCAAGTTTCCGTAATCAAAGCAAATACAAATGAGAGGGAGGATTTCCCATGTGCAATTTCACCTATATTAAATATGAAGTTTCTTTCTAAATTTTTTTTATTTTCAGGTCCAAACCCAGTGGTTTTCAACCTGTAGTTCACAGGCTTCTTCCAAGGGGTTCACAAAGGACACAGAACAAACCAGCCCACTGTGAGTAAGCTTATGGTCTCTGAAGTGAATTCTACACTGCCATCAGTGAATTTTCAATGGTCTGCAAATCAAAAATGCATCAAAGGTCACCCATCATTCAGCTTAGTCATCAACCTCTCTCAGCTTCTGTTTGAGCAGGTAACATCAAAATCTGATTACATTCCATTTCCCCTTTGAGAAAAAATGGAGATGACCAGAAACGCCATTACTTTAAACAAAGCAAGCCACCTAAAACTAGAGAGACACTGGAACCACACACGATAATTTTGGAAGCTCTTAAAACAGTACTGCAGTGGCTTGCCTGAAAGCCTCTGCTTTGTTCGAGATCAGTATAAATACCAAGTTTAAGGCACACATTATTAAACCTTCACAATCCGAGCTGCATAAGGAGCATGACTCCTTTTCTTTGTGTGGTGCCCCCATGGTAACTGACCAAATTCTAACCTTTTAAGTGTTATGCTGAATAGACAGTATTTTAAAATATACTCTGGAGTTAAATGGAACAACCATAATTCAGCTCACTCCTGCTAAAAAAGAAAATAAAATTTTAAAATTAATATAGTATTGGGAAAAGATTCATAGACGCAGCTGTTGAGAGTGTCTCCAATGCTCACTGTGAGATGCAGTAGTATGTCATTAGGACACATTTTTCAGCTGAAATCCAAACCTGTTTTAAGCTTGGACTGTACACCATCCATTCATGTTCACAAATTAATAGGGGAGGGTGCAGAAGAGGAGGGAACTGTTCTCTTGACATAACCTACTGCAGTGAAAAGACAAGGAACACACAGCCCAAATGAGTTCAAAGCTGTATGAAGTTCCCACAGACTGGACTTCAGTGCCTCTGTCTAGAGGAAGCACTTTCAAAGTGCCCTGCCTCTTATTCCCTGACTGCACCCTTGTTCTTTCCGTACCACTCCCTTCACCAGCTACCCAGCTCCTCATGCTTCTTGCATTCTTCAAGCCATCCCTAGGCCTCAGCCACCAGTCAGACACCCCCTTGCAGAAGGCTCCTTGCCACCTCCTGCCAATAAGCACTGCTACATATAATTGGTAGAAATATGATTTAGTTTTAAGTGAGCTTTCAGAACAAAACACTCTATGAATATACCTCATGCAATACCCACATTCCCAAACTGCTCCCAGGGGACCTGATGGGCACACAGTGCAGAAACAGTACCACTTGCTCATTGCATATCCTTTGCCTGGAATCTCTCAATAACCTTTTACCTTTCCAACTTGTTCTTGTTTTGTGTTTGTAAATATTTTTTGGATGCTTTTCCCTCTTCACCTGACTGATGTTGTACTGCAATATCAGATGTCTTCTCTCAGATTATTTCAAACAACAAAGTGCTTTATTTAACTGAAAATAACAGAGACCTAAAAGGAAACAGCCTGTGTACAAATTACTGTTCAGTGGGGAACATAAAATTGCAATCCTCAATACAACAGATGACTCCTCTGTTAAAAAAACAAAGAAGAGGGGAGAGGAATTATTGTGATAGATTTCTCACATTTATTGTCTGATTTGAAAAACTGTATCAGTACATTTCCAATTAAAGAGTATGCAAAGCTGTCCTTGAATATATTATCACGCGCTTAATAACTTTTCATCCTAAAATCTTTCCTAATTTTACAGAAGTTATTTTGTTTGTTTAGTACCCTTTAAAAATCTGAAGAGCTTTACACATGGAAAATATGTACCTTTTAAAATCACTACTTGATATTACTGTTACTATGATTTTCTTTTGGAAAGAGAGAACCTAAAAGTAAAGCTGCATGAGTAACTTCCTTCTCTCCACCAAGACTGTTTTCCCATAGATTGTCCTCAACCCAAGTCAAACAGCATGTCCTAATGTTCTGGAGAAATGGACTTTTTCCTCAAGATCTAGATTTCATTTGCTAGTTACATTTACTTCTTGACCCCCTACCTTCACATTGCTGAAGTCTAGACTCCACATATATCTTACTCTTTTTCTGCAGGAATTAATAATCTTGAACTACATTGACATACTCCCAAATAGTCCTTGTTCTCATCTTAAAAACTGTGAAGTTATTTCTCTGAAACAGAATCCAAAGACAGTATTCCATAATTAAGTGTATTGCTTACAGAGTTTAAAAAGTTTCAAATTCATGCTATACAACCCAGAAATTATCATCTCCCAATTCACCTGTGCCACTGTATCTTCACTGCTTATCCATTTCTCTTCCTCTCCTCAGAAAAACAGCTAGAGATGGTATGGCTATCTACAATTAACTTCTAAAACAAGCAACAGAGCTGGGACAGAGGGGAATCACTGTTTTCTTGGACTGCTTCAGAATCTAAGATGACTTCTGAATTTCCTTTTTGAATACAGTATGGGTTCAGCTCAAAGTACATACCAGTGTGCGGATGCACCAGGAACAAACACTGGAGACTATTTTAAATGCGGACACTTACTACAGCCCATGTTGTGACGAATAATAGACAAATTACTGCTTAAAAGTTAAGAATAATCAAGAGTAGCAGGAAGAAAAAGTCTCTATGCAGAGACAAATCACAAAATGATTTTTCATTTGAACTGTGCATGATCACGAGTTCTTACTCAGCTGTGATGAAAGTTCCTTTCTGCTGTGATTATTTAAGTAAGAGACAGAAGACACGTTGGCTGGAAATCACTACATAATTTTAAATGTTTTCATTGACTATGCCCTCTTCACACACATTTTAAACCTGTTTGTTCCTCAAATTATTTCTTCATTGTTTATGACTTCTCGTGACTCCATGAGAGCTTGAAAGAAATGAAAGCAGAACAAAGGTTCTTCAGTGCACATTTCAGACGTGCATTGTTTCTGCCAAATATGTATTCCTTCTGCCAAAACTTTCCAAACTATGTTCTACCTTCTGTATCAGACATCTAAGGACCTAAGGTGTGTAGGTGTGTGTACAGAAATGAGTCATGAATAGAGTTATATAGCTTAACAGACAAAAATAACAGCTTAAAGAAAATATAATAGAAAAGAAATAGGAATAAAGTTTCCCATATCCTTACCCCCTTTGTACTCTCAACAGACTTGAAACAACCACATTAATGCAACAAGCAATAGCTTGTAAAAGGATGCAAACCAGCTGAAACATTTGACAGACAGTGTTAAATACCAGAGGATTCATATCAACCACTTTATTTGAAAAGGTGCTTTGATGTTGGCTATCTTTCATGTACCTCTTTCATGGCACATTAATACGGAAAATTGAGATGGGGTAAATTAAGTCCCAAGGTCACATCTAGAGTTACAGCACTGTGGGTACCTGATGAAATACGGATTAATACTGCATGAGCACTGAATAAATAAAACCACTTCTGTTAACCACTCAAACAAGTTTTACAAGTAGTTCTGAACTTTATTAGGCAACTAGACTTCAGACATCTTAATCCCCCCCCACTGCTTTGAAACCTAATTATCATAATGTGAACCCAAATGTTAGGTCCCTTTCAAACCGTGAGTGCTATGAAGCAGAAAAGTAATAGGAATTAAGCTAGTGTAACATTAGAAATGTAGAGGCATGGAACTTGAAAGTGGCATTTGTTAAAGCTGAGAGAGTATAATGTAGATATTCAACAACATAAAACACACATTTAAATTGAAAAGGATATTTAAAGCACGTGCAGACACCTATAAAATATAAGCGGACCTAAAATCCTGTAGAACAAACATTTCCAAATCAATTTCTTGCCACCAAGGTCCAACTTCAAAAGGTATTAAACAGTCTTATTCTACCTTAGTAGAACATTTCTAAGTATTCTAAAGCAGACAATTTAAACATTAAAGAAAACCCAATGAGAACTTTACAAGACATTACAGACTTTCTCCTATTTGTCACAGTACAGAAGCATTTGATCTTAAACAGCAGTAAATTATTAATTACGTTGCTTACAAAGTCTCAAGAGCAAGCAAAGATTTTGCTGAAAGTAGCAGAAAATGATTTTGTATCAAGTTTAAAACCAAGTATATCAAATTAAACATGAAGCCACCTAAAAAACAATAACAAAAAAAATACACTTGCCTGGCTGCATTCTTCACTACTTGATGAAAATGATTACCAATTCACGATACCTATCAAACTTTCTTTTAAATATGAACTAAAATACTTTGTCCTGAGTGTGCATTAACGTAACAAGCACATAAAATAAGTCGGGCCAGTAAGAATGTTTGTATTGTGACAACAAAACCACCAAAGCCGAAAGAAAACTTGTGATTATATTTTTCCAAATATGGTGATTGAGCTGTTCACGTTCTCCTGCTCTAGCACAGTTCACCTGCCATTCAAATAGCTTGCATTTCCAAGATGCCTACAACCAACAACAATCAAAGAAAAACAGTTGCAGTAATCAAAATACGGAGTGAGATTCCTGAAATATTTTTTCAAGATTTTCATTTAATCCAAAAAGGCCAATGAAATCCTTGAAGTTCATCACTGGCCATGTTAATGCTGAACACACTGTTGTTTCATTTACATTTCTGGTCCTGTTAAAACAAATACACTTGTCTAAAACAGAACATCTGTTTTGGTTATAATACAATGTATCTTTGGCAAGAACTCACAACTAACATAAATAATCAAGAATATTTATTGAACCTTGTAACAAAAACTGATTTGTAACAAAAACCCTGAAGACTAGATATGACTGTCTCTGGGCTCTAGTCCAGTCCTAATCTAAGTCAATAAACATAGCTCTAACAAGGAAACTACATTTTCAAAAAAAAAAGTCAGTCCTGCAGTTATTTAGGTTGGAAGTAGGTATCTGAAAGCATGTTGGTTACAAAAACAATGAAAAATATTTGCTTTAAATCAAAAACTGTCAAATTGAGTCCAGATAGATTTTAAAAGTCACATGAAAAATCGTGCCATATGCCTCATTTGCTCCTACTGTCTTCACTCATTTGTCTTCTCTTTGGAAATCTTTGGAAAACTTCAGGAAAACTACTTATAGTTTGTACTTACCATTGCTGAGGATTTACATTTTAATTGCTTGCTTTTCATATATTTATTAGCACTAAAAAAGACAAAGCAGTAATCAAACATACTATTGTGATGTTTTTCAGAGAAACTGAAATGAAGAGGATTAATTTGGAAGTCTCTTTTGATACTGATACAACTGAGATATTTTAAAGTGAGAATAGGTTAACTTGATTCTTGCCACATAACTGAAAATAGGTAAAATGGCGCTCTCATTTAAATCTGTAGGCAACTGCTTGCTAGAGTTGGATACTGAAGACAAGGAATAACTTAATGCACCATTCTGAAATTATTGTACAGGACTTCAGTAGTAGAGGGACTATTTTGGCATATTTCAGCATGTACTGCACATACATGCAATCAGTTAAGTGTTCAGCTCGTTATTATCATTAACCTTCATTAGAGTGCATACCTGTCCAGATTATTTGTCCATGCACCAACTGCACACACCTTTCTAAAGTTACAGACTATTATTGTCTCATTTCCCTGGAAATGCATGATCCAAACTACATATGATGAACTGGACAGTATGAATGGACTTTTATTTTTTTATAATCATCTCTGATGCTATTCTCCACTTCTAACAAAAAAATTTAGTATCATGTTACAAGCTTTATTTGCCAAGGAAGTCTGTAGTACCTCTCTATCAGCCACCTTTCTTAATGACAGCTTAAGAAGTTGATTGGGATTTTGGTTTTAAAGCACTATAAAACAATCCAGCCTCATCTGCCAAGCCACTTTACATTTGGACTCCCTTAAGGAAAAAGATTGTAAACGCAAATACAATTGGCAGTTCTCTGAAACTTGCACACAGCAGTGAACTGAGCTCTGTTTTGCTGGGCAAGGATTTCCACCTTTGTGCAGCTCAGTGCATCACTGTGAGAAGCTGAACGCTTGGGAAATGGTATCCTGTTACGGCTGCAACTGACTCCTGTTACTGTTTAAGTACTGGAGGATTTTTGTTTTGTTCTGGTTTGTTTGTTTAGGGTTTTTTTTTTTTGTCTGTGTGCCTGTTTTGGTTTGCTTGTTGGTTTTTTAGCCCCACAGTTCAAACACTAAATTGATTTCTAAATCCATTTTTTAGTTAAAACTGCAACCTGTTGAAGTAGATCTTTAAAAACAATCTGTTCCAACATTAAATTGCTTCTTAGAGTTTTTAATTGAAAAACAATTTATAAAGATCACATGATCCAAAAGCATACCATGGGTTTCCACAGAACTGATTAGAGATCTGTATTCAGCCTATGTATAAACAAAGCCCTCATTTTCCCCTATCATGAGAAAATAACATAATTGAGGTAAGACTGTACACAGAAACAGTAAAGTTTTTTGTGATCTGAGAACACATGCTCTGGGGCAATTTTTTTATTTAAAAAAGAAGATCAGCAGAGCACATTCTTCCAAGCCATCTTTCTTACTTTCCCTCAAGAGGTATAGCAGTTCTCACAATGTATGCCTTTGGTCACCTATTGCTCAAGTGATAATTCTATACTAATTGCTCCTCATTTAGCAAGTATTACATTTTTGATCTCAGACTGACAAAGTCCAGGCATTTCACTGGATTAGCAGAAATTGGAGGAGGGGCTCGGGGCGTGTGTGTGGGCTGCCCAGAGAGGTTGTGGAGTCTCCTTCTCTGGAGACATTCAAAACCCACCTGGACATGTTCCTGTGTGACCTGATCTAGGTATTCCTGCTCTGGCAGGGGGATTGGACTAGATGATCTTTTGAGGTCCCTTCCAATCCCTAACACTCTGATTCTGTGATATCTGGACTCATCATTTCTTTCTGTTACTAGGTAATACCAAGGAGATGAAGGAGAAAGTTTTCTGGAGCTAGAAAGCAAAGAGAATAGCTATCCTGCTGGAGTGGCATGGCTGGGAAACCTCAGCACTGGCTAATGCAATGAGATGCACATAAAACTAGTTTAGCAGAAAGGGCAACATGGGTACCCTGATCTGGCCCAAAAAAATCAATACTGATAATTGTTTTGCAAATTCTATAAAAGGGGAGAAAATATTAAAGCAAAGGAGGAAAACACGGTGAGAAAAATATCTGCCACGGTATTATAATATTTTTTCTGTGTGAACTAGTTATTTACGTTTTGTAGCATATTACCAATAATTTTAAAAATCACAATTGCTCTTTCGAAGTACTTACTTCAAAGTAATGGATTTTTAAACTATATGAAGTGACCAACAGCAAAATTAAACATTTGTCAAAAACCACATAGTATGAAGTGTTTTCCATTCTCTACAGTTATTAAAACCCCACTGTTTTTGAGTTAAATTCAGGAAAGAGGATGCCTTTCAGAAGCTTAAACAGCCTCCTTCCTGTGCAAACAATTAAAATCGGAAAAACCCTACTTTGTCTCCTGAAATGAAAAGGAGATTTAAGCATCAGTTCTTGTGCAAATTTACTTCGAAATCTTAGAAATAAAGAATAAGTGCAATGAAACAGCATAAGTTAGTAGGAATAATACATTTGTTGAACATATCTGGAAGATAAATTTCTAATCTATGAAGAAAGTGCTCTGTTAAATGTATATAGTAGTTTGAACAGAGAAAGTCCATAACTTTTTCAAAAATTTAGATAATGTAATTTCATTATGTTAACATATTTCAGTATGTTAAGACAGTGAAAAGTAAACAGTGCTGTTAAACTTCAGCACAAAAGATAATCCACAGTAAATCACCAAAAATGCTTAAAAAAATAAAGGTGTGAATTAAAAAGAAAAGAGCAGTTCTGCATGGGAGAAAAGAAAGTGATATAATACATTTTCCATCCAAACCAACAGCAGAATAATTTAGTTTGAATTCAACAAACTAATGGATAAAATTTGAAGTTTAAAGAGGTTTAATACCTTCACTACTTTCTGCTAGGTATTAACAAAACACTTATTTCCAGACCATTTAATACCCATAGGATTAGCAAGCATTCCATATCATAATCAGACAATACAAGCTTTATAATTTGCATTTAAACCTCATTTATCAAGAAATAAATACACAATGCCAAACACAGGTCCTTGGCTGTTTGAGCTGCTACTCTCACATTCTTTGTTACAATGATAATAGTAACAGAGTGAACCTCAGGAAGAGAAAATAAAATGCTTCAGTGAGTGTCTCTTTCTGACTCAGGAGGACTACTTTCATGCTTTAAAGAGCTACAGCCATTTTCCTTTGGCTAGACAGATGGGTCAAATTTGACTCAAAAGAGAAAGACAAGGCAATAAATAGAAATGCTTCCAAAAAACTACATTTTAAACTACCCGTTAAGTTAATATACGCTGAACAGACGAGTATCACAGCAAGCAAAGTGATCTTACCAGTAAACAACATCCAGTGGTGCAAAATACTTCTTCATAATTAAGTCAGCAAAGTAAGCTTCTGTTTCTCTGCAGGCTGTGCCATTGCCAATCACAACAGTGCTACAACTTTGCATGGGGTAAAAAGAGTAACAATTTTTCTTTTAGACTTTTTCATACATAGCATTCAACACATGACAACGATCGATATATCTTATTTTATATAACACAAGGCCCAGATTTAATAGGAACATATTCTTAGTAATATCATATTGTGCTTCACAGGTTCAAGAGATGAGTCCAATTCCATTACAAATGAGTGAACATTTTAACAGTGGTAATATATGCAGAAAAACCAAAAATGATACTTCACATTCATAAAAGAAATATAATGTTATTTACAGTCCTCAAACCCTTTCACCTCATATTTCCCTCATCATTATGAGTCATGAAAAAGGGCAGAAGCCCAAGCAATCAGAATCTTAATTCCTTAATGGGAACGTCATAGTTTGCAACAGCTTGCAAGGTCATTGCCTCTGACTGCCCCCCACCACAGCCAGTCAGCCATCAAATCACCTTGTTTAAAGCCAATCTAATGCTTAAAGACAAGCTGGACTGTATGCTGTGGCAGTGCAGCAGCTGACTCAGTGGACCAGATGTCTGTCCACAGGGCATCCCAAAACAGTTGGATACAATAACCCTTTAATCGTGCTGCCTCTATTTGCAAGTCTGTCTGGAGATGTATCTGAGCAGGATTTCCTTTGCTTAATAAAACTCTTACAAAGACTAAAGGTGGCTTTTGGAACAGGGAAAGATTGATGAGTGGTTTGTGGGGTTGGGGGTAGGAAGAACGAGGCTAAACTTATTCCTTAGCTGAATGTTAATTTCTATTCCTAAAATTAAATGGCTTGACGGAGCTTTATAGGGATACATTCATAGCATACAGCCTTAGTCATAGCCATGGCTTGATTTCATATGCATCTAACATATACATAATACAAAAGCATGAACATAGACTAAAAGAAAACTAACCTCTGAGCTACATAGAAAAAATAATAATTCCAGTTAAATAATTAGAACTCTCATTCCACCCAAAAGCAAGTATATGTGTGTGTGTATATATATATGTGTGTGTGTGTATATATATATGTGTGTGTGTGTATATACATATATATATATGAGATTTTCATTACATCTGGTAAGAAAGAGTAATAAATAGAGGTTTCTTTAGCATACTTGTACTGTAGCAGAAGCCTCTTTATCTTCTCAGCTTCACAAAATCCTTGACCAGAATGCAAGTAAACGACATCAGTATGGAGTATCTGACCTAGAACAATGAAAGGCAAAGACATTTGATAAAAACTAAAAAGATCCAAAAGCTACATCCTGTGGAACTACTAAAGTTAATTTGATGATTCACAATGAAAGTTCCTTAATAAGCCATCTTTCCCTTTTATTTTTGCATCCAATTAGTAGAAATGTATGGTGGGCAGAGAACTAAAATGCTTTGGCTGCCAAAGCAAAATGAGTTGACATTTTCTAGTTCCCTGGGGACATATCCACATAACAAATAATGAACATCTAGTCATATTAGGCAAATAAAGTGTATTATGTTATCAAAGAGAAAAACAGCAACTTGCTGCAAAAGATTTATTGCTCTAGTCCAGTACATTTTACAGATCCAGTAAAGAGGGATGAAAATTAGCAATGAAGCCTCAGGACTTGTAGTCCAGGAGCTCTAGAATTCCAGTGCGAGCTCTTGCCACCATCCCATCTATCACATTTGAAAATAACCCTGTATTAATGGGTACTGATAGTTTATGGTGCAATGCAAGCTAACAACCATTTACATTACCTTTATTGCCATTTTAACCCATGTCAAGAACACACCTTTCCTTATACCCACTCTGGGTGGAAATACTCTCAGAAAGTGACAACAAAATAAAAGGAAAACAAATCATTTTCGTATGGGACTGAAGAGGTATGTATCCCCAGGTCAGACTAGGATGAACTGGAAAGGCTCTGTTCTATATCTGTCTAAAAAATGAACTAGAAAGTTCTGCAAATACAGTGTTTCTGATTTCTCACATTAACACACATACTACTGAAGAAAAAGAGCTGATAAAGTGTCCAGATGTCCAAGAAATTATCCATAAAAAAAAGAAAAGTTATAGAAAGTATTTAAATTCAAATTTTTTGTTAAACAATAAAAATGCCAGGTGTTCTCTTTGCTGACTACTGAGATGCACAATAATTTGAACCTATATTCAAGACGGCAGAAGGGATTTAAAGTTCTATTTTAGACAGAAGTAATAACACCAAAGACGACACTGGAATCCAGGTGCCAGAAACTTAACCTTAAGCCAAAAGAAAGGAATTTGCATGACACAATGTGTGGAAAACACCAAAAGCTCAAGAAAAAAAAAATCAATTTGATAAAAAAGTAGGTTTTGAAACTATCCTTTCCTCTAAATGAATATATGTTTATCAGTCCTTTCAAAAAAATATTTGGAATTGAAACTTACTGGTTGGTGAAATAATTGCCAACTTGCAGCCATGTTTGTAGCCAGGATCTACTCCCATCAAAGTACGGCCCCTGACAGGGCTGGTCAGAAGCAACTGCCGGAGATTTCTCCCAAACATCATCACAGACTCTTTCTCTGCATCAGATGTCAACTTTGATCTTAGAAGGATAAAAGCAAAAAATATTTTCCCCCTCAATTAGCTTTCAAATGCACGTTTGAATTCTTCCAAAGTTGAAAGGCTTTTTCCAATTGGGTTTTCATTATCTTGAATTAAACATTACACTTCCAATCAAGTTTTTGACACTTTTTTAAAAAAGATCAGCTATATGATCACCTCTGTGATCACCTCACTCCAGTTCTAAGAAAGTAAATGAACATAAAGACTATAATAGAAACATCTATACGAATGCACACATACCAACTAACAAAGAAACATCAACTCATAATTTTGTGCAAAGAACAGCGTCTCATTGAAGCTAATACCTAACTGCAAAGAAAAATGGATTTCACAGAATCACAGAATGTTAGGGATTGGAAGGGACTTCAGAAGATCATCTAGTCCAATCCCCCTGCCAGAGCAGGAATTTGAAGTAGTCATGGATTAACTTCATCATAACTTCTGAAGAAAAAAATCACTACTCAGCAAAAAAAGTATGATCATTTAGGCTGAGAGGTACCAGAGAGAAACTGGAAGGGCCTATTCACTTAGCTGCTAACACACCATGACTCACGAGGCATCTAATTTTGTCTGCAAATTACGTTATTTAACAGTCATCACAGAAGTGTGTAGACTTGAGACCTTTCTAGAAGGATATTCTGCTTCCTCAGAACCCAACTAGAAAGCTAATGCGGTCATGATATCCCCTTTCTTTTCCATGTTCTTCAGCAGAAAGTGAGTTTGTGCACCAAGGATTGACTTTAATGACTTTAAGCAAGAACATTTACTGAGAAGTGTTATGAGAAACAAATCAGTCTTGTTGAGTGAAGGTGAACAAGACACAAGATGTCTTTATTTCTCAGATGTAGCCAGTAAGACAATGACTAATAAGGACAAGTATTTTTGTCATGGTATGGCATCTCAGAAAAAAAGAGTAAAACTGAATAAGTAATAAAGACAAGTATTCACCACCTAGCTGCCTTTGTTTTTTTCTTCTTCTGCAGGTACTCATTGCCATTTTCAGCTGCATTACATTGTCAATAACTACAATAATTAGGCAAGCAACAGCAATTCAGTAAAGTCTTCATATAACCTAAAGGGTAGCCAGTGCCCTTACTCTCATTTTCCTTTTACCCATTACTGAAAAAAGTGGTATCTGAGTTTATTTTTATAGAAGAAAAAACCTGCATTCCAGTTAATTAACCCTATAAGAATGGGGCAGGGGAAATTACTCAAGTTGTTTAGGTCAGTGAGTGCACAACACAAGCAGGCTACAAACAGTTCAAACACAACCCTCATAAGGGCTATTTGACATGATGGGATATGATGCTGTTCCAAGTTAAGAGTATGACTTCTATGTGCCCAGGATCCAAACAACCAGCTAAGCCCTGTCTCATCCCACAGTCGTACAGAAAGAGCCGGTAAGTCCTGATCATCTCTCATTTGTAAAGCAGTCTAGAGATAGATCTAGATTCTCTTTCACATATTATTGACTGAACATTTTCTAAGGAAGTGTGCAACAGCAAAAGGCTGCTTATATCCCTGTGCTTTTTGTTTCTGTGTCAAGTATATCAAATTAACACAATGTGATTTAAAGCAAGATGGTGAAGGGTACACCTGCATTCCAAGAGTCCTTTAGCAATTCAAATGTGCCCACAGCACCACAGAGCAATCACTCTATTGCTACCGCTAAAAACAAGAGTATGGGAATGGCTGCAGTAGTTCAGTTAAGTGGTCCCTTTATGTCAGTGTCCTGTCTCCAACTATGGCTATAAGCAGCTGCCTAGGCAGCTGATACAACAGCACTAGTATACATGTCCCAGAATCTAATCCCAGCCTCCAACTACTTCCATCTTAGAACATTTCCTGAGCTTGATATGAATTGTCTCTTTAGTAGACCACAACAGATCTCTCGTCCAACTATCCAGTCTCCAACTGAACCCATACACATTTCTTGCAACCACATAGCCCATTGGCAGCGAGTTCTGCAAGTCCATCACAAACTGTGTAAATCACTGCCACCTTTTGGTTGGAAGCTGTTTCTTTTTAATTTTTATGGCCCCCTAGGTCTTACACAGGAAGAGAGAAGTTCAACCCTAGAAACCCTGTGCCACTCTTTGCACACCATTCCTCTCTAAGTCTTCTCTTTCTGAAGAGTCATAGCCTAGCCAGTCCTTCTTCACACAGAAATTACTTCACACCTTGTTCCTTTTCACTGGCCCTTTTCCAGTTCTAAAAAAATCTTTATACTACTTCTTCCTCACATCCCCCCACCAAGGTGAGGGAACCAAAATGGCCAATAATATTCCAAATATAGGCCAACTAAATCAATGATTCTCTGTTTTGTCTTTATTTCTTAACTAATCTTATCTTCTGAGCAGTTAACATTTATGTGGAGCTACCTTCCACAGTGCCAAAGCATCTTTCCCGAGTGTCAGGATAGCTCAGAGGTCATAATTTTCTATATAAGAAGAGAATTATTTCCCCTCACAATCATCATTTTACACTCATCTCCACTGAATTTCAGTTGCCATTTCATTTCCTGATCATTCAGCCTTGCAGCATCCTTCTCCTATTCTTAAGAAATTAAACAAAAATAACCTAAACCACAGAAAGTTTCTTCCAGGGAGAGTCCAGGGATGGAACTATTTGATGCCACTTGTGAGAGACCAGAGAAATATCAAATACCTAATCCTCAGCGCCGTGTGGTTCTTCTACATACACAAACAACAGAAATTCAATCAGTCATATGTGCATAGAAACTAAGTTCAAAAGTGGCCTGTAAACAAGGGAACATTGAATGGTCTTGGACTGGAGGTTTTGTACAGAGACAGGCTAAGTTCCAGCTTTCCATCTTTCCTAGAGATACAAGGTCCCTATTGCCCACAAAGTCAAGTACTCCCACACTGTAAATTCACATCAGTTCACCTGTGAATGGAGATTTGTGCAGGAATTAAAATTGCCTCTAAACACATGCTATTAGTTATGTGCACCTTATGGAAATCATGTTTAAAATTGGCAAGGATACACAGAAACTTTTATAGTAACAGGAAATGTTACTGAAAGTGCCAGGTGCGTAGGGGGAACATAATGTATGTCCTTTCTATTACATAATATCCTGTATTTTTAAATTTCAAATATAGACCTCTCTTTTCTCTAACTGTCTCTCACTCAACACTTATATCAATTACATGATCTGCTGTCCCAAGTACTGGCCCTTAATTTCAAGTTTGGGATAGTCATTTGCTCCTTAAACAAATATCAAGCTACCGCAAACAATCTAATATCTTTCTCTTTTCAGTGCACTACTGGCTTCATCCAAATGGCAAGGTGCCCAGCTTCATGTTTTTCCAATTTGCGACAATTCTCATTAACATGGCAGAGACATAAGGTGGAGGCAGAAAGCAGTCCTCCGCTCTAAACACAAGAGGAATGGTTATTTTGTAAAAAAACAAACCAAAACCCTTCAGTTGCTACTCTATGAAAAAGTATCAACCAAGACAGAATTTCAAGCCCCTCCCTTGAACTCTGAAGAACTCAGACTGTATGTCACTAACAGGTACATTGTAATAAAAGCAAAGAAACTAATCATGATCTACTAAGCTTCTATATTCAATGTTGTAAGAGTCAGATTTTAAATTGAGATTTAAAACTCCCCACTTCCATATACAGTCTGAGAGGTAATACTTTCCGTGGAAAAATATCTGCAAACTAGCTTCAGGTGCGAAACAAGATATACAGTGAAATGTTTGTGTCCCTGAAGACAGAGGAAAGAAAGCACTCACTTCAAGAAAGCGTGGAAATTTAGGAAAGGATTATCCATTAAAAAATATGTCCATGCCACATCACTTGCATCAAATCCTGATGGAATTATTCCATGCAGTACTGCAACAAACTAAAATATATCACAGAGAGCCAAAAGCAACACTGGACATTATTATACCAGATACAAGAAATGATGGTATCTGACGGAGTAGAAGAAAGGAAATTAAACAATAAATAAGGTAACTGTCTTCCTGGCAAGTTTCATACTTCTGATCATTAGAAACACCAGAAATTTCAATACAGTCTTGGAAACTTTCTGTTCCAACATTTAATGATAATAAAAAAAAAATAAATTAAAAAAAAAAACAGTGGGGATATTAATGCTAAAAGGAGTTATTGAATACTTTACCAGCCCTTCACAAGAGTCCCAAAAATCAGCTTCTGATGTGAGTGGAAAGAGAATGAAAGAAGGATAAGGGTTAAGTGGTCACAGACCAGGAATACTACTGGCAGGTGTTTTGCATTCCTCTCTATTGGAGATGTTTCAGCTTTTCCTGACCAGACACCACCAATCATGCAAAATTGCCACAAAGAGTAAAACATAAGCAGACATCCACCCAGGAACAGGCAGAAAGCTTCATATTGCTTGCATTTATTCCTTGAACTACATCTAGGAAGCAGAAAAGAAGGAACCTTTTTTTTTTTTAAGAGAACAGAAAACTTTCAGCCAACCTACTGCTGCAGCAGCCCTCAGTGTTACACAGAACACAGAGGCCACAACAGTCCTGTGGCAGAAACCACGAAGCAAAAACACAATAAAAGAGCCTTGAAGAATCCTTACATCAGCTTGGTTATATATGATAAAACCAAGCCCCAAGCACTTTATTTTAAAAGAGTTTGACTGTAGAGAAGGCTAGGAATGACAACTACGTTCACATTCCTGTGACAGAAGTCAACAGTTGGACTCACCATGAGATGTTCATCGTTTTGGCCAAACAGACACAGTGCCTCCCCTAAAGCAGTAGTTACATGTACTGAGGTCACCAAAAAAGTGAACTCAGCACTTTGAAAAATCTGTGAAATTCACAGTAGCAAAAAACAGGCTCACTAATCAAAAGAAGTGAAGCAATCTTGCTTGCAAAGTAATAAGCAAACACAACATACTGTAGTGAAGCAACCCAAAAGCCATGAGAAATACCTCCTGTTTAGAACTTTAGCTGACAGTTCTTTTCAGAGGAGAAGAACATAGAACATCCAACCAATCACACTCTGGAAAACAAGTGCCAGGAAAACAACTCCAATTTGAACACAAACCTAAAAGCACAGCCAGGCAGGTACAGAAGAAATACATTTCAGAATGTGATTGTTGATTTTAGGTACTGGATAAGCAACACATGTCATTTTGATAGTAGTTGTTTCAACATTTCTGGTCCAAGAAAGAGGGTCACTAAAACTACATTTGAACTAACTCAAAACAGGCGTTAAAATTTAGGTCACATCTCAGAAAGCCTTGCCAGAATTACACATTTTGTGCTTTGTGGAGCTTCTCTTGTATTCACGTGAAGAATCATACTATCAGTACTGTTTGCCACTAGAAAAATAATGCTTTTAGAAAATAGCTTTTTGACATAATTAAACCATTTCAATTATGTGGTAAACTCCTTTACTACACAGTGAAAATATCCTATTTAATTACTGTTCCTTTGATACGACTAAGTTTTAAATTTCCATTAAATTTAGAACAATATTACAGATCTTAAAAGTGACTCTCTGTGTGATGACATTACTACAGTATCACCAGAAAAAAGTTTACTGAATCAGACTAACACTCTAATTCATTCATCACAAAGTACAGATGACAAACATGAGGGACACTTTCAACCACAACAATTACTTTGCTGGTTTATTTCAGACAGGTAAAAGAAAAGGTGTCAGAACAATGTCACTGACACTGTTGTCACTGATATGAAGAGATGCCGGGAAAACTCAGTGACATAATGGTTTATGCTAATACTAGGATAAAGATGCAACGATTATGGTAATGTAGATCTAAACTGTACTTCAGTAGATATATGTACAGGCAACAAATACATAAATATGTAGAAGGTCTTCACAGAGAGATCATTTCTCTACTGTAGCCTAAACCAGATAGGGTCACAAACTAAATCTACAGAACCAAGACTACGTAGTTCATTTCTTCTGTAAGTACAGAGGATTAAAAACATCCTAATATTTTCAAATGGATAAAAGATATTCCAATTAAAAGTTGGGGAAGGAACTGTTAAAAAAATTGGGCTTCCTGAATTCATTTTGGGCTTACCTGAATTCTCTACAGAGGAGAGGATATATAAGGCGTTTATATGCATCCTCTACTGAATTCCGTAGTATCCTCATTAATTCTGGTTTTAAAAATTGTTTCGGTCTCCATCTGCAAAAGAACAGAAACACAAAAATAAAAAATATTTTAAGAACATATGCACAAACTCAGGTAAAAAGATAATTTTCAAACAAAGACTTCTACATTGAGTCCTATAAACTGCAGAATTACTACAACAATTAGGCAATGAAATCATAGCTTCAATTACAAATGAAGTGAAAAGTTGCTCTTGGTTCTACTATAAGACAAAGGACAAGGCCTATCTTTTCTCTTTTTTGTTTGGTATTAAAGCATAAAATACAACAAAAAACAACCACCAAACAAAAAAACCCCACACAAACAGAAGAACTCAAACGATTTGCAAATGATTTTTCTCTTTTACCTGGTGCTGATACATTTAAAGTGTAAATAATATTCTAGTAAAAGGGAAAATGAAATAATACCAAACAAACACAGGAATATTTCCCAACATTTTCTAAAACAAACTCTTTGGAGCAATCCCTTTCCTAAGAAGGCTGTGCACAGTAGTCAGACATAACAGTTACTTCAAATTTTGTCTTAAAATACATGTCGGTTTCAAAGCTCCACAGAACAGAGATCCCAGATATTTATCCCATTAACCTTTTTGTTTTGGCCAACATTACTGGGGGAGGGGGAGCCGGAGGGGAAGTGGGAAAAAAAAAAAGTCAATTGTATAAGCACAACTGACTCACTGAGATTGTTCACCCAATAGGAAGGGAAGATGATGGAGAGGCACGGCCAGACTTCTTATACTCATATAGAAGTAGACTATGAACATTTTCTATTAGAGTTCACCTGTTTATTTCTATTTAAAATATTAACAGTTTTCTTCACTTAGTGTCTTTTTTACATGCCTGAGTCCCTAACTGCAAAGTGACATATATTTTTTTTTTCAGTATGTCTGACTTTCATAAGTTTTCTGCTGATTTTGGGGTGCTTTTTTTTGGTTTGTTTGTGGTTTTAGGTTTTGTTTAGTTTTATTTTTTTGTTTGTTTGTGGGGGGTGGGTTTTGGGGTTTTTTTTTTTGGGGGGGGGGGGGTTGTTTTTGTTTTTGTTTTTGTTTTTTTGTTTTAAAAAAATGCATCATGATAGAATTATGGCCATTTGATAATGTGTCCAGGCACAGGCCAATACAAAAACAGGACTGAATTTTACTTTTGACTTTGTTTACTTGCACTCACTCAGAAATATTGAGAATCCTAAATTGCTCCTACCCAGACAGCTTTTCTGTTTTTAAGTGTATCTCCAGTTTCCTGGAACAGCTTTTCTAAGTGTCTGCACATATAATAGTTGAGAAATGTGTGATCAAGTCAGCACTGCATTAACACAGACAAACATGGGAACAGAATTAAGCTTACCACTTAGTTTTACAACATCCAGAGTTGCAAGTGCTTCACCACACGACCTCATCACTTTGCTAACAGTTTTCGCAAATAGTTCTATTATACTTACTTGTAACTAGAGACTCTTTCCACACCTTTAAACCTCCTTATTGCCATCCAATTCTATAAACATGAAGTTTTTACAGGTGGCAAGTATGACTACAGTCCCCCAGAAAGTATCCTCAGCACAAATAAGAATGAATTTGGAAACCTGGCAGCTGTTTCCCCCTCTCTTCCATCCATTACAGCTGGTTAGTAAAACCTTTCTCTGTAAATAGTTTATCACAGCAGATATTTTTATTACCCGCCTATATACAAGTGAAAATTATTTAAGCAATATTCTATTAGAATTGCTACAAATGCAAAAATATACAACAGTACATTCAATCATAGCAAATACTGCAAAAGGAAGGATACTTCATGAGGAAAGATAAAAATCCACTCCACTGCAGAACAAGCAGAAGCATGTCTATATAATTTTAAAGATCACTGACACCTAGTTAAGCTTCCCTCTAAGAATAGATTTTTCTTTATCAGCTCCCCATGTCCATGTGCCCACAACAGGGATGACCATAAGTGGCTGAGACTACTGATATACCTCAGAAGGTGAAACTATACATCAACAGAATTAACACAGCCTACATTAAGAATCCCCAGTATTAATCAGCAACTGTTCCAGGAGGAGAACAGCTAGGCTTTCAGAGCTGAAGCACAAAAAGCAGAGCTTTGTTTTCCTCCAAGATATTATATGAAGCTTGTACCAAGTTGGTAAGCACACACAAAGCATGACTTTAAGGCCTGTACCATGGACTTTACACAGGATCTCATCAATGTTTATAAATACATAAAGGGTGAGTGTCATGAGGATGAAGCCAGGCTGTTCTCAGTGACATCCAATGATAGGACAAGGGGCAATGGGTACAACCTGGAACATAGGAGGTTCCACATAAATATGAGGAAGAACTTCTTCACAGTGAGGGTAACAGAACACTGGAACAGGCTGCCCAGAGAGGTCGTGGAGTCTCCTTCTCTGGAGACATTCAAAACCCACCTGGACATGTTCCTGTGTGACCTGATCTAGGTATTCCTGCTCTGGCAGGAGGATTGGACTAGATGATCTTTTGAGGTCCCTCCCAATCCCTAATGTTCTGTGATCTGAGAATTTTGTCTGGAAACTGAAAAAAGATTTTCAAACACTGAACTTAGGTCAAACAGCAAACTTCAGCTCGCTCAGTTGGGAAGGATTTGTGGGAAGCTTCCATGGATGATAAAGGAGCTAGCAAGTGCTGGAAGTTTTTCCTGAAGGCTCTTCTGGAAGCACAAAACCAGTTCATTCCTGGGAAACTGGCTGACAGGCTGCACCCAGAGGGTAGTGATAAACAGCTCTTTTTCAAACTGGCAACCTGTCACAAGTGGGGTCCCCCAGGGGTCAATATTTGACCCAACACTCTTTAGTACCTTCATAAGTGATCTGGATGATGGGATAAGGTGTACCTTGATGGAGTTTGCTGGTGATACCAAACTGAATGGAGAAGTAGACACCTCAGAAGGAAGAGCCACTCTGCAGGAAGACCTGCACACGCTGGAAGAGTGGGCTAACAAGAACCTTATGAAGTGCAACAAGGACAAATGTAAGGTCTTGCACCTGGGAAAAGATAATCCAGGAATGCAGTGCAGCCTGGAATCTACCCAGCTGGGGAAAGGAACATAGGGATCCTGGTGGACAAGAAGCTCAATTTGAGTGAGAAGTGTGCTGCTGCAGTAAAGAAAGCCAATGGGATGCTGGGCTGCATCAACAAGGGCATCACCAGCAGAGACCAAGTCATCATCCCACTCTACTCAGCACTCGTCAGGCCACACCTGGAATACTGTGTTCAGTTTTGGTCCCCGCTGTACAAAAAATATGTGGACAGGCTGGAGAGGCTCCAGAGAAGGGCTACAATAATGATCTAAGGACTGGGAAGCCTGCAATATGGAGAAAGGCTGAGGGAATTGAGTTTCTTCAGCCTTGAGAAAAGAAGGTTTAGGGGGACTTATCACCATGTTCCAGTATTTAAAGGGTGGCTACAAAGAAGATGGAGATTTCCTTTCTACAAGGAGTCACATGGAAAAGACAAGGGGTAATGGGTCCAAGGTACTGGGGACATTCTGATTGGACATGAGAGGAAAATTTTTCACTATGAGAACAATCAGCCATTGGAATAATATCCCTAGGGAAGTGGTGGATTCCCCAACATTGGACACTTAAGATTCAGCTGGACAGAGTGCTAGGCCATCTTGTCTAGACCGTGCTTTTGCCAAGAAAGGCTGGACCAAATGATCCTGGGGGTCCCTTCCAACTTGGTATTCTATGAACTTCATTTTCAAGGCTCCAATCTCACTTTGGAACAAAATCTTGGTCCTTCACAAGAAACAACTCCATGTTGTCTTTACACTCAAAGCCAGCTTCACACTCAAGCAGCCCCTCTCCAGCTGTTTCTCATTGGTCCTTTTTCCCTGTCCCACTTCACAACTAACTCTTTGGGAACAGTGCAGTTCAAGTGTAAATGGAGCTAGGTTCCATGTAAAACCACAGAGATGCCATCTTCTGGGGAAAAATACAAACCATAGGGCATAAGAACAATTCCCAAGTTTTCATCACAAACCTGAACTTCCAGGAAATATAGATGTTTCTACAGGCTAATAAATATTCTGAACTTACAAAGAAAATACAGTCATCTTAGCATCTACGTGGAGCACCATGCAATAATGAAGAACTCCAGCCTTCCAAACCCACTTTCCATCACAGGGGCATTTGATGCTAAAAAGTTTGCCTCAGAAGAACACAGGAAGGTCAGCATATTTGTTACTAATTCAATAGGCAGTAGGTGGTACTGTTCTGTGGCCAGAATACTGGCCGAACTCTGTAGCAAGGTGGCATTTCTGGTTCTGCAAGTGATTCTGTGTGTGACTTTCAGCAAATCAGTTATTACCTTTGCAAAGTTTTGAAATTCTTGCCTCAAACAAAAGTTCTTAATCTGCTCTCACTAGTAAATCAATGCAATGAAAATAATGCAGCTTCCACTGTTGGACAGTCACTTCCAAGCCTGCAGGGCAGAATACACAGTTCCTGTTTGTCAATTTGAGAACACAGTTGTCAATCTAATGAGGAAGATCAGAATCTGTCCTAGATGTTCATACACCAAGATCTACTAAAATCATTCATTAAGTTTTCTGATGGTGTCCTTAAACAGTAAAAAGCCATAAGCATCTATAGGCTCATAAACACTAAGTATTAATAAGTAGTTTCAATTCCAAGGTCAATATTCTTTTTACTTCAGGATGACTCACAGGAGTGTAATCAACCAAATATATCTCAATGTACATCCCACTTTCATTTGTGTAACAGTGACAAGCTGTTCCATTATCTGTGGCTCACAGTGCTTCCAAATTCTGTCATAGATGCAGTAAAAGCAAGACTAACAGATATGTTCTGCCTACAGAATATACATCTTGGGGGGAAGACAGAAATTCCATTACAGGTATTAAAACTAGAAAGAAACTTCGGTGTGTTTTGAATCCTGATACTTTCCTGAAAAACAAAAAGTAACTTACTATTAGTCCTAGATCATATTATATTATCTAGACAAACAATATTTTAACTTTTTCAGAGGCTTCTGTGTTGGAAATAAAACTATTAAATTTCTGCAATGAGAACAGAAATCTTTACCACAACCCTTTCTTGGACTTGATGTGGAATAAAAACACATGCCCAAGCAGTATCACAGTATACAATTTTATATTCCAATACATATTTTTAAAGTGCATATTTTCTTATCCTTTTTCTTCCTTTTGGTTATTCAATTTTAGGATGCAAAGGTACAAGTTTAAGACATCCTCAGAACAATGCCCAATATCTCAAATCATTGAGAAAGAGAAACCTGTCTTTTATACATGCAAGGAAGATGCACAATTTGGATCACAAGATTCTCCAGAGGACATCAAGGTGCAGTTTCCAGGAAAGACTGACAGAGATATTGCACAAAAACACACATATTTAACAAACTTCTGCAAAACCCCTCAAAATTATGAAACACTAATCATCACACTGAGGTTTTTAAAAAAGCAACTTAAGAGCAATTCAGTAAGAAATAAAAGAATCGCCCAAAACTTTTAAAAATTTGTTTGCTTGAAGAATGGTGCCAGAACTCCCCAAATATGGCCAAAGGCATGATCTTTTCAGCATAATGCTACAGCAGTTGAAAATACAAAGAATTATCCACTTGCTAATTTCATCCAATCTTGTAAGTATTTGTTTAAATAGTTCTCTTACTGCAGTGAGACATGCAAGGTACATTTCAGTATGCAGCTATCTGTAGGAAAAAAAAAAAAATTCTGTAAGAATATGTATCCATGCAGACCTTTCATTGACACACCACCAACAGAATTCATTCTTCACCCCGTCAGGAATGTTGACCTTCACTGTCAGGATCTTCAGATTTTCCCCTCGGTTAATGGCCAGAATCTGAGTGCAAACATAAATGGCAGAGACAGATGACACAAAAAATATCCAAAAGATAAACTTATCAACATTTGTGTACGCGCTTGCTTGACATTCTGTAGCAAACCATGATGGTGGTACAGTAAATCCGTTCACGAAGTACTAGTATGTGCAGATAACATCCACAATTTAAACACAGATTAAATCATGCCGTGGCATAAAGAAATCATACATTTTTCCTGGACTCTGCAATCTCAAGATACAGTTTATCTTAAACACACTTACAGTACAAGTCAGCATGAATTTACTTGGTGGAATAATCTTGTTTAATAACCCAAATTAAAACTCAAGAAATGAACCTAAAAGAAATTCCAATTAGAACTAGAGCTCAGAAAGGGGAAAAAGTTAGTTCTATGTTTCAGGCTTCTTTTTGCTTCCCAAGTTCAATCCAGATTTTATATTAATTATGAATCAGAACTTGGGTCACAAAAATATTCAGCCTAATTTGAAAGGGGATGTATTTTTGACTTACTCACACCTAGTTCATAAATAGCTGAAAATACTCTTTACGTTAATATTAATGCTCCAGCCTTAAAACGTATGCACTTATTTCTGGCAGAGTCTTGTGTACAACTGCATATTCATGATCTAAACCTAAATTTGGTTGCACACATGCTATCTGCACACAGAGCTCTATTTTAAATGGAAGTCTGTGGCTCTACATTTAAAACCAGGATCACAATACAAGTAGTGGATCCTGGAGGATACTGGTGGGTATCTACTAGCGTAACCTTTCTACAAAGATGATGAGTGTTCACCTGAAGCAATCCTTATAGTATTTATTAAGAAAACTCACTAGTGAAGACATTTTAAAAACAGAGTAACAGTTAGAAAGAGCTACAAATAAAAACCACACTTTTTTAGGTCTCATTTTCCCTTCCAAAATACTTCGAAGTGCAAAAATTAAAAAAAAAACCTGCTAGAAGTTGACATTCCTGTATGATTACACATGTTGCTGTATGTAGCAAGCCCTGAGCACTGTCACAACAGAGCATTCTGTGTCAATCATGAACTTTAATTCAATCACTAGCTAACTCAGACATGTCACATATGTTAAATACAATGGTTTAAAATGACTCCAGGACATAGTACCAATTTATATTCCTCAGCCTTACTGCTCCTGTGACATACCAGGCCTGACATATCATTGAACAACAAAGCTAATAATAAAGATTGCATGTGAAATATTATAGCATCTGGTACGTTGACTGCCAAAGCAAATGTTTTCATGTAGAGATTAGAAAGACACATTTTAACAAATCAAATGCTTTCATGTTTATTCCAATTCTACTTAAAAGAAGAAAAAAAGAGAAAGTTAAATGTCAAGCTAAAATGAAAACAAAATGATGCTCACGACAAAGAAAGTATCTGATAGAATTATAATGTCATCATTCAGCTTGCTGTTAGCAGGGTCAATATTTGCATCACATTTTGTTTCCTAGCACTCCATCTGCAGAACGTATCAGTCACCTGAACTCAAACCAGCTGTATTGCAGCCACTAACATTTTTTACGTTTTTATTCTTAACCAATCTGCCTCTCTTGTTGTAAGCAACATGCGTTCAGAGAAGAATTTTCATCTAGAAAATGCTCAATTAAGAAAGTAATTACTGAATTTCTCCCCCTAATATAATAAAGGTGGGTTTGTTTTGGTTTTTTTTTACATAACAGGTTCAAATACAGTTTTTCTAGACACAAAGTAAACTTCCAGTTCTGGAGAGAGTCTGTTTTTATGCAAGACTGAACAGATCCAGGGGAAAGGTTAATAAAAACAACGTACATATTTAAGAGAACACAAGAAAAATTTTGTGACTAGATCAAATTATTGATCAAACCCTATTCTGTTTATCAGAAAAATACAATATCCTTCACATTGCACAGCTCTCCTCTATGTTCCACTGAATAGGCTTTGTATAATTTCTGATCCCTTTTAAAGTATGAGATTGAAAATAGAGCACTTGCCTCAAATTTTAAGCTTTACTCATGAATTCTTTTCCTCCCACCAATTCAGTCATCTCCAAATAGAGGAAAGTAACCCCAAGACATACACAAATACTTAACTGCTTACAATTAGTCAAGAATTAAAATAAACTCTTGAAAGATTTTTTCCTTGGTTATGACAGTGTTGGTGTAGCTACCCAACTACATCCTAGAGTCCAGTCAGGTTCTCCTTGCTGCCAAAGGAACTGTGGCTGAACCTCCTGATGGCAAAGTGTTCCAGCTGGAAACACGCACAGGTATCCAGTCACATCAAAATCTGGAGTCAGGCTTTTTAAACAAATACATTTTTTTCTCATTCCAGGTTCAGTATTTCAACTTTTTCAGTCAAACAACCCAACTCCATGCCAGTCTTGATTATTTCATGGCATGTCTCAACACACAAAATGACAACAACACAAAGTAACTCAGAACTGCAGTGTGTGCAAGGGCAGCTGCAGAACCAAGCTGCTGCTTACTGCATACCAGTTTGCCTTATTGTAATACACACTGCAAGGCATGATCATGCCTACAAATACTTTGGTCATAGAGACACAGCTTGTTCTCCTATAGGTAACATGCTACCCTACCGCTCATCCGCTTTACTTACATGTAAGACAGAGCAGAGTTAGGGTTGCATACAGACCTCTCAGATTACTAGTACTTCCATCCTCAGGTAGTGACCAGTTTCAGTGTAATTATTTTATGGAATCCTTTATTTGCAAGTCTGCAAAGAGGCAATTTAGAGCTGACTTCTACTTTTGCCTCTAGTCAAACACATTGAGAACACTTGTCTGCGCAGTCACCGAAGGAGTTGAGGTAGTCTTCAAAACAGTGAATTTTGCAAGTTTTCTTCAAACACAGCTATTTAATATGCACTCCTGG
This sequence comes from Podargus strigoides, assembly GCA_028020825.1. Taxonomy (NCBI): domain Eukaryota; kingdom Metazoa; phylum Chordata; class Aves; order Caprimulgiformes; family Podargidae; genus Podargus; species Podargus strigoides. The sequence continues at coordinate 93,657,016 of CM051619.1, read as the reverse complement.
GGAACTAGTAAATTTTGTAAATCCCTCTGAGTTTCAGGCTTCTCTATATCTATTTTAGGTATAAGCTTCTTTTAAAACTCCAAAACCATAGAATTTCTTCACTTAAAGACATCCACACTCTCCCAAAGCATGTTCAAGAACACCGTTTTAAACAGCTTTTTGAAGGCAGAAAAGTAGTATTTCTTCAAAGTCTTTGGTGAAGGAGAAACTAAAGGGCCTTTAGGTGTTAAAAGAGATGGTTACAGCCCAGGAAAATAAAATAAAAAAAAAAAAAGGCCATTTGCATCAGCAGGGCAGTAAGGCTGGGTAATAAAGAAATTGAAGTTTGTGAGAAAGACTTTCAAAAGTACAATAGCAGGGTTTAAGCTGAAGGAAGAAATGAGCGATAAAACCACATTTTCTTTCCTTATTTCATCATCAAAACACAAAAGAGAGACAAAGAAAGGAACTAGAAAGCTAACAAAGAACCAAAAAAAAAAACCAACCAGAAGTGAGAAGTTACAGTATTTTTGCAAAACTGGGAACTCTCTGAAGTGCACGGCAGAGATGATCATAAAATGCATTTTTTCCTCAACCAGTACAAAAGCCCTGACACCTTAGCGAACTACAGACAACTCAGATTTAAGACTCATAATAGAGAAACATTCAATGTGTTAGAATAGGCAATAGCAATAATATCCAAGATGAAAGAGAAGATATAATAGTGCAAAAACATCCCATGAATACAGGACTACCAGCTGCAAGAACAATGGTTATTACTTCGCTGGGGAGCCAGAATAGGAAAAAAAAAAGGAGCATTAAGGTTCCTGACAGACACAAGGAGAAATGAACCAAAATCGATTCAATTAATCTTAACATCAGACAAACTAAGGACACAGCCTGGATAAGAAACAGTGTAGCAACATGGTCAGAGTGCCGACCAGCTCTGAGAAATCTGGTTTCTAGCCCTGGCTCTATCTGAGCAATAGTTTTCCTTATGTAGAACAGGGGGAAAAAAGGATGCCTCAAACAAGTAGTAAATCATACCAGCATTCCAGGCAACACTTGTACACCCAATGCACATTGCTTATCTCAGTATCCACCACTCTCAGTGCAAGAAAAGCTAAACAGTGTTTGACAGTCAAAGTATTCATTCAATGGCAAAGCAACCAAACAAAAAATCCATACAGCACAACACAATCTCCTGATGAATCTACACATCCTTGTGATATGTCACCAGAGCAGTCTTGGCTTGCTCTGTTGAGTTTTCCAGACTTTCTAGAAGCAAGTTTACACCAAATACAGTAACTGTTCATACTTAGTACAAAGAAAAAAATTACAGGTACCTCTTCAAACACCTACAGAAGGCCTGTCTGTTAAGATCACTTGCAGTAATTTTATCTTTCACCTAACACCACCTATACTGGGAGGTGTGTGGGGGGGAGGGTTTATAATTAGCCTATACACATTGTGAAATATTTTTCATACTAAATTGACTTCAAAACATGCAAGAAAATCCTTTATTAATTCAAAACACCACACTGTTTTAAAATAGCAAGCAGAAAGAAAATACGAGTGTGTCATACACATAAAAGGAAAAGCATTCTACTGTAAAATAAGGCAGTCTTCTAAAGGAAAATGACATTTCTCATTGGAAGCAGCTAAGAGGATCTTTTTTGTGGGTTTTTTTTGTTTGTTTTGGGTTTTGTGTTTTTTGTTTTTTAAGCTAGGTAATCGTGACCAAAACAAGAGACAATTCACTTGGCCATTAGTAATAAATCAGGGCAAAGGTCTGACAGTTGCATTAGGTGCATCGCACTTCAGGCTTTGAACTTCAATAACAGGGGCAGCTTAGCTATCAAGTCACCAATTTATCATTTAGCAAGTTTGCTTTGTCCCTCATTTCTTTTTTCTAGTCATCAAGTCTAGGCTTGGGGTTTAGGATAACCAAAGATGTTCCACTGAAGGGGATACTGATGACTTGCAAAACAAACCCATTCTAGGGGTAGTGCATGGGATGGTCTCCTGAGCCTTTCTATTTTGATTGTTCAACTTTTACATGCTGACAAGAGCTGCTTTTATAGGTCAACTTCAATTTAGTTTTCCAGATCCTTCCCTGATACTTCCCACCAATTTCACCTGACAGGTTTAGCGTCAAATGGCTCAGAGCACTGACTCGGTGCTGCAGAAAACATTCAAAAGAAACAATGAATAAGTTTATAGAAGATTGCTTCAAATATCTCCACTCCAACCAAGCAGCTTCCTCTACTACACAACGCCCCAGTCTCACCTCTACAGACCATAAATTATCACTTAGTCTTTATCCCACACCTCCTGATAACACTTGCTATGGACTTGCCACTGGGGGAAGGGAGGGAGGGCATGACATGCTGAAAATAAATCACCAGTATTGAGATCTCTGATTATAAACATTTGTTTAATGAAAATTAATAGGACAATGGACATAAACTGAGTAGAGGACTGCTTTTCAGTAAGAGATTAAGAACTTAGTCCTGCATTTCAAGAATTTGAAAGTCTCTATTACCTTTGATAACTGAAAAGCAAAATAAGATTCTAAACCTTTAGAATCAGTTTTAAGCAACAAAATTCAAAAGCAAAGACACCTTTTCCATAGTTAAAATTCTCAGAAAAAAAAAATACAAAGTTGTAGGTGTACCTGATGATGCTGAATGTTCTTTATATTACAAGAAAACTCATGGTACAGTTGGAATTTATTGATATCTTTTTCATTTCCGCTTTTGGATGACAACTTTGCCAAGGCTGACTGGATACTAATGTACCTTTGCTGACATCTGAATAAAAGAAACAAATATTAATAAGGTATTTTAGCATGAAGCTTCTAACAAGTCATTAGTGCTTGTATTAAAAAAGAAATTTGGAGCCTGTCCAACTACAAGTTATGTTAACTCCAATTACCTGCAGAACTGTATTACGCATCTTAATGCCAAAACTAACATGACACATACTGACTGGAACATACCAAAAGAAAAAAATTCAAGTAGACCTAAGAAAAACCCGAACACAGCCCTTCTCCTGAAGGGAATGGATGCTCAAAAGCAAAGCCACCATCTGGACTTTAGTTGGGTCAGTTATTGGTTCAACTTCACACAACAAATTTTGGGAAGTTTCAAAAAAAAAAAAAAAAGAAACCAACAAAATTGTAGCAGTTATGTATTTTATAGAAATGTAACATCTCTTCTGAATCTCCCCAGCCTCAGAATTTCCTGCTTTGAGCACTTAACACCCATAAAAATTTTCATTATTATAGGAGTAACAGGGATCTCAGCTTCTTGCATGCTCCTCATGATTATTATACATACAACACAGTTTAGATCAACAGGATATATCTTTAGAGCACTGTGTATGCAATGGAGGATATTCTAGTGGTCAGAATAATGAAAGAAATAGTCTGGTAGTGACAGCACATCCTTGACAAAACAGCCCCATCATTGAAATTATCACATTGCTGTGCTCTAGCCTTTTGATGAATTAGGCCGTTACGACAAACAACAGATGAGTCAACTAAACAGAACTGATTCAAACCAACACTGCATGCCCCTAAGAAGGTACCTGTCCTTTGATAACCCTCCTCTGTCCCAGATACAGAGCAGAGAGGGAAAAAACAAACAAGCAACTATAACACTGTCACATCAACCCCCCAGACACGACAAATAACCTTGAAGTCATTATGTAATGTAAGAAAACCTACAGTCACCTAACACAGTCAAAGGATCAGTAACTCCTGCTTTAAAAACAGTCACATTTGCTTGCCTGATTGACTTCCAACACCAAAATCAACCATCACTGCAAGCTAATTACACTGACTAGTGTCAAGCAGTAATATTGGAGCAATAACATATAAATAGTAAATATTGGAGCTGACAGACCTCTGGAAAGTCATAGCTTTAAGGAAGTGCAAGCAGAAGAGGCTTTCTCTTACAGAGAGGGAGAGATATTCTATATGGAACAGTCTTTGGGAGTCACAGTGTCATATCACACTCACAGGAGATTTCTCCTCCACTGATAGACAGACAGGTATAGAATAGAATCATAGAATAGCCTTGGTTGGAAAAGACCTCTAAGATCATCAAGTGCAACCATTAACCTAACACTGCCAATTCACCACTAAACCATGTCCCTCAGCACCTCATTTACCCTTCTTAACTACTTTATCACAGGGGAAAAGTCTACAACTTCAGCCAGAAAAGAGGAGTGAGAATATGTGAAAGAAACAACTCCGCAAACACCAAGGTCAGTGCAGAAGGAGGGGGAGGAGGTGCTCCAGGCACCAGAGCAGAGATTCCCCTGCAGCCCATGGTGAAGATCAAGGTGAGGCAGGCTGTCCCCCTGCAGCCCATGGAGTTAACGGTGGAGCAGATATCCATCTGCAGTCCATGAAAGACCCCATGCCAGAGCAGGTGGATGTGCCTGAAGAAGGCTGTGACTCCATGGGAAGCTCACGCTGGAGCAGGCTCCTGGCAGGACCTGTGATCCTGTGGAGAGAGAAGCCCACACTAGAGCAGGTTAGCTGGCAGGACTTGTGACCCCATGGAAGGGACCCATGCTGGAACAATCTGTTCCTGAAGGACTGCATCACGTGGAAGGGATCCATGCTGAAGCAGTTTGTGAAGAACTGTGTCCCATGGGAGGGACCGCACACTGGACCAGAGGAGGAAGGAGCGTCGGAGACAGCGTGTGATGAACTGACCGCAACTCCCCTACCCCATCCCTCTGTGCTGCTGGGTGGTGGGGAATAGGTAGAGAAATGAGGAATAAAGTTAAGCCTGGGAGGAAGGGAGAGGTGGGGGGGAAGCATTTTAAGATTTGTTTTTATTCTCTCATTACCTTACTCTAATTTGATTGGCAATGCATTAATTTTCCCCAAGTCAAGTCTGGTTTGCCTGTGATGGTAATTGGTGAGTGATCTCTCCCTGTCCTTATCTTTGCCCACAAGCCTTTTGTTCAGATTTTCTCTCCACTGCCCAGCTGAGAAAGGAAGCAACAGAGTGTCTTTGGTGGGCATCTGGCATCCAGCCAGGGTCAACCTACCACAATTGCATACCTGCATGCTAGGATACTAAATCTTAACCAGGAAAATTTAGAAAACAAACAAAAAAATCAAACTTACTTTTTTCTGATAAAATCCAGTGTATCTTTATCTTTAGCAAAGATGTCAGCTAAAATATGCTGTACTCCAGCCTCTACTTCCTGGATAGTTGAAAGTCCTTAGAAAAAAACCAATTTTTAAAAAATGAATACAAAAAAATACACAATTGCACAAGTACTAATAAAATATATACAAGCTGAAAGAAAATTGATGCAAGATATCCAACTAATTTGCAGAGGTTTCAATGATGAATCCTAGTTCATTAGAATTTTTTTAACTAGGCTTCCTTTCCAAAACATCTCACAATTTTTTATGAGCCTAAAGTAACCAATGCAGTATCATAAATCAAAATGACATTAAGATGAGAGAAAAACAATTTTGTGATTTTGATGCTATGACATCTTGACATTTAGGGTGCAAATTAATTATTTGCAACAGTAAAATTGGCTATTCGACTATAATTTTTGAGGCTGTAATAAAATGAATAAATCGCAGCACAAGTCTATACGTTTTGCTACTGATACAGAAACTGTCTGAAATATTTGCAGGCAATCCTGTCCTTTCTGTGTGTAATATTTTTATGTTTCCACTGGTTTGTAGCAGGAGTTTGGACAATGGCACTTCTGAGGTCAAGGCACGCTCATCCTTTCCCACAGAACACTGTTCAAAAAGTGAAGTATTCTAGAGACCTGAGAGAAGAATCATTCCGCTTTCCAACACACAGAACCATCCCTCATTTCAGGAAAATAGAAAAGACAGTATGGTAATCTCCTTAGCACAGTGGTTGAATTAGACCAGAACCAGAAGGTAATGAAATAAAATTGACATCTTGTATTTTGAAATCAATATATCTAACCCCGTTTCTAGCAATGGTCAGTAACAAATGCTTCACAGCAAAAAGCCAGAATCCTAGATTTGGCAAATGCAGGATTCACTGTCTCCTTCAATACACATTATTTTTTACTCCACTGTCTGATAGGCTACCAGTATCTTAAGAGAGCTTTATTAACACCACTTTTAAAAAACTGCATAGCTCTAGTAATAATTTTATTGAATCTAGAACCCTGCTTCTGACTGGGCTACAGAGGTAAAAAAAATTAATCTTGCCCTTTTTTAGAAAGGCAAAGCTAAACTTACCTGCCAGAAAGAAAAAGTGTGAGAAAGAATGTTATTAAATGCCTGAATGACTGCAAATCATAGAATTTGGCTCTTTACATCTATGAGCTAGTGTTTCATATGGTAAAAGTAATGTAATGTAACATCAGAATACAAAACTAAGGGAATTATAAAACATGCATTATATTGAATCTGAATTATTATGAGACACTCAAGTACCAGAAGTGTACATGGCGACACTAATTCTAGCAGAGAATTTGAATGAGATAGAACAGACCAAAACCAGTGAGGGTTAGAGAAATAATCAAAAAGTTCCCATTCAACAAGCACCACTCACATGGGCATTAACCATGTCCATTGCAAAACCAGCACATGCTTGTTTAATTATAGAAATATTGGACCATGCATACAACTAAAAGGAAGAACAAAATTTTCTGGTGAGTCTACTTCCATAACTTCCAAATTATCAGGCTTTGAATCATGAACTGCTGCTTTTATTTCAGTTTATTTTCACTATAAGTTAAAAACCACTGAGAATTTAAAATAACTGAATATTAAGACTCAATGAAAACTTTCCTGCAAGCAAATGGCTCATCCCTTTAACAAAAGTTCACTCTGATCTCAAACCATATATGCCAACCTAGCTCCTAAATTGATGAAAGTGACCCAGTTCATATATGTATGTAGTTTCTGATATGCCTTTCAAATTGTAACCATTATATAAAACAAAGCAACATTATTTTTAGCACAAAACTGAAAATAGGTGTAACTATTCCAAAAATTGAAGTGTTTATGCTGGAACAAATAGAACTCCCTTCTGAATGCACCCTAAATAATTTATTTGAACTTGCAATACGAATATTTTCATTTGGCTCTTTAGACTCTGTTAGAATAGTCAGATACATGGTTGCAATATGCTGCTGTATAAAACAATGAAATATGCTAAAATGCAGTAATAAAATCATCAGAATATTTGGTAACTGATTTTCAGTGCAAAGTTAGGATCATTTTATAAATATTTAACTAAAATAGAACAAGAGAATTGGGAAGAGTAAGAGTCAGCCCCAGCAGTATGTCAGCACTTTTATATTAAAATTAAAAAAAAAAAAAAATAAGTGTCAGGGCAGGGAAGAAAAGCACATCTCTATTTTACCAACATACAGAAGGTTGCAGCAATCTTTGTATTTTATTGTCAGAGATTGCCCCCTACAGATTCACTAATAACTGCATTCAGAAAGAAACATTTCTGCAGTCTCTTGTGTGACAAAAGTATCATTGAAGTTCTACTCAGATTTCAGACTTGACATCTTTTCCAACCCCTACTGTCATTCAATAGCAAAAACTGTTCTGCTCACCCCTAGTTGCCAAGGCCAGGTTTTAATACTATATGCTTTGAAGGGTGACATTTACTTCAGTAATAAGTATGAGCATAAGCCCCTTGTACAATCAGCACTGAATCTTCAGGAAACAACTCAAGAGTAGAACCATGGAGAGATCTCAGGTGTGCAGTGCAGTTCCCTCTTTCTTACCAGTAAATATCTGGTAAAATATCTCCCAACTTCTGCCTCTTGTATTCTAGAATTATTACTCTTTACAATACAAAAAGACAGGAAAGGTTGGAGAGCCATGGCATTAAATGTAAACTCTTATCACAAGCTGCTAAAAGAACTGCTGAATTTAAAAGAGTTGCATAACTTCCAGCAACATAAGAATTAAAGTAATACCCCTTTTAAAATATTTTCCGACATCTATGACATTAGTGTTCATAGAAGCAGGGCCCTTACCTTTGGTATTGGGTCTAATGTAAGAAAAGAGATTGAGTTCCATGGGATTCTGCAGGAAGGAGAGGGCAGCAGGTTCTAATCCCAGTTGCTTGGCCCTCTGGGCTTTGGTGCCTTTACTCCCAGTTTTATAAGGTGCAGACTTAAAACAAACAAAAGCCACAGTAACTAAAAGGCAGGGAAATATTTCAGTCATGCTATGTAATTTGCATTATGACTGTTTAGTTACACAAGATTATATTTAAACTAAAGATGATCTGAAAAAGGCTAGTGTACTGACCACATGGTCTAACTCTTCCAAAGTTCTGCAATTCAATAATGCTGTTAAAATGCATCCAGATAATTTTCCTTCTTTCTTCAACTTCTGTATCATTGTATGCGTCTTCTTTGCAACAGTACTAAAATGCAAGAGATTAACAGTCACATTTCACAGCAGACTGATTGTGACCTTCTTTATTACACTGCAGAAACTCTCTCAAACCCCTGAAGATTCTATCTCATGCTAATCCTCAACAAACCAAGTCTGATAATCCAAAAGAGTTTATAACTATTACTCTCTTTCTCCAATTAGTTCAAAACTCTCAGGCCACCTTCTCTCTTTGGAAAGCATCTCCTGCTAGGGGATAGCAGGGCGTACAAGGAGGGAGTCACCATGTTGACAGAACAACTGACAAGTCTACTCCCTTGCCTTCTCAAGAACATATAGCCACCCAGAAGCAAGAAGGAATGAGAGCAGTCTCATACACCCCTCCAGCACGCTTTGCTGATCACTTTTTTGCTGCAATGGTCTAGGAGAGCTTAGCTTGCCGTCTTGGTACACTACAACCTTAAGTAGTGTTCTCCACTAGAGGTTTTCCTGCTCTAAGCAGGGAGTCAAGGGATTCTTCATGCTTCTCTTTCAAAGGGTGCAGCTTACATCTAATCAGGCTACATATCTCCAGAATCTATAAACTACTCTTTTAATAAGAGCTTTTCCTCTGCAGTTTTAGTAAACTGCAGAGAAATTAAGATCTTAGTTTTTCTTTGTCAATTAATGCTCACCATCAATTAATAACTTACCGTAGCTCTTCCAGTGTTTGCTGCACTTCTCGCAAAGCATCAGCCTCCAGATTATTGATGAGCTCTTTTCGATACCGAGCAATAAAAGGAATTGTGTTTTCTTCTCGAAAGAGGCGAATTAAGTTTGCACACACCCATGGTTCAACATTTGTTATTTCTGACAAGGCCTGTCACAAGGGAAAAAAAACAAACGAAAACAAACCAACCCACCACTTAAGGGAGGTGATAGATTGCTTTGAACAGCATCTCTCTCAAAGTTCAAAACCACCCCCATAGTATTATGCTGGCCAGCAGGGACTACTGTCCTCCCTAAAACAGGACGCCAGGCTTGCCATGCATCCAGCCACCATACCCAGTACTTCAGAAAGACATGCAGCAACCAATGTTTCAAGAAACCTGTAACTACAGAAAAAAGAGAAGCAGGAAGAAGTGCCTCTTGGGAACGGGAACAGAAAAAAACAAAAAAAATCAGAAAGACAAACTGTACATGGCAACCCAGAAAACTTGCTTTAAAAAAAAATAAATTCCAATACTGACATACTTCACGGTTAAACAAAACACACAAACCCAAAGTTGATCCAAATCCCACTCCACCAATAATTGGAAACTTGCATGATATTGCTAAAGGTTTCAAGATGAACCAAGCCTCCCAAAGTTACACACTATTTTGCCAAATTGGGCCTTCTAAAGATAAAGTTACATTGTATCCATCTTAGTAAACTGTTACTAACACAGTTTGTTTGTACTTCGCTACAGTTATTCTCACAGACAGCTGATAAAAAAGCCTTTCAAAAGTTTTGTTCCACAATCTGGAAGTATAACAACTCTTGCACAATCATATTCACTGCTTTTAGAGCAGCAATAAAGGTCAAATTCTCCATCTGCATTTCCAGGAATACTTTAGAAGACTTGGGAACAAAATTTTACACCTCTATTAAGCAGGGAGTACTTAAGTATTAAGGGTGATGAATAGGATGTACTCAATATATTGCCGTTCTGTTTCTATTAAAATCTTCCATAACCATACTCAGCTTCCCAGAACAGAAGCTATCCTAAAACTGTCTTCATCTGAACAGCTTCAAAGCTAGCATCCTACAAAAACAAAGATGATATCTCCCTTGATGTCACTGTTGTTCCAAGAATGCAATCTCCTGCTTTATGGTACTGTAAATTGATATGCACTCCCAAATGAGCCTCTACAATGAAGTGATCCATACTAAATCTTAAATTCTGAAACTAAGCACACAGGCATCCCAAATCTTTCAGCATCCCTTCCTGTAGGAGTTTCAGTTGACTATATCCACAAAAAAGCCCATATGCTGAGACAGAAGAAATGTGCAAATCGTTACAGGCTAGCTTTATACTAAGGACTGCTGAAGTCACAGATATTTGAATAATGTTAAAGTACGAACTTGTACCAGTTACCAACCAACATTTATATTTACACATGTATTATGACAATCTAAGCAAAGGTTAACAGCACAATGAGTCTCTGACACTCCAACTGATGCTAAGAGGACTCAGACTGTATGTTAGATTCCAAGTGCTAATCATGTAAGAAATGGTTTCATTAATACATCAGAACAGGAAAAGATCTCATACCTGTACAATATCCCAGTTCATTTCAAATTCTTCTTTTACTCTGTTGCCTCCTAGATTTTTTACTGGCTTTCCTTCAGGACACGTAGTCAACTTAATCTTTTTAAGAGGTGGTTCATCAAATGCAAAATCCTTCTCAGATTTCTCATGTTTCACTTGATTTCCCACTACAGGAACACTTGTTGAGGGTTTTTCATCACTCTCTAAACCCTTTATGGTCTTCTCTTGGAATGACTTTATTTCCATTTTTTTAGGCACTTCTGGCTTTTGATTTAAAGTTTTTGGTTTAGTGCCTACATCTTCTTCCTTAGGTTTTAGAAGTTGCTTTCTATAATCTTCTGCAGGAGCAATAGGCAAGGACACATCCTGCCAAAAAGGCATTGAAACCACATTAAGCACTGACTGTTACAAACTGGTTCACCATTTCAATTAAAACCTAGGAAGACTTGATACCAGACATCATTTTCCCAAGTGATGTCTCTGTCTGGTAAGGAAATGTCAAGCCAGAAATCAAGTAACCTGAAACATATCTTGTGTGGAGGAAAAGATAAAAACATACTGAGCAGAACTGTGATTTAAAAGATTAAATAAAATTATCCTGGAAAGACTTTAATTGGGCTCCTCCTTCAGACACTGACCTACAGTCCTTGCCTTCATCTCAACAAAATAGAGAGCAGCAGCAACATATAAGAAAGCCATGTTTAGCAAATACACTAAATATTCACAGTAACAGTGGAATCAGATGGACCGATTAGACTGAGGCAACCAAGTGAACCAGAGCTGGAAAAATTCTGCTTGTGTTACTTGCTGACCACAGTAATTAAATGTCTCTTGCTTACAGATACTCACCATTTCCTCTTTTATTGCTACCTTTTTGACATTTTTCCTGGCCGCAGCTACCCGCGGAGCAGCAACTTTTTTAGTTTTTGCCTCATTTTTATTTGGTAGCTGAGGTCTCTTGGCTATTTTGCTTTTCGGCTTCCACTCTTCCTCTTCCTCCTCTGATTCAGAGCTCCTGAAAAATAAACACGGGAACAACATTGCTTATGAGAGGAATGGAAAAAAAATACATAAGCGAGCCAGTCTAAGTGTTTTCTGACATGAAAGGAAGCAAACAGGAAAAATGAACAGAAAGGCAAGAAGACTTAGACACAGGTCTTTCATGCCATTGCAGAGCTAATGGCTGGAATAATTTACCAAGCTTTCCTGAAGCTGGTCACTGGGATGTGTACACACCTGATTCCGCTTGGACAACTAGCAATTCAGTTTCACCCTGTCTTCACTGTGAGCATGAAGAGCATAGGTGATTAGTGGTCTATAATTGAAGTTTTGTGCATTAAAACGTTTTGAATAACCTCTCAGAAATTGAGTGTTGTTCTTATGCAATTGCTCACGCTTAGCACAAACCTTCAAAAAAAAAATCCTACAGAAAAAAGTAATCTTACAAATTAAGAAATGAAGGTAGTTCATCATCTTCAGATATAACAGCTTTGGCTTCAGATTTCACCCTCCTTGGTAGAGACGACATCTGAAACAGAAGTGAAAAGACAGAAACTGAACATTTGCTTGAAGTTATATTCTCCTATTCAGCCCTTTAACTCACTGCCAAGTGTGCCCTCATAATGTCTTCACCAATCACAAAAGTTTCCTCTAGAGTAAGTTTGGATTTCTTCGTATTCAAGAATTTAGGCCACAGCAGCATACATTCAACAATCTTTTCACTTGAGCAAACAGACAAACCAGCACTATAGCCTCTCAAATTATATTTCTCTTCAAATGGAGGCAATTATTTGGCTTGCACGTAAAGCTCTCCTAGCAAAAAGAGTACTGGTTCTTGGACATATTATTGGGTGTCACCTACATACAGTGTCAGCCTTTCCTTCATCAATCTAAGCAGCACAGAAAACAAAATTAAAATCTAGTAAAGTGAGCTTACGTATGGTTTTGACATGAACAGGACAAGAAAAGTGTCCATTTTGATCTATAATTTTGCCTTCAAAGACTATCTGTCACTTGTATGCATAATAAACCCAACAATTTTGAAAGAGTTGCTCATTAGCATATAGAAAGTGCACAAAACAATTACCAAAGGTAAAAAGGGAAGGCACAGACTTCTCTGACCCGAGATTCATACCTACAATAGCCACAGTTAATCAGTTATAGAATTTTTGGCAATGGTTGGGCCCATGAATTTCAGTAATCATATTTGGCAGTTTTAGTTACAAAATTTTAGGTATCCTCAAAATTCTACCTGCCAGAAAATTAAAATTAAAAAAATAAACAAGAAACCATAAAGCATTTCTATTATGAGAAAATTCATAAACATATTTTACCTATATCTGGTACAATTTAATTGCTCTTCATATTCTATTCTCAATCTCTTGTACCCAAAAAACATTTTGCATCTTTGATCCAGCTTTACCACTGCGATGTGAGCCTTAAGGTCCCATGTTTGCAGATACAAACTGGATAAGCATTTCATAAAGTGCCATTTAACTCAAGGATGAAACGCTCTCTAATCCAACCTCATTCTGGCCTCTGTTCAAGCACTAGAAGCATAACTATTGTTATAAATGGCTTTCAGCAAGTTTTCCTTGTAAAGTAGTACCAGAATTTAAGTGACCATTTTCAGCACCACAGCAGAAGAGCTATTGAGCTCCACATCAAATAGCACTAGCTATTAGCTTGCTTGCAAAATGCCTTCTTGTAGCAATCGTCATGGTCAGCAGCAGGTGAGCATTTCTGTGCTGCTCCACCGAGCAAAATCCCATTATGTGAGTCATTAGAATATATGTCTACCACAGGAAAACAGAAATCTCCACAGAACACAAAAATTTTACTCACCTTATTAGCTTCCCAGGTGACTTTTCACTGTCAGTTCTGAGACACCTGCAACTTCACCCAGCCACTCTGCTACTCTGTTTTCCTTTGTTCTTTATAGCTGAACGGGCATTACCATAGCCTTGAATTACTTATTTATTACTACTACCACAGAGGCATGAAAATAATGTCTCCAATTTATATTGTACCTGAACCTGTAAATGGGAAAAACAAAAAACATTATTCATGTTTGCAACACCAAGATTTCCAGAATTAGGTAACACCTGAGCCAGACAGATCTCTGATCCATTTCTTGCAGGCACTGGGGCACTTTTCACATGGTTAGGTCTCACAGTTCCCTCTTTTTTCAAACTAGGTATTTAGCTTACAATATGATTATCAGTCATGCTTCTTCAGCTAATCCAGCTAGGTGGGTATTTCTTAGTATTCCAGGCAATTTTGGAAGCCACTGATTGGTTTCTGAACACTCTAACCAGCTTCTTCATAGTTACCCATTGAATCATAGCAACTAAGAAGGAAAAAGCCAACACACGTGTTCTCTCGCCGACATGCTGTTCTCTCAGCATTCCCTCTATGTAACACCGCTCTCTAATCTTCTCTGCCAGTTTTGGACACTCAGCGTATCACCATGATAGTTTTGGAACTTACCCAAAAACCCAGGTAAAGGGAAAGCCTTATCTGGAAGGTCTTTTTTCTGCTAATCTTTCCCTCTCACCGCAGGCAGCCAACGGCAGTTTCTCAAAGTATCTTGACACTTGCGTTGTTACTTTAAGCAAGATTACAGCAAGAGTAAAGCTTACTGTATAAAATTAATTGTGCTTCCTGGTGCCCAACACTGGTGACTTGATTTAACTCTTTGTATCAGCATAAGACTAGGAGATGAGCTCCTTGGTTTGTGAAACCAGGCATTTTCCACACTCTTCATGAACATTTTAGTATTTACTCATACATCCTTAAGTCCGAGTCTACTTTCTTCATAAAATGCACCAAATAAAGTAGAATTACCATATAGCAAATATAAAAATGGCATAGGAAAGCACAAAATAGAATAGAAAGTGATATGTAATGAGGCTAAATCTTTATGGGACAATTCAACGTTTGTATTTTTCTTTTGATTTCTTGGATTTTCCACTTCAAAAAGTAATTAGATAATCTTAAGTGTTTGTTACAGTCCTTCAGAAAGCTGAAGTAGTATCAAACACGTTTGATCCAGAAGATCAAAGAAGATAAGACCAACACAGAACCTGACCTGTCCCACTTGTCAATATGGTGTCAGTTCTTATAAGCACTTAATGAGTTGGGACTGGCCTCAGATACATAAAATCCAGCTTTAACTATATTATTAATTTACTAAATTTTCTTGAGGAGATTGGTGACTTGATTGCTAAAGGCTTTTGTACCTGCACGTAATGTTAATTTGAGCTAAGTTAAGATATGAATTCAAAGCACAAAACCTATTTCAGAATAACTCTGCATGAACAGACAAGCCATGGTCAGAAGACAAAATGGAATTCTGCAGCTCAAAATGAAAGCCCAATACCAAAGAGTATCTTTCAGACAAGTATCAAATATGTGGCATCACAAAGGAAAAAAAAAACAAAAACAACACAATATTTCACTGTGAGGTGGGGCCAAGTCAAAACCATCTCCCCTTCTACTAATGTATATACTCAAGTAACTGTACTTCATATTTGTAGAAAAATAATCTTGCAGTTGGTACATATAGTCTTTTTGTTTACAAAGAAGCATTTTTTTTATTCGAATCCACAAAAGTACTTCTGATTTGATTCCAAATTGCCAGACAGCTGTCTGCTAAATTTTCGCCCTGAGCTGCCTGCATTATGGTGTGCTAACACCTACAACTAATGACTAAGAAAAACAGCCTTTCTGTGATTCACTGCAGAGGGGGAGGCAGGGAAGGGGATGGAAAAGCAACGAGTCTAAATGCCACTGATGATGAATAACTATTACAGATTTTTTTAAAAAAAGCTTAGAGACAATCCCTGAAGTGAGGCAGAAAGGTTTAACAGGCAAACAGTTATGCTCCATATGTGGCATCTAGAATGCTGGCTGCACTGACTACATGACAAGGCAATCAAACAAGCTATTGCTTGCTCCATGCTCTGCTTCTATGGGGATATGGTCCCCCATGTCTCCTCAAGTGTTAAGGGTGCTTGGAAAAGCTTTATTAACCCTCCCACAGCATGCTGGGATCAAGACAGTGTGAAGTTGGTCACTTATCTCCTGTTGTATTTTCCAGTTAGGCTGGCCTCAGTGGGAAAACTGCCTTTACCTCTTCCCGTAGTCTCCAGGTAACCATATTCAAAGGGAGAGCTGGTTTCTACCCTGAGGAAAGAAGGTCTAGCTTGCATAGGTCTGTGGCACCTTCCCAAATCCAGAAAAGTCCCATAGCTATAGAAGAGCCAATTACAAAGCTGAAAAATTAAAAGTAACCAATTTATATCAGAGTCAGGTCAGAATAAACTTGTTTCCCTTCCTGTGTTCAGTATTGCTGTACTTTATCGCAGGTGTTCACAGTGCTTGGCGTCTCCTGTACATATCACCTGAAGGAAGTAAACACGCAGTATCCAGTGATGCACACAAGTTATCCAGCCACCCTCTGCAGGATTTCACTGGCTTGTCAATTGGCATACTGAACTCTTACAAGCTCTGTTCTAGCGGCTCTCCTCACATCCAAGGCCAGCAAACTTCCAAGTAATGGAACATTACATAAAAGTAACATTTTTTCTTCTTTTATATACGTTGCTAGAAACTTGCCTTCATTTTTAGAAATGTTGTTCTTTGAGAAAAGGAGTTATTTATCACCTCACCAACAGTGTTTTACTTCCATGCCAGGCAACATGAACTAGGCTCTGCAAACTTCGCCCTTGCCCATGTACTTAAGCTCCCAACTCCTGTTTCAGTTCAGATACGTCCACATATGATCTTTCGCTTCTGAAACCTTAACACTGAACCTTCACACTGGACCCTTGATTCCCTATTCAAGGGAATCAAAATTCTTCTGCTTGTCCATCTCCCAAATGACAGTTGGCAGCACGAAACATCATTGCTTGAAATGCTTGAATTCTTTGCTTCACACACGCAGTAATTACTAAAGCCTTGCTTCTCAACAAAGCCAAAAACAGTTACAGCGTGTTCTTCAAAAGTACTTCCCACTTAAAAATGAAAGAAGACTTCGCAGAGCTATTATGCTGTCCAGTGAAAAAGAGATGAAACTATTTAAATCATGCTGTTGTAGATAAATATATCTCCCAGGTCTACTCTCCAAATAGTTTGGCATCAGTTTTGCTGCCAGTTCTTTTGTTCCCACCAGGTCTAGTCTCTGCATCCAATACAGAGCTCCACAATGCACTAGAGCTATCCTGATCACTGTAAATAGCACACTTCTCCCTGGCTGTCAGCTACACACTAAAATAAGGCTAGTGTAGTTTGGTGTTGGGCCATGCCAGGAATAAAGAAGAGTGATAGCATAGCTCTTATGATACTTCACTGTACAGAATCTTAATAGGAGTATGCACAAAATATATGGCAAGGAAATAATCGCTCCTCCGTTCTCTCTCCCCAAACAGGAGCTCTAGGCTGCATGTAGAATGTAGCAGTGAGGCTTTAAAGGCCTTATTATGTTAAGAAGCAATCCAAGTCTCATTTAGAGATTGATATTGTCTTCAATCTCTCTATTCATGCAAAGATACAGCCCATTAAAAGTAAATTTCATCATATGTGAATCCAGGCGGTATAAGCAACTACAGAAGTTTAATAATAGTTTAAATGTAATTAAATGGAAAAAACCCTCACTCCCCTCCCCTGCCATTCTCCCAACACCCAAAAAAATCCCAGCACTAGCACAAAGCTGCGTTTTGCAGCTCCACCATTAGAGCAACAGTTTTCAGAGTCAGAAGTTCCTCCAGGAATTCTAACAGACTGTGACATCTTCTGCAGGTCACTTCAGAAAAACACATGTATTTAACAGTTGAAAGTTATAGAAAAGATTATACTTTCACAGTATGATCAAATGAATGCCATTATGGTAAATTTAAATCTCATAACCTTACTATATTAAGTCACATAAACCCCTCATAAATAAAGAAAAATAGATCTGAATGTCAACAAAGTCTACTGCACCTTATAATGCAATCAAATAGGTTCTTCTGCACAAAGGTACAGTATTAAAATAAAACAAAACAAACACTACAACATAGAACCAAACATACACAACACTACCACCACACACACACACACTTGTAAGTTAATTTCACTTCAGTAACTGCAAAACAATCCCTCTCCAGCAGCAAAGAACATGGAAACTTCTAAAGCTCTTTTCCAGTTAAAGTAACACGTTCCTTCCAAAAAGGAAACTTGTCTATGCAGGAAGTTCCTCAAACTTTGCTCTGCAGCCTCTGCTTTTCTAGCATGAAAATAGCAAGGATAATAGAATTTATATTTTAGGTTCTTCTTAAATCGCACAGTACTACCTAAATGCCAGTTTATTATAACACTAAGCATCTGGGGCAGGACATAAAAAGCACTACAAATCCCACATGACAGGTGAATTTCAGACCATTATTAGTAGCAGCAGAATGGCCCACTTCAATAATTATATGTAGGCTCTCAGCAGTTTGATTTTGCTTGTCATTTTAAGACACCTCCACTGCATGCTAGAATAACATCCTAAAAAGAAATCAAAGTGTGAGCGTACTGTCATCAGCAAATGGGAAAAAATGCTACACAGATTAATGGTAGGGACTTGTCTGGAAATTGTTTTGTCACTCCAGAAGGTTTTTATCACCTGTAACTACTATGTTGCACTTCAAAATATAAACAGAACTTACTGTAATTCTCTTGAGGTTAAAACCTTGAAGAACTCCCAGTCACTTTTTTGCTCAGAGAAGCTGGTGCAGTAGATTTCCAAGGTCTTTTCGTGTGCAAAGCCAGTCAGGACTGCCTGAAAAAAGAGTTGCACACACAAATCAGGAGACTCCAATGCTAACTGGAAAATTACAGCCAGAAAGAAAAGGAGAGACAGATAGGGTACACACAGCAAAACAGTCCCCAACGCTAATCAGAAAGGAAAAGGTATGACTAGTAGGAGTACCATCTACTGCTGTTACTTACAGAAGTACCACCACAAAGGCAAACCGCCAAGACTGTGCCCTCAGAAAGCACACCCTCCTCCAAGCTTGCTCCTATAACTAGTGGTCCCACTGGGGAAAAGGAACAACCTGTGCTATGCAGCAGCCTGTCAATGAATCGGAAGAGGTGTGCATAGGTAAGGGGGGATGTGTGTGTGTGTGCAAATGCTTCCCATACACTTTTCCCATACACTTATCTCAAACCACCTATGAAAACAGACAACATTACCCAAATCCAGTGGGATACTGCTTCCAATTCAGTAAGGGGCTGCTACATCACATGCAGCTACTCCTTCTCCCCAGCCCACCAAACCAGCTAGCTGTATGGTGACACTCCCATCCAGCTTAATTAAATGGGATGTCTCTGCTCCTGGAGGATACGGAAAACGGACCTGTCCCGCATGGCAACAGCCACAGCAGAGTTTATCATACCAACAACACTCGTTTCAGAGTCTTGCAGGCACAAGGGGAGTTGAGTAAAGCACTGTTTGTTGCTTGGTGACTCACTACAATCCAAATCACTGCTTTTTGGCGCAGAAACGTGACCGAGCTTACAATACACACCACATACTTCCAAGCCCGACTCTTCCGCAGATGCCACCCTGCTTCCCCAAGACCTGCTGGCAGCGTTCAAGAGGGAGGAGATGAATTTCACCCTCCCTGCCTGGGAAGGTCACCGGTTCCCAGGCAGAGCCACGGGGATCGACCACCTCACAAGCCCCTTCCTGCTCCCCAGAAAGGAGGAGGGCACAGAGGCCGCCCCAGCGGAGGCCGGGAGCCCCGCACACCCCACCCCAGCCCCACCGGGCGCTGCCGCCCGCACCCCCGGAGCCGCTCACCCCCGCGGCTCTTGCACAGAGGGGCCCCGAGCACCACTGCGGAGCCGGAGTAGCCTCGAGCAACCCTCTCCGCCCGGGCTGGGGGAGAGGCAGGGAGCAGAAGCGGAGGCCCAGGAAGAAAATTGCTCGTTTCCACCTGAACAACCGAGACCCCAGGAAACCCCTCGCTTGCCGGGGCCGGCGCAGCCCCGCAGGCAGCCACCCGCCCTGCCTCACCCTCGGCCCGGGCCCGGCGAGGGGAGGGAGACTTCCCCAGACGTTACCCCCTGCTGCCGGCTGCCGCGTTTGAAAGGGCCGCCAGGGCAGCCATGGCAGAGCCACCCGCCCGACGCGCCGCGGGGAGGAGCAGGAAGCAGCCGCCGCTCCGCGCCGCAGGAAGCGGGCACTGAAGGGGGCGGGGGCGGCGGAGACCCCTCCTCCCGCCCCGCCTCGTCCGCAGCGCCCCGCGGCGGTCACCAGGAACGGCAGGGGGTCCTCGGCGGTACCTGCTGCGGCGGGCAGCCCCTGGGCCGGTGGGGCCTACGGCACGGCCCCGCCGCCTTCCCGCTGGCGTCAGGACCGGCAGGGAGAGCTGCGCTGCCGCCGCCGCTAGGTGGCGCCGGACTGGCGGCCGCGGGGCGGGCGGGGCGCGGGTGCTGAGCGGAGCGGCGGCGGGAAGCCGGTTCGCGTGCTGGTGCCGAGCGGGGCCGCGGCCGGCGGTGGGCTGGGTAGAAACTGACCCGCCCGTGCGAGTGGGGGTGTTTCTCCCCGCGCCTCGGCAGACCTGAGAAGGGGGGTCCCGGCACCCAGGTGTGCCGCCTCTGCCCCGTCAGGCGTGTCTCGGTGGCGGCATTCCCCGCGGCGGCCTCGAGGTGCCTCAGGTGCGAGGCAGTGGCGGTGTTTGGGGGTGGCTATCGGCTTCCCTCTTGCCCTCGTGTTGGTGGTTGTCGGCTCTCCTCTGTTCCCCCCTTGCATGGGATGAAGGGGTGAGGGCTGTGGGGCCAGTGTCCCCCCCGGCAAAAGGACCCGCTCGGCCCACTGAGTAGATATGAGCATGTAGATCCAATATACATAGGATGTTTGTGTTCCTTTACCAACGCAGGCTAGAACTTGCAATGTATTTTCCTTATAACTATAAACATTTGTGCTCTGGTGCTGGAAAAAGTGTCCAACTGTCAGTCGCCCGTCTTGAAGTTTCATATAAACATGCTTCCCTGCAGTCTCCGCATCTGTTCCATTTTCACCTGTACCTACTAAGTTAACGTCCAGCAAGGATCCTGTGAAGCCCATCTCATGTGAAACTTAATGGTTGCTGGAGTCATCGCTAGAAGAGTAGAACAAGTCGGCTGTTACATCAAAGCCGCCTTTCGAGCTTCCATTACCCTAAAAGGTCTTCTGCTTTCTATCATAAATATTTGTAACTTGTGGTCATAACTACCAGCCAGCTGTCCTCCAGCCTTGGAATGGCAACATCCTAAATGTAACGAAGGTGTAATAAACTTAAATAATTCATAATTTTTCATCTTGACTTTATAATAAATGTGTGTTTAACGGTCTGGAATGACTTTAAACACAGTAATGTTCTATGCAGTCTCTCTTTCCATGAAGTTTACCTGATGTCTGCAGCTTTCAGGGGCCCAGAGAGAGACTTTTGCACGTACTTGTCTTTATGCATGGGGTTGTATCTCTGGTGCCAAATCTTCAGCTGATATAAACTGTGACAGCTCTGTTGATTTAAATACGGCCTGTGATTTACACAAGTTGAGGATCTGACTCACAGACCTCAGTAGGGCTGTTCACATATTTAAAGGTAATTGAGTGTGTGTCTGCAGGCTCGGAGCTGATTCACTTGGAATTTTGTTCTAGTAAGAGCTGAGCAAAGGGTAGTTTACTCAATACTAGCAGAATATCCATTGCAAAGACTGAGCTAATTTAACCAGCTAATGTCATACATATGAAATCATGTTAGAACCTTAGACAGTTTTTCAGCTGAAATGTTGATTATAATAGGTAAGGTTCTGATTTTTTATATTTCAGATCAGATGCTGCTTTTATGCTAATGTGAAAACAACCTTTAAATATAGGAACTTGGTGCACTATATAACTCAGGACAAAATATCATGACTATAAATAGTTTTAAAATCATATTTAAATACTTGGTCTGATTATATTTTGTAATACTTAGAGTGAAAGTTTATGCAGAATATAAAAATACTGCCTGTGTCATCTGACTCCTTTGATGCACTGCATTAAAATTCCTATGTCTAAGTACATATCATGGAGTCAACTTTATTTCTCTTCTATTAATAGTTTGAAATTAGGTCACTGTTCTTTTAAGGATGGGCTAAGCCTGTACAACTGATTTTAAAGAAATTACCTATATATAAATGTTTGAGTTTTTTCTCATGCTCGCCTACAGTGACATGTTCCTTATCTATAATCAGTAATTTTACTGTCTGTTCTGGCATATATGTTCTATGCTGGCAGGTTTTTTTAGATTTGTTTGTAGTGACCCCTGCTGCAAAAGATTAAGACTGACATTTCTCTAAATTTTTAAAAAGGCATTTACTCAATTATTTCAGAATTCAGTTTAAAAGAACCAACCAGTTGTAAATTCAAGTCAAGTATATAAAATTCAAAACTCCTTAATTTGGATCACTTTCAGTAAAATTAGTCTAATCAAACAAGGTTTTTTTTCCTCTCCTAAGTGTGTAGGATTTACTTTCTAATGCAATGCAACATAGTTACAAAGTGAAATAGCTTTTCATGTCCCAGATGCAATGCTTGTTCTTTGTGTTATTGTTCTTTGATAAGGGCTAGACTTGACACCAATAAATCAGTGTCTGAATTGCTGCATGTTAATGTTTTTAGAGCTCCACTCAGGAAACCACATGCTTACATTTATCTATATTCAGGATAGCAAAATAGTAAAAAAGCAGATAAAAACATAGGACTAAGTTTAAACACAGATTACCCCTCTGGCTTCAGAAGAACTTAAGTGTCAGTCTGTTCCAGTGTTCCCCTGAATAGAATGCTTTCTCAAGCTTGGGCTTAAAAATTCTTCCGCACAAGGTATGGGTATGTGCTCTTTCACAAGCAAAAATCCACCTGTGCTCCATGCTGGCCAAAAGCTGTGTAGCCACAGCTAGTGCAGCACTTAGCCTGAACTAATGGGCCCTGCTAATGGAGAGTGCATGAGCTGCAGCTTTATGTTGTTTCGGCTTCCTAGCAGTCTGCAGGCTGGACAAAATAAGTGTATACTTGTTTGCAAAAGACACTCCAGATAGAATCACAGTAAAATCTCTCATCTATATATTAGTACAAATGTTATCATACAAATATATATGCCTGATATGTTTTCTTAAAACTGTGTTTAAAGAGTGTTATTTAGCAAAGCCAAGCAAAAAGCTATGCTTAGAGCTCCTCCTGTAACCTTTATACTGCCCTTTGTGCAAATACTTCCTGAAGAAGGGAGGCATCCCATAGAAAATTGTGAGACTGTCAAAGTGAAATAACCACAAAGAGGCAGAACTAAAATCTGATGAGGAACCTGAATTGTCCCTTTCTCCCTGACCGAGTCCTTCATGTTGCATTCTCAGTAGCATTCTAATATGGCTGAGTGGCAATTTTGTAAGTCTGAAAGAACAGTAAAAGTTAAATTGAGTGCAGTTGTCCCATATCCTATATTACCAGTGGGGACTGAATCCTGTATCTTTTCCACAGTAGCCATAGCTTGATATAAAACCAGTGAAATTTGTTGTTTTAGTGTAGGATGATGGATTATGGGTGCTAACAGTGGTCAGTGGGAAGAAACTGAGCATAGCTGCATTTCTTTCTCTTTTTCTGGGAGCTGGAAAATTGGTGCCACCTGAAAGGTCAGGAAGGGAGGTGAACCAGTGGGGCAATGTGCTGGCTCCTCCTCTCTCCTCCTTGAGAACTGGCAGAAATCTAGTCCTTCACAGTGTTCCTGAAAATTTTCTGGGGGCAGATGCTGGATTATTTATGGTATGAGAGCGCAACCTGTTTCTTGGCCACCCTGCAGGAACATGCTGAGGGTCGTATGGTTTGTACTCGGGCTTCATAAAGAATGTAATCCATACTCCTATTTCTTACCTCAGCACTTTGGCAGCTCATGAGCTAGGTTCTTCTGCAGCCATTACTGCTGCTTTGGTGATGATGTGAGCTGAACCATGAGATGTTCATGTGTTTTGTTATCATCTTGGCAGACACAAATTTCCGAAGGATTACAACTGGGAGAAGAGACTTGGTGATTTTTAAGTTGTCTGTTTCTCAACAAAAGGTGACAACATGTAATGACATATAGGTATATGTATATAGGGGAGGCCAGAAAGACAGAAGAACTCTGCCAGTGTCCTAAGCTTGTCAGACACCGGAAGGCCCCAGTCCAGAAGTAAGAGAACTGCATGAACTTAAGCTAATGAGCACTGCTGAGAGGCAGGGTATGTTAGTTTGGGCATGGTGCCACATCAACATGACTCTACATCTTCCAGACGGAAGCTAGCTTATGTCTGGGCAGCTCAGAGCATGAGCAGAGCTTGCTTGTATCTGCCTGCACCTGTCTGCATGGCCTTACAGAAGAAAAAAGCAGTAATTTCCCAAATAATTAGGAAAGGCCTTTAGCAAACAATGCAGGCATAAGAGCATCTGCCAAAAAAAAAAAATTGCCGTGCTTCAAAACCTCTGCGATTTCTCTTTGTCTACAAGGCCTAGAAGAACATGTCCAGTGTTGAGTCTACTGTCCATCTTGCCAATGTACCCTCAAAGTGCTTTTGTAATACCCGTCTGTTTTTGTTTTCTTCTGTTTCTTCCTGCCTTGTATTTATATTGAAAGGTCTCTGGGAGAGAGACCATCTCACTGCCTGTGTTTGTACAAAAATACAGAGTGATGGCATCTTCATCTGTGCCTCTGACTCCTAAAGATTGCTGTGTACCCAGCAGTGATATGGGTGATCTGTATTAAGTAACCACTTGATTTGGGACTAGTAGAAATGTCAATCAGCAGAAACAGAGATCTGTCAGGAAATAGTTTGCACTGCATTCATATTTTCTACTTGCCAGCTGGAGAAAGCACCAATGTTTTTATTTTGTGTGGTAGTGAGTGCTTGTAAACAGAAGGTCCCTGTCACTGTTACTTTTGCCACTACTGCAAGCTTTTCACTTTGGTCAGATAGTTACATCCTACCTTTAGCCTATGCCCTGCCTATCCAGAATACTCATGTGACCTCCACCATTGCAGACTTTGGATGTCCCACAGTCTTTAAAGTATTTATCGTGATGCTTTCTCAAAATGAGGGTGCTCTGTGCTCAGATCTTAAGTTCCACTTTGAAGAAGACTCTGCAACCAACTCTCTTAGTCCAACAAACACATACTGAATCTACTGGCCATTGCTGTGTAATTGTATTGTAATGTTTACAGCAGCTCTTCTTTGAGTGTGGATGATGCAAGGTGCATGGTCCATATGGTGTAGAGTCCCTATGCACATATAGGATGAAATACCTATTGTCAGAGTGTGTTTAAAGAGCTTCTGAATTGCTCCAGAAAGCACTGGTATTTAACCTCTCAGCCTTGTTGTTTCCCTGTTGTGAAGGATGAAGGCACAGAAAATTACATGCCTTGTGCAGAGGTAGAGAATCATACTCTGCATCTTCAAATCCATTGGTATTCCATACATGATATATTAACTGTACAGCTGCAGAGAGGAAAATGGTGTGGCTCGTCTCATGACTGATCCAGCAACTGTTTTGCAGAATTACTCCTGAAGCTCTGTTACATGCTAATATGTTCAATCTATATACATAAGGGAATGGAAAAACAACTAAATCTTGGAAGGAATGTAAGGGATACCCAAGGGTGTTTAGACTGAAGTGTAGACTATTGTTCCTGGGTTACTGCATGCATCTATTTCAAAAGAGAAGTTCTCTTCAGAACCAGAAGCAAACAGTGGCTTAGGGATTGCTAGAGGCCAATTCTACTTCTGTAGAAGTCAGTTATGATTTCTGTAAATAAGCATGCTCAAGACTATAGTAAAATTTTTTCTAGGCTGTGACAGTTTTTTGGAAGAAGTCACACTTAGGGGAATCGAAACTTAAGTACTTCATTCCAAGTTAGTCCACTGAACTAGCAAAATCCATTACTCCTGTACCATTATCCATATAAAGGCATGTATCCTCTTTATTTTACCCCATGTATATATATTATTGGGTTTTTGCCTATCAGTTCTCTGCATGTGGGACTAGGATGCCTCTGAGGCAAATCAGAGTTTCCAGTTTCCTCTGCTGACTCTGCAGAAGCACCCAGGTCAGGACCTTCAACAGCCATGAGGCTGCGTGTCTTGTTACAAAGGGACCGAATAAATCACTTCTTAAAACAGGAGATGATGTTGCCAAGTGGAGGGACCTCAAAATGTGTCCATTATTCCTGTCTGTTCGAATAGCAGCTTAAGTGCTTACAAATTGATCAGATGATTTCAGCAAGCTACAAAAAGGGCTTTGGTCTAGAGAACATCAATCCGAACCTCAATTTCCTCAGCTACAGATGTCCTGTATGACCTTCAGTGAGTGACTTTTTGTGCCTCGGTTCTTCGTCGCTAAAATGGGCTACTAATAACTGTTCCTAAAGCGGTGTGTCAGGATAAATGATGACTATGATACACTCGGGTATTAGCATATAAAGGGGCTGCATAAGAATCCTAGATTTTAGCAACTGTAGACTTTACAGGAAAATTCCTGTCAGAAAAATTTTGACTAGTTGCAGTTGGTACATGGACAGTAACAGTATCTGATGTTTGCCATGTTCCCTACTTGTCTGTTACTGACTGACACAACAGTTATGCAAGCATACTTAAACAGTTCTAACCAAGAATTCTAGGGATAATTTTGAAACAAGAAAGTTTGTGCACAGTCAAAACGTAGGTCATAGTACTAGATATCATGATACAAATCAACATCTTTATTTCTCAGTCATCACTTGCTCTCTTTTCCCATCTTTGAAAGCAAGCTGGTACTTTAAAATTCAAAAGACTTTAAGTGGGTTTTTATGCATGTGGCAAGTCCAAACAACTGTGAAGATGAAAATAAGAGTCATGTAAGGCCTTTATCATTTGCCTGAAATTCTACCATCTTCAGCAGAGCTGCAGCTGGCGGTGGATTAGCCTGATCCTAGGTGAGAGCTGAGAAAGATTCAGCTCTTGGCTGGAGGGAGAGATGTGTTTTCCCTTCAGATCCAGCTCTTCTGGAACTGAGGACTGCTGCCAACAGCTAGACCATGGTGTGGCCTTCCCCAAGTGAAGTTAGAGCTTGCTTTCTGGTTGTGCTTGTAAGGCATGTCAGCAGTTTTATGAGCATAGCAGCCTGCAGTTTTGTTAAAAATACTTTGAAAATGCCTGTTAGTTGTCCTAATGACCATTCTTTTAAATAATTACAGTCTGTCTTGCAGACTCAGTCACAATATCTGTACGGAGTATTTTGTAACCAGGCCAACATTCTGCAAGTAACATAAACATATGTAGTGCCTCATCTCTGCTAGATTTAAAGCGATGTTATTAGGTTCAAGAAACAGTGCTCCAGCAACCTCAGCTTTACTAGCAAGCCTAGAAAATGGCCAGTTTGGGTGCTTGTATTTGTCTCATTTATCCTGCAGCATCTCAGGTCATTCATTCTCTGACACGAAGTTCCAAAAATTCCCGTGAATGGAGAATGTTGACACATACATAAAACTTGGTTGCTATTTCTGTAAAATAACTGTTTCAGTAACTAACTATATATAGGCAGAAGTAATTGCTTCTGTAAATAAAATACCAGTGAACACATTACAAGATTAAAGAGAAACTTTGAGCTTCCATCACAGCTATTTGCCAACTCCCACCCATATACACACGATGACTTTGCAGTCATAGCTCTGCAATGCCACGAGACTTAATTTAGGATGTGTGTGGCATATTACACTTCCTCACATTCCAAAATTAAGTGTTCTTTCATTAACTGCTTAGTTCTCATTTTAGCTGGCCACTGCACCTTTCATTGGTGAAGAAAAGTACAATCATTTCACCAAATATACTTCAGTGCAATTATTTATTTGTTATACGCACTTGATAGTTAGGATTTACTAATGCATAGTAAAGGCTCTAGGTGACCATGGGGATTTGGATGTATTATGTAGAGAATATTATTTTGAAACTCCCAGTCTTTAAAAAAAAGTCTCTTTAAAATGGCAGTTATAGGTAGCAAAAGTGAGATAAACTGCTAGAAGATCAGAAGTTATGTATATTAATAAATGTGTGATCAATCTTTGAAAGGGAAGGTGATATTAAATAGCTTTAATGCTATTCTGCTACAGGAAGAGACACTTGTTAATTACCTTTGAAGGAAGATTTACAGTGATCTCTACCATTCAGTGAAGGAGAAGAGTTATTGCTCATAAACTGTGGGGTTTTTACTTACTGCTGCTAGTAAAACTAGAAAGCCTGCTCATCCTTTATACCTGCTATTGGTAGGGACTTAACAAGTATACATGTGAGAAGTATAGAGAGCACCTACATAAGGGTTTGGAAGTCCCTTATTTTTTCTTCTGTATTTGTCATTACTTAGACAAAGCTGGTTTCACATGTGGACCTCTCAGAAAGAATGCAACTCTATTCCTATGAAATAC
Source organism: Podargus strigoides (assembly GCA_028020825.1). NCBI lineage: Eukaryota > Metazoa > Chordata > Aves > Caprimulgiformes > Podargidae > Podargus > Podargus strigoides. Next base: position 93,628,877 of record CM051619.1, on the reverse strand, counting down.
CTTTGGTTGATTCAGTCCTTATTGTTGTTTCTATTAATATTATCATAAGATCTGGGAGCTGCTGTGATGAAGCAGGATGCTACCAAGCTGTAGGTCGAAGAAAAGCAGGTCAGTATTGTGAGCACTTGTGTCACAGTAAAGGAGAGTTGAAGAATAGTAGCCCATTAAAGTCTGAAGCCCAATGGGCTGCCTTGATTGGAACTCCCAGCTGACTCAGGGCTACTCATGGCCTGCCTGCATGGCTGGCCCATGGGTTTGTGCCTGGGGAACCTGGACAGCTGCTAAGCTACAAAGAACATCCCTATAAAGGGCATTTCATACAGTTTACAATAAATACATTATCATCCACTTCATGCAATCCACTAATAATCAAGAAAGAGAAGAAAACTATCCACATTTGGTGATGGAATAAGGAAAAAGGTGAGTGGCAACATGTCACAGCTTGCCAGCTTCAAATACCTTTCTGAACACTGTGTCTAGTCAGTAGACTTGTATTTCCAGAGTAAGGAGTATTAAGTTTCAGTGGAAGACTTGAACTGTGCCATTAATGACCTAATGGATGAAGTAGGATTCGGTGTTTTTTACTGAAACAATCTCAGACTTGAAATATTTGAACTCCCTCTCACTTCTGCTTGTCTGTTTTCCTGGTAGATATTCATGGGGATCAAATTGTTGGATAAATTTCCGAATCAGCAGAAGACATCTGAACTCCTTCCAGAACAGCAAGATAGAGGTTGTTAAAACTAGGTGTTTTAATCCATTATACCTCAGTACAGTGCTATAACTTTAAAAGGTGCTAAGTACAATGGGAGCTTTGTCTCATGTTCTTGTCATCGGTCCTGGAGACCAGAACTTCAATATTTAGATATCCCAGCACATTTAAAATTGTTAGTTTCTGTCCTTTTAGAGTGAGAAGTGAAAAAAAACGAGGCAAAGTTTTCTTGAGGACTGGCATTTCTTAGATCATAACAAAATTAAAAAAAACACCTCAAAACAAACTAGGTGTGATGTTTCTGTCCTGTGCCATTATTGAAATATTCTATTGAAATATTCATAAAATATGCTACTGAAACATCTGAAAAACGTTATTAGTCCACACGTAACTTAGAAACGTTTGGAATGATATTACTCAAACTTTTATATAAAAAAAAAGAATAGGCAAAACTAGAACAGTTTCAGTCCAAAAAAAGTATTTTATAAACTTACAAATATATCAGCACAGACTTAGAAAAAAAAGTGTTAGAATTATAGATTAAATTCTACTTTCATAGTATTGGATAATACCTGGTTTTGTAATACTGAATACTCAGTAATTATAAAACCATATTACCGTTTTTAACCTGATCGCTATCCCCCCTTTCCTTCCTCTCTCCCTTATGACCCCATAGTGCAGATCACAGCTTTCTGTGTTTTGGAGCAAGGTTCAATAAGGGCAAGTGTAGGGTGCTGCACCTGGGGAAAAAGAATGCCAGCCACCAGTATAGGTTAGGGGGGGACCTCCTGGAAAGCAGTTCCGAGGAGAAGGATCCGAAAGTCCTGGTAGAAAGTAAATTATCCATGAGCCAGCAATGTGCCCTTGCCGCCAAGAAGGCCAATGCCACCCTGGGCTACATAGGGAAGTGTGTGGCCAGTAGGTCGAGGGAGGTCATTCTCCCCCTCTACTCTGCCCTGGTGAGGCCGCAACTGGAATACTGTGTCCAGTTCTGGGCTCCCCAGTTGAAGAGAGACAGGGAACTACTGGAGGGAGTCCATCAGAGGGCAACAAGGATGATTGGGGGATTGGAGCATCTCCCTTATGAGGAAAGGCTGAGAGAGCTGGGACTCTTTAGCCTGGAGGAGACTGAGGGGTGATTTAATTAATGTTTACAAATACCTAAAGGGTGGGTTGAGGGAGGATGGAGCCAGACTCTTTTCAGTGGTTCCCGGTGACAGGACTAGGGGTAACGGGCACAAGCTGGAACATAGGAGGTTCCATTTAAATATGAGGAAGAACTTCTTTTCAGTGTGGGTGCCAGAGCACTGGAACAGGCTGCCCAGAAAGGTTGTGGAGTCTCCTTCTCTGGAGATTTTCAAGACTCGCCTGGATGCAGTCCTGAGTGATGTGCTCTAGGGGATCCTGCTTTTAAGCAGGGGAATTGAACTAGATGATGTCTGGAGGTCCCTTCCAACTCTGAAAATTCCGTGATTCCATGATATGTTGGAGGAAGAGGTACATAAAGGAACAGTGCTCCTTTAATTTATAAATATGTGTTTATCTTAATAAATAAGTGCCAACATTTCTCTCCAGGCTAAATGTAGTGTAAAAAATTCAAATACCAACTGGAGCATGAGAACATAAAACAAAAATCTCATTAGTTTGAAAGGGATACACAGATATGTTAATGTCAGTATAAACAAACAGATTAAAACAAATAAGTGGGGGTAAATGAAAGTGAAGCAAAGATGTATTACATAATCTGAATTAATATGTACATTTCATTATTTATTTTATTAAGGATGAGGTGGTGTAGGGACTGTGGTACCTACAGGAATAGTACAGTAATTCAAAGGCGGAAACATTAGTATTTTATCTATGCTACTTTTTAAAGCATCACATCTAGACCTCCAGATGAAGTGAATTTCTTCCATGTCCACTAAGGATGGGTGAAGGATACCAGATTCCTCAGGCTCAGATAAAATGTTAAAACCATGGATATTGAGGGTCTCCCAAGGGATTCCTTCAGTTATATTAATATTATAGATGGGAAACATTTTTCATGAATAGCACAGAAAAATGTCATGCCCTTATGATTATGACATGAATTTTCATCAAATTATTTTGACAGTTATGGCCAGAACAAAAAATAAATACACAATGGTTTTATTAATTTATTTTTTCCAAAGAAATAGTCTAATTAATGTAATTTAAACATTTTAATTAACATTCAGACTACCTGGAAAAAATCATTCATGTAACTTGTCCTATCTTGGATTTGTTAGGAGTCAGCAGCCCTACACTGGATTCCTTTGGATCAGTTGCCTATTTAACTTTACAAGAGTAGCATTAGGGCAAGTATGTATCCATTTGTTTAAATTCAGATAACAAGAAGTAATTGACATAACTGTATGAGATTTAGATGAAGGCAGTCAGCCTTCACACATTTATTTTGGAGTGTCTGCTTTCCTTAAAAAAAAACCTAACCCCCCAAACTTCTATTTTTATAGGAAAGCTTTAAATTCCATAACACTTGTTTTCATTTGAGAGCTAGATTGGTTTCAGATACTGAACATTTGTAGTCTGTGCTATTGCTTTTTTCTTTTGGCCCCCAAATGCTTGATATGTCCAAAAGCAGAAATATTTATGGTAGAGAGAGAGCAAAAGTATGTCTCTTAGAAGTTATCTGGTAAACATAGATAAATTTACACTTATTTTTTAATGTATTTATATAAAATAAGAAAGAAAACTATTGTTTTCTTTCATTTTCATAAGGAAGAAACCCTTTTTTTTTTTTTTTTTTTTTTTTAAATTCGATCAAGTACAAATTTTCTTTGCCTTTATGGAATAGCTCTCAAATCCTAAAATGAAAGTATGAAAGTCAAGAAGATGCTTTGAGGATAGACGCATGAAAGTTTTGTAGAAAGCTATGAGGTTGCAGAGGTGACTAATTAAGTGAAGTAGTACTAACGCAGACCCGTAGCGCTTTGCTTGGGCTCAGAAGCTCACTATACCTGTATGCAATGGGAGTGGATTGTGCCCTGCCTTGCTGCAGGATCACATCCTTTGCTTTCTGTCTCTCTTGTGCTGTGTTAGAAGAAAATGGGATTACACCAAAGGAAGAAATGTTTTGCTTTGTTGAGAGCTTCTACTAACTAGTGTAGAAAAGACTAAGAAAAACAGATGAAGCTTTTAGCTGGATAGAGAGTGAGGTGGGTATGTTTCAGGCATGTAAATGCAGATAAAAAATGGAGTATGACAAACTTACTACCTCATCCATAAATGTATAAAGGAGAAAGAAAAGTAAAATCAACTGTGAAGGAGTAATTGTGACCTGCTAATCCTTTCTGTCTTTATTCTGTTTGTGAACTCTACAGTCATGATTCATGTTAGTTTAGTGGTCAACTGTTTCCTATTCTGTGTTTGCCAGTAGAGGCCCATTAGGCATCACCACGTGGGAAAAGCCATCTTTTTCAGTCCTCACCTCAAAGTTTTCTCCCAGCACTGACTCCCTTCCTTCCTTTATGAGTAGTATGTTAGAGAAGAAAACATTGCTGGTCTGTCCACATCTTAAAAGAGTTGAAACTGTCAACTATACTAGGAAATGAAGCTTGGCTTCAGACACTTTAAGATATAAATATTATGTACTTCTGTAGCTAGGTACTACGTCTCAGTTCTCCAAAGACATGTGCAGGAATAGGTCTACTGAAGAGTCCCAAATCCTGACATTTCATTTGTAGAGTGTTATGCACATATATACAGGCCTTTTTAGGCTTTGGCTGTCATCATAACTGGTTAATGAAGCCAGGTAGAAAACAGCTCAGCATGTCCTACATGTCTTGAGTGGCAATACTGCAAATACTGTAAATCATTACATCACTTCTTTATTCTGCCTTAGTTTCTCAATTTTAAGAAGTTTGAGTTCTTGAATACTACAGTGGGAAAAGACTGGAGGAAGGCTGTGGGAATCATGAGATACAAGTTTTATTAATGACTCTGTTAATGACTTCATATGTGATTTTAAGCAGGTGATTAGGACTAAATTCTCAAAACTGTCCACTTAACTTGAGATACCTAAAATATCTCATCAGATATTTTACAATTAAAGCACTCAAAATTCAGAGACACTTCTAAAATGTAGCCCTTTAATCATTCAATTTCTCAGTCCTCCTCTATGTAAAGTGATGATAATGCCTACTTTTGAAAAGCATGTTTTGTTTATATGTAATTCATACTACTGAACTGATGCATAATTTAAAATAATCCAAAAAATTAGCAGAAGCTGGTAATTACAGTTACACTTTGGGCACACTTATTACTCTGCCGCAGCTTATCACCTGTGAAATGAGTTAGCCTTCAAATGTCACATGTAATAGTGACAGATGCTCCAAACTCTGTACAAGGCTCTGGGTAAGACAGTAAGATGAATCCTAGCAATGCTTCAGTTAAGCACATATACCTTGCCACTATTCTCAGGAACCTTACTACATCCAGTGACAGCTAGGCACACAAATATCACAGAGTGGCTTGGGTTGGAAGGGACCTCAAAGATCATTTAGTTCCAACCCCTGTGCCATGGGCAGGGACACCTCCCACTAGACCAGGCTGCTCAAAGCCCCATGCAGCCTGGCCTTGAACATTTTCAGGGAGGGGCATCCACACTTTCCCTGGGCAACCTGTTCCAGTGTCCCACCACCCTTACAGTCAAGAATTTCTTCCTAATATCTAATCTAAATCTACCCTCTTCCAGTTTGAAACCATTACCCCTTGTCCTTTCACTACATGCCCTTGTAAATAGCTTTCTTGTAGGCCCCCTTCAGGTACTGGAAGGTGCTCTAAGGTCTCCCCAGGGCCTTCTCTTCTCCAGGCTGAACAACCTCAACTCCCTCAGCCTGTCTTCATAGCAGAGGTGCTCCAGCCCTCTGATCATCTTCATGGCCCTCCTCTGGACTCACTCCAGCAGCTCAATGTCCTTCTGGTGTTGGGGGCCCCAGAGCTGAACACAGTACTTCAGGTAGGGTCTCACGAGAGCAGAGAGGGAGAATCACCTCCCTCAGCCTGCTGGCTACGCCTCCTTTGATGCAGCCCAGGATACATTTGGCTTTCTGGGCTGCAAGCGCACATTGGCGGCTCATGTTGAGCTTTTCATCAACCAACACCCCCAAGTCCTTCTCCTCAGGGCCGCTCTCAATACATTCTCCACCTAGCCTGTATTTGTCAGGTTTCCCTGACTCAGAACTTCCATTATTTTTTAAATTTCTTCTGGGGTTCTCACAGTAAGTAGTTCAGCAGAACAGTAGGCCTTTCTAGCCTGTTCTGGTGTGCTGTGTCCTGCTGTATGTTGTATGGCTTGCACTCCTGTAGTGTATGGAAGCAGAGAGTCAATTCTGTTTCCTGGAGGGCAAATACAGGCAGATTCCCGCAGAGAGTTTATTTTTGGGAAGTCCACCTCAAATGGGGAACAGTTTCCAGTAGCAACAATACTGTGGTACTCCACAGAGAGACCTAGAAAGAGCAAAAGCCAACAGGAGTGCAGATAAATGGCAACTGATGCCAAAATGCATTGAGTGTCCAGCCTCAGGGGGCTGTGACGATTGTGACAACCTGAGGAAATGGAATGAAAGGAATTGCATTTAGCCCTAGACTACACTTGCTCCTTGCCTGAAATTGCTTAGCTGGTAGAGAAGAAAGGAATGAAAAAGACTTGTCCTTTTCCCTGCTTACTCTGCATGGTTGGTTTGGGTTTGGATATAGGGGTTTTTTTTGACACAATACAAACTCATTCATTCATGCAGCATATACACTGGGTTTTTTCTGTGTGCTGCTCAAGAAAGCACCAGCCTGGGAAGACAAGACTGAAGTTCACATTCCTCTCCTCTTCTGCTCCTGATGCAGAGAGTGAACTGTACCTTTAGAGAAACACTTCTTCCAAGACACATCCCATGCATGTGAAGAGGCTGATCTAGGGCAGGGGGTTTTCTCTTGCAGCTTGATCCATTCCAGAATTCTCTTTTTGTAACTGTCCCAAAATTACTCCCAGCAAGCACAATCTAATCATTGAGTCTGAATATCAACAGTCTCCTATTATAGTCCTGAGCAACAACAGTTAACTGCAAGTTTCCCAGCCCAAGAAACCCGCTGTAAATTCTCTGGATGAGGTCTGATAAACCAAGATCAGATCAGATCTGGGTTTTACCCTCCATGACTTTCTCCAGCAACTCCATGTCTAGAATAGCAAGAATCCTGCAAATGACGAACCCACAGCGAATGCTGCCAGCAAGGAAAACTACAAATGTGAAGGCTGAGAGGATATATGTATTAGACCAAGTGGATGCCTATTTATATATTTGGAATACAATTCCAGTATAGGAATACCACTGTATTTTTCCAGAGAGACGTACAGTTCTAAAGCTTTTTATATCAGTATAATAAAATCACCATCCACAAGCAAGAAAATAATAAAAAAACCCCACAATGGTGAGAGTCCCTGGCACAGTTGTGTTTGTCTGGGATCATGCTGCTCTACAGCCCTGCCTAACTGAGCCAGAAGTCTCTAGCCTAGATGTGACCTCAGCATATGTTCTGCTGAGGTGGTATGTTTTTGTAGCACATGCATATATGCTTGAGCTGGCTCTGATCTATGTAGCTCAGATAAGAACTGCTAGGAAGGTCTGATATCATGGGTTTTGTTCTTGGCTAGCAAACCAGATGCATACCTGAAATCAGGCTGGCCAGGCTGCACTGAAGTCACTGTGTCACTGTGTCTGCCAGAACTATGTACCTTAAAGCTGCAAATGCTGCAGTCCCACATCCGTTGCAATGCAGATGTATTCTGAGAGATTTATTCCCAGTGAAAGCTAACAAATTGAGGTGGTGTTTAGTACGTTCTTTTAAAAGATGCTGGGAAGAGTACCAAAAGTATAATTAAACTAGAGAGAGTTGGAGAGCTAATTAATCACACATTGACAAGATCTCTTATGCTGAGACATTTCACAGAGAAAATTAGGAATGCCTTAAGTAACTTCTCAGGTACATGCTTTGCGAGTGAAGCATAAATTAGTAAGAAATTGGCTGGACACAAGGGAAACCTTGGAATGGAGTTGGAGGTTGGTCCAAGCTCAACGAGACAGGGCTTTTTCTTCACCTTTAGAAAAGATTAATTAGCTATTGGTATACCCTAGAGATCATTTGCAGGATGACAGGAGTGAAAATGCTCTTGAGGATGCTTTTTTTCATAGCTGGGTGTCCAAAATTAGATATCTAAAAAACAATTTGACTTTCAAAGATAGCCAGCATTTGCCAGCAATCTGATTTCTTGCCAGGAAGGGACTGATCCCACTAACACTCAACTATTGCACTTGTATAAGCACATCCATTAGGTTCAAAGGAATTCAACGGATATACTCATACTAGTGAACGTCTTTGCATACATGATGCTTGGAATATGATCATGCCTAGTGTGATTCAGAGCAAAAGTTCCTCAAATTTCACAAGGTATATAACTTGGGTTCTGGCTTTCATTTAATTTTTGATACAAAGACATTTCTAAAATTCTCTCCTTGCATGCAAGCCTAATTTTATTCCATGTTGTCCTCCTTTCCCAGGAACAGAACCATGGGCCAGCCAAGGCAGACAGACCATTATTAGCCTTGAGTCATCTGGGAGTTTCAGTCAGGGCAGCTGACCAAAGCTGACTCACAGGTGTATCCCATACCACTGACATCAAGCTCATTATAAAAGGAGGGAGTTCAGTAAGAGTAAGTTTTTCTTCCTGGGGCTCTTTTGTCTTGGTCTTCTGCTGATCTGAAGGATAAGGCTGAGTATAAGTTTGTGTACTTTATGTTGGTGATTGTATTAGTTTTGCTATTTCATTAAATCTGTTTCTACTTCAACCTGTGGGGCTTCTCCCTTTTTTTCCCTGATTCTCCTTTTCAGCTGGGAAAGGATCATTGGGTGGTAGAACAACTGCTACAGTTTAGCCCTAGGTACTGGCTAAATGTAGACACTTCTGCATCTCTATAGTATAACTTTAAGAAATTAAACACATTTAAAAAAAAAAAAAACCAACACAAAATTCAAATTTCCTCTCATTCTTTCATATTGCTGCACTTGGAAAATCCTGAAAATATGCTGGTATTTCTCAAAGCAATTCTTCAGGAAAGCACTAAAAATTGTTTTATGCATTAGTTCTGTGAAGACTTAGCCAGACATGTTCTCCTGCTACTCGGACTGTTAACAAAAAAAAAAATCCTCTTGAAAATCCAGTCAAACTGTCTATCAGCCTTGGGCGAGCACATCTCAAAAGCAGTTGCAATTGTGGCTGCACTAATTGAGTAACCCCTATTAAGACTCCTGGAAGGACTTTACACACTCCCTCCACCAGATAGTGCTGTTTCTCCACAGAGCTATGGAGGATTCACAGGCCAGGGAAAGGTCAGGGGCTGACTCAAGGTAACGAACTGCCTGCAGCTTGCTCGTCCCTCCCTGCCACGGCCACTCTACGTGAAACGGGAGGTGCAGCCTGAGAGGGATTTGCGGGAGTAAACGCGTGTCATGGAAGGCTGTTGTCTGCAGATGACGGCGTGCTGGTGTTGCCATCAATGCCATTCGTTACCAGTTGGATGTGTTTTCTTTCTGAAATTAACAGTGCAAATAGAAGCTGATGTAAATAGGACGCACTTTTATAGTCTCTCGGGGATCTTTTCCTTGCAGCTTTACAGGACACCCTAACAATGCAGTTGCCTTCCAAGTAACTGGTCAGACTGAGGCAACACTAACAAAAATCAAAATACTGATGTGCAGAACACTCTTGCAGGTGAGCAGCGTACGCCGGGAGCAGTCCTGACACAGAGCTACGCACAGTTTCATCTCGGGGCTGAGCAGAGGGATTTATACCAGCAAAAGGTACTTCTGGGGAGTAGACAGAACTTAACCAGTCCTGAGTCTGCATACCCTGTAGGCCCTCTGTGTCCTTTTAAAAAAAAAACAAAACAACACAGCTGGGAAGAATACCTAAAGGTTAATAACCACAGGGCACAGTTTACTCATCTGCTGTAGCCTTTGTAGCAGTACAGACCTGCATCTAGAGTGCTCCTTACTGCCTTTCTGCAGAAGTACTGCATGTGTTATATCTTCCTCTCCTGACTCTCCCATGAGAAATAGAAGAAATAGCATTTGTTTTTCAACTTATAAAGAACCAAATCCTCCCAGACCCACAGCAATAGAAAAAAAAATTAAAAAAATAAGCAAACAAATGTTTAAAAACTTTTTAAGTAGAAAATGGTACGTACAGTTAGCTGGAGTGTTCTTTGCTGTCCGCTACTTAGAGTTTTTGAGACCACTGAGCCAGTTTTTCAGATGAATTTTGCAGGAAACATTGTAATGTTGTTCAATGTAACTGAGTTACTGGATTTTAAGAATACTGTTCTGGGGTCTTTTGGTAAGTTTATAACTGCTTAGTGTTAAAAGTTCAGTCTTGGCATAAACATGCTTTCCCAAAGTATAATAAAAAAAATCCCAAAAAACAACCAGTGCAAGGTATGTGTATTTTCCTAAGGAGTGTAAGGCTTGAGCTATCTGATCCTAAGTGAGCTTGTAAATCTTTACTCGTGCAGGCAGTCTTCTTAGAAAAACTTATTTGTGAAACCAAACCTTAGCTTGTTTCAGCACATGGAAAAGTGCAGATGGCTCAATTTAGCTATCAGGGTCTAGCTGTATGTTGCATATGTAATTAGCCAAATATAAGGTTTATTTATATTACTTTGTATGCTGTGTTAATATTGTTTGTATTTATTCAGACTTTCGTAATATGCATGTGTGATCTCACAGAGATGCCAGGTCATTACGCTCACCATGGAGACTGTGTTTACTTAAATCTTACCGTGGGCATTTGGATACATGTAGTTGCAGGCCTCTTAAAAACAAACAGAAAAAATGAAACAGTGTATCAGTTTGGCTTTTACGTTTTCCAATATCTAAGGAAATGGAGCGTGTTGTTTACATTACCGTTATTGAGACACAACACAAACACATCCAGAGGAAAGATTTAATTATAGAGTTCTTTCTGCCACTAAATGTAAGGCCATATAGCTTATTTATAGTACTATATGTGCTAGCTTGTGAATGGAGGTGGGAGGAAAGGATTAGGTGATTCTTGTATTTCTGGTGGGGCCTGCAAGTAGGATCCTTTACAGAAATAACGGGATAGATCTCTTAACGGCTGCTGTGAGCCCGGGAAAGGCTGAATTGTGAAGGAAGACATTTCCTGTAATTGGCTCCGTATCACAGCTTTGTATCAAACGATTCTGCTTGGGGATTGTCAAGATGATAATGAACATGGAGATTTTACTGTACTTCTACTTTGACTGGTAGATGAAGTGGCAACAGGCACCAAAAAGTCTTTCTTCCATTAATGTGAGTGCTCTCATGACCCCTAGGCTTCATTAGTACCGCATCTGCTATCTGGGAGCTCCTGTGGAAGCACGGATACTGGAGCTGTTTCATCAGCTCCAAATGTAACACCTGCCTCCTGAGCTGTTACCTGTGGAAATCTATAATTACCTGTTATTTGCTCTCCAGTCAAGAATATCAGGTCCAGACCAAGTATGTGTCTTTTATGTCCTTACTCGACTGGATCCAGGCAATTGAGTTTCTTCTTTTTAGGCAGCCAGGGCCTCCAAAGCAGCCCAGGGGCCGTCCTGGGCACCAGCCCTGGCCCTCCTCCGTTTCTCTTGTGATGGTGCGGTCACTTCAAACCCTGTCGAAGGGCAAACTCCATCCCTTTTCCAGTGACTTTCTCACAAAAGACCGGCAAAATCAGTAACTAAACCCAAGTAAGGTGGTAGTAATTTTCACCAAAGGGAACAATCTGGATCCTGAGTGTGTTTATTCTGAGGAGAAAGCCAGGCGGCACACAGTTTCCTGGTTGTTTAATGCCGTATTTGGTACGGCGGTGATGAAAATGACCGAGATCTGGCATGACGTGTAGATAACGCTCAGTAAGTACACTCTTTTAACCTTTCAGAAGACTTTTTTTCCCCCTTTTCAGTACCCGTGCAGGGCAGTGGCGACTGAGGCCCCGGGGTGTCCCCTCAGCGCCAGCTCCGAGCTAGGGGCCGAGGGCCGAGGTGGGGCCGGGCCAGGTGAGCCGCAGCAAACAAAGGGGCTGGCGGCCACCCACCGCCGCGGACAGACAGGCGTTCGGGAGGCGCCTTCTGCCTCCCCGGGCCGCCACCCCAGGCAGCCCTTCCCGGCTGGGGGAAGGGCGGCCGCAGGCCGGGCTGGGGCGGGCCCCGGGAGGCCGCTTCCCCTGGCGGCTCACGGCACTTCCCGGCGCTCGTACACCGCGGGGAAACTCTTCCTCCGGCCCGGCCCGGCCCCCGCTGACGTAGCGGTGTCTCTGCCGCGGCGGGCGGGTGCCGCGGGGGGGTGGTTGGCGGCGCGGGCCGGGACTCGGCGCTGTCAGGCGGCGGGGCGGGGGCGGGGCCGGGGCCGTGGGGCTCGTTGCCTCTCGGGCGCGTCGGAGGGGTTCCAGCGGCGGTGCTGTCACGCAGAGGAGAGCGAGGGGCGGAAAGCCCTGCGGGAGTGGGCGCCCGTCGGCCCCGCGGCGCCTCAAGCGCCCGGCGTAGCGAAGGGGCCGCGGCGGTAGTGGCAGCACCGCCCCGACTAAGCACGTTTAATAAAGGCGGGCGGGCTATTTGCGGGCGGGGAGGAAGGCGGCCGGGGGTGTTTTTTCCACGCTCAGTTCACCACTTTATCCCGTGGGAGGGGGGAGGCGGGGGCACGGGGAGCAGAGGCCCCCGCTGAAAGCCGCCCGGCGGCGAGCACGGCCCGTGGCAGCCCCGGCCCCGGCGGCCGCCCCGCTCCCCCGACAGGCAAAACTTTCTCGGCACGCACACGCAGGGCGGCGGGGCTGCCCCCGCGCCCTCGCACCGCACACCCGCGGACACGCACACACACACTGACGTCTTTTGCGCATTTCCTGCGCTGGAGCGAGCGGCGGAGCGGCACCGGCAGGCGGGCTGGGGCAGCGCGCAGCGCCGCGGAGGGAGGCGGCCGGCGGCAGCGGGCGGGAGGCAGGCAGGAGGCGGGCGGGGAGCGGCCGGCGGGAGGCGGGAGGCGGCGGCGGCTCTGCCCATCGCCAGGGCGGCGGCCGCCCAGCCGGAGCCCGCCGAGACCCGCGCGGCCCGCTCCGGTGCCGTCGCCCCTCATGCGCGGGGGTCGCTCCGCTGGGTCCTCGGCCTTGGCGGCGGCGGCGGCGGAGGAGGCGGCTGCGGGCTGCGGCGCGGATGGAAGGTGCCCGGGTGGATGTTTGCTGAGCGGAGGCTGTGCAGTAGGCAGGGCTGGTGGGTCGGCCGGTGTCTCTGATTTGTGTGAGTGTGTGTGTGTGTATTGTTGTGCGGCGCACGGGCAGGACTGGCGTGTGCAGCAGCCTGGATCGCGGCTCTGCCTCCTCTGCGAAGACTGATCCGGGATTATGGTCTAGGTGAAGGGAGAAGGCTCTTGCTCACCCCAAGGATTGGTTATGCTCGGGTTTTGATCGCATTCGGGGGTTTCTGCAGCCGCGGACGCCTCCCCCTCCCCGGCGGCCCCCCTGCCTTGTTTTCCGTTAGAAACACGGGCAAGAAAATAAATGTATTCACTGGGTGTCGCAAGAGCAAAGGCTAAATAATCAAAGGTAACAGCGGCAGCAAGGCGAAGAGACCCGCACCGTGTCCTGCTCCCCCGCTCCCAGATCTGCCCTCCTATTTATTGGCGAGACCTCCTCCCCTCCCTCCCTTCCTCCCTCCGCTCGGTGCGAGCGCGTTGTGCGAGTATTTAACCCCGGGGAAAGTGCAGCCGCCCAGCCATGGTGGTTTTCAATGGCTTGCTGAAAATCAAGATCTGCGAGGCGGTGAATCTGAAACCCACGGCGTGGTCTCTGAGGCATGCGGTGGGTCCCAGGCCACAGACTTTTTTGCTGGACCCGTACATAGCCCTCAACGTGGACGACTCCAGGATCGGGCAGACCTCAACCAAGCAAAAGACCAACAGTCCTGCTTGGAATGATGAATTTGTCACCGATGTTTGTAATGGCAGGAAGATAGAGATGGCTGTTTTCCATGATGCCCCCATTGGGTACGACGATTTTGTAGCTAACTGCACTATACAGTTTGAGGACTTGCTGCAGAACGGGAGCCGCCACTTCGAGGACTGGGTAAGTGTTCGCGCTGTAGATACACACATGTACATATGATTTTCAGTGGTGTGGCTCTGGACGCAACATCTGTCTTGCAGAGCTAGGTTGCCAAGGGCATGTAATGGCTCTGAAGGCTTTTCATTATTTCCACGCTTTGTTATACTGAGATAGTCATGGTTACTGTATATCTAATGCATGTGGTCTACAGGCAAGGGAGGAAAGAAAAACATGCTGCATCCAAGTAAGAGATGTATAATTACCTCTTCAGTTTCTGAAATTATATTACATAAATACAAGCCTAGTTATCTTATTGTGTTTGAAAAACTCCAACCAAATGCATCAATACAGAACATTACCGTGAAACCCAGATACAGCACTTAAACTAAGTTCAAAATGTCAATGCGAACGCTCTTGGTCAGCCTGGTAACGACGAGCTTTAAAAATCCAGACCTGACCTCTGATAAAGGAGCTTTGGTGTCTTCATATCACTTGAAAGCTTACTGCATCAACAGTGATGCTCCTTCTTCCTTCTCCCAGATGATCTACACCTTTATGCATAGAGCTAATGCAATGCTTCTTCAAATGCCTGAAACGGATAAAAAGGTCCTGCTTGATTTTGGCACCAACTAGACAAATTCTGTTGCCTGTATACACAACATGTCTAACAGCTTCTACAGCATCTTAAAGACCCAGTGGCTAACGTGCCTCAGTGGGAGTACAAAAAAGCTGGAAAATCCTTGGTCTGACATCCTCAGGTACTGTTACTTAACACAGAAAAATCAAACAAACAAAAAAAAGGAAACACAGGAAACATGAATATGCACATTTCACGTTTCTGCAGTTAAATGATACATCCTTGAAATAGGTATAACAAAACAATAGTAGCTGTCTTCTCATTTTAAATGTTCCCTGCTTGACCAGCCATCTGAAGTGTGTGTGCTCATCATTTTGTGTATTTGTTTGTTATGGTCAAGGATACTAGTTAGGGCAATATTTCTCTGGCAAACAGACAAAGAACCCGGGACCAAAATAAAAATAGCGAGAGTTAATAGCTCTGAGTTCAATGTATTCTTTGGGGCTCCTTTACTTAATGCAGCGGTATTAAGAGATGTCAGAATGATGGAAAGGCGTGAAAGAATTAGGCTCTATTTATGCTGATTAGGAGCCAAATGACTTTACTGTCAAAACTTTTATGTTTACAACTTTAAAATATTTTTCACATCTGCTACATGTGTTACGTTGTGATAATTGGGATCTGGATTATTCTGACGCTCTATAAAAGCTACACGTTAGTAAGCTTGGATGGTAAAACTGGGTAACAGGCAGATGGAAAATAGCCAAATCAGGAAAAGAAAAATGCAGCAGTATTGCAGATGTCTTTTACCTGGATTGAATGATAATCAAGTTATCATGAAATCAAGGGGGTTTTCATCTTTGAGACCAGTGAGACAAGGATGTCGTCACAGATTCTTAGTGAAAGGATAATAATTTCATATGTTCTTTTTGTGTATGGTACATGTTGTGAGTTTGTCACCAAATCTGGAAGGACCTTGCAGGTTGTAGATGCCAAGTTTGAATTTTGGTGGGGCTGGTGTGCTGGGGTATGTCCTGACTCTGATTTTTAAGGTGAACTCAAATGTCGAACAAGTTCCCTAGATAAATAGTGGAATTTAACAGATTGAGGCCCATTGTAAACATGATCTGGGAGGAACTACATAGCTGAATCAGGTAAATGCTGTGTTTTATTGCACCAGGATTCATTGCTGTCCAGCATTCACTGAGTGGGAGGAGACGAGGGAGTGACTATGCTTGTTGTCTGTTGATGTGACAGAATTGAGACATGGCAGTGGATCGTAACTGGCCAGCTCAGTGTAATGCAGCTTCTGAAGCATCACTTACCTCATTTTTGTGCTGTGAGTCCTTATAGTTCAGATCGTGTTTGTGCAGTATCTGTAATTTGCAGTGTACACCACCCTCCTGTATCACAGTTAGAATTGGTGGGAAGGCAAGTATTTACAGCACTGTGCTGTAAATGCCTTTTCCAAAATCTTCCCCTTTGCTCTATGTGTCACTGTAATTGTAACAGCGAGTGTGTATATTGGATTGTTAATAGATAGGGATCTTCAGAGAACTGGCTCTCACAAAATCACACTGTTTTTTTGTCTGATTTCACTGAGTTGAAATAAGGCCTGCGGCCATGACATCTCTATAGAGTCCATGGTGAAGTAAATAGATTTATTGGTATCTTCATCAGTGTCTGGAGTCTGTATTAAACCTGAAAAAGAGAAGTTGTCTATGAAATGAATGGGTTTTGCAGTACAAGATAAATGCATGTAGCCTAAACCAAGGTTAGACTAAAATCTGTTGGTACGATACAGTCAATTTCTTCTGTTTAATAAGAGGACTAATTCCTTCATTTCACTCTTGGCATTAAATGCAGATACTTTTGTAGTATTCTTTCCCAACTTTATAACAAGCAAATTAAAAGCAGCAGTCACAGGAACCCATTCCTCCTTACTCCCTGAAATATCAAATAAATGCAACCTAAGACACACCCTGGGAGACCATACAGTCTTTTTATGCCATTCTGAGGGTTTCCCTTCAGGCAGTCCTGAAAGTTTGAACTGGGTGCCACATACTTGTTGTGTTCAGTGTAATTGCACTGCTGCCCTTCTTTACCTCTAGAATGATGCAACAGTTCTTTCAGGACTGGACTGTCACTTAATAGGTTTGACAAAATGCTCATGTTCTGAGAACAGCTCTTGTCGATATATTAATAGCTTTAATGCTTTTGATCTCATATAATACTGCATGTATTTTTGTAAGGAAATTTCAATATTTATTTTATAATGTCTGCACTAGGGTCAAGGTTATGTTACTTAGCCTGTAATATATTTCTAGGTTCTTGTCAGAAGTCCAAAATGCAAAAAGGACTTGCAAAGAAATAATATTTTGGCTTTTTCCGCCTGCAATAAACTGTTTCTCTCTTTAGCCAGATTGCCTACTTTGATTGGTTTTTGCCATTGTGCAAATCCTTATATTTTTTCTAAGAGATGAGTTTTTTTAGGAAAATACTGGGTATTTTTCTCACTGTTAAGCCTGTGCTATATACTGGTGCCATGGTTACAGTGGAAACACTGATGATAAACAAGTGCAAAGCTTGAAATCATGATAGCTTCTATTGTGTTAGGACAAGTCAGATAAATATGCAAACTCCTGGTTCCTTTTATCTACAGAGTATTCAGCAGTTGCAAAAATGATTTTTAATATTATAATATGCATACTACCTGAATATATATATATTTAAAAAAATCAAAGTTGTGGCCTAAATCAGTGGTTCAGATTTTACTGGATGGAAGCTTTTAAACGTAATATGTACTTTTTTTTAAAAAAAGATGAATATAAAATATTTATTTGGGTTTCTAGAAAAGGTATAGTGACAACTAAAAAGATGGCTGCTTTCCCAGCGGTGCATCAGTATGGACATAGCACAGTAAAAGTGTCAGTTTTGCAGATTTTTTTAGTCACGGCTACACTGCAGTTTCAAAGAGAGCTTTGGATTTATGACATTACAGGCTTTTCTGCAAGCGTATACAATGTTACACAGAATGGCACAGACGATTCAAGAGGATGTTGTTGAACTTACACTTTGAAAAAAACCCAAAATACAGAACAATAAGCAACCTGCAAGTTGTGATTGAAAAACAAACTAATAACATGAAAGCCATGGCTATTTTTTTTGAGTTAGGTAATTAATGTAATAATAAAATATGCCTTTATCTAGCTTCCTTACATGTAGCATGTGTAAATGTTGCCCTTGAGTTGGTAATGCAGCTACAATTTAATCAGTAAGCTTGAGATCAGGAAGGAAAATTCTGTTGATATTTAGCCTTGTGGTTACACTCCTGTGAATTAGCATGATCAATGTTTAGGTGTTTGGATGATGGGTAGTACAGGTTCCGAGTTCAAGTCCACTTTCCAGAGTTGATGATAGATGAAATCAGTGTGATTGGACCTATGCCAAAGACTCCATCTGAGGGTCTGAGCTATTAGCCGAGCTGTAAAGGAGACAACCTCTTGAGTTGTCCTAGGAAATCTTTTTGTGGACTGAGTAGCAGAACTTGCTAAATCAGTCAATGTTTAGCAAGAAAAGTCTTTATTTCCACTGAAAATATTTTACAGCTATATTTAGGTTAATGAAACAAGTTTAATTTTCTACTGTCCTAAAAAAATCCCTAACTGTCAGGAAAAAAATAAAACACAGATTTCAGTGGACTTTTCTTTGCTAGTCCTAAATATCTTCCATACCTTTTTTTTTTTTTTTCTCCTCAGTGCTGCTTCTTAAGATCTACATTTAAAACATTATACTTTTTTAAAAACATCTTTTCATATTTCCATTTTATCAATGTGAAGTTAGTCGTGCAACTGTGCCACCACTGCATAAAGCAAGTTTATTATGAATTCATATAATATCTCAGTAACAAGTTGATGATGCATTATGGGAAACGGTGTGAGAAAGAGTTTTACATACTTGTTGAATTGTTGAGTTACAAATTTTTACATCATGCTCACAGTGTACCATTGAAGACATTTTCCTATTGGAAAGACTAGATCTTTAAGTTGCAGTCTGTATAGTTAGACATCTAGGTTCACAAAGCTCTGAATGTCATGGTGCCCACCTCTCATTAGAGAAATGACAGTAACAAGTATGTCATATATTAGAAAAATCTGAAAGCACTTTAGAGAAAGGTCAATATTCTTTTTTCTGTTTGAGAAATTGAGAAGTAGGTGCCTACAGTCACCCAGAAAGACAATAGCAGAGGAGGGATTAAAACTTTCCTGAGTCCAGTGAGCTGTCCATGGACATAAGAAGCAGAACTGTCTCCTTCCAGCACAGCTAATCTGAATTAACTGGAAAGACTGCTTAGATGCTTATCGCAGTTTTTCTAGTTTCATAGAATCATAGAATGGTTTGGGTTGACAGGGACCTTAAAGATCATCTAGTTCCAACCCCCCTGCCATGGGCAGGGATACCTCTCACTAGACCAGGTTGCGCAAAGCCCCATCCATCCTGGCCTGGAACACTTCCAGGGAGGGGGCATCCACAACTTCCCTAGGCAACCTGTTCCAGTGTCTCACCACCCTCACAGTGAAGAATTTCTTACTAACATCTAATCTAAATCTACCCTCTTCCAGTTTTTGGTGTTGTGGGCTTTTTCTAATAACCTTCTGCCATTTCTGTTGTTGAAATGGGAGCTCCTTTCAGTTGGTGTGTGATCTGTTATAGCTGGTGGACGAAGAGTGGAATCATAATCATTTTAGTGCAGGTCACCCTGTGCGTTAACCTCTGCTTGTGCCATACACTGCTGAAGGTTGGCATTGGGCTAGCAGAGTGTGATTGTAGCATATTTTCATTTTTATTTTCATCCACTGGCTGAATTTATCTGTGCTGATGGTGTTGAAAGGCCTAGGATTTTGCTTGTGAAAGCTTTACATCTCATCTAAACTGTGGTTCATGGACTGCTGAAAAGCATTGTTATGGGAAGAGTATTTGTTGAAATGAAAGGGAAATTGCTGTCCTGTTTGATAGGTTTCTGCTTGACAAGACTGTCACTGAGCAAGGTCTGTCAGGTTTGAGGGGTGAGGGTGAGAGAGGTACAGGGTATCAGCAGGGTTTCATAGGCACTAAATGTGATTGTGAGGGTGGGTGGTTGTCAAGAGGAGCTGGGAGATTTTGGAGAGCACTTTTTACAGGCAGGGGCCTTTCTTGCCTTCTCCCCCAGCCTGTCTCCCTCCTGTGCCTCCTCTTTTCCTTCTCTGCTGGGGATGTGGTACAGTCACCACGCAGCTCACCCACTATCTTGTATCAATCCCTTTCTACAGCTGCATAAATCTACTCCTACTCTCTGCTCGAAATGTTCTCTCCTAACAGCTCCAGCTTACCTGCAGTGCTTCCCAGCCTGCTGAGAAGCAGTAGAGGGGGAAAAAGCTGCCTCTGTGGTTGCTATTGCAGGGAGAGGGAAAAGGCAAAGTGGGGACGGGAGAGATGAGGCATGAAGAGAAACCTGGAGGAGGGTAACAAATAGATGCTGCTGCCCCACGTACTCCAGCTGCCCTTTTGGCAACAGCAGAAAGCTACACATGTAGGAGACAGGGATGAGCTGGCATGGGCAAATTGACTAGTTGAAGGCTGTGTGCTGCTCACTGACCTGTTTTGTTGGTTTGGTTTTTTTGTTTTGTTTTGTTTTTTCTTGCTTTGCTCAGTGTATAGCTTTCAAAGTCTCACTTCAGATGTGAAAAAAAAATTGCTCAGGGCATGAAAAGTGTGTAGTAGAGCATGCATTTCGTTTAGCACTGAATTATCATATGTGTATGTCAGGATTTGATCTCACGACTGATCAGAATCTCATCCTACCATTACTAATACTAATACTGATACAAAGTTCCACATAGTGAAAGTAATTCTACTGAACTCTGTAGAAAGTATTTGTTAGAACAAAGTTACCAGTAACAGAGTCCAGTTCATAGGTATTAGTTCAAAGCTGGACTTTAAGAAATGCCAAGTGGAATGAAAATGATTCCTACGTGTCCTTCTTGTGCCAGTTTTAAGACAGTGCGTATCATTATTCCAGCTCAGGCGGTTCCACAGGCACTGTGCAGAACTTCATGGTTGTGAGTAAACTACTGATCTCACTGGGTTCACTGGGTTCGCTGGATTTCATGCAGGCATGTGTTTAAATTCTTTCCTCAACTGGGGCCTGTGTTCCAAGGGGAAACCGAGAATAAGTAACATTTAACATCCTTTACTTTCATTTTATTCTTACTGATTAATTATATGTGAATCTTGCCTGGTTTCTGCTTTCCTCAGCCATGAAAACTAAATCTCTGCCCTCCCCATCCAGAATTCTTTAAATACTGCCGAAATGAGGATTTTTTTTAAGTTGGAATTGTAGGACTTGGCGTCTAAGTCTGATCAGTTTCCAAACTTCCATTTAAATGAACTTTTTAGAGGTTTTCAAATTTTGAAGGAAGGTTGTGAATGCAATTTGTTAAAAAATAGAGGCAAGAGCCTTTCAGTGCCTGGTCGAATGCAGTTCTACTTTACTTCATACTGTCTTAATCTTCTTTCCCTCACCCCAGCTATTAGACTGTACGAGAAAGGCACCTACAGTTCATGGTAAGAGAGCTTTTTGAAACAGTGGGGTCTGCAAGTAATGAGAAGTCTGTAGTCAGGGAGGTCTGAGAAGAGACTTTGTCTCCATCCACATGGAAAGGTAGGGCTGGAACCGTCTGGATATGCAGTAAGGTCACAAGTCCAAAGATAGATTGGAAACCAGCCTTTTTTATTTTTTTTGGGGGGGCGACAAAGGGGGTGGAACTGAACAAACCCTTCTGTCAAGCCAGACAGAGCAAGGTCTGAAGAATGGGGATATGTTGTGTGCCCTTTTGAGTCATGCAAATTGTAGCAGTTACGGGGGTTTCTACTGTTTGAGGGCAAAGCAGTCATTACAGAAGGCTGACAAAAAGTTTTGTCCTTGCATTTGTAAGCAACTGCTTTCCTATTTGGCAGGCAGCACTAGAAAATTTAAGAAGTATATTCAGCAAAATTAATATGAAACTGCAACTGTAAAGCTAATAAATAATTCTAGAGATTGAGTAACTTTAATGGCAGTTATGTACTTTGCACTATATTTTAGTAAAGCAAAATGCAAATGAATGTGATATAAGAACATCTGCAGAATTATTACCTACTCTGATCATTATTCACAGTCAGTAACTTGAATTGCTAGTAAAGTTGATTTCTGAGTGTCCTCTCACTTATATTCCTCTAAGAGTTAAAAAAATCTTAAATTATCATTGCTGTGATTTAACAGAAGTTACAGAAGCCAAGATTTCACGTATTTCTGAATAGCATAGCTGAAAATATTGGCATATTCCCATTAAATATAACAGTAGTTCTAACGTTTATTTAATTGGAAGCAGTGTTAGAGAAGTGCTTTACAATTCCAAGAGTTTTTCCCCCACTGAACTCTGTAGGACTTGAAATGTTGAAGAACAGAAATAAAGACAGACCATTGCTTTTAGAATCAAGAAAGGCAAAGTTTGATTCCATTGGAGGCTTACAGGCAGCCATTTCAGCCTTATATCGGCTAACATGAGCTGATTTAATTGTTCCGGACAATAGAATCATTTTGGTTGTTTCTGGTGTCCTGCTGGGCTATTTCATCACAGGCAGGAACAAATAGTGGCTAGATGTTACCAAATAAATTTCACGTCTGCATTGTTTGAATAGTGAGCCCTCATTGTATCTTTGTATCTCAAATGAAGAGTAGGCAAACTTAATACTTAGTGTTGCCAACTTAGTATCTTTCAGTACTTTACCGTATAGGTACGTAAGAAGCCTCTTATCATGGGGGACCAGGGTTTCTTACGCACTTTAGAGCTGTTCATTGTTCAGTCCATTGGCCTTTTTAATGTTGTTTGAAGATATATGGCTTTGTCAATGTTAATACTTATAAGTATACTTAGATAGTGACATGGTAGCAATGAAGCAGATGTAATGGTGGTGGAGACATGGAGGGAAGAGTGATGCATACTCTGCATAGGTGATGAGGAAATGGTTGGAATTGCTTTGCTTTGTTTCACAGATTAAGAGATAGCAAGACAGTGTTTTTTCCCTGCTTGTTTTCTTTCAGCTTCCTCTTTATCATCTGTTCTGTCTTCGTGCTGCCAATTCTTCATCTTTATCTGTTCTGGCTTCAAGATGGTCAAGAAATACTGAAGGGTGACCTTTACAGGGTTGCATAAGATTTTGATGTTGGCAATGCTAGCAGGCTACGTGAATGAAACATCCTGCTATAGATCTCTACAGAGACCTGTTGCAAGCACAGTTTTCTTGCTGGGACCACATCTACTCATTGCATAAGTCTTTGTGGCATCTGTCAACTTCCCTTTATTTCAAGGTGAGATTGATCCATGGTCTTTGAAAACGATGTCTGAGAATGTGTTGGAAAAGGGAAGGCTAAAAGGCTAAGGCTAAAGGTCACTCATGCTGTGTCCACTTTGTTCTCTTTCTTACGTGGTTCTAGTTGGATTTATTGAGGAATCTTTTTTTTTTTTTTTTCCTCTGAGTTTCCTTTCCATTTCCTTCCTTGTAACCCCATAGTGCCTTGGCACTTCTTGAGCATTGACCTCATGGCTCACTTCTTTTCTCCTTAATCCACTGTTGTCACCTTGTCCTCAAGTCCTGGCTCCAACTTTTCCTTTTTTTTTTCTTGTTATTACTTCCCATATGTCTATATTGCTGTTACTCCCACCAATCCAACTTCTTCCCTCTTCTTGTCACTCTGGAGGATCAGTTAGCTCCTCATATCAGTAGGGCTCAGAAGCATCTTCAGTGCCTGAAGCTCTGTGCTGTTTGCCCAGCTGCTCTGATCCAGAGCATGTCCCCACTGTGCTTCTCAGCAAGCAGCAGGGAACTAACTGATCAGACTGGTGGCTGTCAGAGCAGTTATCTTCAATCAGAAGAAGAGGTGCACTGAGTTTCCAGTTAGTTGAACTACAGAAGTGGTTGAACTTCAAGCAAAATGCTCTGGTTTTTGCCCTGAAAACTGGACTCTGCCAAGCAATGGAAACACTGTTGTAAAGTTTTAGTTGGTACTGACTGTTAGAATTTTCGGGGACTCCTGATCACAGAAAATACCTAGTATTGTTTGGTATTTTTATTTTCTATAAAGCAAAATTATAGTTTCTGTCTTCAAAAAATTACAGTCCAAACACAAAGTCAAGAAAGGCAAATTGGGGAAGCCAAAAGAAATAATAGCAGCAGCCTATCAGTTCAGCTTTGCTTGGTGTCCCTAACTCAAAATTTCAAGGGGAGAGGCCATAGTGGATATTTTGCTGGAGATATTTGGAGATCTGGATACTTTGCATGATGTGCTGTTTCTCTTCAAGGAATTGACAGGTTCAGAGGGACAGCCCTTATGATCTAGTCCATGGTTCCCAAATTTGTAGTTATTTCTGAGTATCCTATATAGCTTTAAGAATGTTTGGGATCACCTTCTTTTAGGGAACTATAGGATTTTTTCCCGTGTATAATATCATGAAAGCTGGTATTAACTGAATTATTACATTTGTGTTTTTTTCTTTATCAGTAGCTGGGTTAGAGCACTACCAGTGCAATAATCAAATACAGACAGAGTAGGGTTAGTCTTATGTACTAATGTCACTGGGTTGAGGTAAGCCTTGTTAAGTTTTATTCCACACCTTTACTCTTTGTGCCAGCAAGTTCTCAGAGCCCTGTCAAGGCTCTGAGAGGAGGAAAGAGGAAAGAAGAGTTTTATTAACCTTGTATACTGATTTTTGTAGAAATGTTACTCGTAGCATTAGAAGCAAGTGACAAGCTTTTCACCTAAAGAGCAAAACTGTGTAGCTCTTTCTGATGACCTTTATGCAATACTTTATTTATATATCTCTACATAGTAAAATCCATTACTTTAAAAAGAATATTGGTTTAGTGGTCATATTTAGAAAGCAGCTTTGTATATGCACTTTTTTTTTATAAGGCTGTGTAAAAGGTTCTAAAATACAAATTCAGTTGAACTGATTTTAACAGTTCTGTGGTGCATTAGTAGCCCAGACACCACGACCTAGACAAGCTCCTATGGTGTCTTTAGGTGCTCCGTCCTTGCCAGTTCACTCTCACTCTTTTGTATCCACTTTGCCTGTTTGTTGCAAGATGCCTTTGGTAGGGGATGTCATGTAGCCTTCTTATATAGATCATTTAGTAGGACTGTGGGGTCATGATCCTGTTTTGAAAGATGTTCACTATACAACAGCAGTATGGTATAAAAAAAGAGATCAGGCACAGGTGACCTCTGTCAAAACCCAGCACCGTGCCAAAAGCAGAAACTTTCCTGTGTTGGTTTTGTTGGTAAATGGATGTGTGAGTAAGCAAAATAGAATATATCATAAACAAACACAAAAGAAGTTTAAGTTTGTAGTGTGTACTGTACACTAACGACTGTGGCAGCATAAGTTGTTA
Source organism: Podargus strigoides (assembly GCA_028020825.1). Taxonomy (NCBI): domain Eukaryota; kingdom Metazoa; phylum Chordata; class Aves; order Caprimulgiformes; family Podargidae; genus Podargus; species Podargus strigoides. The sequence goes on along the minus strand of CM051619.1, from coordinate 93,603,962 downwards.
CATAGTTGCATACATAGGAATTCCTCTGTGCTACTAGCTGAGTTAGGGACATGGGTAGTTACATCACCATCGATTGAATTCATTGTATGTTTAATATTGCACTTTATGTATTTCTCAGAACTGAGGCTTCTTGTAGGTTTTTCAGATATGTGGAAGTCACAGGAAGAGTTTAGACTCCTGATTCAGCAGTAGTTTGAAAGTGTTACCCAGCTGTCTTTTCATCAGTGATTGTTTCAGTGTCTTATCTGTTTGTGAATGAGTTTGTGAATGCATTGTGAACTGCTTGTGAATGCACTGGTCAGAATGGTCGCTTCTGATCAAGGAGCCACCTCTTCAGTTTGGTACATCATGTTTTCTTGCAAGTGGTATTGTTCAGAGCTACTTTTTAAAGTAAAACCAAAACAAACCAAAATTTTAACATTTTGGGTTTTTTTCTGACTGATACTGCATTAATAAAACAATAGTAAATCATTGGATATTTGAACAAATAAAATGAATCTGATCTCTAGCCTTGTTTGAATGTACTTTGGACATCAAACTGACAGGCTCTAACATGTTCCAACTGTTAAATTTTGTTTAAAATCTGTGCACTCTCCAGCCAAGCACTGTTTTGCTGTATCAGTGTTATTAATACCATAAAGCTTTCAAAAAACTTAGTATAATCCGAAGTTTACAGTTTTTTAAATCAGATTTAAAATCAGATGTGAAGTATGAGAATGTCATTTTGTCTTTTATGTGGTTCCTGGAGAACTGAGGTCGAAAAAAGCATCTGACTGAAATGGAAGGCAGGCAGAGTGAGAATTGGGGGCAGCTCTGGTGAAGCCTCTTGTCCCTACAGCAGTCTCTCACTGGACTGTATGGGCTGCTTCTGTTTGGGACCTGGGCATAATTGTGGCAGTGATCAGTAAGACAAATTACAGGCCGAATGTTTTGTAGAACTGCCAACAAGTTTGCAGCTCTTCCAGCAACTGTGAATCAGCCCTGCACCCTATTTGCAGGCTAGCAAGTAAAATCTGCTTCCCATCAGCAGTGTGCCAGTGTGCAGAACCCCTGTATATAAGCTTTATGCATGGTTAATCAACTTTACAATACAAATAATGTGAAGTCTTGGAGACAGTTTATGTACCTATGAAAACATACTTGATGCTAGCGATATCCTCTGTAAGACAGGAGTGAAGTGCTGAAACCTTGGAGCATGGATGTGTACATTCTGGCAGGGTGACAGTTTTCACTGTAGGAGTTACTGCTTTCTCTTTGATAATGCTCACTGTCTGTTAGGAAGTGCAGAAACAGAAAATTCATAGTTTCTTCTTGGAGAAGCTTATGCTGTAAAATCAGAAAACTTACTGCCTCACTTTTGGATAATAAGGTCATAAACTACAACATAAGATCTATGGAGGTTTTGTACCTGTGTATCAAGATAGAAGTGGCATGCAAAACCCATAGAAAATGCATAACAAAATACAAATCTATACTTTTCAGAACAGAAGTATGCAAAAGAAATAAATGGTGTGTTACTGCAACTTTCATGTATTTGATGGCCCTTGGGGAAGCAGTACTTGTCTGAGTAGTTAAGGGAGAGTGTTTTTATTCGCATGAGTCAGCAGAGACAGAGACTGAAGCTTAAGCTGTGTGCCAAACCAGGGAACATGTAAATAAGACGGACTGTCAACAAAGTGAAGCCGCTCTTTAGTAGAGCAGATTATACAAATAAGGAAGATCATATTTGCAGCAGGTTTTATTTAAATAAAAGTTTCAAAACATCATAACAGGTCACAACATAAAAATGGCCGTCATCAGTATTGCTTGGTTTTCCTTAGTGTTTGTGGTAAGAGGTGAGGTTGGTGAATTAATTTTCACGGTGCACAAAGTGTTCCTGATCCTGATTACTTTATGGTCTGAAGTTTTAGTAAGCTGTGAGATAATGTGTAATAACTTCTTCATAACCTTGCATGCTGTGAACTGGTCAGACAAGTTTTTGGGAACTTGGTTGTCCTGCATCTACTTGTGATAGAACATGTTATCTTCTCTCTCTTCTGTAATTTTTGTCTTTATTTTCATTCACACAATTCCTTCAAGCAAATGAGGATGTTAGTGATGGGAAATGATGGGATGGGCATTCACTCATAATTCATGTATAAATCTTATAAAATGAACAGACCTGCTGTTTGTGTCAGTGGTTCCAGAAGAGTCCTTTTTCTGCTTTAGCTTTACACAGTGATACATAGATCTTATCTGTCTCAGGCAGTTATGAAATTCATTAGCAAAATATCTGAGTCTGGAGAATCTTGAGCGTAGTCACCTTCACAGCATTCCTAAGAGGAAGTATAATGGATGGAGAAACTGTAGTCCTCCATGTCACCCAGAGGTATGGCACAAGCATTATGGTTTTAAACTTGGAGTTCTGCAGTGAAGGTTTCAATATCCTCATTTTTCCAGAGAAAAGACTGGAACTGAGGCCTAGACTCCTGAAATAAGGTTTCTGCCTGATACCTTTTAGATGTCTTTCTTTCTATCTTGCAGTCTCTTCCTCATCTGTTAATCACTCTTCTTACTCTCCTTTTCTAAAATAAGGATTCTTACCATCACATTTCTGTTTCCTTCTTGTAGCATAGCTTTTGCAGGCTATTTGTGTTGTTTGTTGGGTTTGTTTTGTTTTGGGTTTTTTTTTTATTGCGTTTTAATTCTGCAGCTGCTTAATTGTGGGGATGCTTTTCCTTCAGTTGCAGCAACCAAACACAAATGCAGGGCCTCCATCTTGCTGAGGTCTTAACATTGGAGCTTTCTCTGTAGAAGTATGGATCTATAAAACCAGGCTTTCAGACTGTCAAAGCCAAGTCAGTGGTTTGAAGCTGGGCTTCCTCTCTGGATGAGTAGTTGGGGGCAGCACCAGCTTTAATGTTACTGTGAAAAAATTACCATCTAGAGGTATCCTGCATATGTGTACTTGGAGTGTCTGCGGTATTGAGCCTACCTGTGTATGAATATACATAGGCTGTAAAAGGGGCTGAAGATTTGGATGTGCACATCCCTTTGAAATGTAGAGCGAATTGTTTTGAGCACCTTTGAAAGTTGTCATCCTAACTCATAATTCTGTGTATCATTTATAATTCTGTAATTGTAGTTAATATGGTAGAAGTCAATAACAGACAAAATGTAACTGTTTAAGTATTTGTTGTTTGATTGCTGATACACTAAACTCAGAGGTGAGGGGGCTTCATTTGGGTCACTCTTTTGGAGAAACGGAATACTTAATTTTCTATTTTTAGAGCCTCATCTTTGTTACTAGCAGTAGATGTGATAGGTTTTTATAGAAAGGCTTAGGATCCTACAGCTGGAGTTGTGTGAAGAGGGAGTAAGTGCAGCTGGTGTGTGCTGTGGAACAGCTGTGCAGTGCAGCAAAGCCTGATAGCGCAACACCTGAGTGTGTTTATAAAACAGATACAGTGAGATTATATTGGTGTTGCCTGCCTGGCAAACTGCTAGCCTGTGGTTTACAGAAGGCTGTCCCTGGTTTTGAAAAAAGCCACAGAGTCACTACACCGGCTATGCGAACTTGGCTTGGGGTTAACGTGTTATGCTTCAGGACTGATCCTGGGTGGGATAAATTTCGTGCAGATTATAGCAACTGAGGCTGTATGAATTTGAAGAAGAAATATTCTGGGAAAATTAAAAGGACGTGTCAGTTTAGCTACTCAGAGTTGCTTTGCAAAATTAGTCGTTATTTATTGTATTTGGAGCTCAAATGAAGTGAGGGAAGGGCACAACATACTCACTGCCATACTTTCAAAGTGAATAAGTGGCATTCTGTTGGTTCTTTTGATACTGTGTTTGTTATTGAGCTTCCTGATCAGTATAAATTTAACAGCTGGACTTGTAAGTGTAGTAAAGCTTTTTACTTACAGATCTTTCATCCAAAAGGTATTGTGCAGACACTAGAGAAAAGTCAAAATGTGGATTGTTAAGGTCCATCACACTGAAAGTAGTCAGTGATCGGTTTTGTGGTATTATGCGAAGCTGACGGCATTAGAGTGCAAAGGTGATGAACTTACAACCTCAGTTAGAGTTTTCATCTGTTCATGAGAATTGATTTTAAACTCATGATTTACACATTTCTGTACAGTCATCCAAAATTTAATACTGACTTTGCAATACACTGGTCAGTGATCTACAGCAAGAAACCAACACCCTTAGAATCAGTCTTATGGATTTGCTTGATTTCAAATATATGTGGGTCATGAAATTCAACTAGAATAGTGACTTAAGGGAGTATGTTAACAGCTTGATTTCTTGCTATAGGCTTATAATAGTCTGATACCTTTGACTGTGGGGAAGCTATGATTTTGTTGTTTGTTTAGACAAATATGTGAACATGTGGTGCCCAGATATAACCAATTCTCTTCAAATTCTCCTCGTGTCACAGGTTTACTTTCCTGGGACAGTAACATTGATTAAGGATGAGCTTTGTTAAGACAAGACTTTGAATGCATACTAGAATTGAATGAATACTAGATGAATACAGATTTATTTTTAATTATTTTCAGCAGGTCCAACATAAAATGTGAGACTGTATCAGTCATCATTGCTTCATTGTGAAGTTAACGTTTGTGTCCTCACTTCTTAAAATATGAATCTGTGTTAGATGTTCATCTTAAGGCTGGCATATTTCAACAGCAAAAAAAGAGTATATGGTGAGGGGTACTCAACTGTCCTGAAAGTACCTACAAACCAGGCTTCCATTAAGAGCCATAATTGAAGACTCCATGTAGGTAGCTTCTTTGTGCCTCAAAATGCCATCTGTCCTGAAGCTCATATCCCACATCTCAGGGCTTACATCATCAAACCCACAGGCTCAATGCTACTTTCCTTCAACCCTGCTATCCTAAGGGATACTACTTTTCCAGTACCACTTCCCTCTTGTACTTTACTTTCCCAGTGGTACTTGTAATCACTGTTTCACTCGTTGCTGTTTGCATTTCTTCATTTGAGAAGTACCTCACTCCCACTGCTGGCAGAGTTTAAAAATTGTGGTGACAGGCTGCATTTATTGAAACTCCTATGAGACATCCTGGTTCAGAAAGAGAGTATATAGCCACAGGAGACCAGGCATATGCTTGCCTGATTTGAAAAAAACATAAAATAATTGGTTTTGTCTGAGAATAACGGGAATACATGAGGGTGGGAAGGGATGAAATAATTTATCTTCATTTATTTGGATATGTATGTCCAACTCATTCTGGATTTTCTATCCTGTTAGGAATCTAAGAAAGGAGATGCCATTCTCTACTCTGTGTGTATTCTATTTTTCCCTGGAGAAAGAGAGACTGGTAGCAACTTTAGTTACAGTTAACATATTTAATCATTAGAAAGCTTAATTTGAAGACCTACTTTATTATAGTGTTTCCCAGTGGCTCCATCCAAATGTGAGATAGGTATAATGGATAAAACACATCAAGGCTGTGAATATGTGTCGTAGGAAGAGGTTATGTTGACTGGGAAGGGAGATATTGGGCAGCCTCCCTTTTAGGGTTGTCTGAATGATAACAGTATGAAAGCAGATACAGAAATAAAATGTTACTGAGAGAGAACAAAAGCAAGTTTGGTCAGGTATTTCAAGGCCAAGGCGACTCAGTTGACTTGTTACTGGCTCTTATTAGCATGCCTGAAAAAAGTAATGTTCTTTGCTTCAGCTGTGTGGCCCTTGGAAAGGGGAGAGATTCTTTCCTGCCTTTTGAAATCATCAAAGAATATGAGAGTAATCATTTCCAAAGTTATCTCTATGTCGGAAAGCCTCGCTGTTCAGGATAAGCCAGGGTAAACAAAGCACAAATAGGAAGTGACTTTTAAAAAGTATGGATTTGAAACTGCAAGGTGCTGAGTGTCTCCAGTGAAATGCTGAGCTTGCCTGATTTCCAGTAGGTTTGTGGCTTTCAGTTCCTGACATGATCAGGTCCTAAGATTAGATCTGCTCTCTGAAGTAAAATCAGGTTACTGCTGTCAGCTTTTTTTAACTGCCAATATTGCTTGCACTTAAGTAAAGACAGAAGCTGATCTACAGGAACTATATCACTTTCACATTTTCATTGTTTGTCTGTTGTACTAATAAGAACTCTGATATGAAAATGAGATATCAAGAGGGTAAAGCAAAAGGACTAGCAAAAGGATGAATCCTTCTTTAGTTCTGCTGTCATGTTTAGGAGCGTTTGTACATGTTTTTTGCTTATCTACAGTAAAAGAATACCAAATTTTTGTAGTACTTTGCATCAGTAGGTTCCTAAGTGGGTATGACTTTGGTGAATGTATTGAGTATGCAATCAAGACCTTTGGGTAGAGGAGCATGTAGTGGTGTAGTGCTTCACTTTCAGATGAATTGCAAAGCCTTTCATATTTAGCATTGTTGACTTCAGTGGAGTCATTCATGGTATATGGGTATCTCAACTACCTGTATTGAGATTCAGAGCTTGCAAAGGATGTTTGGACTCCTCCTCTCCCACTAGTACATACTTTGCTGTCCTTACGAGGTTAATTTGATACCAATATTCTGAGTGCAGTCATTGTTCGCATTATTTGAACTAAGGTTGAGTATAATGAGACTTCACTGTTATGCTGAAGGGGAAAACTACCTGTTTCTTCACACTAGTTTCTAGAAGTTACATGAGAAAATCTATATGATCAAAGCATGAATTGAAAAATGTACATAGAACAATCAGACTGATTTAGTTCTCTCATAATTTGTTGCTATTATGACGAGCAAGCGGTTAAAATTTTTGCAGTTATGCAGTGTATAGGAATAAAACTGCCTGAAATGGTACTAAAGTTCATACAGAAGTGAAGCAAGGTTCCTTTTTTTTGGCTGAAATATTATAGCTATGCTTATGTTATATAGAAGGCTTGGACTATCTTGAGTCCAAGGGATTTTATATTATACCTTTCTCAGGGTTATGTGTTTCTCTGTCTTTTGTGGTATGAATAAAACTTGTGCATTCATTGAGCCTTCCAATATATGGATTGTAAATGAATTGGAGGCAAAGGGGAGGAAAAATTAGACAGACTTTGAAAAGAAACAGTGCTTAATTCTACCAAAGCTGCTGCCTCAGGCTTTAGTGCTCAGAGTTGCATCAAACAGGTTCTTCTACCTCTGTTTCCTCATTCCTCTTGAGGAGAGTCAAGCTGACCATGCTCAATTAATCATGAGGCTTCAGAGCCTTCCTTGTGCTCCAGAGAAAGAGAATAGTGCTTCCATGCCCATGGACCAGCAGTACACGGGAAACATCTGAAGTACAGATCCTGAGCTTGAATCATTTGGAGTGGGGGATTGTTTTGTAGGGTATTTTTGTTTCACTAGGTGCCTTCTGAGAGGCCATAGGGAGACTAAATTTAGCAAGCAAATAAGGAAGTTTCTCCTTTGAGGGGAAAGGCAGTCTCCTGAAAAGCCTGGGGATCCTTGTTTCCCGTAGTGCAATGATGCGAATCAGCCAGAAAATAATGCAAAGGACAAGTGTGGGAAATACAGATTAATATTCCTTAATATACAGTAATCTTGAGTGGACAATATTGCATAATCATATCATCGTGTGGGAGAAGTTAGTATTTCAAAATCACTGTTTCTCACGTCACCTATAGGATGATCTTAATAGTGAAAAGTATGATGGTAGAAAAGGGAGCTGTTCTGGTACTTGCATTTCTAACCTCCTTTAGGGTATAGACTTCCCGTTACGTCTTCTTGATCACAGGTGTTTGGTACAGACTTCCCTGAAAAATAAGTATAACTTCCTCAGAAACTTTTGCAGACCTTCCTTTGAATCTCCAGGTTCTCAGTTGACAATAAATGTGCTTCAGACAGTGCCTACTCTAAGAACCAGACAAAACCTTACTCTTCACTATACTGACAGGGTTGAAGTTAATTGAATATTAGTGATTCATTTTGAAATGGAAGGTCTGACTACCTCTCTTGCAGCCAGGCCTGCAGTGGTCAAGTGTTGGGAAAGAACTGTTCCCAGTTTGTTTACCAATACAAGAAATAAGTAAGTGTGTGATATCTTTGGCTTGCAGACTGTCAGCTGCAAAAAGGGAGTCCAGAAGCCTACAGAGCTTTAAGAATACCTTGTCCTGGTTTTGAACATTCTAAACATTCCTGTTGTTTCCCTGAGTGTCAAGGAACAAAAAGAGCCACATTTGTTCCCTCCTTTTCCATAATATCTGAGGAATAAAGGATGGGTAAAGAGGTACACTCCCCGCTACTCTTACTCCGCTTTTGAGCCCATGAAGATCAGTAAATAGTGATACCTCTGTTAGTTTGGATTGAGTCACACTATGGGCTGTGAATCCCCTCTGTGTGAGACAGGGCAGTTGAGGGCCTTGAGGAGGTTCTCACACAGGAGAGTTACCTGCAAGGTAACATGGAGCACAAGGCTTAGCATGAATGAACTGTTTGGTGAGTTTTTGAAATCGGTGTGCTTATGTGAAGATCTGACTGGGAACGGAGCACTTCTCTTAAATGAAGATAAAGCTTGGTCCTCCCTCTTCCTTCACTCCCTTGTGTTCTACTGGAGAGCGTGAATCAAAGCTGGCAGGGCTGTCAGTCCTGCTAGGTAGCATTGTCTGAGTGGGGAGAGGAGGGAAGAAGGAAACTGGGATGGTAATCGCAACATTAAAAGAATAAATAATGTCTGAAATATTTCAGCATTACCCCAGAGAAATGTGTGTCCCTGATAAATGAGCTTTGATATTGTTGCTCAAATTTGTATGAGAAGCTTACCATCACAGGCCATATGCAGCCCTCTGTGGTTTTAACACATCATTCTGTGTGTAATGAGATCTGTAACCCGGCTAAAACAATATGCTCACAAGATCCCTGGAGGTATTTAAGAGATGTGTAGATGTGATACTGAGGGACATGGTGTAGTGGTGAATTGGCAGTGCTGGGTCAATGGTTGGACCTCATGTTCTTAGAGGTCTTTATAGGATTGTACCTAGATTATTCCATACTGGATGATTTATACAATTTGTTTACATATGTGTAACTCTCTGCTCCTGTGTATCTTTAACACTAAGTCCTTGGTATGTTAACTACAGAATTGTGTAGGCTTTTCTGATGCCTGCAATCCAAATCGATTCCACATTCTTAGGCGATCGTGCGTCCGAATATGGGCCAAATGCAGGCTGAGGGGGATCAGACAACTGTCCCTGCTGGTCTGGTTATTCAGTGACTGCCCTCTAGGAAGTTTCTTGCACCTTTGCTCACTGTGTTTTGTGGGGTTTACTGAAAGATTTCTTCATTCTGCAGACCTCTGACAAAAGCATGGTGGTTCCTGTTTTTCATCTGAGGCTGCCAGAGGTAGCGTTTATAAGTACAGTATCAATAGAAAAGTATTTTTTTTTTCCTAGCTAGTGTATTTGATCATCGACTGCTTTGATTAACTAGTTGTGGGTCTTAAAGCGAGACATTGTTTTTTCCATTCTTTGTAGTGTTTTTGGCAAGGGGTGGAGAAAATAGTCATCACTCCCTTTTCTTTCTGAGTTTGTTTTTTTGTTTTGCTCTTCAAAACAAAATGATTTGCAAATAAACTAAATATTAAACCTAAAAACTACTTTATATTCCCTTTGCACAGAGCTTGTGTGAAGATAAATCGGAACAGATCATATTGGGAAAATATTTCTTTCCTCCCACTCCTGAAAATAAAGCAATCGCTATGTTATTGAAATTTTCTGCAAGTAAACCACAAGCAGGCAGGCTGAGTGCAGCCAGCTACAGCATGATACAGCCTTGGTTTTGTTGTTGTTGGGCTTTGGGGGTTTTTAACTGCAGATTTAGGCATTACAAATTGAACCACTAAAAACACATCAGTGTTATTTTGAAAATTCACGGCAGATACAGCTCAAACCAGGAAGTGAGGTGTTGTCCTTTTAAAGCCTGATATACAGAAAAGGGTATTTCTGACGCATGACCTTCAGTGAACAGGAATTCCTCTGCTCAAAATCTCATCCTTACCGTGAATTTCACTGCCGCAATTCATCCTCTCACAGCTGTGTGAAAAGTGGCATATTGTGGAAAAAAACCCAAACCACAACTTTGAAAGATTTTGATCATATTTTCTGAAATAAATAACAAGGGCTTGCAAAATATAGAGCATGAGTTTTTGCTGAAATGTTTTGTGTGTAAAGAAATGTAATTTTAAATTACAAGAGTGGGCTTTTTTTTTTAGTAGATTTCATTAGCTGTTAACTAAATGACTGATCAGATAGTTAAAAACTGTTTATCTTATTGTAAGTATCACAGTAGAAACTACTGGGGCTTAGGTTTTTTGAAAATCTGGTTTGAATTTTGAGTGGTGAGTATGTGAAACTCCACAGTGAACAAATCTGGCTCTACGTGCACTTTTTTGTATATGTTTGCTTTCACTTCCCCCTCCCCCCACCCCATTTTCTTTTGCTCTCTTTCTCTCTCTGCCTTCAGCTTAAAGGCAGTGAAAGAACACCTAGTAACTGGCAGGTTTGAGAACTAGGCAAAAATGTTTTTATGACCATAGCAGGTAACGTGCCATGCTTAGTGTGTGGTGGAGTGAATTAACAGTAATAATCTTGTGCAGATACTGAGAATGACTGCAGTAAAATGCATGCAAAAGTACAGCTTTTTTCCCAGAGATGCACACTCTGGAAGGCATTGAATTGAAGCCTCTTTGGAGTGGGAATGGGAAGTATCTGGCAGGCATCTTTTTTAGGACTCCACATTTCTAGAATTTGCCAGTTCCTGCTGTTTAACAGCCCAGATTTCCTAACCTTCGGGACATACGGCAAGGCCTACTTTTTTCTTCTGGTTCTGTGTGGAAGTGGGTGTTGGCTAGAGCTAGATAAGGATGAAGAGGGAATATATTGCTGAGATTGCTCCGTTTTTGCTTTTGCTTTTGTTTTGTGTGCTGGATTATTTTATTTAACCTGAGGCAATTTATTTCTAGTGCTTAATTTTACAGGCTTGCCAGTGACAGAGAGATCACTGAGTGACATTCCATTGTTTGAACAAGAAAATGAATAAATAATAGTTTTGTAACTCAAATTCCCTATAAAACTATTGCAACTGCTAATTATGTAGAACTTATATTGTTTTTATCTATAAAATATGGTAAATATAGAATATTTTTTTTCCTTAAGGAAAAGGAGTTCTCAAAAAAATGAATGCAGTGAATCTAAATAAATGTAAGTGATAAGCCCTAATGAAACTAAAGATCTTGTGGGACTTCCAGGTACATTAGGAGAAGGCAGTATGGCATAGACATCCTGGTAGATGCTGATGCTTCTATGCTGTATCAGTGCAGATCAATCAATAGAGATCTTTGATCATAGGCCAGTCTTTAGATTAATTCATGGATTGGGGATGAAGTAGAAGTTAAAGGGCTTTTACAGTCATATAACTGGAGAGACAGTACTGTGCACTATGTGAGAGATACGTAAGCATAGTGTCACATAGTACTCATTTTTAGTTGCTAAAAAGTTGCTCATATTTGAGTTCAATATTATGTCACTGTAGTTAATAAACTTCTGACAGCTGTTTTTTCCAAAATTGTTTTTAAATGTAATTAAAAATTAATCAGTTGAGGAACAGAGCTGAATAGTATTTTAAAATGTTGGAAAAATAAAGTTTATGATGTCTCAATACTGAAATTTATGAACAGATATAAGCCCCACTTTAAAAAGTCAACATAATATGACTTTGCAGAAAATGTTCTAGCTTAATTATAGTAATGTGCCTTGAATTTTCCAGTGGGGTCATTTATTTTGAGTATATGTCTCTTATTACTGTAACTACGAATAAGCCTGTTGTTGGGTATGTGTTGTCTAAACGTTGCACGTAACTTTCCTGGAATTTGTAAAGCTATTCTGTTTGACATTAGTTGGCATACCTTGTTTGCAACCCTTGTAATCCAAAAATAAAATATTTATGTGTCTCTAGTAGCAAAGTACGAAGTGCCATATTAAGAACAGCCATATACGGGCCTAGCTCTGTAAGATTTCCCCTAGCTCAGCAATTGGTTTCACGTGTCTGCCTTGAAACCTGCTGGAACTACTCTGAAGTTACATCCTGAAACCAGCATCATCTTCAGGCTTGGCTGTATGAAACAGAGACTAAACTCTCTCGGCTTAGCATGCTATCACAGTTGAGGTGCTGCTGTTGCAAGCAGAGATGGACAAAGATGTTGGCTGCTGTGGTTTGGCTACTGGGAAGAGAAGCTGCCACTTTATCACCGAAGTGAGTGGAGCTGTTGGAAGGAAGCAGGAGCTTTTAGAGAAATGTATACAAGGGAAGGGTGTTCCTTTTCTCAGAAAGGGCATTCTGGCCATCCTCAGGGGCTTGGGGAAATTGCCTGGCAGGCTGGAGGAGGAGACACTGGTCTGGCACCCAGAGATTTACTCAGTGGGAGCTGTGTGATCCTCCAAGCTTTTGGCTGTAGGAGAGCTGTGTTGATCGATAGGCACCCAAGCTGCAAATAGTGCACTTTTTCTGTGTTTTATTTGCTTTACTTGGCTATCCAGTTAAATATTTGTTTTGGTTTTATCCCTAGCTGAGGGTGATATTTTTCCTACATACTTTTTGTGTGAGAAGGAAGGGAACGAGGCATAGGGAAGGCTGGTGGGCTTTCAACCTGTCTAAGGCTTCAGAGGTATGTTGAGGATTTTCTTCAAGAAGAATACTGTGCCAGCCATATGGTCTGCCAAGTAGTATTTCACTCTTTACTGCAGTGAGATTTCACAGAATTACAGAATGTTAGGGATTGGAAGGGGCCTCAAAAGACCATCTAGTCCAATCCCCCTGCCAGAGCAGGAATACCTAGATCAGGTCACCAGGTGGGTTTTGAATGTCTCCAGAGAAAGAGACTCCACGACCTCTCTGGGCAGCCTGTTCCAGTGTTCTGTTACGCTCACTGTGAAGAAGTTCTTCCTCACATTTATGCAGAACCTCCTATGTTCCAGCTTGTACCCGTTGCTCCTTGTCCTATCATTGGATGTCACTGAGAAGAGCCTGGCTCCATCCTCATGACACTCACCCTTTACATATTTATAGACATTAATAATTTGTTTACATATATCTTTCCCGATCCTATCTGCTTTCTGCTCTAATTTAAATAATTTCATTGTGGGTAACAGTAATAACAAAGTCTCTAAAAGTTATGCCAACTTCTTGCCTCAGCATTAGCAAATCAGTTGTGCAGAGGTAGCGGGGGCATCTAAACCATGTCCCATTGCTGCTTATCCATAGCCAGAGGTTTAGGAGGAATAAAGCATAGCTGGATTTGAGTTACTAGTCCTGCCCTTTGACTTTCATCTTCCACTATAATTTTTAGCATGGAAAGGCTGAATAGGTGTTCCTGCTCTGGCAGGGGGATTGGACTAGATGATCTTTTGAGGTCCCTTCCAATCCCTAACATTCTGTGATTCTGTGATTCTGTGAATATAGATGTAAAAGGAGTAAGATGAGCACTGCTTCTGTTTTTTTTTGTCATGGTGAATTTGCCATCTGATATTCTATCACGGCATTAAAATATGCAGAATTCTTACTGAACATCACACGATACTGTGACAATGGTGCTTGGCTTACGGACAGATATCTTACAGATTTTTAGTATCTTTACATGGGAGTTAATTGCCAGTTGGTAAAAAAAACAAACCAATATTAACACCATATGAAGATGGAGTTAATAGTTACACTAACTCAAAACAAAGCTAGTTTAGGCTTTGAAGGTACAACCAGAGCGCTGACAGGCTCTTCCTCTGACTGCACCAGGATTTCTGCCTTTATAAGGGTTTGCAAGAACTCTGAGTGGAAGTCTTGCTGTGATAGGGTCTGCTGAATCCATCCCATAGGAAACCAGTGAGAGGAAACACAGGGGTGACTGCGATCAGGAATACGCTCGCTGCAAGTCACAAGTGGGAACACATATAGTAAGGAAGCAGCTGGCATCTCTTGTGGTTGCCAGGAAGACACAATTAAATTTTCCGGCATTGGGGCATGATAGCGTACTTGAATCATGAAAAGCCTTGGTCCCTTTGTGATTGTGGGGGACAAAGTGGTGGGGGAAGATAGTAAAGGGAGAGGCCATTTCAGGACATACAAGCTGCAGAGTTGCCTGCAGCTCTTTACAGTAAAAGACATTTTAGTATTATGCTCGAACTTCATGCTAGTTTTCAATTACGGCCTATATAGCCTCCCCTCTCTCCTTTTTGACTGATTGTCCTGGTTCCCCAGGCACAGACCCATGGGGCAGCCATGCAGGCAGGCCATGAGTAGCCCTGAGTCAGCTGGGAGATCCAATCAAGGCAGCTGACTCACAGGTGTATCCCATACCTCCTCATCATGCTCATTATAAAAGGAGGGAGCTCAGGGAGGGTGGAGTTTTTCTTCCTGGTGCTTCTTTCTTTTGGCCTTTTTCTGATCTCAAGGACCAGGCTGAGTGTAACCTTGTATACTTTATGTTGGTGATTATATTACTTTTGTTATTTCATGTTTCTACTTCAACCCATTAGGCTTCTCCCTTTTTTCCCCAATTCCCCTTCTCAGCTGGGGAGGGGTTATTGCGTGGTAGAACAACTGCTACAGTTTGCCCCCAGGTACAGGCTAAACTTAGACGCTGATTGTCCCTGTGAGAGCACCTATTTGTGGGCATGTGTGATGTCTTAAAGGTTAGCCTTTTCCCATTTAGCTTTCTGAATTTGCTTTTGGTGAAGGTCTGTGAGTTCTGTTCTAAGCATTCCTGGAACAATGCTCTTTGCAATGGTTGCTGGGGTTATTTTATACCTTGCTTTTTCAAGAAGTGAAGCATTATAAAGTTGTATCCATCAGTTCTTTGGCAAATAAGAACATGGTGTTCGTTAAAAGACATAACAGAATTTGAGCAGCATATTAGCAAATACATTTATTTATATTTTTCATTATAAAGATTACTGCATTGTTGTGAACTTCAGGTTTTCAAAAATTTTCAGGCATCTAGGAGAAGGATACTGAACAATTCACACACTTTCTAAAAATGGAAATGTTTAATCTGTACATGAGCGAAAATATGTATCTTTTGTATAACAAATTTCAAAGCCAAATAGCACACTGTATAGAATTTTATGTATTGTTTGGCTTTGACTGATTCATATGAATGCTAATGCTCTACTTCTTTCCACGGCTTCATTTCTGCCAAGAACTGTTTCAGCATTTCAAACCTTCCAGCAATATAAAAATGGAAGGAGGAGATTCTTTGATTTGCAAGGCCCAAATAGCAAAGTATTGATGTGTTTTATGCTTTTCTTAATATATGTATGTATATATTATTAATTCATGTTTGTTTATGCTGAGAAGTATTAGTGGTATAGCATTAACACTGTTCTCAAACAATAATTTTGGTTCATTCCTGTCTTTATTTCTTCTGAGGTAGCCATCCTAAGATTGTGCCTAGAAAACCTTATATCACACTGCAGCATAATATTATCCATGTAACCACTGTTCAGTGAGCCTGACCAATGTGATGTACAGGTGTTTCTAGCAGCATGATGAATCTATATGCTACATGGACCAGTTGCCAAGAAAATATGGAACGAAGTACAGCGTATGTTATTTTAATTAAAATGCGCAGGCAGTATCTAACCAAATTGAATATTTCTTTTCATGATTCTATAATTCTCTTGCATTTCATCATTAGCTGGAGACTAGAGAGACACAAAGCTTTTCTGGCTTAGGTCCCTCAGCTTTTGTGGATAGATGGTAGTGTGTAGAATACCTCTGTAGCCTAGGGAGACACAGAAATCCTTGTCAGGTTTTACTGACATACTTTGAGTCACGTATAAAATGCCACACACGTCATTGTGTATAGCTGGTCAAACGTTTGTGGGTGTTGTAGTGTGTGCCAAAGATGAATTTTGCCTGGATGATAGCTTGATAAATCATTAGTGTTGTTTCCATTGTCCATGGAACGAAGCTATAAATTCCTTGGCAGTCAGGGTTACCTGGAGACTAATATAAAGGTTGCTAGTATAAAGGTAGCTTGCTTTGTTATTTCAGATGTGCAAGTGTGCCAAAAAGCAAGGCTAATGGTCTGCATTCCCAAGCTCAGGAGAAAACCAGATCAGCAAACTGGAGACCTCCAGTCTATCCTATTTATTCCAGCTGGTCAGGACTTTTTTGTTAATCCAATTCTTATTTTGGAAATACCGATCTCTTACAGCTTTTTCAGTAGAGCATAGCCGTTTTCAGGTAATTTACACAGGAGAAATATTTACGAGGTCCTGGGTGGAATTACCACTGGGTGGAATTACCACTTCTGGCCAGCAGCTTGTGATGGGAGTGGTTCAATGGCGTGCAGGAGAGTGCTTTCAAGGCCATGTTTCTTTGCTGACTGTGGGTTTCTGTGTTGTGCCTGAGTAGCCTAACCGTGCTGCTGTTTGGTGGTGAAGTTCTCTTCGCCTCCCCTGTTTCACTTAAGACCTGCAGAGATCATAGAATCATAGAATCATTATGGTTGGAAGGGACCTCCAGGGTCATCAAGTCCAACCTTTATCCCATCATATTCCTAACCACTAGACCATTAGACCATGGCCTCAAGTGCCTCATCAACCCGTTTTTTGAACACCCCCAGGGACAGTGACTCCACCACCTCCCTGGGCAGCCTATTCCAGTGCCTAACCACCCTCTCAGTAAAGAACTTCTTCCTAATATCCAACCTGAACTTCCCCTGACGTAACTTGAGGCCATTTCCTCTCGTCCTGTCATTAGCAATTTGGGAGAAGAGACCAACACCAGCCTCACTACAACCTCCTTTCAGGTAGTTGTAGAGGGCAATGAGGTCTCCTCTCAGTTTCCTCTTCTCCAGGCTAAATAACCCCAGTTCCCTCAGCTGGTCCCCATAAGGTCTGTTTTCCAGACCTCATTTAAATACATGGTGGAATAAGTCTGAGGAAGGGAAGCCAGTTTCTGACCAGCCCTGTGCAGTTGTTAGTACCCTGACTATGCCCTAATGCTGTGTGCAAGTACTTTGCCTGTCTTTAAATCTCATCAGGTCTTTACACTAGGAAAGTGTGAGAATTAATTCCCTGATCTGTGGTGTGTCCTTGACAACTTTATCTAAGAACAGAAAAAATCCTGTGCTGTGGCATATGTTCAGCCAATGTTCATTCACCCCTTGCTTTCTTTACATTGTGAATCTTGTTTTTAGCTAATTTAAACCTCTCCGAAACTGAAGGTGCAACTGGTCCCTTTATTTATAATGGTAGTAAGGATTAAGCTTCTTTATACAACCAGGAAGCTAAAACAATAGCAGCCTCCACCCTGCTAGGGGTTCTGGGGATTGCCGAGTGGATGGTTGAAAAGGTAATCTAAACTGTGAGGAAGCAGCAAGGTTGATTTCCAGCTGTAATGGAATTCATCAGAGCTAGTTTTCAGATGCTTGGAAAAAATGTTTGTTAGTTCAATAGCTACTTAGTTTAGAAAACAAAGTTTGATAGCAGATTCCAAAAAAATGCAAGACCAGTTGGCTATGTAAATTTGTAAAGGGAGGCTGGATTACTTTCATTTATTTAGGGGTAACAATAAGGTGTTTTCTAAATAAAAAATGAGTAAACAAGTGGCAATACAACCATCAGTGTGAAAGAAGCTGAGTCTCTCTTCTCCTTTGCAGCTTGCTGTCTAATAGTTATATTTTTTAAAAAAAATGTTGGTAATACAGGCATTCTTAATATATAAGAAATTATATACCTGATTTGATACACTTTTTCCCAGAAGTCTTTAGTTCACAAATCGCGTTGCAGAATACTAATTAAATGGGGAAGCTAGCAAATTGTTGCTAGTTAGTTTAGTTAGCATTAGTCACACAGCTTTGTGAGAGTTTTTGAGGTGGTAGCGTTGTTCTAAATAGAGATTTAAATCTCACATTCTATTTTTTATTGTAGCTCGTGAGGCTCTAATTTTGGTTAGGCTATAAGAAAAAAAAAAAAGTCTTGTTTTAATAGGCATTTCACAAAAAGAAAATTGCTGCGTCAAAGAGTGAATGATGTGTTATCCATTTTTTTCTGGTAGATGATTTAACTTGAAAGGGAGTAGAGAGAGCGATAAATTTATAATAGTTGAGTAGTACCTAGATCTCTCATGTCCTTGATCACTCTTGTCTGTTCCAAGCATATATGAGCAAAGAAAATGATCTGATCTGTCGCATCACATCAGATGATGTTCATGCATTCTCAGCTTTCTTTATGATGTGAGATAGTTCAACTTCTCAGACACTGTGGTATGCAGAAGATGAGGTGGAGAATGAAACCAAGAGGGCCTTGGACAGTGACTATAAAGAAGGAAGATGTGTTGTTTCTCTTCAGAATGAAGTCTCATCGAAGTATCAAAAATTCTCTTCAGGTTGTGGAAGTCACTGATGCAGTGTTTTTAGTCTTATGAACTGGAATGCTTAGTTAGCTCCTATCTGCAATTTACTTATCCCTAGAGATTTAAAGAAGGGAGATGCTACCTGATTTTCAAAATGTCTGTATTGCAATTTTTACTGTTATTTGTTTGTTATGTTACTTTCTGGGGGCCAAAGATCCATTAGTTTTGTGTTATACAAACAGTAAGAAATTACAATTGTCTAAATTATTCCACTGTGTGTGATGGACACAGCAGATGTCTAGGACAGCAGGTTCAGCTGAGTTTTGAGATGGTTTTAGGTTTTTGCAGAGAAGCCAGGTGTCTACATAACCTCCTTTTCCAGCCAGAGGTCAGCCACACAGCAGACATCCAAGTATTAATGTCACTGGCAAGTTTCTTGTCAGGTGCTGGAGACAGACCTGTATTCTCCTGGATTATGTATTGATATAAGCATTATTTAATACTGCCTGTTCATTTACTGTAGCTGATAAGATGATAGAAAGGACATTGATAATATTCTGTGACTGGTAAGTCTTTGAGACTTACACAGACCCACACAATGAAAGTTTCAATTAATGTTTACACAGCTCCTTTAATTTAGTCTATTTGGTCATTATGAGGGTGTGGCCATGATGGCTGAGCATAACCTTACACACTATAACATGTAGTCTTTGATTTTAGGCACTTGAAACTCTAGGTGTGTTCTTGGAAGGACTCATTTCCAAGTCCTGCACAGCTTTTACTGATTGATTGTAAAACATGCACGAAAGTGGGAAGAGAATTCACTTCTTGGATTCCTATAGCTGAAGCTGGGCTACCTGTGCGGCAGTTCAACGCTTTCTTGGGTAGATATACTAAAACCAAACTGGGGAAAGTCAAAAGAAATTTCGAAGAGCACAATCAGATGTAAAGAGAACCTCTCGTTTTCTTGTGGATATCGTAACGTATACGTTTGTAACCTAATCAGGGCAGTTCCTTAGCGGTTCTAGTTGAGGCTTTGGGTTTGGGAAATTCTTGATAAAAGAAGTTTCTATAGAAAAACAATGGTGGTTATAGGTGTAATGCCTGCAGAAAAAGGATGCCTTATAAATAATCCTTTGTGTTTATATTCCAGTAAGCTAATGAAATCTTCCTTCGAAGTAGTACAGAGAGCAGAGATGAAATGCAGGAAAAAGCTATTTGTCCTGATTTAAGGTTTGATATATAATTCTTTACCTAATCTTGAATTTAACCTAAAAATAATTATTTTTACATTAAAGAGTCTTTTAATTTTGCCAGAGTCCTGTACTTCCATGTTAAAAGTAGATACTTTTAGAAAATAGTGGCCTCTTTAGTAGTTTGTTGAATGCTTAAATAATATTAAATTCAGAATAATTTTGAGGCTGCCAGTGTAGTGCCTTTTATAATTGTGACTCAAGATCTTGATACATTTATTTTTTCTTTTTTGCAAGCCAATTGCCATCTTTTAAGGTAGTGACATTCACACTAGAGCTTGGGTTAATTTCATCTTCAATTTGCATCTTTTAGCAATTAAGGGAATCTCCAACACTTTCGCTGACATGTGAAAAGATAACACCATCTGTTGACCTTGAGAACCTGAATTGTTTCTCTTGATGTCCAGCCTGTGGTTGTGACTTTTTTCCCTGGTTTTGTGTAAAATTCTAGGTGATGACTCTGATGTCTACGCGTGCTATGGATTTTGTTATTAAGCAGCAGTGCATAATGACAATAATAAGCATAATGCAGCATAATAACTTTCAGAAGATACACAGATTCAAAAAATTTTACTGATATTAATGAATAATATGCCTAAACTTCCAAGCTGTACATGTATAGCAGATTACGAGCTCAACTGAATCATGTGATAATCTTGTTCATGGAAAGCAACGGCTAAGAACGCAGCAACCAGATACCGTAGTATTCTTTTAAAGGACAGTTATTTATTTATTAGGAACACTGCATAAATCATCTATTATTTCATGTGTTCCTGGTCCAGTGTTCACATTTGTCTCTGCTTCCTTCTATGCTCAGACCAAGCGTACTGTTTGTAAGATGTTTCTGTTACTTTTGGTTTGTATTCTCCTCTGCTTCTCTGTTTCACCGTATTCCAGCAAAACCTCTGTCATTGTGTTCACAAACCATCCTAAAATATTTTTGCTTTCTTCAAGGTCTTCTGTGAAGCTAGTCTGTGAGGAACAGAGCTTGTGAAAATGTGTGCTCTGCAAGAGCTAGTCCATAGAACATCTAATGTGAAACGCATGCATACAGAATTATGTTTAAACTTTAGGATAGTAAAGCCATAAATACAAGTTCTAAATTCCTGGTGAGGTAGGAATTGAGAAATACTATTGTGTCCTGAACTATTTTGGCAGAAACTTCTTATAAAAATACCACTTTGCAGACACCCCATTGAGTTGAATTTTAGGTTTTTTTAAAGAACGATATTGAGGGAAATTCTATTTTCAATGAAGTGAGTGGCAAAGTTTCAAGGAGTTCTTTTGATTAGTGGGAGCTTTGCCTGACCTTCAGTAGAACCAGAATTTCACTCTTCACTTTTACCACTTTTCATATTGAAGGATTCCACAATGACTCATTGTTACTAAATATGCTGAGATATTGGTGAGATACAACATTTTAATGTTTTGTTCTAAAAGGTAAAACCTAGTAGTTCACATCAATATATAGAATAATTTTTAAAATACTATGCATTTCCTGTCTTGAAACTTATGTGAGATTCTTTAGGCAGAGTTCTTCAGCTATTTCCCCTTTATATCAAAGAACAGCATCTAAGTTCTACTGACACAAACGAGAACTTTAATTATGATGAGTATCAGACTTATTATTGTTCTGAAAAGTAACATCTGCAGTAGCGTAGTAGTAAGTGGATTTGGTGTTTAATTTCCACTGAGTTGTTAGGAATTGCATGATTTTATAGGAGAAGGTACAAGAGGTATAAAAGTGAAATAATGGATCCTGAAGCTGGAAAGAAAAATACTCTGTACTTTCTTACAAGTTGTTTCTGCAGTCTGTGTGCTTTTAAATAATATAACTGGGTCTCAATCTTCCTGACTTAGAGCTAGGAAAGATTCAATAGGACAAGGGGTAATGGCCTCAAGTTGTGCCAGGGAAGGTTTAGATTGGATATTAGGAAAAATTTCTTCACTGAAAGATTTGTCAGGCATTGGAACAGGCTGCCCAGGGCAGTGGTGGAGTCCCCATCCCTGGAGGTATTTAAGAGATGTGTAGATGAGGTGCTGAGGGACATGGTGTAGTGGTGAACTGGCAGTGCTAGGTTAATGGTTGGACTTGATCTTAGAGGTCTTTTCCAACCAAGGCTGTTCTGTGTTTCTGTGATTCACAGCTGCAGGGTTTGCCTGCACACCTATGGATGAAAATGGTCTAATTTGCAGAAAATGTGGAGGGAACTCTGCACTCAGCATCACTGAGCTAATGAGTCAGATTCATAGGCTCTTTCTTTTGAGCAGGTAGCTGCTTGTTTCTCTCCCAGATCATCTCCTCAAAGCAGAAAGGCCATGTCAATAATTCATTAAATAAATCCCTGTGAAAAAATTAAATTGATGTCATATTTTTCCATGTTGAATTCTATTGAGTAGAATGAACCTGTGGAAACATTCCTACTGGTTTCAGCAGAGATACAGATGCATCCTTCAATAAATCAAGCATGACAGTTAAAATTGGGAACGAGTTTTGCTAAATTTATTTGAAAAAAAGGAATTGAAGTAGGAGTCCACAACTTGGTGCCAAAGAATAGCAAAGTTTACCCCCACTTCCTTGTGGTAGAGACCTTGGGTTTATACCAACACAGCAAATCACAAGGAATTCCAGTTGTAACTTCACTAAAGTTGTCCTCTATACTGGAGGTTTTAATGAATTTGTTTCCCTGACATATTCTCTGCACATACAGCCTTGTGTTTGCTGACTGTGGGAGGCTAAAACCACTAACTGTCTGGTGGCATGGTTAGCACAAAATGAGACTGAAGGTGTTCCGGTGTTCTGCTGAGAAAGAGAAAAAAAAGAGCAAGACAACTGCGTTTTATTCATTTGTAATCCTGTAGCAACTGCAGAGTTGTTTCAGAAGGTATACGATTTGTACCTTCTTTACTGCCACAAGTTTGAGTATTGCAGCTCCCCTTGTATAAAATGATACTTACCCACATAAATGCACGTTTTTCAAACAGTTTTAAGATAATGTATTGAGCAAGATAATGTGTACAAATCCCTGTTGGAACTATGCAATGCATTAACGTTTCTTCTGTTTAATACCTTTTTAGAAGAAAATGGTACCATAAAAAAAGATTTGCCTAAACAAAAATGTTAATAAATATTGATCAGCTGTATGCAGTTGTTGGATTCTTTTGGAGTCCAGATACGTAGTTCATGTAATTTGTCTTAATAAATTCTAACGGTTACATTAACAGTCACTCTCCAAAAAGAAACTCTAGTGTGCAACATATTTATCCTGCAGTACAGATACTGGAAGCACTTTACTGGATTTATCTCAGTGTAATAGATAAAATCTGTAACTTGATGAAATTATTAATTTTCTTTGAAAGTTTTGAAGTACTTTTATCCAAAGTATATACATGCAGCGTGGTATGTCAAACAGACATTTGTTACCACTGGCCTGTAGCATAACAGAAAATACTGGTTAACATCTCCAGTATAGTTCATTATGCCATTTCATTTGGAGTCCATCTGTATTTGTGTTGCTTGCTGATATAGGATGGCTCATTGAATTAAGGTATGAGAATATAATATATATATTATAATATATAATATTGTGCAAATGTGTGGGATTCAATTATTGTATTACTACAGTAGTGTCTAACTGTAATAGTATGTTTACACAATGGGGAAAAAGTACTCATAATAGAAATTACGTGTTTGTTCACAGGTTACATTGTTACATTTCTACCTTATGATGCAATTATTATATTGCACATATTTGTGTGCAAAATCAAATATTTGTAAGTACAGTAAAAATTCTTGTTGGCTTCAGTGGTGCAGATTCAGTGCAGTGGTGCAGAATTTAAAAGCTTAATAGTCTGGAATGTAAGAAGAGGCAATGTTATTTGATTAGTGGTAATACAATAATTCTTTCATGGCAAATTTTGCTAATGTGAAATTGTTTAACTAAAGCATTAGGTTTTAATAGAAGACGCATAAAAATAAGATGGTTTTTGGAAGGTTATACATCAATATGTAGGATACTTCTTTGCCATTGTCTTAGTTTCTCAGCTGTTCTATCGCCCAGTGATCCCTCCCCACCCGAGAAGGGGAGTTGGGAAAAGGAAAGGAGACCTGTGGACTCAGTTGGAAACAGATTTAATCAAATAATAATAACAAACTAATATTAATACTAATATAAAATACACAAAGTTATACTCTGTCCATGTAGTGGTTGTGAGCTGTGTACTCCCAGCAGTGAGTGCTGCATGTCAAACACTGAGCACCACAGGTCGAGCGAGAGAGGGAAGGTCACAGCAAATGAGAGTGTCGTCCCTGGGAGCAGAATGACAGGCAAGACCCTCCAGGGATAGTGACCACTGAGGAAAGAGAGACCCATCCCCTGAAAACCTTCCAATTTATAGTGAGCGTGGTGTTTATGGTACAGAATACTTCTGCCGCCCAGCTTGTATCAGCTGCCCTGGCTTTCGCTCCTCCAAGCTTTAGCACTGGCTAACTCAAAACTGCTGAAGACCTTGATCTCTATGGAAACCCACATACCATGGTTGGCCACAAACTAAAACAAAGTGTCTTATCAACTTTGTTCTTGTGGAATTGAGTACTGCAGTCTTCTAAAAAAATGCAGATTTCCTGAAGAGATTGATTCTGTGATTCTATCCCAGTGAAACCAGGATAGTTGTATAAAAGTAGTTGCTGTGGCAGCTCATAATGTTTTCAGTAACAGCTCAATGATACTATACATACCATCTTTTAAAGGGTTTCTCGTGATAATTATGAGACACAACTGTACTACTCAAAAAGCATATTTCTGAGAGATCTTCAGTGTCTGAAGCCGAGTAGCACATTTTAAACAAATCGATGATGTCCATCTCCTAGGAGATTAATTGTATACACTTTAAAGAATTTGACGTGAGCACAATATATCTTAAACCCGTTAAAGAAAGGGCTCTCAACCTCTTGGCATAGTTGGTACCAGTTAGCTAGGCAATGTGCTCTTTTTTAGATATTTTCTGTCTCAAACACGCTTGTGTGCGTGGAACTCCAAACCATGTCTTCTAGATGGAAGAAAGATATTCAAGGCTCTTGGGCTGAGCAGGAAAAGTGCTGCTTTGATTAAAGAGAGCATGGATTAAAGGCAAATTCAAGCTATAATAAATATTGCTCTGTCTTGATCAGAACATAAGACCCAAACTTTTTTTGTAGATTTCTATATTTTAACATATCTAACCTTGAAAATAACTTAAAAATTATTTTTCTTGAAATAAAAGTTCCACATGTTTTTATTTTGGTTCAGAGCATTATTTTAATACAAGTTATTTAAATACTTAACGCAGAAAACTTTCATAAATTATTTTACATTTTGGAAAATAAACCTTCATCCAAAAAAATATGAATAGGGTCCATATTTGTAAATAGTCTGATACTATCAGTCTGTACCTTTGATTAAGCTACTTCTTTGAAACTTTTTACAGGATTCTTCTACTGGAAAACTTAATAATCCTGAAGGAGTTGCCTTTGGGCAATTTTTTTGAGAATTGTGACATGGTTTTCAAGTTTGCTCTGTGTGTGCAGCTCCTATAGAGAGGTGTTAAGAAGGACTACTTCTCCCAGACATGATTAACCAGCCAGTCAGCAACCTATGCTGCGAGATGATGGTCCCAGAGGTCGTGGGGTGTGGAAGGGCTCCTCTTGAGAAGTGGCTTGAGTACGCAGTGCTGAGGTAAGAGATGCAGCTGTGAGATATGGTAGTGGAGAGATAAAGGTGAGTTAAAGTCTTGTCTAGGAGGACGGTGGTATGCAATAAGAAAATTTTAGTCTGCTTACCAGGATGTCTCTAGGCCAAAAATCCCAGGGAGGACAGACAGACTGTGGAGAGGGAGAACCAGGCTTGCATTGGTGGACATAAGGGTTCTTCTGCCAGACCTGACTCTGGTGGGTCATGAAGTGTTTCCCTTTGATATATAAAAATGTGTGATAGTACAGTCCTGATGGAAATATTATGGATCATTTGTGTTAACAGCAATTTAAATGTTAAATACTCAAAGCATTAATTGATGTAGTAGTTGGTGATAAGTGGTATTTTGAATTATGGATGCACAGATACTCTTACAATAGGCTTCTGTTAAAATATATCTTTTATGTTGTTATGAACATTTAGTTACAGGTGGGTTTTTCTGGTTTTTGCTTTTAATTTCATGCATGAAATTCAGTTGATGCTTTACTCAGTCCTTTGTGTATGTGGAGATATGAGTGGATATGAAGTTTGGTTCAAAACTACATCAGACTAGCCAAAAAATTGTGTTTCATCTGCCGAATGCCATTTAAAAGGAATGATTTCACAGGATGCCACACAGATGCTGTTGTTCTGTGTATCTTACAAGACCTGTGAATTTCATGCAAAAGAGATGTGTTTTTTCTTCTGTTCACTGTTAAACTTCCTACATGAAGCATGTCCTTAATATTTAACAGATTTTACTACTTTTTTTTTTCAGTGTGATAGAATTCAGACATTGTTATGCCATGGTCCTTGCTTCCAATCAGAACTTCCCTTAGTATCCTTACACAGTCTGTACTGTGAACGACTATATGCATTTGCATTTAATATTCCTCACTTCCAGGGTTCCAAATTGCTGCTACCACTAGCTTGGATCAGATAACGTAATGTGGAGGCCATGCTCTCTTTTTCCATTTTACCTTGCTAAGAATTCCCATATTCCTAAGTTGAAAATTTGTCTTGAAAAGCAGTCCCTCGTAAGTGTGCCTGGTTTTTTTTTTCCCGTGTACCGTATTTGTTAACAGATTTACAAGAAGCAATACCAGCTGTAAAAGGTCCTATGAAATGCACTTCCTTGAATACCTGTGCCTTGGAGCTAGTGCTTTGGTTTATGTTCAGAGCTCTGTCAGCTTATTTTTTTCTGTGATCACTAGGTAGCCATTCATCTCTGCGTTTATATTTTGTC
This sequence comes from Podargus strigoides, assembly GCA_028020825.1. NCBI lineage: Eukaryota > Metazoa > Chordata > Aves > Caprimulgiformes > Podargidae > Podargus > Podargus strigoides. Next base: position 93,577,412 of record CM051619.1, on the reverse strand, counting down.
TCTCCCTTATGCCCACTTGCAGAGTGAAGGGGACAGCATTCTGCATTGTATAATCTTTTCATTATAGCTGCAGCACCACAGTCTGACTGTCAGAAACCCCTTGAAGTTAGTCTTTCTGTCATCTTTCACTCATTTTTGAAAATCTTTCTGTCTTTTTAAGAAGTGCAGTTGTGCTTCTCCAATGGCAGTGCTTCCATGTAAATGAGGAGGAGAAAGAGCTTTTGTGCAGTATGTATGGTCTCCACAGCCTTGCCATGAAAATCATGTATAACTTCTTGGCATCCATGCCCTGGAGACCAGGTTCAGCTGACTTCAAAGTAGGCACCATGCCATCTGAACAGATGGGTATTAATGTAAGCATTGGATATAGATATTACAGACGTGATTCCCAGTTCCAAATGTTACAAAATATCTGTCCTGAACTTCTACCTCTGGGTGTAAAGGATTTGTTGTAAATCCAGCTCAGTGAAGAGTTAGCTTTACAGCATTAGAAATTTAAGTCTTGGATCAACTGTGTCATTTGTAATGTTGGGTAAGAGTATGAAGTAGCTCAGAGTAACTTGCTTGTATTTTTGGAGGAGTTGCTATGAGTGACAGATGAAAAAAAGCATCTGTGGTGTTTGTCACTTTCATATGAATAGGTTATATTGCAAAGCCACTGTGGAAGAAAAGAATTATTTTACTTTTTTCTGCACCCACAAGTAGGGATGGCAGTTGATGTGGAACCTGATGAATTTCATTCAGCTCACCAGACTTCTCTGTTCTCTTGTGTGATGTGATGGTTATTTAGGGTGAAAAGTTCTTTTCTCTTCTTGCCCTTTTTGTCCTCTAACTTGTATGCTTGTATGGTAGCGATGATAGATGCTTTCCTAGTGCTTGCTGACAATAAGGTGGTTTTTGCTTGTCATGATCTAAGCAGTCTCTTCATTCTTCCAAGGCTGCTTCTAGGTTCTACCAAACTGAATTTCCTCTCTCCTATCAGAGTTTTTATAAGCCCCACTGTGTTCTGAAAGTTTTTATCAGGAGCTACCGGCTTCTTCCACTCTGCATCTTAACATGACGTGTAGCAAGTCTTATCCTGAGTGATCTGATTAGAGTTGCCCAGTGATTAGCATTGATCTGAACTGTAAAATGAAAAAGCATCTGTGGGTGAACAAATTGTGGCACCACCAGTCACCACTGTGACTCAGAGAAGAGCATGGAGAAGTGAAGTTACTGTGGGCCCATTTACAGTCACGTGGAGAGAGGCTGTGTTGGAAGTCAGATGTGGGGCTCTTTCAACGTTCTCTGCAATCTGGAGGATATGACCTAAATCCTATTAGTTTTCTCTTTTTATAACACAAAGAGATTAGAATATGTATTTATACTGGAAGTCAGCTCCTTTTCCACATGATCAGATTATTTATCTTTTACATCCTGCCAAAAGTGAACAGAATGCCATTTGTTTGTTTATTTGGCATTTATAAACTATCTTTTAAAATAATTTCTTTTGGGAAGAAACATCTCCCAAATTGTTAGTTTTCTTACAGCATGTCTAGTTCAGATAATTTCAACAAAAAGTTGATGTTAGTGGGATCATCCACTGAGGTCTTGGCTCTCATTCAGTCTGTACAGATGTTCTTTAGACTCTTATCCTGTCTAGATAATAAGAAGCATGCCTAGTAAGCAACTGTGGAGCATGTTAGCATAGTTCACGTAATTCACAGTACCTCAGCGTTCAGCCTGAGGCTATGGACTCTAAAAATAGAACAACAGATTCTGCACAGCTTAATCCTACCTGCTTGTTAGTCATTATCTTCTTAATAAGCAACTAGCAGCTACATCTTGTTTGTAGAGAATCTTTCACTCAAATGGTTTTACTTTTCATTTGGAAATGAGGCCAGGGCTTTGGCCATCTTCTTTGGTAAAGCGTTGTGGATGTGGGTGCTGATGCTAAACCACAGTTAAAAGCAGTTTTTAGTATTTCTCTTTTTAGTTTATGTAAACTCAGAACAAAGAGGAACAGATGTTGCTTAGTAAGACAGGAATAAACTAAGTAGGTGTGATGGTGTGATTTTTAAAAAATTTTCAATTCAGTTTTTGCTTGGGCAAGTATATTCGATAACCGTGACATTGTCTTCTCTCTATAAGGATATGCAGAGGAGAATGCAAAGAGTTTGCCCTCCTGGCAGACCTCATTTCACCCATACCTCTGCTCCCTGGAGGCAATGTGCCATGTCATTATTATGCTGAGGGCTTTTGCCAAGACAAAAGATATTTACGCATGTTAAAGTGAAAATACTACATGAGAATGGCAATCAAAAGTATTTATGGCAATAGGGTGAGAATCCCGCAACTTGAGTTTAATTTCTACAACTTCCAGAGATAACTTTTATAATTTTAGGAAGTAACTTAAGCCCGTGTTCTGAAATGCATCTTGCCTATTTAATTTTACAGTTTTTTGGTCACAGAATCACAGAATGTTAGGGATTGGAAGGGACCTCAGGAGATCATCTAGTCCAATCCCCCTGCTGGACCAAGAATACCTAGATCAGGTCACACAGGAACGCATCCAGGCGGGTTTTGAATGTCTCCGGACAAGGAGACTCCACAACCTCTCTGGGCAGCCTGTGCCAGTGCTCTGTCACCCTCACTGTGAAGAAGTTCTTCCTCACATTTATGCAGAACCTCCTATGTTCCAGCTTGTACCCGTTGCTCCTTGTCCTATCATTGGATGTCACTGAGAAGAGCCTGGCTCCATCCTCATGACACTCACTCTTTACATGTTTATAGACATTAAGAAGGTCACCCCTCAGTCTCCTCTTCTCCAAGCTAAAGAGACCCAGCTCCCTCAGCCTTTCCTCATAAGGGAGATGTTCCACTCCCTTCATCATCTTTGTGGCTCTGTGCTGGACTCTCTCAAGTAGTTCCCTGTCCTTCTTGAACTGGGGGGCCCAGAACTGGACACAATACTCCAGATGTGGCCTCACCAAGGCAGAATAGAGGGGGAGGAGAACCTCTCTCGACCGACTAACCACACCCCTTCTAGTACACCCCAGGATGCCATTGGCCTTCTTGGCCACAAGGGCACATTGCTGGCTCATGGTCATCCTGCTGTCCACCAGGACCCCCAGGTCCCTTTCCCCTGCACTGCTCCCCAACAGCTCAGTCCCCAACTTATACTGGCACATGGGGTTGTTCTTCCCCAGATGCACGACCCTACACTTGCACTTGTTATATTTCATTAAATTTCTCCCCACCCAACTCTCTAGCCTGTCCAGGTCCCTCTGAATGGCAGCACAGCCTTCTGGTGTGTCAGCCACTCCTCCCAGTTTTGTGTCATCAGTGAACTTGCTGACAGAGCACTCTATTCCCTCATCCAAATCATTGATGAATATTATTGAATAGTACTGGCCCCAGTACCGGCCCCAGAGGGACTCCATTAAATAGAGGCCTCCAACTGGACTCTGTCCCATTGACCACAACTCTCTGGCTTCTTTGCTTCAGGAAACCTAGGTTCTTTGTGCCTTAGTGTTTAACACAGAGAGGATATGACTTCCTTTGTTTCTGTACAAACACATACACACTCTAATGAAGCTTTCAAGCTTGGTTTGAGCCTCTAGGTCACGCAGTAATACAAATAGCCTACTAATGAAAGATAAAAAGTGAGGGGAAAAAAAATCATAGCATTTATGGAAACAGCAACAAGGCTGAGAAGACAGGAAAAACTTTTTAGAGTAATTATGGGTAAGATCTGCAGAAGTTAATCATCTAAGGATACATATGTCCTGTTCATTCCAGTTGTTTCTTTTTGAAAATAAGACTTAGACATCTAAATCACTTAAGCTTTCTTGAAAATCTAGTAGGTTTATAAATATGGATCAATATACTGGTAACATAGCAGCTGGAATAAAGAAATGCAATAGAATAGAGTAAGATCAGTACTTTAAAATTTCAAGACATGTTCATCACATGTGCTAATGTTATATATAAAATTTAAACCTTTATATGTTTGTAAATTGTAACTGCTAGAATATAATTGGGTCTTGATGACTTTGTTTTCCCTTGTTTATACATCTTGCTGTCAATGATGTATTGCTTGAAAGAAGAATGAAGATGACCAATGGACGAAAGGTTTAGGTGGTTTCTGAAGTTTGTGACTTAAATTCTAGATTTGTGAAATGTTATTATTTAATCTGAGACATAAACTAGAGCTGCACTGAAAAGTATCAGTTATTGGTAGTGTTTCTGAACCGTGATTCCCAATGTAGCTCACATTAGTTCATGGCCTTTTAAAAATTCACACAAGAATTTTGCTAGGGACTTCCGAGTCCTCTGAAGTCACTGAAGGTGAAAAAAAAAAGAAAAGAAAAATATCTTGTCTGGAGTTGAGCATTTTTCTGGATATGCATATGTAAGAGACATGATTTACAAGATTGAGAGTGGTAGTGATTACTGAACTGCTCCGTTGCTGAGCTGCCAGAATTCAGGACTGGTAGACCAAATTTTGACTGGCAAATTGGGCCGTCTTTCAGGACATTTTTAAGTATTCATATTCTGAAAATTGAGCCCGTTTCACTTCCTCCTGTAGGCTCCCAATACATGAGCCATCCAAAACCATTAGCTGCTTTTGAAAAGCTTTCCATACTTGCCTGAGGATAATATGGTTTTGCAAGGCACATAAAGCTCTGGACTTGCTCTTACTTGCTTCTAATACACTGAGTTACAAGTTAGAATTTGACTACTTGGTCCTTGTTCTGTTTTTCTCAGTTTGTATATATTGCTGTCAGTGCCTGAGGACCATAGCTTTGACCTAGCTTCAGTTGAAGGTTAGGAAATGTCTGGTTATTTATAACCAGCAAACGCACATCTTGTTTTTCCGTGTAGCAGTAGCTGCATGCAAACATACTTTAAAATAATTTTGTTAGTTTTGAATATAGCTATCTGGTCTTTGCATCAGTCAGCAAAATTGGAGATATCAGGTCTAGTGTAAAGCAATTCAGCAGCAAAGGCTTGATATTTTAAGGCAAAACTTCTGTGAGATTGATGGATTGCATTGACTTTCATAGAGCTATTGCACGTAAGTGAAGTTAGGTTAAAATTTTGTACAAGGAATATGGTTCAATGATAACTACTCAAAAGGATTTAATACACAGACAAGTTATATTTAATGCATATTTTGTGACACAGTTCCTAAATATGTGAAAATGATCACCTAACAAACTACACACTGGCAAATTCTTGTACTTAGCACATTTTTGTTTTAAATCTTGGCTCACATTTCCATGGAAATTGGAGTTTCTTTTATTCCACTGTTTTGCTTCACGGGAAGTTACCAGCTCCTGGAATCCTTTCTCACTGAAAGTTCTTACACAAATTATGCTCTAAAGTATTTTTAAATCTTACACACCCATAGTTCGTAATGAACTATCCTCATACGCAGTAAGTATTGCTGCTGCTATTAAAGTCAGAGAAAGAATAACATCCTTGGGAGGTTGGTTTTTAATATTGCACTGTTTTTTTTCTGGATGCTGCTCAGAAGCTACCCATATGCTCAGTAGCTTTGATGACATGGATGAAGTTACTGAAAAGGCAGTAGGCTATTGCAGTTTGATAGTAATTTTGCTGCCTTATTGTCTCTGATAGGGTTGGTTGGTCTCCCTGACAGTATGCCTCAGAGGAGCCAGTTTTTGTGCTTCATTGAGGGAATTCGGTACTTGGCAGGTATGGACATGCTGTGCTGTGCAAAATATAATATTTTTGTTTTCTGAATGTTCTGAATGGTTTGAATACCTGAAGCTATAGCGTTAATAACAATTATGAAGTAACTTGAAGGGTAATTTTTTTTTTCTTTGGAGCTTTTGAAAAGCTTATCTTAGCACAATTGTCTTATAAATACATTAACCTGAGATCTCTGAAAACATGTGGCAGAATCAGTTTTGCTATACTTTGCTGGAAGGCCAGTGTTACTGCAGAACAGGTAGAGGATAAGACAGGTAGTCACCTTGTTCAAGGGCTGAGGGAGGCCTATTGCTGTATTGGTAGAAGAGGACATCTTGAAAGCACTCTGACCTTTGAGGACTTGGAGAAAACAGGTTGGAAATCCTAGTTAGCAATGCACTCCAGGAAATGAAAACTATTTAAGGAATCCTGTTGTCTTCACTCAACCTGGATTCCCAGTGGAGTCATTAGTGAGTCTGTCTGAGCTGAAGAAAAACCTCTGGGATTTGATCCCTCAAATACTTAGTCATTGTAGTGTTTTTGAAGTATTTATCATACCATATACTAATTTGAAAAAATCCAAAAGGTTGTTTAAGTGATCCTGGGACAAATTCTTGTTTGTTTGGCTTTCTTGAATAATCTTCATAAAAGTTATGGTGTCGTAATTATGGGAGACTGTGCTTTTTGTTTCTGTTGTCCAATACTGGAGCCTTGAACAGTCACCTCCACTGACTAGCAGATTTCCCAAGAGATGATGGGCAGCCCAGTCAATTGGTAACAGGACTCCAGTGATATGATAGCGCTCAAATCCTGATCTAGACTCTAGTGAGTGGTTCTGTCTGATGGCTGTCTGGTCTAGGCAGAAATTGGGCAAGTGGTCTGGTGTTAAAAAAAAATCTTGCAATGGGTTATAACTGATAATATTTTAATTTTCTTGACAGCAAGCAGTTGAATTGTGCTGAGAGCGACAGCCCACTGCAACTGTGTAAACTAGCGTTTCCATGAAGTAGTAAAATCGGAGATTTGAACTACTTGTCTTTCCCTGTAAATGATCTTGGTTGGCCAGAGTGGAGGCATGTTGGTGAGCAAACACACACACCTCTGCTGTTCTTTGTGTGAGTGGAAAACATGAACCTGATTTGCACAAGCACAAAACTCACATCTGTAGAGTTCTAAAGCAGCAATTGAAGTGGAGCTTCTGTTTCTGACAGCCAGCCAAGCCCTGCACCAACTGGGTGCACAACTTGTAGTGCTCAACTCCTCTTTTGTCCTCTTGCAACAGAATCTTTGTTGCTAATTGAGCTTTCCCCTCTATGCTGATATTTTTGCTGTGTCTTTAGCCCTATAATTGTTCTGCTAACAAAGTTGACGTATAGGTAATTAAGTAAAATGTGGGGCGTTTTTACGTATCTGTAAGTTCTGCTGCCAAAAGCCGATGAATCCCCCCCACCTTTTTTTTTTTTTTTTTAATTTTAGTGCGCAAATTGTTTCTAATATGCAACACATTTTTAATTTTGCCCTCACATCCCCATTATTACTATTTAAATGCCATAGCATATCAGTGGCACTGTTTGATGTATTCTGGATAGGAAGGGAGTTCTGCTCGAGCAGTATCAGATGTAACTCCATATGGCATTGTTGTGTGAGGCTAAGATGCTTGCCAGTTCCAATTTGGAACATGACATTCAATGCAAATATATCATGATACAACTGCATTGCAAAGATTTGAAATGATTGCTGTGTTCTGCTGGTTATAGGAATATATGGTTACAGTGTTGAGGTTGTGGAGTATGCTCTTGCATTCAATGCTTAATGAGATAAAGGTTCTCCATACACTCAACTGTGACTTTTGTTTCTCTCTCATGAGTGTGCAATGCACTAACCATCGTATGAGTAGGCTAGGGGGGACTTTGTTTCCAGGGTACAACCAAAAGAGAACATTTTGGTATGTGTTCTAATGATGTAGTATTGTATATACCTCCTCTGGGGCAAAGAAAAAGAAAAATATATGTATTGTTTCTGACTTACCTGAGTCCCTGCTACCAGAGTTACATCTTCAAGATCTGAACAAAGACAGAAGTAGTTCTGAAAGGGTGGGAAAGAGTAAGGAGACAATTTGTCTGTATGTTTGGGGGTTTGAAATTAAGGCCCTCTCTTAAAAATATTGGCACCAGATGCTTCAAAGGGGACAGGTGGTTGGTGGGTTGTTATCTTCCTCTTCCTCCTCTTTGATACCAGCTAGTTGGTCACAGTGACGCAGGGGAGATCATGCTGTACTTCTGAAAGGCTAGCCATGCCTTACGGTGATGTGCAACACAGTATCTTTTCCTGCCCCTTCACTGATGCAGGCTCTGGTCTGCTGTCATCTTCTGTGCGTTTGCAGTGATAGCTGCTTCCAGAGAACCCTTGTAACTGTAAGACTTGCCTTTCACGCATCTGTTGGCATACTAACATCTATGTTCTCTCACTGTGTTTTTCTGAATTTGTTCCTCCTGCATCTTACATGTCAGCATCTTCATGATTTCTTGGAAAAAAAGTCGTTCTTTTACTTCAGCATGCACAGTACATCCCGGAAATAAAATCCATACCAAAGTTTATCTTAAGATTTATGGAAACAAAAATAAATCCTGTAAATTTCAAGTAATGTCCCATTAAGTTTGACCCAGTGTACAGCTGAGCTAGAGATGTGAGTATGCCCAGAATTGCTCCTGATAGAATGTGAAAACCAGGTGTAGTAGCATGCTATGCAGCAGAGCTTCTCCTAAAAAAGAGAGGATAAAAAGAAAGGACCAGAAGTAAATCAAACACTTATCCTGTTGTTTGTAGTCACAAGTGAAGTCTATCGATAATTTAGAAGTCACTGAAACAATTTTAGGATATTGCTTATGAAAAACCATTACATTTTTGATTGTTCCATTAGAACTTTTTTCACATGTAAAATAATGTTAAGAAAGTCATAGTAAAAAGAAATAAATGTCATGGCAGCACATGGGCACAGCAAGAACAGATGCTGATTAGGTCATCTTGTTAGTGACTTAAAAACGTCACTGCAGATGGGTACAGAACTGACAGCCTATGCTGAGGAATGTATCACTGGTAAGTTACACAAGCTGCTAGGGAACAAGAAGTGTGGAGATAGAGAGATAAATCTGGGATCCTGGAAACTCTTATAGCAGGCTGAAAAACTGTTCTGTTGTCAATAACAGTTCAGAATGCCTGAAATAAAATCAATTTTCCATAGCTTGTTGGCAAGAGGTTTTGAAAGAAATGTTTGACATGTTTTCAAGCTGTGTGCAAATCAAAAGGACTATTACTCTGAAATCCACATGATAAAGTGTTTAATTCATGTGATAAAATATTTTAAATCCTTCTTAAGGGGACTAAACTTGTTAGCAGATGCTGCTTGACACAGTTATGGTTGCAGAAACAGAGGTACAACCTTAGTGGTTTGTGTGCTGACAGCTGCTTAGCTAAGTTGGGAGTAAACCAATATTGGACATGACTTGCAATATATTTGAGTTCCTAATCATGTGCCACCTACAGGGTATGAGATGGCTCAGTTATTTTGTGTATGGGGCTATTTACAGAGGTCCTGAGCTGATATGCAAAGCATCATGTGGGAGACATTGTGTTAGAGGGTAGCAATGACACTGAATTTGAATGACTTGAGAAAGATAGTTTTCCATACAAAGGAGGATAATGGTACCAGAGGCTCTTGCAGCTCTGAGCTTGCAGTAATTTGTAATGGCAATTCTTTTCTCCGTGGCCTGTTTATCTAATTTTGCTTACTCCAGCTGCCTGTTTACTCAGGTGATATGTCAAGAATAAGATTTGGCTTTTACATCTATTGAAGGTTTTATATATATATGGTTTCTGGTTGAATTTTGTGTCATGAAGGATGACACTCAGTTTTGCTTGCACTGCTTTGCCTTGTGTTAATTACTGCTAATATTAATATTACTATTAATCTCTACTTTCAAATTGTAAGTCAAGACTGCAAAGAAAATGAAATTAGTCTTAAAGACTGTAAATTTTTAATAATTACGAGATGTTTTGTCTGTCTTCTAGTTTTTAAGACTTCCTTATTTCATATTTTCAAGCTTTGGTCTTGCTGGCAGGGCTTTGAAAGGTAGAAACTTAGAAAAAGAATATACGACTGAGCGCTGAAATTTCCATGTAACTATCTGGAGCCCAAGCATTTTAAAAATTCCACAGGTGAAGCAATGCTGAATTGATCTTCAAACTTTCTCCCAAGTAACTACGCTTGATTTGTCTGCATGATTATTTTTGTGCTTGCATTATAGCTGTGTCACTTTAAAGGCAGATGTTTGAGGAATTGCATGTTGCTTGCTTTGTGAGTCCTATAATATGTTGATGAAAGTTACCAATAGGTCTGACCTCCAGCAGTTTTGGAGAAAGACATGATTTACTGAATACAGTCACCGAATCACAGAATGTTAGGGATTGGAAGGGACCTCAGGAGATCATCTAGTCCAGTCCCCCTGCTGGACCAAGAATACCTAGATCAGGTCACACAGGAACGCATCCAGGCGGGTTTTGAATGTCTCCGGACAAGGAGACTCCACAACCTCTCTGGGCAGCCTGTGCCAGTGCTCTGTCACCCTCACTGTGAAGAAGTTCTTCCTCATATTTATGTGGAACCTCCTATGTTCCAGCTTGTACCCATTGCTCCTAGTCCTATGATTGGATGTCACTGAGAAGAGCCTGGCTCCATCCTCATGGCACTCACTCTTTACATATTTATAAACATTAATGAGGTCACCCCTCAGTCTCCTCTTCTCCAAGCTAAAGAGACTCAGCTCCCTCAGCCTTTCCTCATAAGGGAGATGTTCCACTCCCTTTACCATCTTTGTGGCTCTGCGCTGGACTCTCTCAAGTAGTTCCCTGTCCTTCTTGAACTGGGGGGCCCAGAACTGGACACAGTACTCCAGATGTGGCCTCACCAGGGCAGAGTAGAGGGGGAGGAAAACCTCTCTCGACCGACTAACCACACCCCTTCTAGTACACCCCAGGATGCCATTGGCTTTCTTGGCCACAAGGGCACATTGCTGGCTCATGGTCATCCTGCTGTCCACCAGGACCCCCAGGTCCCTTTCCCCTGCACTGCTCCCCAACAGGTCAGTCCCCAACCTGTACTGGTACATGGGGTTGTTCTTCCCCAGGTGCAAGACTCTACACTTGCCCTTGTTATATTTCATTAAATTTCTCCCCACCCAACTCTCCAGCCTGTCCAGGTCCCTCTGAATGGCAGCACAGCCTTCTGGTGTGTTAGCCACTCCTCCCAGTTTTGTGTCATCAGTGAACATGCTGACAGGGCACTCTATTCCCTCATCCAAATCATTGATGAATATACTGAATAGTACTGGTCCCAGTACCGACCCCTGAGGGACTCCACTAGATACAGGCCTCCAACTAGACTCTGTCCCATTGACCACAACTCTCTGGCTTCTTTCCTTCAGCCAGTTCACAATCCACCTCACTATCCGATCATCCAGACCATACTTCCTCAGTTTAGCTGGGAGGATGCACAGTGGGAGACTGTGTCAAATGCTTTACTGAAGTCAAGATAGACCACATCCACTGCTTTACCATCATCTATCCACCGGGTTATGTCCTCATAAAAGGCTATCAGGTTGGTCAAGCATGACTTCCCCTTGGTGAAGCCATGTTGACTGCCCCTAATGACCCTCTTATCCTTGATATGCCTAGAGATAGCACCCAGGATAAGTTGTTCCATCAGCTTTCCAGGGATGGAGGTGAGGCTGACCCAATCCATGCTGGTTCTGCAACCATAATTTTCTGAACACTTTGCATGTCTATTTCATTATTCTTTTGTATAGATTAATATGACCTGATCCCAGTTTGATTTATTTTTACACAGAATTTTCTTTTTTACTACTGCCTTTTTTTTTGTTTCTTTCTTGCACCTGTGGGGACAAGGCTCAGCTTTACATTATGTTAACTGTTCATTCACAAAACTCACCTTTAGGAAGATTTGCGTCTGTGCAATTGTTCTGACTAAAATTTCCTGTGCAAAACAAGGAATTTGCATTTCAGTTAAAGAGACCAGAATCTTTCTGTTTCAGTGTTTTCTGTTTTTCCCATCACCATGGTATCTTAGTACTTGTTATTTTTTTAGACTGAAAAAGAGCAAGCCACATTTATTAAGGAAATAGAGACAGATCAAGCATTTATTTGATGATACAGTACAATTTAAGAATCCCCACATGGTAGACAACTTGGTAAAATGTGTGTAAATGCATTAACCCTCCACATGGGGATAATGTAGATGTGAGTAGGAGAGACTCGCCTACAACATTCTTCTCTGAATTATGTTCTTCTGGCAGAGGTGGTGTGTGGCATCCTGCACACCCCATGACCAGTGGGAAATCATCGTAGCTTGGAGTTGTGCTGTTACACTGTATCGTCCTGAAAATAACTACATGTGTAAGCCACCTGCAAGTATTCCCTGTTGAAACTCCTCTCCCACATTTACATCAAAGAGTAGCGCTGGGTTCAGCAAGAAGTAGGTATGCCATTGAAGTTGCCATTGTATGAGCTGAATTACTTGCATCAGGTTTTCTGACACTGGTACCCATCTCTCCCATCCACTTCTTTCCAGGAAGAGACAGAAGCTATGAAGAGTAGGTATTATAAAAAGGCTACAGAGTCTTTCTGATCTATCAGAGTATTTTGAGAAGTATGCATGCTGATTGCAAAAGACAGAGATGAGTTTCTAGATTAAAAAGAAAATTGGCAGGTTGAAAGGGATGTGCTTTAAACCCAAACCTCTCTTTCTTTTGCCCTTGTCTAGATAAGTGTGATTAGTCCTCTTACTGCACTGCCTCTGTGGGTTGTTCATAGAGACTCTTAGTATTTTTAAGTGTTACTTACAAGTGAAATCATGTAAACACCAAAATGCACAAAATTTAGCAAAAATTTTCTATTCTGAATTTGTCTAAGACTAATTTTCTTTTTCCATTGCTTTGTCACTATCTTATCTCCTGCTTTGAGTTGGGATAGTTGTAGCACTGTGACAAAAGGATTAGCCAGTTGTATAACCATTTTACTGTAATGGTTTATGAAAAAGTGAAGTAGGGTAAGAATGACAGAAAACAAAATGGATATTGAAGAAGATGGGTCCAAAAAAAATGCATTTCCAACAATTAGCTGTGATTTTAAAAATAATCAGGTAGGGGAAACAAACTGGTGGTCATAAAATGATGAAGTGCATCAGCTAACTTGAACATTAAAGTTAAATAAAGCTTTTAACATCTAAATTAGATGATACAGTGCTTGGAAACATATAGGAGTACAGATACATTGAATGGAAAACCAAATCCTAATCATTGCATTTACTAGCATATCAACTTCAGTAGTTAATGGCTGGCAGACTACTTCCATTAATGTATGCCTTTGCATTTCAGACCAATAAATATCCTTTCTTCAGGACTTTCTTCGGTGTTTGTAACCATCATCCTTTCATAGGTTCCTGAATCTTTTAAGTAACCCAGATTGTTATGTAAACAGGGACTTTCTTCCAGGGTGACTGTTAGATCTATTTCATTGTTGATACACTGGGACTATATTTTTCTACTATAGAAAACACATAGTTTTGGCTACCTTTAGTATGGTGATTTAGATGATGCTCTGAACAGTAAAAAATTTTCTTTAAGACAAATTCTGGCAAGTAGGCCTTGGTTTCCCCTAGGGACAACTGCAAATTCGTGTGACATCTGTAATACCATTTATGCAAGTTTCATCCCTAGAGCAAAGAGGATTTGTATTGTATTTATGGCTTGTTACAACGTTTGTAATATCAACAGTCTCAGTGAAAGTGGATCAGATCGGATGGCTTACAGAAGAAACTCACTTTCTGCGTGATGATTTCTTTCTGTGGTGACTCTTTGACTATTCTGAGAAAAGCTGGTGTTGGCAAGTGGAGAAATGGTGGCTTTTCCTTTGGTATCATCTAGGCTTTGGCTCTGCAGTACAAGGCAGAAGGGAAGGGAAGATGGGAAGCTGATACTCTGTAGAGAATGAAAGTAGAGATGTAGGTATGATCGCCTATCTAGCATGTACAATGCTCCTAATCTCCTTTTTGTGCATGAGTCCCACTTGATAAGAGATACTGAGACTGGGATGTGGACAGCATCCTACTACAAAGTTGCACATGAAAATGACAACCTCGTGAAGTGAGGTGGAACCTGCAAGTTGACATATCATGCAAGGTTGAATGACACCAAGGAAGTCTGCTTAGGGGTTGCTGAAATACAGGCAGTAAAATAATAAACATTGCTGAGCAAAACAGCTCATAGAAATAAGCGGAATATAGGTTTAATTCAGTGGCTTTCCCCACCAAGTCAAGTGTGGATTAGCTACGCCACAGGAAGCAGCACTATTTATGTCTCTGATTTAATACAATGTTCAGGTACCATGATGGTGAACACACATAAAAGCATATATAGATTAACAAGGGACATTAAACTTTGTGAGAGGGAAACAGAAGAGGATTGTCTAAGCATTGAGCATTCTTTTAAAAATGTACAAGCTTCGTTCTGCATGACCTTTTTTTATTGCTAGCCTCAAATAAAAGAATGTAGCTTATGCTTTATCCTTTGGGATGATGGAGCTGAAGTGCAGATAACTAAGAAATATTCTATTATCCTGTCAAAGGAGCTTGGGCCTTGACTAAATGAAAAGATAAGGCCTTTCATGTGAGTCTTATCTGTAGTTTTCTGTATCTTCTTCATCAGTTGCAATAGCTTCTGAATAAAATGAATGGAAAACATTTTTACTGACGTTAGGCAAGTAATGCATCTCTTGGCTCTTAAAGAAGTGGCAATATACTAATTAAATGTGAACGCTGAAAGAGGTTTTGTCGAGCATGTTCACCATCTACAGCCCAAATCTCTCTTTGTTGCCAAGGAGAAAAATTCAAACTAAAATTTTAAGACTGCAGGAGAGGTATGTTCAGCATGGTACTGTAATTCTAAGTATTATTTTCTTCCAGTTTCAGTTGTTAAAAAAGATTCATTGCCTGGTAAACAGCACTAGTCAAGAGGACCAACTTCAGTATTAGAGGTGGGAATGCAGGTATTCCCTGGCCTTGTTAAGCTGCTGACAAAAAGGGGTAGCAGCGGTAATGGGGATAAAGAGGCTTCTTATTAACAGCTGCTCTCTGCTTCTCTTTGTCTTGATGGTGGCTAACTGCAAGGAGGGGAAAGGTATGAGAAGGGGCATCCTCAGCACTCCAGTGGTACTCCTGTAGTACTAGTTTTTGGAATGTGCTGGGGATTGGTGGTGGATGGAGGTGTTTCGGATCTCAGAAAAATTACTGTAGTGATCCTATTGCTTCTTGAAAGTCAGATCGTAGTTATGTATTTGAGACTTCTTACGCTAGGCTTCTGACCAAGAAGTTAGTCAAAGAAAACAGGATTATTAGCAAAGAGAAAAGAGGGAACCACGATTAGCAGTCTCTACAGCAGACAGCATGTCTACAGCAATTCTACTTGCCACAGAATTGATTTTAGTGGGTATTTGGGGCACTCATCATATTGTTGGATGGGCTGTCAAAGTGAGGAGAGATGTGCACATCAGTTCAATCTCATTAATTTAGATAAAAGTACTGAAATTACCAGAATGGATCTTCGTAAAGCTTTAAAGGCTTGTATTTCTACTATGTATACCTTGACAATCAGTTACAGACTGTAAAATAAATGCAATAGCTCTTTCAAACTGGAATTCCAGGAAAGAGAAAAGTTGCCCAGGAAGGAGTATTTAGACCTGCTTTGTTATGGAGCTGAATTTAGGAGCTAAATTGGGAGAATAAGGTTCCTGGAGAGCAAGTAAGTTAAATGGTGCTTTTGCAGAACAACTCAGAGCAGAGGTCTGAATCTCTAAACCAGTTTCATAGAGAAAGTAGGTGCATAGCATAGGCATCCAAATTTAGATGCTTAAAGATTGTGTGAATACTATCCTGGAGCGTATGTTGCCATAGTCACAAGGAAGACATTCTGCATCCCATGAAGTATTTCTGCCTTATAAAGATTTCAATGAATAACTGTTGTAGTGTTTGGTCTTCTATAAAAACAAGATTATCAGTCCAGTCACGGTATTATTTTTATTTTTAAGAATATGATTGGATTTTTTGTTATCATAGCCAATGATCCAGGATCTGTACTAAAGCCTTTCTGTGCTTCCAATGAACTGCTGTCTAATTTCAGTCACCTGAATACTCAAAACTGGGATTCAAAGAGTACTCAAGAAGACCATGTGGACTTCTAATGTGCCTTTTCTTATGAAATGCCTTTTACACCACCTGTGTTATCTTCTTTTACTGCAGCCACGTAGCATTTATTTTCCTGCACTGTACTGGATATTTCATATTCAGCCTCTCTCTACATATTTTTTTCTTTAATGGGAAAGAGAAAACTTGCCCCTTACTCCCATTCCTCTGTACAGAACAAACATGAAATAGGAATGTTAATTGATAAAATCCATTGCAAAGAGCCTAGTGTTAAAAGGAAATTATCCCTCTTCCAGTAAGGTTATATTGTGATTATTCCTAACAAAGATATCTTACTTCTGTAGAAAAGCAGTTGTTACTAGCAACAGATGGGGTGCGTTAGGAAATGGACCACCGGTCTGCTTAATGCGCGGTGTTAAGTAACCGCTGTGTGAATTTGACAGCCACATCTCTTGTATTACATGGAAGCAGTGTTTTGTTGGAGATTTTAGGGCCTGTTCTTTATGAATACCACTATACTGACTTCGATAGAATTAACTTTGACACTTGGTTTGCACAGAGAGAGGCCAGTGTGTCACTGAATGTGCTGTCTGGTCAGATGGGAATCACACCCCTTCTTTCAGAGCTCAGCGTCAGTGGAGCCCTTGGTGTTTCCTGCATGCACAACAACCTTTCTAATGACTTCTTCAAGGCTGTAAATCTTTCCATGTAAAACTGTTGCAAATAGTGTTTGCAGAATTAAATCAATGTAAAATTTATTTCTTGCTTAGTGAGGTCACTGACTAACCAGCTTGCAGGCTCTGATTGTGTTGTACTTTCTAAAGGCTTATTAAAAGATGTGATTTGTATTTAATCTTCATTAAATGATTTTGAATCTCAGAATTAAAATCTTTAAGCCAAGCTGGGAGGTCTCATCACAGCTCTTTATATTGCATAATGCCCTAGAGTACAGGCTCTGGAGTTTATGCAGAAATCCTTGGAAAATAGGACATAAACGTCACTGATGGGCAGTTGTGTCACAGTAACGGCACAACTCACCTCTTCACAGCAGATCTGAGTAAATTCCTTGTCAGCAGGTCTTTTAGTTTCCACTTAAGTCAATTACCAGTAAGATGGTTTAGATAGAGATGATACTAAAATTTTGTTTAATGTATGGAGTGGTCCCTTGTGGCCCTGTTCAAATATATGTAGCGCTTGGTTGTGGGTGTGTTACAGCTTTTGCTCTCCAGAAAGGCTGCATAGGTTGCTTTTCACAGTGTACAAATGCTGAGCAGGTATGGGAGAAGAGGTGGCAGAGAAGCAGGTGACTGAGGATGGAAGTACAAACAATTTATCTGTCTGACTCTTGTGAATTAGGGATTAGAAGAGGGTTTATTAAATTCTTTTTCTGGTGCTGCTCCACGCTGATGAGTATGGCCAAGAAAACTTAATATGAGTCTTTTTCCTCATATCAAATCAAACCAAGGGTACATTACAGCTGGTCTTGCTATAGGCAGAAGGCACAACACTGCTTTTGTAATTTAATTTTGTGTGACCCTCACAGTATCGACATTGTGTATAGAGCAGCCAGTTGCACGAGATAAAGCTGTGTTTTTGAAGTTTCACAAGCTTTATAATAAAATAAATTAAAAAATACAAATAAGATGCGAGTCTTGCAGCTTCACTGTTGCTTCAGTTTAATAACAGACTTTTTTAAAGAACCTAAGCTGTCATGTGGCTGCTACCAAGCACCAGTAATTTCGTGCACAGCCCCTATTTGAAAATTCATTTTGTTGGCTGTATTTTACTTTCGACCACTAGAAACCTCAGCTACTGTTATGTTTGCTGTGGCTACACGTGCAATAACCACAGAAAATTGTTCCAAACCACTGATCAAACTTCTGTCTCTACTGGTCATAGCTTTAACATTTTCTTGTGTTTATGCCCTCACATTTGCTTTGGCTTTCAGAATGCAGAAGAGTACAAGTTATATTTTTAAGAAAAGACTTTTTACAATTTCAAACACTAATAGGAATGCTTACTGACTGTCTCCTTAGCTCTGACATTGAGGCTAGAGCAACAGGTATCGTTAATAATTGCAGGGATTGATATTCTGTAGGACTCCAGTTACTGCAGTAGCCTGAAAATGTGATAAATTGGCTTGTGGTTCATAGTGAGAACTGGGAAAATCTCCAAACTAAAATTTGCAATGGACGATATTAACACAGTAAAAGCGACTAAAGGAAATTTCATTTTGATACCCTCTGTTAAGCCAGATATGTCTCACTCTGTCTGTATGTCCCTTGATGTCTTGCTTTTAACAGCAGGACTTTCTGTTGTACTAATGTTGGCAGTATTAGGAGTTTACCTGACCTGTATCTTCTCTGCCACCATCTTCAATTTCTTTTCTTTTCCTCTATGAAATTTTTAAAGAACCTGTCAGATAATGGATTCTCTTGAAAATCCACTATTACTAAATAAGATATTATACTGCAAGGTGGAACAGAGCAATAAACATGAAGACGCTTCATAGTACTCTGTCTGGTTATGTTACAAGGCTGGGTTTTGTGTCTTGCTCAGCATAACGAAGAAGTGCTGTTGCAGCCTGAGTCATGACTACAGTAATCTCTACCCATTGCTGCTGGGACAGTGACTCCTCTGAGAGGCCACACATGTAAATCTGCCCTCTCTAATGCTTCCTTGCGTATGAGTCTCCTTTATGGGGCATGTCAGTCAGCGCTGGGAAAGGCAGCATACACTGCTGAGAGATAATGCTGAATTGGACTTCTGCAATTTTTTTGGCCTTTTTTGAAACTGTGTTCTGGAGGAAATATTGTGGTGGTATTCTCTTCATTGTACCTTTACTTTCTTAAACTTGAACTGTGTTTTATAGTCTCTCTGATGGGACACATGGAGAGTTTCTTTGCCATAGCAGGAATCCCAGGCAAGAAAATTCAGGTATAATCTTCTTGGGTTTAATGGAGTTTCTTTGTTCACTGTTAGGTTGTCTGGACTCTGAGTGTAGAATTTACCTCTCTTTAATGACTAAATATTTGGTAGCGGTTAACTCCTGCCAAGCTAACGAGGTGGTTAATACTGTATGGTGTCAGACCATCATTAATACCCTGACTCTACAATGGGAAACTTGTTCCTCATTCACTCCAGCGGTAGCCCTGCCAGGCCACTGCTGGCATCCTCTGGGACCTCTCAACCCTACTCACTGTGGAACAGGTGTAAAGCAGTCACCTGTGACTGTGGGATATTCCCAGAGCAAATCCTTGATTTGCCTTCATCCCAGAGCACAGGCAGAGCCTGTGCTGGCTCTGGGACCAAGGCAAATCAAGCAGCATGCTTGGCCGAAAAGGCTGCAAGGAGGGCTCATTTTTTGCTTTAAGAAGATGTATACAAGATGAAGGTGTTAACAGAGACATGGACTCTGAATTTATTTATTATTAAATGGCCACCATTGTTCTCCTTTCCTTCTTTGTAGTAGAGAAGTGGTGACCCAACGGGGACTGTTTCACGTAGACCCCAAATGAGGCAAATGAGGCTCAAATGCTGGGCCAGCAAAGAGAGGGTAGCAGATAGCTACAATTCCATTTTGTTCGACAACTGAATGTCAAATACCTTGGCCCCTTTTCTCCCAAAGGTGCTTTCTGATTTTTTTTCCTGTCTCTTTCTCACTTCTGTGTCTTTTCCTTTCTAACTCCTCCAGATTAAAGAGAATAATCTGCATTTTTTTAATGATCCATATTTGTGTCTGTGAATGTTACATCTGTTTTTGTACAAACTGTTCCAGTTTAAAGGGGAACAGTTCTGAAGGTGGTTTATCTCCACTTCTGGATGCTGATGTTTTGTCTGCTGAAGAATTGACTTTTCTGGTCACTGGTAAAATGTATTTAGAAAGATATGGAGCATCTGTTCGTAACTTGTCAAACAGATGGAGCCAACTAAGTGAAAAAGCATTTTTGTGCCCATAGCCCCTTTAAAGCATTGCCTTCCAGCTGCTTCTTTCTTTAGAAAGAGTATCTTGCAGAAGACACACTGCGTATCTGGAGTTCCTAATGGTAAGTCCAAATGCCTGCACTCAGATACAGAATTAATTATAATACTAAGTCTGGATGGAGTCATCTGAATAATTTTCTATAATGCGTAAGCAGACATAACCATAAGCCAAATCACCAAGTTTCATGCAGAGGAAGACTGAACTCCAGTTTAATGAAATTCTTTGGATGTACTCCTAAAGTAATGAGTGAACAGGATGGTACATTTTAGACATTTAGAAAATTTTTGACAGAGTTCCTCACAGAGGCATTGAAGTCATAGGATAAGTACTTATAGGGCAAAAGGCAGTAGTGCATCATTATTGGAAACTGGCTTTGAGGTGCAAGTAGGATTTTCTGTAGTGAATTTTCCTAGTGATTCAACTGTTGCAGCATATCTGTCCCTGACGATTTGTCTGAACTCTTTGCCTGTGTTGCTGAAATGAAGGTTAACTCTAACTGAAGGTAAAAGCTATGGACGGTGTTGTCAGTGAATATGATCGTTTGTGTAGAGAAGTGGTAAATTAGTTATTTAGAATACAGAAATATTTCTTCTTCTGAAGTTGGAGATATCTAAATACACTGAAAGGCAATACATTTTGGAAAATAAATAAATAGCCCTCTACATAAGCTGTTACGACCTGCAATTAGCAGAGGTCATAAAAGAAGACGAAGTTTCAATGTGAAGGTATTCTTGCCTTCACTTATGTTGGTAAAATTTTTAACTCTCTTAGACTGTTGCCAGTGATGATCCTGCAGCCTTTGGAATAGACCTGCCTGCTGACTCTGGGTGCACTGCAAGAGATGGAGTAGGAGCCAGTGTGGTCTGACAGCTACTTCACCTGCAGTGGCAGGTTGCCCTCTCTGCAGCTCTTCTGGAGCTGGGCAGGGTATCTAACAGTACTGCTAGCCTGGAGGAGGATCAGGGATACGGAGCTTTAAATAGAAGATTTGGGCTGTTTGTTTGAGCATGTCTTTAAATGAGAGGGAGGTGGTGTCTTCAGGTGGTCTTTGTGGCTGGATATATTCTATGCTAATGCTCACCTGCCTAGTTTTGGGAGAGAACACACCCAACAGTCTCTTTAAAAGCAGAGGTGCTGCCCAAGCAAAGCTGGAAGAAACTCTTTTCATATTGTTGTAATAAACTGAACCTGCGTACGGACAAAAGCAGAAGTCTCTTTTCTTATTTTTTTTCTGCCACTGCTGCATACAGCAAATGCTCTTTCAGCCTTGCTCAGTTTGTGGTTGCACACTTCCTCCCTCTGCCCCCCCGCCAGCAACCTCAGCCTTACACCCAATCTGCAGAGTCTGCATGTACGAAGGAGAATTTTGTTTTTCATCTTCTAGAAATCCAGCTCTCTTCTCTATTTACCTACCTCTGAAAATGAAAGTAATGTATGTAAAATGATTGAGGAGGGGCAACCTTCTGAATCAGGAAAACAAGGGAATTAAAAGCCTCTTATGTAAAATTTGGGCTATGTCTTGAAAATTTCTTTCTCTGCTATTCTTTTCCTTCCTAAGTCCTCAGCTTTGCCATCTGCACTCTCACTAGGGCCTGGGATTTGGCTATGTGTGAAGTAGGGTAAGACAGCTGAAAAATTGTTCTAGGAAAAATCGCTGCTAAAGGTGCTCTGCATTCGAATGGTAATTGCTGAAAAGGAAACACTTCCCTGCTTCCATTAGTGACTTTGTCATGATTGCTGCTGCTATTTTCCTGTGGTTTAAGTTTACTTTCAGGTAGATTCTGTTAGTATTGGAGAAATATTTCCACTTAAAACATTTACAATTATAAATCAAACGTCTTTCCTTTTTACAAGTTCAGAAACTCCTTAATAGACACTGAGTAAACTGGGCTCAGCCTGTTAAACATTCTATGTCCTGCCTTTTTAGCCTGGCTTTGAAAATGAGTGTACATGGACTCTTTCTTCCCTGTGAGGACAGTGTGAGCCAAACCCTTCTCTAGCCCAATTCCTCCCTCTCCTTTTTGGCAACTGCACAGAATGGCTGACGGCATGCGGAGTTTGGTGCAATTCCATTGGAATTTGCTTGAGTGGCACTGATTTATACCTGGTGTGAATCTCGTCTTTCCAAAATATTACTGATGCAACAGAAACGTGGAGCTAAAAATTCCTTAACTAAGAAGCAAAGTGGTCTTTCATTTGTTTTGCGGTAAGTTGATGGATCATTGTTATCCCTGAATCATTGTTATCATTAACTTCAGTTTTCCTTATCAGTTGGAAAAAGTTGAATACTTTGAAGAGTATCAAAATAAAATTACCTTATTCAATAGTTTCTGGTAGAGTGGAATCCCTGAAACCTTGCTATGACTGCTTTAGAAGCTGCCAGAGCATCTGTCTCAAATTGATAGGCTGCAAACCTGAACTTTCCTGTTACTGGAATAGGTGTTAGTATTCCTGTGGGCAGCACTTCCCTGTGATACTTACAGCGCTGGCTTTTCAGTAGTGCCTTAGGAGGCATGGTACTTGGAAATACTCTCTTGTGGTTGGAACATAACTGGGAAGAGCTTCAGGTTTAGTAGTGACACGTGTCATTTCTTGTAGTCATGGCACTCAGGTCTTGCTTTACATGATAGAAACATTAGTTTTATGTTGTTTTCAGAGTATGAATCTCCCCATTTTGAAATGGTGTATCACTTTTCCCTGCAAACACCCAGGCAGTCTGTAGTGTTGGACTATAAGGATGGTCATGCCTAAGAAGGAAGTTGGTCACTGAGTAACAAACTTTTCATTTCAGTTGTATGTGATGTGATTCACTTCCTTCTTCAAACCTTAATTCTGTTTTCATAGGCAGCTTAAGTTTCACACCCAAAGTCGCTTTTTTCTACAGCAGTTGAACTGATTCCTGTACAGGTCAGGCCCTGCAGTAAAAGGACTGCAATTGCAAATGTACCGTGTGTGGGTAGGTATCACAGAATCACAGAATCACAGAATGTTAGGGATTGGAAGGGACCTTAAAAGATCATCTAGTCCAATCCCCCTGCCAGAGCAGGAATACCTAGATCAGATCACACAGGAACATGTCCAGGCGGGTTTTGAATGTCTCCAGAGGAGGAGACTCCACAACCTCTCTGGGCAGCCTGTTCCAGTGTTCTGTTACCCTCACTGTGAAGAAATTCTTCCTCACATTTATGTGGAACCTCCTATATGTATGTTTGTTTGCAATTGCCTAGAGAAAGAACGTTGCTACGTCATTACAAGGATGCTGTTTGCCTTTATGAGACTCCTGCCTCCTGTCAAAAACTTATATGCTTTTTTTTTTTTTTTTTTTTCTAAGATAGGGGAAGAAAGCAAAGTGAGGGACTGTAAAGGTAGTGGAGGCATCTGTTGGAGAAATAAGTCTGTAAAAGAGCAAATACTCTGTGGTAACAGCTTCATGTCCTGAAGGTTAATGGAATACCTTCTTCGGAATTTTGCAACCAGTCTATTGTACGAGTATGTGCTATGTAGTTCTGAAAGCAGGTATTGACTTTATTATCATGCAACTCTTTTATTATCAGCAGCTAAATAAATTAGATCTAATTGTATGGCTTCTAGTATTCTGTGTGTTGTGAGTTAAATTTGCTGCTACAGCCAGTGGTTCATTTTAAGTTCAGTATGTTACTGAATATTTATGAATGAATATTTTTTTGTGTTTTACAATGACATTTAGCAATACGTTACAGCTAGAGCCAAATAAAATAAAACCTTACAGAAAGAGCAGATTTTGGGGAAAATATCTCATCAGATTCTTGCTTTTCCTTAACAGATAGTGTGGGGATTTGTTCTGGAGTTTTATAAATGACTTGTTTGTCAATCTGGCATAAAATCCTGGCGTTGCTGAAGTTAATGAGTGTGCTGAGTCCAGCAGAGGTAACATTGGAGTTCTTGCTTCTACCCTTCTGTCCACTTTCCCATTCCTGAAGTGTGTTGAGGTGCAGGAATGCAGACAGAGAGAGGACTGGTCTCCTTTCAGCTCAACAAGTGACTGCATGGCCAGACTTTTGGAGCTGGGCTATCAGTAGAGAAGAAATTTTTTTTCTCTACCCTTTGGCCTCTGCTCTGCTTCCTTAACTCTCCCTCCCACCTCCCACGCACTCTGTGTCTCTATCACTGGGATTTTTGCAAGCAAGGAAGGAAAACCTGGGAGGAAAGATTGCTGGCTGTTAGCTGAATCTGGTTCTGCCTTAAATGTTTACTTTTGTTGAAGGAAGGAAGGAAGACTGTTTGGATTTGCCTGATCTTTTAAGGGTCTGGACAATATTTGCATTTACTTTTCTGTATCAATACAATGAAGTCCAACACAGAGGTGTTTTAAACTTGACCCTTGTGTGCAGCGTTCCATCCCAGTGCTGAACAATCTGTCTTAGCTCTGTATGATAGGATTGTTTTCTTTGCAGCCAAGTTGATCCAAGTGACTTACCTGCATTCCTCCTAATGTGCTTGGAAACTCTTTTCTTGTTTTGGGCTTGGAATACTTTTGATAATTTTTTTTTCTAATGAATTCTCTGAAGTCAAGCTTACTGACTCTCTTTGACCTCACAGGTTCTGTCCTGCCTTCTCTGTTGGTGTAATAAATTGTTTTAATTTGCTGCAAAATGTTTTTACTGAGATTTTTATATTTATAATGGCTGTTTCCAGGCTAAGGTACAAATGAATAGCATATGGCCATTGTGAGAATAAAATATTAATTTTGGCAAATTCAGTCAATTCTCAGTGGGTGTTCTTAGCCTTTAAAACAAAATTATCACATATTTGGCACAACGATCAAGTGCCTGGGTTTTGACTCTAAGCCTTAATCACCAAACGAAGAGAGCAATGTATTATTAACATATTATGAAGACACGGTAGCTATGACTGTGTGAAGCAAGGGTGGGTGTTCTACATGACTGCCACATGGTAGGAAAGAGGACAGGTTTCAAAGTTAGGGCAGTATGCAACGATTAATATGCTCAAAGTGGGGTGGTCTGAGTGATGTGTTTGGGTCAAGCATGCCAGAACAATGAGTTTGGATTCAAAAGCTAAAAATTCTGCAAGTGTCTGGCTATGTCTGATGTTTGATATCACCCAGAACATTCAAGCATGTCTTAGTCTGTTGTTACCATCGAGTCTCAAGGGAGAAGAGAATAAATTTATGGATTGAAAAGCAGCAGGAGAGTATCAATTGGCTAATTGGAAACCCACTGATTATAAATACCTGCATAGCACAGCATCTGATGGGCAATGCTGTGTGACAGCAGCATAAGCTGTATCACTTACGACTTCATTGTGCAGAGTGCTGACAGCTCCTGCAGAATCCTCTCCTTGGGAAATGAGGAAAGTCAGTGTTACAGAGGAGGGTATTTGAGCTTTTTTTATCTGCATGAATATATTCAAGTCACCTTCATTCATTTCTGAATACCTCACCCCTTGTCTGACTGCAGTCCAGAATGACATTCACATTTCAGATTACATATTGTGGCCCAGTGGTGTTATTGATGGTGATTCTCATTTTCACAAGAATTAACAAAGCATGGTTTCATAAGGTATGTCATTGTTTCTGTGCTTCCCTGCTTCTTCTGTAGCCCCACCAGCTGATAGAAAATACAGGGCTGGAGATAAGGCCATTTTCCTTTTGTTGTTGCGTATAATATGGTCTTTAAGTCATGTCTGTTGTAAGGTGCTACATGTCCTTATGAAGAGACTCATGTTGATTCTATTGAAGGAGATCCCAAAACTGGGACAGATCTGTATGACACTGGCACTGTTAGGAACCTGGCTGGTGCTGTCAGCTATGGATTCACAAGATGTTGTTGGCATTAGTATTTAAAAACTGTGGAGCCAGCCTTGTAGGATTTGGGCATCTTCTGAGGATGATGGGGAATTTGGGAGGGATCACTAAATGAAAACTTCCTAAGTTAGGAACAGTTGTCATTCATGTAAAACCTAGTTTCAGGAAAATGTTATTACTGTCTAAGAATACTTGGGAACATGCTGATAGGTATAAAATGTTTTTAAATTCTATTTTTAACATAGTAAAAATACATGTATGTACATGCATGTAAATTTGTGCTGATATAGACTGAGTTGGAGGCAGATCGCCCAAAGGGAGAGCAAGTCTCAGTTACCCTGCATATAATTTCTGTGGCCTGTCTGGATTGCTCTTTGGAAGTAATGTGGCAGTATTCCTGACTCCTAGAGCAGAACTTTTTCTCCATGTATCTCATCTGCTAAGCGAATATAAACCAGAGAAGAGAAGAGGAAAAAGGATGAGAAAGGGAAGAGAAAAAGTGCATTTATTAAGCAAGATTTTGATAATAGATTACTTTTTCTGGTAACCAGCATACCACCACCAGAACATATGTTAAGTTGTAACTCAAAGGTATTTTGATAATATGCAAAATGCTTTTCAAAGCCTTTAAGTCAGTCTGAGATTGAACCAGTTAATTGCTACTAAGCATTTCTCATTCTTTTCTGACACTGTTTAAAGGATCTATGAGGTTTTCGCTTTTTTTTCAACGCCTTGTTGAAGACTAGAAATACTAGGAAGTGGTGGGAAGTATACTTGAAGCAATGGGTTTATATTGTGCTTCATTCAATTATGTCAAAGTTGTTTAATGAGATTACTGGCAAAGCAAAATAATAAATTTTGAACAGAACTTAAACGACTGTCTGTCTCATGTTCTGAAATAGCTTGAATTCAGGAGTCAGGACTGATGGAGATTGCAAGCTGGTGTTTTTATTTGTAACCAGAGTGTAAGATTTTTGCAGGTGATTAAACTATAGAATGTGTCAGTATCCTAGCATGCCAGAATTGGAACTCTTGAACAAAATGCTGCATAACTGGGATTAACATTTTGATATGTCCCCTATTGTAGTGTCTGATCACTCACAAAGGATTTATCTTCCAAACTTAGTCCCCATTCTTCTTTGCTTCCAGTTTGTAAGGGCTATTGACTGGCACACAAATTCAAGTCAATGTAACCTTGAACTTGATTCTTCAGAGTCCTGGGTTCATAATCCCTAGACATCATCTTTCATCTGGTGTGCTACGTGTATCTGGAACGCTGGGCCTGTCCTGTCCTCCTTTGCACATCACCGTGTTCTAGATATGTCTATACCCTACTCCTTCAGCAAATTTTAGAGGGTGAGGTTAAACTTAGGAATTGATATGATGACTGGAATCTGGCTAATTCTTTTTAACCATTCACAATGGAAAAATTCATATTTTTTTTCAAGCTGAAGGATTTTTTGAAAGAGCATGAGGGGTTTTTTTGAGTGATTATTTCAATGGGTTTCTATGTTAGCTCTGTTCTTACTTTTAAGGCAACCATAAAAACTTCCTAAAATGTTGTTTCTAGAATGATTTGAAGAATTTAGAAAGATGTCTTCATGCATTTTGGTTTATATGTATGCATGCTGACATCTGGTCTTTTTGAAAAACTAGAAGGTTTTACTGTTCGGGGGGGTTTTTTGTTTTGTTTTGTTGATTTGTTTTTTTTAAATTATCAGCATGCTTTTTCTAGGCCTACTGTCATAGTGACCCTTTCTCTGACCATGAGAGCTAGAACTGGAGCCCTATTTAATTTGGAGCTTCTTTAATACTGCTCTAAACTCCTGCTTAATGTCACAGGAGGTTGTTTGAGAGTAAATTGAGATGCTCTCCCTGCATGATTTAAATGTGCAGTTTCCATTGCCACATCCTGCTGATACAGTGGTAAAGGATTAAATTGAAGATCTAATTTGATGTAGGCCTAATTATAAGCCTAGCAGCCTTAGAAGCATATATTGCTTTTATTATTCATTTAGTATATTTTTGAGGTACTGTAGTCTCTATTTGTGGTTTAATGCCTATGTTGGCTAACTTCTTTATTATAAACTCTTTTTTCCCCCATGCCTGTGATCAATAAAGCCTGGTTTGGAGATATATTTTTTTTTAACAGGATATGCAACTTTTGGATAACATGGAAAGTACTGCAGTTTCCATTCGGTGAGAGTATGTTCTGCACTTGCAAAAAAAACCAATATTGCCATCTAGTGGGAGTGAAGATTTTGACCTGTTATGCTCCTCCCTCTAGTTACTGTTATCTAGCTCTTCTCTTGGAGTCTAACATATGTTTCTATTGAATATATAGCAGTTCTCTTTCCCCAAACTATGGAGTTGTATATTATTGCTGAATTTACTCTTAGGTGTATTTCTGGCTAATCAGAAATACTTTGCAGGTGTAGAGAGACAAATATGGCTCTTCAAAAACTGCTTTCTAAAGTACACCGTCAATAGACAGAATAGTTAGTGGTTCTATGCTACAGTCTGTTTGGGTAATGTTGCTGTGTCAGTGTCTCTGCAACGTGCAGATGAATTTAAGCCTTTGAACGTGCTGATTTTCTGATACCTGTAGATAATATTAGAAAAATACATCTTTTTCTCTTTCAAGCCTTTGTACAAAAAAATATTGAAAGTGTTCTAAGATATATTTGCAAAAATATATTGAAAATGTTCAGTGAAACAGAGCAGGAGGTAGGATTTGGCTGAAGCTTTGGGATAAAGTGATTTCCAGAACGTTGTTTCCTCCTTTTTTTTCCCCCTGCTTTGTTTCAGATCAGGGTCCACTGGGGGCTCATAGAAATGGAGACAGGATGACACCTGATTAAATTATTTTTTTTGTTGCCTTGTTAAACTTTTTCTTCTGAATCTGCAGCTGGCTAGAATTGGTTCAGTAGCAATTTTTTTCTTGGATTTAATCATAGCGTTTAATTAATCTCCCCGCTTTAGTCATCAGTCTGCAGCTTAGCAATGCAAGGTCCTAAGAACCTAAGAATTGCTTCTAAATACATTAATAATGGTTCTAGTTAATTCTCATGCCCAGTTATTGTGTTTTTGAATCAAAGTGCTAAAAGAGAAATCACTAATGCATGCTCTACCTCACTCTGCTTTTAAAGCACAGAACAACAGCACAGTGAGAGTTATGACAGTGTTGCTGTTACAGCTTTCTTCTCTTTCCTTTTTTCCCCCAATCCTCCAGCAATGAACTGAATTCAATCTAGAGTGCTTTACATATCTCTTGGCAAGCAAATTGCTACCTGTCTTTCTGTTAACCTGTATGATCCATAAAAGAGACAAATCTATGTGTTTTCATCGTATTCGATACTCGACTCTTAATCATCTTTCTTTGCTTGAGGATGTTTATCTGTTCTTCATCAACTGCAATCAGTACTGATAAGCTGTTTTGTTTTTTTTTTCCACTCAAGTGCTGCATCACTCCTGATGCCTTGTCTTACTGGTTGTATGTGGGTGAGGTATGTATGGCATACTTTGGGAAGGTCAGGGTTGTGTCTGGAGAAAATTTTTAAGTTCAAAGTATTGAGTTGGCTTGGGATGAATATCTGGGATCCAACCTCCTCATGAGAAGCA
The DNA here is from genome assembly GCA_028020825.1 of Podargus strigoides. Classification (NCBI taxonomy): domain Eukaryota; kingdom Metazoa; phylum Chordata; class Aves; order Caprimulgiformes; family Podargidae; genus Podargus; species Podargus strigoides. The sequence goes on along the minus strand of CM051619.1, from coordinate 93,548,033 downwards.
CTGCGTGATGTTTGCTTCTTTTATATGGAACAGGACTTCAAAGCAATCAGAAGATATATATTATAGGTCTTGATTTGTTATAGCACTGGGGGTGCTATAGTGATAGTACTGCTCATATTTTAGTCATACCAAGCAAAAGATAAAGGTAAGAGAAAAATTTGGACTAGGACATGGTATCCATAATACCAGCTACAAGAAAAGAGGAATAAGGAGAAGGCTGGCATACAAGTGCTGAAGCATACACAGGACTGGGTCGGTGTTGGATAGTGGTGGAGACTAACTGTGTACTTATCACCTTTCAGCTTCATCTGTTTAAGTGGCATTCAGGATGCAGGTGTTGCCATTTTCTATTTGTTTCTCTAGCCCTCCAGAATCAAAATTCAATTTTGCTGTCCTGTAGCTGGGAATGAAACACCTGGTTCATCCAAGCTTTTCCCTACTCCACATAAAGTCACCCTTGCACCTTCAAAATTTCTGGTAAAACTCTGTAACCTCAAGTCTTCTCATAGGCTGTGTCCTTTTTCATAATAATCTTAGAACCTTTGTATTATTTAGTTGTATACCTTTCAAGTATGATGTACTCTGGTTTGGGTGGTCACAGTGGTTTTATATGTCAGAAGTAATACCACTGCTCCTGTTTTAACTAATCAGGACTTTTGAAGACAGTTATACCATATGTTTAGTACTTCTTAATGGTAGTTATCATTACCTTCTTGAGTTCCAATTACCACAGAATATTTTAGTTTTTCAAGAGGAAAGTATATCCTGTCTGTGGCCACATAGCATTTGAAAAAAGATAATACACCTGTAAACGTGATGATCAAAACTGCACTGAAGCACTAGAGCTTGTGCTGTTTGTCAAGTTAGAAAATCTGTTCATGCATCCGATCTGTATTTCATCTGCTGTTTTTTGTGGATTTTCAGGAATTAGTCATTAAGATCTGAAAAGGAGTTTTCTAAGCAGAAATGGGCATTAAAATGCCTACTCTAGACAAGATTTTTGCAAAAGAATTTTTCTTCTCAGAACGTTTTTGAAATAATGTCGTGGATTCTAAACCATCTTCTCTTCATCTTTCTATGTCTCTCCTTGAACAAATTTTTTGTATGCTGAAGTAGTGTGTTTAATAGTAATTCTCTGAAAGTATATACAACCAAGGGAAAAAGAACAAAGGAGTGTGAGAATAAATTAGCCAGCAGCCAATAGTCTTTCCTTAAAAAAAGTATGTACTTTAATAGATAAAAGATAATTAGAATTAATCAGCAAGTGCTGTTACATTGTTATGATAGAGAAATGACAGAAATACTTGCAATTTTTAGGTTTTACGTAATTTCAAAAATAACGATCAAAGTGCTTTGATTTTTTCCAAAGTTTCTTTTACTACTATGATCTGATCTCGTTCTGGTACTATATGCGAAAATATTTGTGTGAAGAATGGTATGTGATTGCATTTCTCTAAGTGTGGGTTTTTTACTTTTCTGTATTTTTGTTAGCATTTTTTTAAAAATACCTTTTTTTAAAAAAAATATATATATATTAGAACTGTATGAAAGAGAAGAACTAGCTTGACAGAAGGAGTGGTTCTTCAATCCCTATTTTAAATCCCTCTGGATTTCTAAGGAGTTATTCCCCAGAAATGTGGCAAACACTTAATGGATATGTTGAAGCAAGAACAATTTCTATCTTCTTTCTTTGTACTTCTTTCTCAAAAAGGACATGGGTATCCTGAAGTTACTGCCTTGCTTATTCTGTAGCCTGGAAAGACCATTATTTAGAGAGAACAAAGTTTAGCTCAGGCCAGTTGCCCAACTTTTCCTTCTAGTTTTTCTGCGGGTTTTCCAATCCATCCTACACCCTGCGCTTGTAGAGCTACATTGCTAACCTTGCTTGAGCTTGATTTTTTTTTTTTTTTTTTTTTTTTTTTTAGAGAGCTTGCATGTGCAAAGAAGTATAGTTGCAGTTATTATAAGGGATATATATCTCTTATTATTGCTATTCTGAATAAGCCTGAGAATAGCAGTGTAGTAGAGTATTTTTCCTATTCATAACCTCCTTCCCAGAGTCAATGTCGTGTCATCAAGGCTGTAGTAACATCTGCAACTCAAGTGCCTCAATTTCCTCTTATCTGCTACTAAAAACTGAGATGAGGGACATTTTTTCTGTTTGTTGTTTGTTTATTGCTTTGTTTTTTTCTTTTTACCCCAAAGTACCATTTTTTGATTCTAGGGGAAAATCTGATTGCATAGGTAGTTTTAATTACCTCATTTTATGGCTTGAGAAATCAAGACCTTGATTTCTTGAGCATGTATTTTCCAGGTATACTAGCTGGTCAAAGGTCCTTCCTCCCTCCCTCCTTTCTTTTTTTTTTTTTTAAATTTCTCCTCCCTGATCATTGCTGCATAGCTCATTACTATTCATATAGAGTTATCCTCTTGCTGCTTGTTTTATGTCTGCAAGGACACACATTAGATAGTTAAGACAGCAACTAAATGATCTGAATAATAATGTGTAATACAAGATCTAGAAATGAACCATATAAACAGGAAAAATTACTGCAGTGGTAGAATGGCTAATTATATTGCACTTCATGTATTTTATGATGCATCCTATTTGCTATCTAATTATAAGTGCATTTCCTATGCAATCTTTTTAATTTCTCAAGACCTTATTCTGTCACCCTACTCTCACTGCGCAGTTCCTTTAAATTGTACCTATATGCTATTGTCTGGTGCAGAAGAGAGCACTAATCAGCTGTGTTGGAAATTATGTTAGATATTAGAGAATTTGGCCTTGATGATATGCACAGCCTTTAAAAAAAATCTATCACATTTCTTAATTTTGTGTGCTGACAGTGGTGTGTTCAATTTCAGAAGGAAATATGGAAAGCCCCGAATTTAACTTTTACTGAACTCCTCTGGCTTTCACTGCAGTATCTATAGAAGTTCAGCAAGACAGTGGTACTCCTACTTCTGCCTATATATTTTCTTTTGACAAGGTCCATCAGTCGAACACTTAAAGCTCTCACTGGGGCTACCTTCCACTTGTCAAGTAAGTGGATTTTCACTAATAGACCTAAATTGAAACATGTCCTGCTCTGTTGTGATCATCTCTGTAAAGGAGCTAGAGAGCCATGCCATGAACCAAGGAACGACTTCAGTACAACACCTGGGATGCACAAATAGTACAACAGAGAACATTTCTCATTGATTATAAGAAAATAACTTTTAAGCAGGGCTGAATTTTATGTCTTGGACATAATTAGTAAAGCACAGAGAGGGCTGGTTTTAGATTTTTGCCTGGAGATGGAATTATAATACAGCTACAGTAGGTACAGGGAAAATCTACAATATTGGCTTTTGATCCAGCCAGTTTTGTAGGCTGGAGGACTGGACTTGAAACTGGGAGAATAGAATGAAAAATTCCCTCAGAACAATGCTAAAATGATTGGGAAAAAAACAGGAAAACATGTTATGTGTCTTAAAATCTGTTGTCTTACTTGCCATGCATTTGTGTATTTAAATTTTTGTGCTGTTTGATAGAATCTGATTATTTGAAGCTTTGTCTATAATTATTCAAATTTACATTGCCAAATTAGTGTGCTGTCTCCAGATTTTTTTTTCCATTGAAATACAGTAAAATGAAATTGGGTAACAGGAAACATTCAGGACATTGACAGTTTTACTGTGAGTGGATTCCACTATGACATTAAATTCTGGAAATACAAAGATCTGTATATTGTAACTAAGCATACTATATGAAAATACGCTATGAAGAATTAATTTCAGAGAGGATATATTAAATGTATCTTTTTTTATATCATTGTCTTCTGAAATAATAATGGCAGTCCTCTTCCATTTCCTCTTTGTGAAAATTCATGAACTCCTCCCACACCTTCTTTCATTTGTGAGCTGTAGTGAGGCAAAAGGGGCCTCTTTGCTTCCACCCTCCCATTTTTCCCTGTCAAGGACTATTACTTTGTAATTTCCAGAAACTTTCAGTCTTTCTCTTAAATTTAGCTTAAATTTAATTCAAAAAACCTTCTCCCCCCACTTTGTATGTGTTCTGTAATAGCTAAAATTTCTACTCCTGTCTCAGAAACTTCCCCCAGTAGGAAGTCAGAGAATGCATTTTCTAAGACATGAGAATAATGGTTATTGAGATACACAGATTGGAGACAATGCATGTTCATCAGAGGAGAGAACTCCCAAAAGCCACAGCTAGCAGGAACCTCAAGACCAAAGTGCTGGGATTAGGGAAGTTTGGGGTGAGTCCACCTGAAGCTCTTCTCACTTCTGTTAAATCTAAAATCTATATTGATCCCAGGGTCTTAAGGAGCATATGTTGTTCACAGTATATAGTATTGTGAACTGCATTCATTTTCATAGGAGCTTTGAAGTGTCATTTGCAAACCAGGACTACCTTAATATCGTTTGTGCATGTGTGATCATTGGTTTCTGTGTTACTTTGGACTAGGTTTCTGAAGTTTCTTATGTTCCAACATCTGTCAGTAAGTGTTCTGAAATAAACTGCCTTTATGCAGTTAAATTGAACTAATTTTAATTCAGCTGCAAAATAGAGTGATCTTATTTTTCCCCTTGTTCTGGGTTTTATGCTGTGTTTTGAAAGTTGCAAAGCTGTTGTAGAGCTTTGAAGGTGGTCCTGAATTATAACAACTTTATCAAAGGTAACTAAGTTTATCAGTTTTCAGGTCATCATGCTAGGTGAGCTAACAGGCTGTCCTCTTCATCCTGGTCACTTCTGTTATTTACAGTTGAATTGAAGACACTTGTACAACAATACTAGCAGTAAACTGAATTTTATAAAATCTGCTGATTTCATTCTTTGGCAGTGGAATTTGAATCTTGCTTATGAATGTTTGATTAAAAAGAACCAAAAGTCCTGAAATGTGTGTTTGGTATTTCTCACTGTGTGGAACTGCTGTTCATATAAAGCTAGAAAATGAACACTAGCAAAACTTTATTTATAAAAGGTTATTCTTCAAGTACTTTCAAGAGCACACAATTATGCACTGATAATTACATGCAGGTTTTAATGAAGCTTGTTCTTACTGTTGTGCTGAAAGTGCTGGTTGATACAATGTTGCGTACTGTGGCATTTCATCTCGAATGTGATGCAGTTCAGAATCAGACCCACAGAATCCTCACAGATACCCAACAGACTTTATATAGTGCTGCCTGTGGTTGTTTTGGAGAAAATCCTTCAAATGCTCCATCTGACTTGATTCTTCTGTTCCTCATTGAAGAAGCTGAGAATGCCTGCCAGCTGTTTTCTGTCCACTCCGACACATTGTGAAGGTTGTTTCTGGAACTATTTCAGGGAGTTTGTACATATGGCTTTCTGTTAGATGGGATCAATAATTCCTATAGCAATGGCTGAATACTTTTACCATCTCAGATGATTCTGGGAAATGGTTACATTATCAAAAAGTCTGATTCTGCAGAATATGCAAATGTAATTTTCCTTGGGATTATTGGTATGTTTGTCGTGTCATGAATATAGCATATCCACGGAGTCTTATTTCCAGAAAACTTTCGTGTTTGCTGGGAGCATAATATTTTTTGTAAATGTATCTAGATAAAATGAAAAATAGGTAGAAACTTATGGAAATCTCAACCCCAGTGAATTACTCATATAGGTAAAGTTTTAAAATATAAGTATTTAGAGGGAGAACAAGATTTACCAAAAAGAATGTGTTAGGATCCTGTAGGTTAAAAGCTTGCAAAGTACCTTTTCAGAAGTTTTTGCCAGGACATTTCAGCTGTGCGGTACAGGTAGACTGTGGCCACTGAGCAAACAAAATGGTGCCATTGCTGTGTACTCTCTAGTCTGCTGCCACCCGCCCCACTCGCCGCCCCCCGTCTCGCCCCAGGACTGCTTCCTGCTCGTGGTGCTGACCTGTGCCAGCACCCGTCTGCAAACCCGCCTGGATGCTGCTGCTGCCGCAGCTCCGCCGCGGCAAATGTGATTACCTCAGTGTGGAACGCCTTTTAGGGAGCAGTGTTATTGACTTCGGACTAATGGCCTTTATCTTTCACTTGTTTTTGAGCTTTCAGCGATTGGCTTTTTCTTATTATTGCTCCCATGGACCAATTTCAAAACCAGCACAATATTTGTAGTTCAGCAGAAATAAATGGCAAGCAGCATACTCTGTCTCGTCTATGAATAATGAAGCAGCAAGGAAAGGATTTGGTCTTTAAAATCGGTAAATGTATTGATGGGAAGGACAGGAAGGAATTAAACACTTGTAACTCTGCATAAACCTTCTTAATTCTTACAAAGATACAGTTGGGTTTTTAAAAGTATTTGAAGGCAGATTTTTGAGTTCCCATTGGAAGAAAGTGTAGGGATTGTAAAATAAGCATTGCTTCAATTTGCAGGATTTAACTAACAGAGAAAAAACTTACATATATCCACTTGTCTTTTCATGGCTTTTCTGTGCCTCCCAGAACTACTCTGCAAGAGTTGTTTCTGTGACTGGCCCCAGAAGTTCTTGTGCCCCAAAGCTCTGAGCACAGGAGCCCAGAAGCTCTATACTTTCAGGTGTATAAATCCTTCCCACTGACAACTAACTTAAATATTTAGCCCTAACTGGATGGAATTCTCCGTGCCCACAAGCAAGCAGCTTTATTCCTCGTTTCACCAGTCCTAATTTTTATCCTTCCTCAGCTGGCTGTAGACCAAATACCGTTGAACTTTTCTATCACCAAACAACCTTCTGATCTGAAGACCTTCTACTTTCTTCTTATTCTCAGCAGTCTACCTTCACTGGTATTGTTTATATTAGTACTGTTAGATGTAGTGAAGCTACACTGTATGGACCCAAATCACCTTAAGGTTATCCTTCACAACCTGTAGTATCTTATCTTTCCTGTAGGATTTCCAGTAGGAGCAACCGGTAGTCTGTTGTAAAAAAGACTTACTTGATGCAAGCATTTGCTAAGTACAATTGGAACTAGGACTGTCAGTGTTCCCCATGGGTATGCACCACTGGGGTAATGAAAACTATCTTTTCTTAAACAGTGGATATGTTTGATAGTTTTGAGTGAAATTCTGTCGCCCTGAAAGAAGCCAAGCAGAGTAAGGAACTTAATGTAAGATGCCAGTCCTCTGTGTAAAAGTACTAGTCTAAATAGTTTTTCCCTTCCAGCTAAAGAAAAGTACAGCGCTGGCAATTAGAGGGATAGAACTGTGGGTGGAGGATGGAAAAGGATTATCTGTTCTATGTTAGTGCTAAAAGCAGAGAGAAGAACCTTATGAAAGCTGGTTATCAAGATGGGGTTAACCCTGCCTGATAGCCTGCCCTAGAGTTTGCAGAATTCCTGTTCTGTTTCTGATAGACCTGGAGGACAGACTGTGAATCAAGTTGCTGCTGCAAACGTTCTCATGAGCTTTTGCTTATATTCAGCAGCAGCTGAAATCACATGAATATTACTGACTTTTTATGAGGTTAAAGTTAGGTCAGAATTTAACCTTATAAGCTAAATACTATTCATGCTTTCTCTACATTAGATCACTACAACATATGTATTTGATGGAGATTCAAGATGGACTTGAACCGTGTGGATGGGATTAGGAATGATTTATCTTCAGATCCTGTTAAGCAGCCCTGTCACCCTGAGAATGCCCAACTGGGACATTTTTTCCTTTTGGTGAATTGTAATAAATAGTATCTCATTATGTGATTTCCAAGAGTGGCAATTATTGATTGGGAAAGGTGGTACATTGGATTTTTTAAAATTTGACCTCCCCTTGTAATGTGGCTGGATCACAGTGAAGTGCTGGAGCTCTGGAGATAGTACAGATGAATGAATGGCAAAAATATAGTACAGATTTAGAAATGCATACAGCACAAATGTAGGAAATATTCAGGGATTGTATTATCATGGGATACTTCGATCTTTTATAACAAGTTTCCAAAGAATAACGTACTTCTATGTAATTCTTTGTGCCACAGCAATCCATCCTGTTTTAAAATAATGTAAATATTTTTAAATAATGTAATTTTCATGTTCTTTAAGAAGTATTTATTGACATGAACTAGAAAAGCTTTCTAAACTTGGAGGTTTAAAATTCTTCTGCAGTCAAAATTCTTAAGAAACTTCTGTTTCTCACGTAATGGAATAGCAGTTTAAAAAAGGTCATGAAGAATTTCTTTATCAAAAAACAGATGACTGCAATTTCAAGTCCTGAGCAAAGTGCAAAGTGGTTGAAAGGTGGATGATAATTCTGAGCTGGTTACTTCCCACTGCAGCAGGTTTTATTTATATTTTCATATTGGTATTTCTGTAATTTTTGTTAAATTTACTTCAACTAATCTGAGAGTTATGCATTTAGTGTTAGTCCAATACTGAAATTTCAGTTTGATTTCACAAGCACAAAAGCATCCTGTCATCTTTCTTGTCCTTTGGGAAGTTCTCCAAGTCCAGGCAGTTGTTACTATAAAAATAAAAGTGCATAATAAAGAAGGGATTGAAGAATAACTTAGTTCCATATGTAAAAAAAAAACAGAATATCTTCAGTCCTGAGATGAATTAGCACTATAGTGAATAAAGATGAGAACTCACTGGTGCGCACACCCCTACTAACAGACACATGGGTATGATGTCCACTCCTTTTGTACTTTGGATTGGGTTCAGTGATATATTTTGGGGGGTGATATATGGCCTCATGTGAATTTTAGCAGAGTAGGAATCAGTGGACATTGCTGAAAACTAGTCAGTCTTGTAGGAATTACGATGCAGGTTTAAAAGCTGTTTGTTCTTCTCTAGGTAGATCTTCAGTGAAATGAAAATTGGGTTGAAAAATGTTACTGCTACATGATAAGCTAGAGAATGTTTTATTGGAATAACAAAACTTAGAAATATTGCAGTGGCTGTAAAGCATCAAATATATATAAATATGTCAGTTACTGCAGATAAAAGAAAGTACAGATATTTGTGTTTCTCATGATTGATTCACCCCATTACATTTTGCAAGAATGCAGAAAAGAGTACAGAGTATCTGAAAATATAGAAGTGTTAGCCAGTTTTAATTAGGGAGCATTCTTTATCTGTTCCAGCCTTGCTTGTGTGGCTGCTTAGGCTCTGAAGATTTGCCAGACTTTTTTGTGGGGACTCTAATTTTGGATTTTATTTTTTTTTTCCAAGTTTCCTACGTTATCATTTCTTACTGGTGGTACGGTGGGTCAGTCTAAAATAGTGCCTTGGAGGCGAGGAGTTAAGTCCTGTCCCCAGCTGCCAGACACCCCACAGCTGCTGCCAGCAATCCAACAATATAGCTTAATAGAGCAGCGGGAGCTTTTTGTGGGAGGTGTTAACAAGGCTAATTGGCAACATGCACTTCATTCCTGATGGCTGGAGGACATAAACCGTGAGCAGGCAGAGATCTGGTGTGGAGCTGGTGATGGAGAGTACAGGCAGAGAGATGCACAAGCTTGGTTGAAGTAGGTAGAGTCCAATTTGCAGCACTGCCTCTAAGCAGTGTGGCAGTGACCTTTGGCCAAATAAAGGGTTTTGAAGCAAGAAGCATTAACTATGAGGTACAGGTCCCCACCTGCCAAGTGCCTCACCTACCTGAAGGGCAGACTGTCCCAAAGTGAGTGCTTGTGGGAGCTGACACAGGCTCTTGGGCACTTGATCAGTGAAATCCCGTGCTTTGGTCCTTCATGCTGTTAGAGCAGCTCCTTGGTGTCCCGTACAGCACTGGATCCACTCCTGTTGTAGTAGGCTTAGGCTGTGCAACTCTGCATTGTAGTTAGAGTTTTCCAGAGAGCAGTGGGGCTTCTAGCCTCATGCAAGCACCAGCCATAGTTACACTGAGTTGTTGCTTGGTAGGTGAGGGAATGGGGTGGTGGTGGGGAGGCTTGCACCTCATTGGTGAGTGCTGAATGCTGCAGCGCTCCCACACCTCAGATGGGTTTCCATGATTAGGCGGTGCAGCCACCCAAAGCCAGCCGCTGCTGCAGCTGCAAAAGCTGGAGGCCGTTACCAGCAGCACTTTTCCTTGCAGAATTGCAAAGTACTACCCGGAGATGCTGTGGGAAGTCGAATACTCAAGACCCAGGGCACAATGTGAGTCCCAAAGAGATTCCTCTCCTGAGGCAGAAGGTGAGGAAGGAAAGCTGTTGGGCAAGATCATGCAGAGGAGAAGTGTTCACAGATGACTTTAATCTCCTCTTGTGTCTTTGGTGTTTGTTCTCTGTCTGTCAGCCTACTCAAAAATACAGCACTGTGCAGCAGTTAGGTATGCTGGGCATTTCAAGGTCTAATTTGCTAGTATAAAACCAAAATATTTATTGGTTTACAATGGCACGTGGAAGTAGTTGTGTATTCAGACCAGTGCTGTTGGAGCTTTCTATTCCATGCATTCTCTTCTTAAATCTGATTTCTGCTGTAGGTTTTCATAATGGGAAGGATTAAACAAAATCATGGAAGAAAATTAAGAATTTTCAATTAAAACTCATTTTATTAAAGAAGTTAAGCAGTTAGTAATCTATTTATAAATTTTATACTATTCTGTGTGTGTAGATTAGAGCTCTTCATATAAGCCGGTTGTAATTTTTCTTTTTTTTTTTAATTTGCTTTGTGTGAGATGAAGTGTGTGAAATTAGAACGAAGAATGCTTTCAGTTGTTTTTTTTCTGAGAAGCGTAAGTCTTCTTGGACATGTTAGTCTTTGACCTTTGACAGGGCCGACAGGTTTTTGGATGGTAACTGTAGTTTTAAGTTGTTTTGTTTAGGCAAGTAGCACAAATGTTTAATAAATTGTTTCATAGAATCAGAATGATAGAATGGTTTGGGTTGGAAGGGACCTCAAAGATCATCTAGTTCCAACCCCCCTGCCATGGCAGGGACATCTGCCATTGGATCAGGTTGCTCGATGCTCCATCCAGCCTGGCTTTGAACACTTCCAGGGATGGAGCATTCACAACTTGGGCAACCTGTTCCAGTGTCTCACCACCCTCAGGGTGAAGAACTTCTTCCTTATATCTAGTCTAAACCTACCCTCTCTCAGCTTCCACCCATTACGCCTCATCCTATCATTACATGCCCTTGTAAAAAGTCCCTCCCCAGCTTTCTTCTAGGCCCCTTCAGGTACTTGAAGGCTGCTATGAGGTCTCCCCAGAGCCTTCTCTTTTCCAGGCAGAACAAGCCTAACTATCTCAGCCTGTCTTCATAGGAGAGGTGTTCCAACCCTCTGACCATCTTGGTAGCCCTCCTCTGGACTCGCTCCAACAGCTCCATATCTTTCTTGTGCTGGGGGCTCCAGAGCTGGACACAGCATTCCAGGTGGGGTCTCACGAGGGCAGAGTAGAGGAGCAGAATCACCTCCCTCGACCTGCTGGTCCCACAGCTTCTGATGCATCCCAGGACACGGTTGGCTTTCTGGGCTGCAAGCGCACACTGTTGGCTCATACTGATCTTATTGTCCACCAACACGCCCAAGTCCTTCTCCCCAGGACTGTTCTTGATCCACTCATTGCCCAGCCTGTGGTAATACACTTGGTTTTCCTTTCAAACGTACATTTACTTTAAATTATAACTTTTAAATCAGATAATGTTAAGTTATTGAAAAATTATCACTCTATAAGCTTTTAGAAAATGACAGGCATGCAACTATAAACTTAACCAGAAGTGTGGAAAATAATTTTCATAGCAAGTAGCAATGGAATAGAAAGTTGAACTCTCATAGTTATGCAAGTGATTTAAAAGCACAAGCTATTGATGATCAAGTCCCAATGAGCTGCTTACATTTTTTTGGACTCATCTGCTGCCTTCTGATCTATTTCATCTTTCTGTAACTTCACTTGTTTGTCAGGGAAGAAAGGAAATTGAATTCCACCTCTTTTTTCATTCAAAAACAATATAGTTGCAAAAATCTGACTTTTGCTTGGAGAAAACAACCTTCTAAGTATGGAGGGCCTATTTATTGCAAATGAGATACTTTCTGACAAGAGAATTACATGGACGTCCATTTAAAATGGACGAATTACCACCTTTTCCCTTAGCTTCCTATTTCTTTATCTATTGATTTATCTGAAATTTGGGGAGAGAATTTTCTTTTTAATCCTCAGAACTAGTTTGTTAATGATATTTAAGGAAACAAGTTGTAAACAGACATGTAAATTAAAGAACTGTTCTTCTCGCTCAAGAGTAAGGGTTTTAATGGGATAGAAAGTGTTTGCATAAGACAGCTTTCAATGGCCATTGAGAACCCTTCCAGAAAATGTACTACCCTAGAAAGAGGGCAGCTAGAATAGAGGTAGCACTCATGGCACCAGTCCAAACAGCTACTATTTTTTTGTCTGATGCTTGTACTCCTTTATCCAAAGAAGTCATATTTTATTAATGGCTGGGGTTTTTTTTCTGTGTAGGTTTTTGTTTTGTTTTAAATCGTATGGTTTAAAAAACTAACTAAATAATTGTGATAACTGTGATTCTGCCAGTATTCCTGACCTTAACAATGCTTTTCCACTAAGTTTAATGGCAAGGAAGGTCCACGCCTTTCCAGCTTGGACCTGAAAAATCCTTTTCTTCTTTCTTAGTTGCCTTACAAAATGACCTACTCCTGCAAAACCGCTTGCTCACTGTGTAGGATGAATGGCCACACACCTTCGGTCCAGGAGAGAAGTAGAGGCAGTCATGTTTGGAAAAGACTTTGGGTGGAAACTAGGTTGACTTAAAATGTAGATTTCTCTGAAAAGCTAAGTGATGAGGGTGCCCATGTCACTTTGGGAGGGTGTTTGAGCCTACCAGCCTTGCAGGTTGTCGTTGGTTTGGAGCGGGTCGTGCTTCCAGATCCACTGGGTGTTTCTGAATGTCTCATGGTATAAATTAAGAAAATAGATGGGGAAAGCAGGTGGAAATCTCTCTGGGGAATTTTGGTTTTAACTTGTTATAATGGTTTAATAGTTAGCAGTTAGAGCTAAGCAGGTGTTTTAAGAGCTCTTATTTAACAATTATCACTCATTTCCGGGCTTCCTGTTTGTTCAGGCTGCTGGAGAACATCATGAAATCAGCCAACTGCTCTCAAAACCTCTTTTAACCCTTTGTTATCCACAGAAGCTGAGAAAACAGTCCATCAATGATCCACGTGGCTGAAAAGATGAAGGACACAGCACAAAACTGCTGTGGTGCAAAGATTGCCTGGCAAATTAAAACAAGGCTCTTGAAAATTATTTTTCAGTGGGCATGGGAGCATTGCCTAATTGGGAAAAGACTGTATCATCATTTCATCCTTTATTTGATTAGTATTTTGGATCAATTGTAGGGAGGGAACTCAGGGAAGCTCATGAGTCCTGGTGAGAGTAAGAAATATGGGGTTTATGTCTCTTCCTACATTTGCATGCTGCTAATAGTATTCATGGCAACTTCAGCTCAGTTCATACTTGTTTAAATATATACTTTTACTAGTTTGCCTGAAATTACACCTCAGTCCTCCCAGTGTAACAGAGACTAGAATCAAGCCAGATGTAGCTCTGCTCTGGCAGAGAGGTTCTTGGTGAAGAAACTGTTCCTACCACCAGAAAAGCAATTGTTCTGAATGGGAGAGGGGGGAGGAGAGACCCTCGGTGTGTTCTGTGCGTGCGCACATGTGTACGTGCTCATACACCACAGGTGGTATGCAGGGTCTGCAAAGTTACAGGGAAATGTTTTCTTTATGTACCCCCTCATGCACCTGTGTCTGTTCCCAGTGTTTCTGCTGTCATCTGTGCTGTTACCAGGTATCATTGACTTCAGGAGCTTCTGATAGCAAGTTTAAAAGTGTCGCTGAATATAACATTATAAGCTTTCTTCAGATGAAATGACAGAGCGTTTTAGTTTTGCAGTTTTAACAGGCTTGGGCTAGTTTGCATGATGATGAAGCAGTACAAATGGATAAAACAAATTTCCATTAAGCATGTAAGTAGTGAAACTGATTTGCAGTTTAATGTGCTACAAACTCAGTCTTCAAAAGAGAAGAGGGAAAAACCCCCTGTATTTCGTATGCTGTTTCAGGTACCTTCAGTTTTCTGGTTAAAAGTGTATCATAACTCCTCCTGTTTCCTTTTAAGATAAAGTACATATTCTACAGGTTTTCTCTTTCCCAGATTTCCTGTTTGTTCGTTCATACTGTGTCTAAAATCAAATTCCACTGATTCATTAGTGGGAATTAATAAATCCTTATTGTGAAAACCTAAGGAGACAAAGCAACAGAAAACTCTGAATGGTGTCCAAGGAAAGGAACAAAAGTGTTTACTTGAAAAGCCAAACCAAATTGTTATTCCTTGCAGTTCCTCAGAACAGGAGATGTGTGTTTTATCCTGGAGCTGCTACATGGGCTAAAAGTTCCCACAGGCACCCTTCAATATCACTGCTGCAGAAATAATAATTCATTACTCTTGCGGAGAGCCTGCATTGTCTTATAATGTACTGAGCTGAAATTACTGTTGACAGCAGAGTTGGACTTGATGCTGCAAGCATCCAGTTCAGCTTACGACGAGGTGAATGTTCATTGCCCAGGTACTCAGTGCTGTTTTGGGTTGATTTTTTTTCAAAGATATGTTGAGGATTTGGAGGCACAATGCAGAGGATTTTGAGCACTTGAATCCTCAAGGTACATTTTGAAAACCTAGTCCCAGTTAATTTCAAGTTAAAGTTGTTCAAATTTAGATAAATCAGCTGGTAGGTAGGTGCTTATGAAATAAAACATTTTTATTTTTCTTTGTCAAAGCATCCTAGTAGTTGGAGAGTTGCATGTGTAGCATATTAGATGTTGTCTTCTGGTATCATGGTCTTAAATGAAGTTTGGGTCTTTTTGGGTGGGTGATGTATCATATGTGTCTTGTAGCTTTTGTCACTTGGAACAATCTTCCTCAAATGTTCTGCCTCACCGACTCTTCAGCTAGCGTCAAGTTTCACATGAGGATCTGTGTTTTAGGGGGAGAGGTGGTAGTAGGAGGGAGGTTTTTGTGGCTTGCTTCAGCTGTGTAATGTATCTTTTTTACTTCCACTTTGCTTTTCTTTTTACTGTAAAACCCGTAAATTTCTTTGAACATTTTGGGATGTTTTAGGATGACTTTATCATATAGGTAGTAAAGACACATTTACTGTATATTATGGAGAAAAAAATAACACAGTTCAGTCACTTGCTTATTTTTAAAATAACATTGAGAGGAGCATCTTGGTTGCTTAGATAACTCGAGTTGATTTCTTTATAAAGTAATCTTTTTTATGAAGTCTAGCTCTTGTGCCTTTTTTTAAAAAAAATAAAAAATAAAAAATTAATGCTCAACCTGGGACTGTAACATTGAAACACAGAATTGCTCTGTTAGTGTGGAAGCAGCGGGAATTAATTCAGCAGTTGAATTTGCGCTCAAGTTCAGATTAATAAAAATGTGATGTAAGACCCTGTGTGATCACTGTGTGCCCAAATTAGTGCTGTTTCTCTTTCATATATGTATCCCTTTCAGATTACTTTTATTCCCCGTGGTAGTTTCAGAAGTTATTTTGTTCTTTCTCTCTGTCGTAGACAGTTTATAACAATATCAAAGACAAAGCGTGATTATAAAATTTGGAAGCTTTCCTTTTTTTTCCTAACACATGCTCTGAACAGAAGAAATTTCAAAACTTTTCATGTAAGTGGCAAGTCGAAATGGATGTGTGTGCAATTCTGAGAGATGGAACAGTAACAGATGTTCTCCAAAGCAATAGGTAATTCCTTGGCAATTCATCAAGAAAGAACATGCAACCTTGGGGAAACCAGGCTTCTTGTAAAGGGAGCACTCTCAGCTGCAGGTGTATAAATCAAAGACTTCGTGTATACCAGGCTCTCTTTTGGTGGGCCAGGAAATGTAACCAGTTTTGTCTAGAAAGGATCAAATCATGTAGTTCCTGTAAAAGTTTGTGGAGTGTTCTTTTCATGTAATAGGAGTCTTCTTGACAGCTTTCTCCTGAGGGAAGTAATTTCTTCACGTTATTTATTTTATTTCTTTTTCAAGTGCCTTAGTCTTACATCTCTTCAGTAATAACCTCAGAAAAATTCTTGAAATCTTCCTTGATTCTTCTGTTTTGTAAGACAGCATTGTGAAATTCTTTGCTTATCTGAAACGTTAGAAACAAATGCAGTGGGCACTGAGGCTGCAGTGCCAACTTATTAGTCCTACTTCTGCCAAATGAGGATCAAACAGATTTGTATCTTAATTATTTTCTAATGTGTTTTTAGTAGGTACATCATGACTGAACTCTTTCAAGAGAGTCTTAATGTTTTCATTTGCTTAGAGTTCAAAATTTAGTATGTCTTTTATAATTGTGCTTAAAGAATGCAACAGCTTATAAATACCAGGTAGATTGCATAGAAATTAGGTGACTGCAAAACATCAAAAATGTAGCACAGCTGAAGTTGCAAAGAAGAAAAAAAAACTCCCTGTAGGCCTCGGATTCAGGAATTTTGTGTGCTGGGAATAGGAGCTTGGTTCGTGCATGGCGTTCCATATTCCTCTGTCTTTTGAAGTAGTAGGGGTCCGTATTATTTTCCATCTGTGTTAATTATTTTCATTCTCTCATCCTCTGTCCTCCATGAGTTTGCGTTTATGTTATGAGAATAATACAACTTCATGAGAAGTTCTTTCTGTCCTGCATGCAGGCTGCAAAGACATCAGATAACAATGCTGAATGCCCATTTATTCAGTCAGAGCTACAGTGTCGGATGCTCCCAGTGGTCTCTGAACATCCTGGGTCATGCTCAGGGTCCCAGATAATACTGATTTAGTAACACTCTGCTGCAGTTTGTGATTCAGTCTGTAAAGCTGTTTCTTGTGTCTATAAAAGTTAAGGATTAATTATTTTACCCTGTGCACAAACATTTCCAAGAAGGGAGCACAACTAAAAATAACAGGGAAGGGGAATAATACTGCTACACACGCTTTTGAATGGTCACTTTCTCCTTTTTTAGTCCTCAGCCTCCTATGGACCAGTAACATTTTTTCACATTGGAAATGATTTCTTAAGTTTATTCTATGTGGGAGTTCTTTTTACATTTGTCTAACTTTGAGGAGTTAAAAAAAAATCATGTTTGTATACACTGTTTTTAAAGTATAAAATATAAGATAAATCTGGATTAATCATCATAAACTAAAACTGGATTAATTTTTCAAATAGAGATTTGTGGACTAGAGAGGGTTTTTTATGCAGTGTGTAGAAACCACAACTTATATCTCTGCTCAATGTCTTCCTTTCTTCAGGTAGTAAGTATGAATTCACACTTCTAATCTGCTCTACAAAATTTGTTTACTATGTCATTTCATTTTTAGTTTCAAGGTATTTTATTATTAGCATTTGCATGATGCATACAGCTATAGAATGAGTAAGATAATTAAACCTTAGGTTTGGAATGCCTAACTCAAATATAGGTCCACTGAGACCTTCCTTTTGAGTTTGGTAAAATTAATAAAATCTAAAAGGAAAAGGCTTTTTTTTTCCCCCTGACAGATCTGAGCCTAGCATTGGAATGATATTAAAGATTCTGTGGTAGAGCTTAAAATAGGACTTCATTCAGTATTCTTGTTGAATTTCCCCTCTTTTGAAAGCCTACTCTGTATTCTTATGATGCTGCTTTCTAGATATTTTCAAATAGAATAACTTTGAGATAGTCAACTAGATGGTTTTTTTATTATGTGTGTGCAATTTCTCAAAGAGACCGAATGTCCTTTTCTGGAGTATGTCAGTCTTTTATTCTGTTTTCACTGGCTACTTCTTTTTTTTTTTTTTTTTTTTTTTTTTTTTTTTTGTGGAGCTGCCCTCTAGCAGTAGAGGTAGTCATGAGAGGGAGGTGGTCTAGGGGAGGGAGACAAAATACTGTGCCAGTAAAGGCACAGGTTCTTTCTGGCTCTCCCCAAATATGTTTCCAGTAAATATAGAACCTTGAGGTCTGGCAGATTTACTTATTTTTCTTTTTAAAAAAATTTGCGTAAGGAAGCCTGAATATTGTTGGGATCCTCTTTGAACTTTGGTTTGCTAGAGCCATCTGTGCAGAAGACCCAGAGTCACTGACAACAGTCTTAATACAAACAACGGGTAGGAGGAAATTTGGCAGTTGGATAGGTTTTGGCCAGCTCATTATCTTTGGGATATCTTTGGAGTTCGCCTGGTTTTATTTGTAAACATTGATTCAGTCATCGCTTCCAGACTGCAGCTGAGTAAGCCCACTGCTGCTGCCATGTTTTCCAAAAGCTTCTTGTAAGTTTTGCCCTCAAATAGTGTCTCAAAGCTCTCTGGAGGGACCTCCTGTCTCCAGAGTGAACGTTGCAGTAGCTTTTAGTTTCTCTTCATTGAAAGTTGTTAACAGTCATCTAAATTTTGGTGTGGAGGGCAAAGCGGCCATAAGCTGGCAGTGTTTCAATGCATGATCCTTCACAATAGCTCTTACGCTGCCATTAAACTTGATTCTTTATAGAAATTTTTGCAGTGCAAACTCAGTAATTATCCTGATTTACATACAAAGTAAGGGGAGGTAAAAGGAGGATAAGTAGTCAAGAGTAAAACATAGAGTTTGCTTTGACATGTGCTCTGGTTACTTAGCCATATGAGAAGGAAGCCATGTTTTTATATATATTATATTACCATTTTTAATGACTTGATAAGCAAAGCAGTACTAAATGGTGACATGGTGCAGAAATAACAGTGATTTACAACACTCGGAAAGCATGATAAGCAGTAATTTTGTAGAAAATTACAAATACATAGTAATAATTAAGTGCAAGTAATAGATTTTATCCTTAGCTACTGAAACATTTTGTTATAAAAATATCTTTTCAAATAACTGTTTAAATTCCTAGAAAAAGCTACAATAAAACAGGAATTCAAGAGCCAGAGTAGGGAAGTATTTGAAGTAGTTGTTGCTCTAATATAAGTTTAGATTGTGATTCCCAGAATGAGCTGCTGTTTCTTGAACTCTAATTCTAACTACAATTTCCAGCATGTAACGGTTATCTCTTAATGTTTTAAAAACGTGCCTTAGTTCATGGTTATAAAACCAAAACCACATGTTACGAAAATAATTCTGAATGAAATATTTATTCATCAATTGTTAGTTAACTTTGTACCTGAAAAAAAATCCTTGAGAAATGTTGGTTGTGTAGATAAGAAGTCAGGTCTGAAAAAGATGCTAACTTCGCTTTTGTGTGTATTGTCTTTCATTCTACTATTGCTTTTTCTTGTCAAAATGTTGCCGCTTATGAGATCTGTGTGACAGGCCTATACAGCAGGAGAGCAAGTCACTCTCAGTTGTTTTTAATGTTACCATGTTTGCTGCTGCTTGTTTTATTCACTGTGCATTTTTAATAACAAAAGCTGAAGGGAGGATGGAAACCTCATCTCATTGAAATGATAATAAAATAAATTCAAGTAAACTAGTCAGATCTTAAGTTCATACTTTGACTCAGAGAGTTCCAGTACCTTCCTCTGATATTGATCAAGGGATGAGAGCGAAGTGAAGTAAAAAGTTCCCTTACTTTGTGGTAAATCTATGGTAGCAGTCAGAAAAGCTGTCATTGTCTGCATTAAATAAGACTTCAATTTGTAGAGGAGTGAAGGGTACAGGGGGTAAGCAGTATCAGGAGAGTCCAGTGTGGCTGCCAGGTTGTGCCTTCTACTTGTTTGTAGGGTGTTTCAGGGTGTACCTATTTTATGTATGTTATTTGGATGCCTGTAGGATCCTGACTGTCCCAGTGCTGCCAGCTCTCCTCCTTGCTGGATTAGGCAGAGTGTTCAGCTTTGTCATGAAGTAGAAGAAGCTTCATTCAAGTAATTCTAAAATACGTGGTAATGCTTCAGGTTTATTGTTGGACTGTTCATGGTGTTAAAACCAGTTGATTTTCTTTTAAAATGATCCAAGATGAAAATGAGAATGAATTGTAGGTCACCGTTCAGACTTAACCTGGTTTTTATAAGGGTGGGGTGGTGGTGGTGGAAGTTACCAATGATGTTAAAGGAATTTTAATAGTCAAACAGAGATTGTGTGGTTTTTTTCCCCAACATTTTCTCAGGTATATGGAAAATGCTGCTAAATTGTATTACTTTAGTTCTGAACACACAAGTTGCAAGATCTCTCTTTCTTTCTTGGTTTTTTTTTTTTTGGACACCATAAGAAAAATGACCAAACTACTCCAAAATAGTCACATCTCTGTGTCTGAATACCAACTACTATTTGAGCCAGATCCTAAGAATGCTAACGAACATTTTTATTCTTTTATTTTTACTGGATCCAACTGCATCTTTATCTTGAATAGTTAGCAACTTTATTAGCATGCACACAAGTATGTATGTTGAATTTTTAGAGAGGGAACCATTTTCCTTGATGGTGGGATAAATTGAAAGCACTTTTAAAGGCAGCTGCTTTACAGAGAATGCAAACTGAAACAACCCAAAAGAGAAACTGTGTAGGCTCCTGGGAAAAGTTAAAATGCAACATGTTTGACTGAGCCACAAGCAACAGATTGGATAGGGTCAGAGAATCAGAAATGGAAACAATCCAAAACTCTCACTCTGCAATATTACACAGACATCATGGAGATCTATAGGATTCCCCAGAGAGCCTTACTTAAAGGGGGGTTGCTCAGATGTTTAACAAGGTCATACTTGTGCATGAATCATTTTCATCCTTATTAGTAGTAAGGAAAAAACACTGCATTTAAAAAAAAAAAAATGTAAAAAGGGACAAACCAACAAAAATTCAAAACAAACAAAAAATGCCCCAAACACACACACACACAATCTTTCTTCCTTAGTACAAAGATAACTTTCCTTTCACTTCTGTCATTGAAGTCTCTGGAGTAAAGGAACTATTGCTGTTTCTCTGATCTGCGAGATCTTTGGGAACTGTTTCTATACTTCTAGAAAACTATTTAAATATGTAGTTCAGGTCACCTTTTAAGATAAGATTTTTCAGGTAAGACTGGAGAAAGGGTTTTGAAAATAACTTTGATAAGACTAAGTTTTGATTGTATGGCTGTCCAAGGTGGAGATTTCTGCAAGCTGTATGGGATACTACTTACGGAAACTGCACGCTAACCAGAGATTGAGGAATGAGGACCAAGGGTATCTAAAACTTAGATGCATTCCTGAAGAAGCCCATCCTGCCTGTTTCCACACTCCTTACAGATGACAGATTTTTCATTACACTTCCCCCAGGTGTGAAATTATTCCTCCTTCTTCTGTAGGCTGTATATAAGAGGATTATGGCTGAAAATTGAGACAAAAAGTTTACTCAAGTCCAGACAGACTTGCTGCAAGACATCTCTCTTCCCTCTCTCTGTGGAATTAGAATTGCAGGCCTCATGCTGTTAACCCCAAATGGAGATTTTTCTGTAAATCAAATGGTAAGGTTCCTTGCTTTCGGGAAGTGATAGGTTGCGCCATAGCAGAAATATGTGTAGGTTTATCAATAGGCTACAGTAGTCACAGAATCACAAAATAGCCTTGTTTGGAAAAGATCTCTAAGATCATCAAGTCCAACCATTAACCTAGCACTGCAAATTCACCACGACACCATGTTCCTCAGCACCATGTCTAGCACTTTTCTTAAATACCTCAAGGAATGGTGACTGGGCAGCCTGTTTCAGTGCTTGACAACCCTTTCAGTGAAAAAAATTTCCCTAATATCTAACCTAAACCTGCCCTGGCACAGCTCGAGGCCATTACCCCTCGTCCTATCATTAGTTACCTGGGAGAAGAGACTGACCCCTGCCTCCTAGTTAATTTAGCAGTTCAAAGAAAACTATTAATGTGGTAGCATGCCTAGAACCCACAAACTCCAATGTAAATAATGGTCAAGAGATCAGGGTCTAATTGCATAAATGTGTTAAGAAGAGCCTGAACTTTTAAGAATTTGAACTCTAAACCAGCCTAATTATAGGAGGTAAAATAGGCACATGGAGGGTGAATTAATTTTATTGCCCAGGGTAACCCAGCAGATCAATGGCAGAGCTCACAGTAGGATTTCTGAAAGCATTCAAATTTTGCAGATTTTTTTTTATGGGGAGAAACTCTGAGCTCCCTAGTTCGCTTTAAATAAAAGGATATATAAAGTACCATTGAAAAAATAGAGTACCATTTTAAAAATGAAGGGCTTTTTAATCTGAGAAGGGTAAAACAAGAACTTGAGGGCTAGTCAGGTACATGAAAATGAACAGCAAAGCACATGTTTCTTCTCACATTAAAGGTGATAAACTAATGAAGCCAGTTAGCAAGATCCTTTATCCCTAGACATTTTCAGAAAAGACTGGAAGTGTTTTGTGCAAGACAGCTGTTAGCTTTGCTCTGCTTAGCTGGATAGAAGAGGCAGTGTGCTATGCCCTCCATTACCAGAACTGGATGGGTCTTATACATTTACAGCTAAATTTTAAGATCTAAACAAACAAAAATTCTTCAGTTATCCTGAGTCCAATTCTGGGAGCCCTGACTATTTGGCTGTATAAAATCTAACATAAGCTCTTACAAAGAAATCACCCAATTCTTAATACTCTTGTATTTAAAAAAAAAAACCAAACAAAACCCAAAAAAACAACAACAAAAAAACCCAAAACATTTTGAATTATAATCAAATTTTCAAAGAACAAAATCTGAATGCTCATATAAATGACTCTACTCTTCCTGTTTCATTATGGACTAAGAAGAACAACCTAATTGCTGCAACACAAGGCAGGCTAAATGTCAGGGATATTTTTTGTTGATTTTTTTTCTTAAATTCAGAAAATACTGGAAAGCTTGCATGGGTGTCTGAAAGAGATTTTTAAAAGGTTTACTCAGCATCTTTCTTGTCAAACTCATATCTAACATGTGAGAACTCCACATGTAATTCAGTTTAAAGCACCGCAGTAAATGAAAATAAATGCTAAAAAAAAAGTCAGTTAATGCAGCATACAGTAGAATATGTTTGTTCTTAGGGAGTTTTGAAGATGTATCTATTCCTGGTGTGCCACTTCTGGCTGGTGGACTCTACCATCTAACTTTTCAGGAACAGTAATAATAGTAGTGGCTATTTTTGCCATTTCCTTTTCTGTAATCTCTGTATTCAAGATGTTACGTTCTGGTCTATCTGTTTTATGGAACATAGGTTGTGTGGCAGCATGTGTCGAGCTACTAAATTTATTTTACTTGATTTTCCTTTTCTCATTTAAACATGGCTAGCATGGACTATAGCAGTTTTCTGGTTTGTTTTTCTTTCAACAAAGTGTTTTGTAGCTGACATCTGAGGAGACTGGGAGTTGCTCTGGGTTTGTTGTGGCTAAAGCTGCAGAGGAAGTCCAAGTGAATCACAGATAATTGTAGTTCTCAGGATAGCCATTTTGTTAACAGAATTAGCTTCATTAATCTTTCTAATCTGATAATTAAACAGAGGGTAAAACATCATCAGAGCAAGACAAAAACTATGTTTAAAAAAACCCCTAATGCTATTAAATGGTATCTAAAGACCTTGCTGTAGTACTTTCTAAAGGGGGCGGTGGGGGCAATAGAACCAAAGAGAGAATATTCTAATGATGTTTTCTTCTGGAAATAAAAAAAGCTGAATCCTCTAGATAGATTTATTTATTTATTTATTTATTTTTGGTAGAAAGGCACATGAGAGAGCGTTGGGGGCCACATTGTCTTTCAAAATTTTGAAGTGTTTTTCTTCCAATTCTAGATATTTGTTCAAGAAACTGAAAAAATAAAAAGCGCAAAATGTTTTGGTGCTATTTTTGAATTTACTGTTTTCAGGGATTGAGTGACTGAATTTATCTAATTTGAATAATTTTATGTGATTGAAACTGCCAGCTTTACTGGCAAAATGTTTATCTAATACAAGATTTTAGAAATTATCTTTTTATATAGGAAATGAGAATGACCTTGCTATTTATAGCAGACTGAGTGTGTCCAGTTCCCAGTCTGTTATAGACATCCTTACTTTAAAACCCCAGTGTGGAAAGGGTGATGGACAGGGAAGTCAGAGGGGCTCAGAGGGGTTGATACAGACATGGCGTCATTCTGCATGTGCTCTCTGTGTGCTCAGTATGGAAAAGGGCTAATTTATCTGCATGGCAGCCAATTTCTGTAAATATTGCTTGCAGTTGTGTGTCACATAGTGTGAAGGCAGAATTAAGTCTTTCATATTAAACTGAACAAACATTTTAATTTTTTTTTTTTTTTTTTTTTTTTTTATAAAGCAGGTATTTTTGCAAGCAACTTGCATTTAATTGTTTTCTTCTTTCTTTCAAATTCCTTTAAAACTTAACATTTAGTAAAACTTGAAGAAAGGCTTGGAATTGGTGCAATTCTTGGCAGGCTGTAAGTAGGAGAGCTATTTCCAGGAAGGATACTTCTGTTTAAGTATTTCGTGCCAATTCTGTTTTCCTTTTGTGGTTTGTATATCATGCAATGTTTGTTTATTGTAATGTCAGTGTTTGTTGTAAAGCAGCTCAGGTTACAGATACATATGTGAAAGGACATAGAGAATATTTGTGTAGAACATACTTTTTCCTTCCATCTTCATAACTCACCGGAAGAATGTTTATTTGTAATTCTTGAAGCCTGTATATTCATGCTTTCATCTTGGCACTTGCTGAAGAATTATTTTTTTTTTAACTAGGAAATAAACATTTTTGTGGTATTTTTGCCATCTCCTCCCTTTTCTATAATGAAATTTAGATAATACTATAAGATGACTTACTTTTTTGCTTGAATTTCCAGTTTCTTTCCTCAAAGATAGAGGGGTATATGTGGCAAACCTGAATGGGAAAGTAGGAGACACATTTCTAAAAACTGCATTAAATTTACTAAAAATGATCAATTACAAGGTTATCTAACCAGAGACATCTTATTTTAAATTGAACAAGATTGCAATTCCCTGGATGAATATTAAAACCTCTTAAGTAATCATCTTTTTGGTGTCTTGATTTAAAAACTGTTCTAAACTTTTTAAAAAAAAAAATCTTAGGCCTGATGTTAGGAAAAAAACGTGGTCTTTTAACATAGCAGGACAGCTGAAATAGTAATGAAAGGTATTCTGATATTTAAGGAAGAGGTTAAAAGTGCAGACTAATGCTCTGTTTCCAAAATAAAATTTAGCATTTTTATAGTAGTTTTAGCAAGCTTTGTTCTTGAGATATTTTTTACTTCCTCTTGTTTGCTTGAGATGATTTCATGCCACTTCTGAGCCGTATTTATAATTTTTTACTCTGTATGTCCCCATGATTGTCTCTTTTGCTAAGGTTCTTTGTTCTTCTCATTCACTTGCATTTTTTAATAGAAGGTGTTTTGATCTCTGCATTGTTATTATATCAACTTTCTTAGGCAGAACTTAACTGGAGTAGTGTTCTTTGTTTCTTACCTGCTGATGGTAGTCCACAGAGTTGCCGTTCTCCAGCACTGCCTCAGAGCAGCTTGGCCATCTTGGTAGAGTTCAGCCCTATGATGTTATTCTTTGGCCTTGGGCACCAAGGTGAGACTTGAGACAAAAGCTGAAGTCAGTATGATATGCTTAAATGTCTAGCTGTTGTTCAGCTGTGTTTGAAGAGCTTGATTATTGGCTGATATTTCACAAAGGGTATATTTCAGTTAACTGTGAAGTAAAACAGGAATTTTGTCATGTTAAAAGGCCAGTTTTGCACAGAAAGACCTTGGGTGCTTGAGAATTTCCAGGCAAGTCTTGATAGCTTCTGGAAATGTTTCCTCAAGATACTATTCGTTTTCTGGAAGCTTGGGGGACAGAGTTTAGTAATTCATAGCCAGTTACTGACATCAAAGACTCTTCTGGGCACATCTCCAGGGGTGTCTTCATTGCGTATTCTGTAGTTTCAGCCACTTTAGTTGGGGGATGTGGAGGAAGGGAATCTCATTCATATCTAAATCAGATTGGCAAAAGAGAAGAGTAGGAATTTACTGAGTTTTTCTTTTCATCTGAGTTTTTCTTCTCTTTGCTGATGAACTCTGTTTTCCAGCTGATGTTGGTGTCAAACATCAACAAGCTACTTAGAAGTTCCAGCTAGTGTCATCAAAGTACAGTTTGTCCATTTGCAGCATATTGAAACAAGCTGTTTCCTTACTAATGGAAGATTAATTTCTATTGTGAATACAAATGGAGAGAACATTTAATGTGGTTGCCTTTCAGATAAGAAAGGCCTTTCTCCTTTCTTCCCAGGGAGTTGAACTGAACTCAAACTCATAAACAGTAGTTGTTTTAATTTATTTTTTTTTTAATTGGAATGGAACCTAGGCTTAGATGGGAGTTTTGTTGCTAACTGGAATGAAGCCAGTACAGCTTAACTTATAGCTAAACCTGAACTAGAAGTGAACCAAAGTGGATTCAGTTCCCTACTGCTTTCTTCAAGCTGGCTAACTGACGATTGTCAGTCCAGTAGGACCTCTCTCAAAAGCTACTCAAAGGTGTTGCACAGTAGTGTTTGAAAGAATGAACATGTGAACCTCTCGTGGGAAGGGTCTGAGATCAATGCTGAAGTGTCTGCTCAGTTTGTGCTGAGGTTTCATGAAAGGTATATTTATTTTCTAATAGCTGTTCTGCGGAGATCTTCTCTCTGAGGCAGTTGAGTGCTTTACTCAAATGAGGATGTCATCAATGTTCCTAACTTTTGCTTTAAAATACAGTTGGTTAATAAGCAGGTTCCAGATTTTTTTCAACGGAGGATAGGATTAACAGGTGAAAAACTGAAGGACAGCTTCCCATCACTGAAATATCACCATTTCCTAGCACTTACTTATATCCTGCCTTTGGAGATTATTTTGCCTCATTTAGGAAGGATTTGAATTTATACTACCTCAGTCTTGGATCTTCACCTGTTAATTTCTCTGATTTTTGTCTAAAAATCAGCACAGCTAATTTTCTTTATTCTTGGTACAGTAATGCAATGTGGATATTTCCTACTATATACTGTCTTGAGTTTCCCAGAGTATATCTGACAGGAAGACAGTGCAAGAAAGGAGCACTTTCACCCTAAAGAGAAGAAAAATATCATATGCTTTATAGGAAACAGGTAGTGTTGCTTTGATATCTTAACCTGTAAGACTACATACACTGTCTTACATAAGGGAAGTAAGGAAATATGGAAATTAGTTAAGGAATCAAGGGAAAATGTATGCAGTGCACCAAAATTATTGTATATGACCAGTCAATTGTAACGTCCTCTGCTTATCCATATACTTATATTTATGCAGGTAGCTATTTCATGATGATGGTCCAAAGTGTTGCAAAGGTATCTACTCAGAGGAAATACTCTTGCAATTTAGGAAAAGCTCTAAATATCTGTGTGGTTAAATCATCGTGTTTAGGTGATTCCTGAAACTGAACAAATGTGCCAACTAGGAGTTTGGCTTACGCGTACAAGCAAGTGGTCATCTGAAGTTGTACTATAGTGAAGTAATTTGACAACATTTATCAATTTTTAATATGTAGTAATCAGCTAACCGTGATGTGCTTGCAGTCTTGATTCTCTATTCAGAGTTTTATTTCTAGGTAGTGCCCTCCCTTCTGGTTCCAGTTCTGTAGCACGATGTTAAAAAATGTCAGTAAGCCAAGACAATAAATGTGTTTTAAATATTTTGTGTCAGCTAATTATTTCCCTATGGTTTGGAGAGTGCCACTGCACTAGTGCATTAAAGAATAGATTTTGAAAAGCTTTGTGATGAAATTACAGGTCAGATCTTACCACATGATGCAATTCCTTTATTCTTAAATCAAATAACCATCTGCTTAGGAAAGTGATTATGCTCTGAAGAGTTTATTTTCTTTCTTGAAATACATTTAGCAGATGTTTCAAGTGAATGGCTTCATGCAGACTGTAGGTGCTTTTACTGTCCTTTCACTCAAGAAGTCTAATTGAGCACCATTCAGCCAAACCCAGCTCTCATGCATCGTACTTCACGTTCTCTAGGCTTGTATAGGTCCTTTGTACTTTATCTTCGTTACTATTACTAAAATAATGCAACCTCTGTTTCTAGTGTGGATACAGTTACAGTACAGTGAAAATGTACTATGTAACTTAGTCTTATGAAGGCAGGGAAATAAGCCATACTAATAGGAGACATTTGCATTATCAGAATATCTGTACTGGGTTAAATAAACCAACAAGATAGCATATGCATGCCTGAAACACACTGGTACGAGTCTCAATTCATGGTTCAAGCACAGAATGCCCTCAATGGTTAGTCTAGGCAGCCTTGTCTCTTAAGATTATTGTCTTATTTTTCCATTTATAAAGAAATGTCTGTCTCATTGATTTGTTTCTATTTCATGAATTCTGACTGTAGGTATTTAGAAACCCTAACCAGTTTGGGCATATAACTGTTAAACAGGCACAGTTTTCTAATACCATATTGTCAGTATGAAGAAAAGATGAAATGAGGATCTTGAGGGAGTGGTGGGGCAGAGATATATTGTGCCATACATACTCTCGCTACCCGCACCTTTCAAGAAAGTGAATATAATATCTTTCTCCCTTCAGATCAGGGACACAGAAACGTGCTTTTGTGCAGTGACCCTTCTGCGGTCATGCTGCTTGATGCCTTTGCAGCTGTTTGTACTGCTCTGTCTTATTGCATGTAAATATAGCCATCTGTCCAAGTTCACTTTCTGGACTCTACCAGAAAATGTTCCGTGAACACCCTAGTCCCAGTACAGTGGTCCATAAAAGTTGTTCTTCCTTGTAGTACACAATGTGAGTACGTGATATCTGAGTGTGCAGATGTGCATGCTTGTGCACAAACACATGTACATTTGTGTGTCACCATGCATTCAGAAATGTTCCTCCATTGGTGCCTGGGAGGCCTCTAGTTACAGTAGATCGTGGAAGATCAAAGTTGTATCACGTGTGATTCAGGACACTGCAATTGAATATCGGTATCTGCTATATTAAGTAATGGAAGGATTCTTGGTTTAGAATTGATTTCTGAATACTGTGGTTATTTCAGCTGAATCTTGTTTTTCCCTGGCTGCTTCTGTTCTGTATTATGTCAGTGCATGTGTCTGGCACTGGCAAGTGTTTGATCTTTTCTGTAGGTCATGCAAGATGTTTGATGTCTTTTTGTTGACTTTTGAGTATGAGTAAATAAATGATAGAATCCCCTGTGGCCAAAATTTCTTAACTTTTATGTATATCATTGTGGTCAATTACAATGCGGCAAGCTGTGTTACGTTTCTCTGTAATTATGATAATCAAATATGTAACATTCATAATGAATGGCAGATTTGTGAACTTTGTGGCAGTGTACTGGCTCTGAAAGGAACATGCTTTCTTTGGCCAGAAGAGCAAGAGGCTGTGGGGAAAAAAAATCATGGAGGTAAACAGAGATTCTAGGGAAGTTTTTTCCACATGTTGTCTGGGCAATTTCTTTAAAAGTCAAGTTTACCTTATGTAATTAATGATATAATATGTGAAATCTGTTAATTTTCAGATAATATTAATAAATAAAATTTTCTTTGCTGTTTTGCTGACGTTACAGAGCCTATTGCAAAGCTATCTATTTTAGATGAGCTTGCTGGGGATCCAGGCATGAATGCTAGGAGAGGTTTGCAAGTTTAACCTTACTTCTAGCTGTTGTTTTGGTCAGGAGTTTCCTTCGCTTCCAGTAATAATAGGGTTTTTTGAAAGTTTTTAAATTACTTGGTCTGCAGTCATTTTGACTATATCGAAAAGTATCACTATTAATGTTTTAGTTTCTATTAAATAATTTAAAATAGGTACTCTACTAGCTATTTAAATTGAAGCAGAAAAATCTTGTGGTTAAAGAATGAAAGACCAGCACAGTCTCTGTCTCTAGTCATTTTCTATTAGGTTACAAGTGTTCTGATTCTTACGCATTTTCATTGAATTAATGTTTTATCAAAATTGGAGAAGTAAATGCCCCTCAAAACAGCAGATATAACCTCCTGAGCCTTTGCAGATAGCAGCTCTTTAAACACAATCCCTTCCCTCCTCCTTTCAGAGAAGTTGTGTGTTCAGAGAAACTTTCTGTTATGCTGCACTCCGTAAGGGGTAATACATATTGACTTCTCAAGTCCTACATGACTCAAATAACCATCTGCAGTGACAGATCAAGTGCTTGAAGGTTTATGCTTTAAACTATCAAAATATCAGATAATCCTAGAACATCACAACAAGAGGTGCAAAGCAGGTTTATGATTTAATTCTTTCTGTTTCTTTTGCTTATACAAGCCATTTAGGTTTATACTGTTGCCAAAATCCTAAACAGCTTTCTGGTTGAAGGTGTTTTTTGCTGTATTTCACACACTGTCTAGCTAAGGAACATCAGAGTAAAACTTACTCAACCTTGGTGCTGTTAGGAAGTTCTGTTGTGGAAAATGCATTTGCCTAGTCATTGTTTATTCCAGATCTGAGATTTATATCAGTGACTATCCTTAAATTTCTCTCAAGAGACAGGTTAGTGTTTAAGTGAGTACAGTGCATCTAATCTTAGGTGACATCCTTGTGTTGGAACATAGGCAGCTGATGGACTCTGTTGTTATGATCAAATGAAAACTTAGGGTAATGGGGCACTGAGCCACTCAAAACAGTGGTTTATCACTTGTTTACAACAGGTCTCGGTTCACTCCATAGGACATGCAAAATTTCTGTGCTGGTGCTATCGACTAGAATGAGAATAGTACCCCCAAATGTTGATGGAATGATTTAGTCTATACAGTGGTCAAGAATGTAAAATTGTCATCATATTCAAATATGAAGCATGAGTGCAACCCAAATAATTGCATAGCATATTCTAATCTTCCTCATCCCTATAGGTTAGAGATAGTGTGTAGTTTCCTTGGCAAAATCTTAGTCTAAGAGAAGCCTGTTCTAGGAACAGGAAAATCCTGTTTTGTATGTTTGAGAGTGGCAATTACAGCTTGCATGTGAGAGGAGGAAAGTGGTAAGCTTCTAGATGAGTTTAGGACTCAGTTTTTCAGAAGAACGCTTAGGAGTTAAAAGCTTGCAAAAAGTAAACCTTGAGGAAAAGCTGAACTGTTTTCACAATCTTCTGCATAGCTTGATTAAATTTTGCATTGCTCCAGAGTTACCCAAGAACTGTGATGCTTTGGAAATGCTGCAGAGAAATATTTAAGCAATTTTTTGTTTGATATTGTTTTTACTGATGAGTATTAACTGAATGGAAAAGAAAGGAAATTGCCTCCTAGATATGTACCCATTAAAGTTGGGTTGGTTTTTTTAAAAAAAAGTACTTGGATGTCTCTGATATTGCAGGAAGGCAGGATGTATATAGCTTGAAAAAGTGAAGGTTAACTGAGGAATAGAAGAAATGGTCCAGTGGGCAGTCTGGGCCTCCAGAGACCAGAGTCCAGTTCTTGTTTGACTGTACTTCTTGTATGACGTTCTGGCAAGTCACTTAGTCTAGCTTGTGGCTTTGGGAGTATCTTGTTTTACAAATGGGGAACTGTCTCAGAAGGGTGTTGAAAATAAAATCCATTAATGACTGTGAAACTATATAAATGCCTTCAATATGCTGAAACTTAGCCATGATTTCAACACAGGTTTTTTCCTCTGAAAGTATGTCTGGTTTTATGGATGGCTGCCTTTTGTTCCCTGAAACAGGCTACTAATATGCTTTATTCATGCCTGGAGTTTTTCAAGATCTGTTCTGCTTTCCAGCAATCATTGTACTAATCTCAAAACATTGCCACATAAGGATTATTTTAGCAATATAAAAGTTGTTTAAAGTATCTTTGCAATTAATCTTACTTGCACCTACTAAAACTCTCTAGTTTAACAAAAGTTGCAGCAAGAGCATGGGCCAGTAACAGGATAAAATACTGTGGTGATCAAACATTTCGCTCAATGATATTGTTACATCTTTTGTTGCATGTGGAGAATGTGGCGTGTATGTGCAACGCATATATTTTGCAATGTATCTTGCTTACAGCAAAGCTCTTATTGTATCCACTCCTTTGTCCCATCGTTAGTTTGCGTCTTGCTTCGTTCTGTGTTGTCCTTTTAAAAAGTCATGTCTTTTTACATGTCATCTCATAGTGTCTTTCTGCATGTATAAATGCTTGGCTGTATTCAGAGAGAAGTATTTTTAGTCAAAGAGAAGGGTCAGAATCAGAACTGCCGTGATCAGAATATTTCCATTGCATTCAAGGATGCCTGTTACATTCAGCTGAGTTTGGCCAGTTGTTCTGTTCTCTCTATTTAGCCAGGCTGGCCTTCTTCCCCTCTGGCTCTTCTTTCGGGACCTGGGGATGGCCTTCTCCGGAGCTTTTAAGAGTTGCTCCTTGAAATATGCCCAGCCATCCTGGGCACGTTTGACCTTCAGGACTGCCTCCCAAGGGACACTCTCAACCGTGCTCCTAAGCAGGCCGAAGTCTGCCTTTCGGAAGTCCAGGGTGGCAGTTGTGTTGGCTCCCTGCCTTGTTTCTCCAAGAATTGTAAACTCTATCATTTCATGGTCACTCTGCCCAAGATGACCTCCAACCTTTACATCCCCGACGAGACCTTCTCTGTTAACAAGCAGCAGGTCCAGTAGGGCGCTGTCCCTAGTTGGCTCCCTTACCAGCTGTGTTAGGAAGTTGTCTTCCACACACTCTAGGAACCTCTGGGATTGATCTCTCTCTGCTGCGTTATATTTCCAGCAGACATCTGGGAGGTTGAAGTCCCCCACAAGAACAAGGGCGAGCGATCACAAGATCTCTGCCAGTTGCTTATAGAATATTTCGTCAGCCTCTCCATCCTGGTTGGGGGGTCTATAACAGACTCTCACCAAGATATCTGCTTTATTGGCCTTCCCCTTAAGTCTCACCCATAAACACTCCACGCTGTCATTCACATTTTTGAGTTCAAGGCATTCAATTTTGTCTCTAACATAGAGTGCCACCCCACCACCTCTCCTTCCTTGCCTATCCCTTCTGAAAAATTGGTAGCCATCAATCACAGTACTCCAGTTGTGCGAGTCCTCCCATGACATTTCTGTGACAGCAACTAAATCATAGTTTTTGTGCTGCACCATGGCCTCCAACTCCTCCTGTTTGTTGCCCATGGTGCATGCATTCGTGTAGATGCACTTCAGCTGGGCTAATTGTCCCACTGCTTTTTTGGGGGGACAAGCCCTAATTCCCACCTGACCACTCTCAGACTCTTCTGTGGCTTCCAACCACAGGTAATGACCTCTCATGTCTCTGCTACTACTTGAATCACCATCCCCTATCTTCACTGAGACAGCAGACTGCAAGAGCTTGCCAACACTATTACCCACAAGCACTGGCATGTTGCTCCCAGGCATCACTTTGTTTATTCTGGCTCCACCCCCGTCCCCCTTCAAACCTAGTTTAAAGCCCTTGCAACGATTCCTGCTAGCTCTTGTCCTAGGATCCTTCTCCCCCTTCGGGTTAGGCTTCCCCCACCTTTTGGCAGCGTGTCTGGTGACCTGTAGATCAACCCATGATCAAAAAACCGAAGTCCTACCGGTTGCACCAGCCTTGGAGCCAGGAGTTAATCTGCTGACTCTTCCTATTAACCCCCTCATGAATTCCTGCAACTGGTGAGATGGAAGAGAACACCACTTGTGCTCCCGATGCCTTAACCAGTTGTCCCAGGGCCCTGAAGTCTCTCTTCATTGCCCCTAGACTTCTGGTGACTACCTTATCACTGCCTGCTTGAAAGATCAGTAATGGGTAGTAATCCGACGGCTGAACCAGGGTAGGGAGTTTTTTCCGTATATCCTTAATCCTGGCCCCAGGGAGGCAGCTGACTTCCCTAAGAAGTGTGTCTGGCCTGCATATAGGGCCTCCACTCCCTTTAGAAGCGAGTCACCTATGACCAGGACCCGCCTTTTTTTTTTTCTAAGCAAGGAGGTTTTGATGCGAGGCACAGTCTGACTTCGCCTTAGTGGCACCTCCAATTTTGGTGAGCCATCACCCTCATCCCTGGCTGGTTCCCCTTGTAGAGCATCATATCTATTTTGCAGAGTCACCTGGGGAGGTGGGACAGTTACCCTAGGGACACGCTTCCCACACCGCTTGCGCCGTGCAGGAACTTGTCGCCATTGCTCACTGTCCTGTGAGCCATCACGCTCAGCGAGGCGGAGAGGGGACAGGGAGCACTCTGCATCATGAGCCCCGCCTGACTGCTGAGGCTGGTTCAGGGGGGCCGGGTCATGACATCAGTGGTCTATTTCCCTCTCACATTCCCTGATACTCCACAGCCTCTCTCCATCATGTGACTGATGAGACTGTCAGCAGAGGTGTTTATTGAAATGAAATGTGGGTATTTTATAAATCTAAAAATAAGAATATGTCCATTTCATTCTCATTGGTGTCAGAGCATTTTAAGACTGAAAAAATACTTTCTTCATAAAAGAGGCTTCCTCTTATAAATACTTGATTCAGTTTAGAGCATCAGCAAAAATTCAGAATCAAAATCAGTAAGCAGCATTTCTAATAAATTGTATTATGAAAACAGCCCACTTGATGGGTAATGTAAACTTGGCTTCAGTGCTCCAGTCTTTTTCCTCAGTTGTTGTACTTAAATGCTGTTTGTACTTAAATGAGCAGAACAGATACTTTGCGATGGTGGTCACCAACTCCTCCAGATGCCTGAGTCTTCTGCAGGGATGGTATAGTGGTGTTCTATGTGTGTGTGCACACTGGGATTTGAACTGTATGAAGTATTTTACTGAGCTCTTAACCAAACAGTGTATAGTGCTCATACAAACAGAGCATTAGACATGCCTGTCTTTAGTACAGCCATCTGTTCAGTGCTATAGCAGTTTTTCAAAAGCCTCCCTCAGCATAGACATCAAAGTCTATTCATGCACCTGTGCCTCTGATCTTTTAGTATTTTTTTTTATTTAAAGTTGCAAAGGGAGAGGAGCACTATTTCAAGATGAGTAGCTTTATTTAAAAAAGCAAACAAACAAACAAAAAAACCCCCAACCCCCCAAAAAAAGCCAGAAAACCCCAAACCAAACCAACCAGAACTCTTCCACAAAACTCATACTGCCTGTTCAGAAATTGTTAAAAATGTCTTTACTTAATATTCAACACTTTATTTATGGAAAAACACGCAACCGTGCTTTCATTTTCCTCTCCTCTGAGTAACCCCTGGCCTTGCTAATACCTATTTCCTGCCTCGCCTATTTACAATACAGCTGCTGAGATCATTTTCTTGATCTGTCGGTCTTGATGGCATCAGCTGGACCTGTCAGCTCCTCTCTCTACTGGTTCCCTCTTGAATGGCACAGAAGGGGTTTTGTGAGAAGCTGTTTCATGGAGGGAGGAGCTTGTGTCACACTCATACATTCAGCAGCTGTGGCCCAAGAGGGAAACGGCAGAGGTGCCCCTCTTGTAAAGGAGTTTCTCTCAAGTGATGGGAGAGGCCCACATCCCTGTCTAGAGCGGTAGGACACAGAACAGGCACCCTGGCAGTTAGGCATGCAGTTTTATCTGTGTGCTTTACTTATTAAAATAGAATGAAAATATAGTATTAATGTACAACATGTCACTTCACTCAGTCTCTGAAATCGTGTGACAACTCCTATGTGACAGTAAGAGCTATCAATTACATAGTGGTTTAGTTACAGTTTAATTTTTGAGAGATGGGTGGCTACAAAAATTGTCTGTAATGCATGGGACACAATTAAGATAGTCAAATCCGGCAGTATTTAGAGTTGCTGATAAAATGTGTGGTAAAATACAGGAATATTTGTAATGGGCTCTTCATTGCAGTGCCTAAATGTACAGGAGCTTATTCCCACAGCCCGGGAAATCTTAAGTACAGCAGCTTGATATTGAGCACCTGTATTTCATGCTGAGTGAAAGTGATCTCCACAAGAGCAAAGACTCCTTAAAATCTACCAGAATGGTGCAGAAATAAACAAATTTTGTATTTCAGAAAAAGAGGATAAAGCATGTATTTCTTTCTCCCACTGGGGATACAAAGGGAGTATTATAAACACGTGTTAACCGGCTGTACGAGCTGTGTGTGTTCATTTCCCCCGTTCTGTGACCAGAGCTGATCTGCCTCTCTGGGATCTGAATAGGTGACAGTGTTGTTTTTCACATTTGCATAGCTAGGCTCAGTATAAATTACAGTAAAAAAGTAGTTATTCAATACTACCACTTTTAAACTTTCTTCCTTGTCTCCTTGGAAATTGGGGTTCAAATGTATGGCAAAACAGTGCTTTAAGTACTTGCTTTGTAAAATTCACTGGGTTCAAGCTTTCCAAGTGCTAAGGGCACACACATCTATTTTACTTCAGTGAAGGTGCAGGATCTTCAACACCTCTTGGCAAAAGGAGGTAGTGAACTGTAATTGTTGGTAGTGAACTGTAGACCTGCCCATGTGTCCTTTTCTACACCTTAGACTCACAAGTTTTGGAAAATTGCTTCTTACATGTGCAGTTGCTTGCTTTGGCAGCCATTCTAAATTTTCTTCTAATTCTCTTCTTGATTGCAGATTGACTTGGAGCCAGAAGGGAGAGTATATGTCATCATAGACCTTTCAGGATCATCAGGTGAAGGTAGGGACTTTCAATATTTTTATTTTACTTTATTCTGTCATGAATGGAATCTTCCAAGGGCCTCTCCAATGGCAGTATTAGAGGAAGTGCTGTGCCAATATAATCTGAAGTCTATATGGGCTCAAAGTGAACACATTTTGATGTGTCTGCCTGTGAGTCAATGAGCAGTTGCAGTTCACCTTACCTTGTTGATCACTGATGGCAACAATACCTGCTAAAAGGACAGTAATGAAATGAGAATAGTTTAATAGTGTTAATTTCCAGAAGAAACTTCCAGATTCTTATTTTTGGAAGAATGCTAACTGTTACGTAGGTGGAAATGATAAGATGTCAAAGGTGGTGGGGGAAGAATTTATTAGCTTTTTTAATTATTCTAATTTTTTTTTCCACTTTTTTTTTTTTTTTCTTTTTCACATAATGTAATGACCAAAAGATTGTAATAATAAGAGGCAGTTTCATTTTTATGACACAGCAGTTACATGTTGGGGGAAAAAAACAAACCAAACAAACAGGAAGATGGAAGAGAAATATTTTTTAAATTCTTAAGGTATTTTTCTACTGTTAAGTGGGAACAGTCAGGTGGTAGGTGGTGGGAATAAGAGACTTCATGAAGAAGCAAATCTGTGTATCTTAGCCATGCTCTCGATGGCAACCTGACCTGCTGAAATGGCCTGGATGGCTGGTCTGTGTTTGCTTATTTTAAATAATTTCCACTGATCAGCTTTCCCCAGTAGTTCATAGAGCTCAGGTAGACAAGGTTATTGTTGGTTCAGAGTACGTAAAGAAGATTCACATAAACCCTGACAGGAGCTGAAACAGAAAATGCTATGAAATTAAATTAAATGAAATTATTTTGCCTGACATACTTGAGAAACAGCGGAAGAACGCATTTATATTTCTGTTCTTTGTAATGAATTGCTGTGCTCTGACCAATTACTAATAGTAGCTTGCAAAAACACATGTTGCTCTAAATCCTGAATTTTAAAAACAAAGCAAACTGTTATTTAAATTTCATCTTATAGCCACATTTTGTACCCACATAAGATATGTGCTTTTATTCTTCCTGTATATTGAAGAAAATCAGTTTGATGGTAGTTTCCACATGTCTTGCTAATTGGCATGCCAATAGTGGAACAAAAATACGGTTAAAGGCATTGGTGTGGTTCTGCCATAGGGCAGGTAGATGTTCTTCCAACCTTCCATTGGTAGTTCATTGATACCTAGATGGGTCTAGTGTTACTATTCCATCACAGCACGCATTCGGGTATGTTGGACTGTCAGAAGGCCGGAAGAATGGTGTTATGTTGTTCTTCAGAAGTTCTTTGAATTTCTATAAACTTTTGTACAGGGACAGAAAAAATGGCTGTGGTAATGTCTCTTGTATTATGTGGTACATTACACTGTGACACTTGAAAGGTGCTTGGAAAGAAATTTGCAGAACTAGAATTTGTGTTGCTACATTAGCGTTGAAGGGGAGCACCCAAATGGAAACAGGCCACTGAGGAAAAACATCTTATGAAATGCTGTCTTATGGGAAGCCCCTGGGAAGACCAAGAGGCTTTAGTCAGGGTGAATTTGGTAGAACCCTGGAGAAGTTGGTGTGTTTACAAAATGCAAGAGAACTTGTGTAGTTTTAGAGCTTTCCCATACAATTAAATAACAGTGGAAAAGTGTTATGTAGAAGTATTGCAAAATTCTCTAGGAAAATTAGTTTTTTTCACAAGGGAAATTGGACCAGGTTTGTACAACAGTTTGTAAACTGGTTTTATGGTGTTTTCTGAGCGATCCTATGAAATCCTATTTTTAGACTGCTTTGTTAGGACTGAGCTCTAGCTAATTTTTCATGAGACTTCTCTCACTTCAACTGTCTGGGCAAAGCATCACGACACTAGTTTAACATAACAACTGTATGCATCCTTCTGTAGTGAGCAGAAATGCTTAATCCACATGGAAAATAACTTATTCTACATGTTTCAAAAATACCTATTTGTTCTACATATATATATATATAAGTATGTATGTAAATAGAATATATCTGTTATGTATTTTATGCATTTCTATGGGGCAGTTCACTGTAGTTGATCTGTATTCATTGACTATGAAAGGAACGTAAGATTAAGGTTAGACTAAATACATGACTTTTGAGTGGCTAGGGCTGGTTGAGGTGATTGCTACTTTTGACCTAATTCGTTAACCAGGATCTTGTTTTTGAACTGTAGTCTTCATTGTGAATAGCAACAGAGTACATAGAATTCTTTTCATGCTGCACAAATGGGTATCACTATTTCCCCTTGGATTCTGGAGAGGAAAAAATTGACAATCTATGAAAATAAAAATACCCATAGCAGCAATTTTAACTGAAAGAAGCAGTCATGTTGCATGTTTCTCAATTAGCAGTATTAAAAAAAAATAGGCAATAAAAAAATCTCAGCCATTGAGATGTAGTATATACTTGCCAAGCGATATTGTCTTGTAATTCTGTGTACTGAAAATTGGACTTGCTTCTTCTATGTGTTGTATGCAGGTTTCTAATTATCAGCAATCAAGAATGCAACTTCAGTTATTAGGCACTTCTAAAAGATTCTAAAGGTCGATATCCAAATTCAGTTTTGGTGTCATTGAATTAAGATTAGTTGAATCCATTAATATGGGCAGAGAGCTTTTTCCTATATTAAATTACCTTTAAGAGGCAAAAGTAATTTTGCAAGTGACCCCTTATGTGAATAAATTGATGTCTAAATTGAAAGTTAACATCTAAAATCCTAGATGGTGGATAAAGAAGCACCATTCTCACTAGCATTATGTTCCTAATAGTTCTAGTAAGCTTTTGTGTAATGTTGACATAAGATGTTACCATATACCTCTTAAAATTTAATTGTCTCTTAGTCCCAGCTGCCAGATTGCCTGTCCCTCTGCACTGTTTGCACTTGCATGGCAAAGCAGTGAAAACAGTTCATTGTTAGAGCTGACTTCCTCAACAAAAGTACACAATTTCTCTTCCTCCTTCCCCTTTCCCTAACCCAAATCATTCATGGACTTTCATTGCATGTGTGGTTTAGGTATACAGAACAGATGGAAATATGGCAGATTACAAAGGGAGGTAAAGAGTACTTCTGCCTCTCGTTGTCACATTGAGACAGACTTGTTGAGAGCTACCCTTAGATATCAGTATCAGCATTTGGAAGGTATTTTTATGTGGAACTGTAGAAAGAAGGGTTGGGTTGCTGGCTTTGTTATTTGCAATGTTTTTTCCCATTCTAAAGACAAGCTACAAATCCACAGGAGGCTACAGAGCTGTGACAGCTTCTCTGGCACTGCCTATATTGTGAAAATTTCTTTAGAGGCCACCTGAAGGAGACTCTTTACTTCTTGAGCAGCAACAGTGCACTTGTTAGGGGGCAGCCAGGAAAGCCCAAGGCTTTAGAGTGCTCTCCATTGGGTATCTCGTGGCACTGCCAGCTCTCACGGTGGACTGTTCAAATCTCAAGATACCTGGATTTGTTCCGAAAAATACATTTTCCAGAACTTGCTCTCATTCGCTTCTAGTCTTTGAAGCAGAAAAAGATTTGAAAACACAAATGCTAAAGTCTGAGAAGTGAAAAGCAAAATGCATTTAAAAAAAACTCTTACAAGAACACCAACAAACCAAGTAAGAACGTTTTTACCGTTACCTTTTTTACACTAATCCTGTTTTGGAGCCTACTTATAGCTTCTGGATGTTTGTTTGGCACTGAGAGGGAGAGTGAGTAACTATTTATTTCATCAATCTTTTGTAAATTCTTTAGTAGGAACTGTCTGGCCCACATACTGAAAAGAAAATGATAAATGAGCTGTTTGGCATACTGAAGGTGATGTACTCAAAAGTTCGGATTTAAATTTTTCTACTAGAATTTGAACATCTCCATATTGTGCTTTCAAAACCAGTCCTGCAAAATACTTTAGCATGCTTTTGCTGATGGGGACGTAGGAAGAGGGAGAAAAAACAGCTCTTAAAATACATTTTTAAAATTCTCCAATTTAAACTATGTGACCAGTATTTCTGTAACACCTGTGATTCAGGTCTTTACATTCTCTATGCCAAAATTGATCTGCAGGGTTATTTACCTTCTATAGATTTATTTTATTTTAAATGGCTCTGTGCGTTCAGAGTAAATATGCATTTGTGTTTCCCATGAATGGAAACAGCTGTGTCAGTGGAAACTTCCCAAATGTAGAAGCACACTAAGGTATTCATTCACAGGCTAAAATAACTGCAACAGTTAATCAGTGAAGTTCTGTTTATTACAAAAATATTTGTTTATAATTTTAATACTTTTATTGGATTTTTCAAGTGTTGACAAAGAATAACTGGCCACTCAGAACTTTAAGGGATATTTTAAAAACAAATCTCTTTGATCAAACAAAAGAAATGGAGCTTCTATGGACCTGATGCAGCATGTGGTAGTATTACTTGGAATTTTTTAGTTAACTTCACTGGGCCGTGTACGTTGCCTTATGCAAGCACATAGGGTCTTTAAGAATGAAAGTTTCTGATAACTTGCTTTTGGGAGACCAGTTCAAAATATGGGTGGTTGTTATGACTCTGCCAGAATATTTTGTCAGACTTGCAAAACATATAGTCAGTCAATTCTGCTGTTAAGCAAGCATCTGGTGACTCCATATATGCAGTTGTAAGAAAACCTAGGTTTATAATAGACCGGTGTTTGTAAGAAGTAATTACCTTGGGAAAGGTTTATCGTATTTATCATATTTATTCTCTGTTACTTCATAAACTGGATCTAATGATTGCATGGAGTTTTAGTCTTGTATCTTCAACTTCTACTAGAGCTATGGAGAAAGGTGTGCCTGTTAGTCTTCGGATGAACAGAGGACTCTGTATAACACACTGTCAATGCTGCTTGTTGTCTGAGGTCATATTGATGTTCTGTATTAATTCAGTGTTGCTGTAGCATATGCATTATTTCTAGGCTGAAGTACACTCATTGACTGTTTTATTGACATGCTTCGGCAGTATTTTTTATCTGTTTTAGTGCTCATGGAATTTTGTGAGTGAAGTTTTTTAAATGATTCCAGAAATATTTAAGAGCTCCGGTGTGTAGCTCATCAAGATCCAAATGCAGGCTGAAAGTTTAAAACTTAACTAATATGATGACACAATGATTCAATTTATAAACTAGAATAACAGATGGACATCAAGTGGATAAGAGAGGCAAATTGCCTCAGGAATGATTAAAAACATTTTCAATGAAGTCAGTTGTATACACACTGAAAGAGAGATGCTGCTATATTTAAAAGCTTGTGACCTCCTTGCTGCATTTGTCATTGTAGATTTCTTCTTTCTTTGGAATTATTGTTTTATGTGTGACAGAAATGTATACAGTTACTTACGGTAGCTTTCTGCTGGCTTAAAAATTAAGTTACCATTTGCAATATGTCACTATTGAATCAACTGTAGTGTGACTTCAGAATGACCTTGACATGTTAGGGTTTTTAAAACTATATTTATTATAGGTAACATGTAATAAAAATTAAACTACTATTCAAACCTTTTTTTCTATGTACTATGTCTAATCAATTCTAATGATTATTTATCATTGTTAGATGTCCCAATTTTCATTATGCAATTGTCTTTCTATATAATTACATATTCCCCATTTTAGAGCTGGCAGTTGAATTGCAATAAAACACCACAGCTCATGCTGGCAATGGTAGGTACTGCAGAAAGCAGCCTGTTGTAAAAAGTTCTTGGTTATGTCTACAAGTTAAGTAGTTACAATAGATAGATTACGTCTTCTAATACATTCATCTTTAGATTCATCTGCTCATAAGATACCTAAGTTTCACCAGGATGACGAATTTAAGGTGATATTTAAAAATAAAGCCTATTAACCAAAGTCATGGCAGTATTTCATGAATGCAAAACATGTTGTTTAGATTGATTATTTGGTCTTTTGCATTGAAATGTCCAAAAAAGAAGTCCTTAGACTTCTGACTAC
Organism: Podargus strigoides; assembly: GCA_028020825.1. Taxonomy (NCBI): domain Eukaryota; kingdom Metazoa; phylum Chordata; class Aves; order Caprimulgiformes; family Podargidae; genus Podargus; species Podargus strigoides. The sequence continues at coordinate 93,505,525 of CM051619.1, read as the reverse complement.
ATCAGGTTATGTGTTTAACATTTAAGTCAAAATATGTGAATTTAGAAGAGGTTTCCCAGTTCTTGTTAGCTCATTTACTTGAAGGCTCTCAGTTTTGCCAATATAATTATTGCTGATTGATCTATGTCCCTGCTTATTGCAGGGAGGGTTGGTCTAGATGACCTTTAAAGGTCCCTTCCAACTGGAATCATTTTATGATTCTGTTATGGAAGAAGTTCTGCAGGAAAAAAGGAAATACTATCACAAGAAGCAGGGTTTTCTTCTTAATGCCTTTTTTGATGTCTCATACTTGATAAATCTATAACATACAGTATGTTAATCAGAATATCCACAGGATTTGTTCCAGGCATCCAGCTTTGGTAGAACCAATACAGTAAGAAAAATTGTATTTCTGTTCCGTTGTAGCAGCCTTTTGCAAAGATCTGTTAGTTTTCAAACCATGAGGTATTTTCTACTATCTCTACAATTCCTAATGTATCAATTTGTCAGAGCTTTTGATCCTTAGACTATTTTGTAGTTGTTGTCCTCCTCCTCCTCAGTAATTATGTGTCTTATGCTGTAAGGGCCCAGAAAATGAGATCTGGTTGTGCTAGGGACTGTCTGAACAACAACAGCAGAAGGTGCTTACCCAGAAATATCGAAGTCTAAATGACATGCATCCAAGAGCTGGTGGTTTTGCTTGATTGTTTCAGGAATGTCTTCTATTGCAAGTACAACTTTGACAGATTGGGGGTTTTGGTTTTTTTAAAATTATCTCTGATTGTAGCCATTTTGGGACATTTGTGGTACTTTTGAAAGATTCATCAAGCAGACCATGAAATAGTTTCTGGTGGCCATCAGCTGCTGATCTTAGTGTGTTAAACAGGCTGTGAAAGAATAATTGCATTTGAGAATTTCTAGTATATAACTAGGTAGGTGGATCTCAGCTGAATGTTCTTCCAGTAGGTGGAGAGCAGCTCACCTTTTTCTAGAAATATTTCTCTTTTTTTTGAAAGGTAAAAATTGTTCTTTATTCCCACTAATACATCTCTTCCATCAGGAGGTATCTCTAGCCCACCTTTGCTGCTACTCCTGGCAGTAGCATCTCTCTGTAAAAGAAAGTTTCAAGTTGATAATCAGCTTTTCATTGTAAATAATTGAATTTTACGATTTTACACAGGCGTCAGCCTTCTTTGAGTGTTCATTTTGTCTGTGCTGGTTTAACCACTCATTTACAAAAGTTATCTCTTGTCTAGATTGATTTTTTTAGTTTTGTTTTGTTTTTTTTGTTGTTGTTCTTGTGTGTGTTTTTGTTGTTTGTTTGTTGTTTTTTTTTTTAATGAGGATGGAAGGAGAACCTGTTGTATAATAACCCCTAACCTGTGTGCTTATGGTAAACACATGGAAAAGAAGAATCACTGAGTGCCTTAACAGCATCACTGCAGAGACCTTCTTATCTCTTATTTTGCAGTCCAAACTTAGAGCATTCAGCACACACATCCTTGCCTTCCTCTGTATTTTAATGTCTGAGAGAAAGCTGTTGTGTTGGAACTGACTTAGGAAAAGCCATATAGAGTCTGGGGAGAGGCAAATGTGGAGTCAGAGTGCGCTGCCCTCAGGGGGTTGCCCCAACAAGCCTCTGCAGCTTCTCCAGAGCTGTAGGTGGAGCAGAAAGGATCTGCATGAATGCATCTGTTGTGGCATTGAGGCAGGCAGTCTTCCAAGGATCAAATGTAAGGTATCTGAGAAGGAAGGATGCTGCTTGATGCCTGGGAAGCTGTTTACCAAGCCTCTGCAAGCCACATGAACATTATATTTTTAGACTCAAGGCTGGGGCTTTTTCTGGGAGTTAAAATAATCTGAAATGATCTGAACAGGACAGTGCCGAACTGGCAGTGATAACTGAATGATTTCTGTCTTCAGCCACTTGACTCAGGTAGGTTTATGAGTTAAGACCTTGGGAATATTGCATGCTTAGGGAGTTGGGGATTGAAGTCTCCATATTGTATACCTTTTCTCCCTTCCCAATATAAAGCAACATATCCAGTCAGAGAAACCAGCAACACATTTGTTGCTGTACTCTGTTCAGTCTCAGTAAGGAGGACTCTGCTTCTTCTAAAGGCCTCATCTCATGTTTTTAGTCATAGCTTGGGTAAAGGTAGGATACTATACTGGCTTTTCAGTTTTCCTTCTGTAGGCTTCCTTGCTTTAACAGAAAAACAGCAAGCAGGAGCGTGTGAGCCACCTTCAAATGTAACCAGAATCTTTGTTTTCAAAACTCATTATACAATGTATCAACGAAGAACCTATTTCCTTTGAAGCTTTGGTTTTATGTAGGTAGGGTTTGGGGGATTATTATTTTTTTTCCCCATTCAGTTTTTCATTTCTTCAGCACCAAAAGATCAGCACTCATTTAAACCACAAGTGAGGGAAAAGGGTAAAAACAAAGAAATAAAAGAAGCTTAAACTGATCTGCAAAGTTTTCTTGTTACACTATGTCTTCATTTTCTCCTCCTAGGAGGGACAATTCAAAACTGTTACTAATATGTCTTTTCTCTTGGGCCTTATTTGGTTTAGTCTTAAAATACCTCTGTGCTGAAGTGTGGATGCTTATTACAAAAACAAAAATTTTTTTCTAGGCTTCTTCTTTTTCTTCTTGGAACTATTAATCTATTTTCTGACTGTGTTTACAACTGGAAGAAATCTTTGTCCATCCAGATCTTGAGTTTCTAGTTTGTTTATGTAAAAACCAAAACCAAAAACTCCAACCAAAAAACCCAAACAAAACCCAACCAACGAACCAAGCAAACAAAACCAGGAAAAAAACCAAAACACAAGCGTTGCATTTGTGCTAATACAGAAACTGGAAGATTATGACGCTTAGCCCAACAACTCTTACGTACCTCAAATGACCAACTTTAAATAAATCTCTAGTTTTCTCAGATCTGTTAGAATAAGTTAATGGCAGTAGGTACTTGTAATTCATCTGACTTTGGTGCTTATTTACTTGTTGATCTGGTAGGTGAAATGTTTCTCCTGCGACAAAATTTCACCTGTTGGTAGTATGGCATCTGAAAGCAGAAATGCATGTGTTGTTACTTGGATGACAATAACTGGAAAGCCTGAGAGAAGTTGTGAAATAATAGTGTGACAGTCCATGTTAAGTTTTTTGCTCTTGCAAGTTAACACTGTCTTCAGTAATGGCACAGACCTTTGGTTGGGAGAATGAACTTTGTAGGCTGACTCCTTAAACCAAGATTATTTTTAAAGGTGTCAGTGCAAACACCAGTACTTGGTGACACTTCTGTCTGTTGGTGTGTGATCCTTTTAAACTGCAGGGCTCAGTGAAGAGGTTCTCCAAAGGGTGCTTATGTAATTTTCCCTTTGTGTGGCAAATGCCTTTGTGACGAACATCTCTCCGTGGATTTATAGCCATCCCTTGGATTGCATCCAGTTAGCTGATGGAACATCTGGTAAGCATTGTGTATTTGGAATAAGCCTTTACTGTATTAAACTGGCTCAAGCTTTTCAGGCAAAGATCGATGACCTTTTCTTGGCAGGCTTTAGCTGTTCACCAAAACAAGTGCTCACAAGGAGCAGAACACTGCTGGAAGATTTGGTTTAAAGGCACCTTTGTATTGTACTGTACGAGTTTGTACTTGGTTAAAGAAAATTGCATTAGGCCAATATAGAAAAGTAATGAAACTCATATACACACTATGTTCCAAATGGTTGTACCTCTCTTCTGTATTTATGTATTTTAGTATAACCTCTGGTTTCTGTATGTTTGGGTTTTTTTCTGACAAAATTGTGCAAGGCCTTTGGAATAGCTGTGTTTAATTTTACCACTGCGTATGCCTAGTGTGTTTTTTGAAGAAAGCCGAATAAAAGTATCAAATTAAAAATTATAATGGTGTTTTCATAAGCAAGACAAACACAAACTACTAGTAAGATTTGGAATAGAAGTTTTGGGAAATCTGTGTATGGCTAGCTATTTCATAATATAAGACACAACACAGATTAATCCAATCCTCATTGTATAGCATGATATGATATGAAAAATACATATAATATTATAGTTTATATGTATTTGTTTTACTTCATAAAATACATAAAAAACCTATACTCTGTGATGATTTGTTAGTGTTTTACTCTGCACTTGTGTTGTTGCAATAGTATGCTCTGAATAGATCTGTTCCCTCTTCGCCCTTATTTCCCCAATAATAAATTTGTTTATTGTTATTATCATTGAGGAATAAGTCTTGGTGTAGTCTATTTTGATTAATTGATTAGGGGATGAATAGATCAGGTAATACAAACCTTAAAGACAGATCTAGCCATGTTTCAGGCCATTCCATATACTGGTGAGGCTGTGAAAACTTTGAAAGCATTAATGTCTTTTCTGAACATTATTAACCAAATGTTTACTGCCTTCAACATAGCCTTAAAATCTACTTCTATTTTTAAAATATGAGTTCTACAATAGTTTAAACAACTGGAGTCTCAAAAACTGTGTATTTTTTGAGTATAGTGTTGAAAGATTAAAATATTTGAGGACAGCTGGAAACAGAAGTCAATTTAAGAAAGTTCTTTCTTAGCAGAGGCTCAAAGTCTGCACACAGTTGCATATTTGTTCTATGAATCCATTGAAAATAAGCTTAAAAGAAAGTATTGTAATATATGAAGTAGAGGTAAAAAATTTTTCATGTGTTAAAAGCTATTTAAAAGAATCAGTCATTTAACTGAAAAGTACCATCGTTATTTCTTGGGTAAAAGCCTGAATTTCAAACTCTTAACATTTTTAAAAATAATAAGCAGATGTTCTAAAAAGGCAGTCCCATTACCTGTGCTCATTTGCCACATGAACTTAAATAATTTCAGTCTTTTGCACCTTCCATTTAGGAAGCATGAACAACATTAAAAACCTGTGGTGCTTAATATGGAGTTTGAGTAAAGGTAAAGCATTTGAGGAAAGTGAATACATTATATATTCTGTAAATCAGCAAAATTTATACTTGCTGTTGCTTCTATTTTGAGGTAATGATGATGCAGTACAGTGAGTGTCCCAATAATTAAAGATTAAAATTAGAGTAATAAAAAACACCACCGATGGGAAGCGCTTGTCTTTAATGAACGTGGTGTGGCCATCATTACAAGGGGCTCTTGGACCCCCTTTTACTACTGGATGTTTGGTACTGTTAAATATATGTGTTTCTGCCTCTCGGTGGTAAGCCATTCTTTGTGCTGTTGGAGAATAAAACAAGCTATAATCTCAGTATTTTATAAGTGAGTATTACTAGCTGAAGTAAATACAGAGCTAAAAATATTTTACCATAGAAGGTATGTTAAAAAAGCTGCATACAAAAGGGCAGTAGTTTTGTCTGTCAGAAGATTTGTTGGCAGGCTTTGCAGCTTACATTTGCATAGTTAGAAACCTTTTTCTTATTTTTATAACAGCAGCTGTGCTTATAATTTGGTAAACCTTCAGTCTCTGAAAGATCTTTAAGGCATATTGTTAAATAAATCTGTGGATTGTGCAGTGTAAAAAATAGAATGAGTGGATTGGAACCTCATTATCTCAAATTATAATAGTATGGGTTTGTGTTGGTTTGGGTTTTTTTCTTTAAAGATTTTCCTAATCATAACATGTTCTTGGAAATGCCTCTGCAAAGGCATCTGCAGTGTTAATACTGTATTCTTGTGGTACTCCAGGAATACAGTATGGATTATGGCACTTGCTAGTGTTGCTTCTCCTTCTATCAGCCTTCACCCCTGCCTCACCTTCATGCAGACACAATTTGGCTGAAAGAACAGAAATATTCTGGTAAACTATTGCTGTGTGTAGTAGGAGTTACCTCTGCAATGGTGAGGTAGAGCAGTTCATTTTACATGGGTACCTTTATCTATCCTTCAGAATTTACTCTTTCCTTTTCTCCGCTAGAGCCTTTTCATGGACACTTTGTACTTTGGGGGGGGGAAATTGTTTTGCCACTATAAAAGGCAGTCTCTGGACATAAAAATGACTGAGTAGAGCATGTGTGTTATTATTTGCAAGTTAAAGTGTTTAAAAGAAAACTTCAAAGAAAGCAAGATGCAAGTCTGAAAACGAAGATCAAGCCCTTTCACCATTTCTCTGAATTTTCAGAAGGGCTGAACTAAGGAACGTATCGTAAGCTGAGATAGATACTGTGGTTTAAACACTACCCAGTCCTTTGTCTTTTTTTTATGCTATGACTTTTAGTTTGCTTTCATTATTTCTGCCATATTTCTTTTAATGTATTCTTCTAAAAAAGTGTATTATATGTGGTATCAAAAATTATGTCAAACATAAATTTTAATCTGTAGTAGCAGCTTTAACAAAATGCCTGTTATGTTAGACTTTCAGCTACTGCATGCAGTATATATCCTTGATTTCTCTTAAACTAAGGCTGGAGTGTATTTCTCAGAAATTCTATTTCTGTAACACACACTAAACTGTTAATAAATAGTGAAGCTATATCAGAATCTAGGGCAAAATACTCAACCTGAATAAACCTGATGAGTTTTAATAACTCCACTTTGCACCAGCAGAGCTCCTTCCTCCAAGATAGAACAGATAGTCTCATTTATGTTACAGCATTATAAAGGAACACTGAGAAATGCACCCTTTCTACGTACTTCTCTGTTTATGATTCCCAGATCAGTATAAGGAAACTGGATCTTTCCAGTTAATTCCTAAGCATATGCTTTTCTTCTTTATTAGGCTCTGTGTTTTCAAAAAATCTTTAATAAGGCATTTTTTAACTTCATCCCATCATCTAGGAAATCTGCTCTGCTGTGAATGGTGCTGTTTAAAGGAAACATCTTGCATTCAATTAATGAGTTTTCTGTAGTAGATAAAAGTAACCCAGGTGTCAGTTCACCTCTCTGTAAAATACTGGAAGCAGCTGTACTCTCTTTTCAGAGCAACGTAATTGCTTACATTTGCACAGTAATATCATAAGGCTAAAAAGAACTGGAAAGGAAGAAAGAACTTCTTTTCGCATTTAGACTTCAGAAAAATGAAACTATTTGAATGTATAATCACCTACAGACTTTGGTCAAGGGTGCTTGAAAATCTAGTCTGGCCTTTATTAAAAATATGATGCAGTATTTAAGTACTGTACAACAGAGAACTGAAGGCATCCTGTTTTCTTTTTTGAAAGAGTGGCCATTTAACAGTACAGTTCTCATGGTAATCCTTTGCAAGGACTTTATTTGGGGCTTGGTAAAAGCCAGATGACTACTGTGGGATTGTCTTTGCATCTAAACACAGTTTCAGATGCAGAGGTCAGAATATTAGTATTGGGTTTGAGGATTTTTTCATAATTCATTTGTATGCATTCCGTAACTACAGCAGATTTTGCTAATATCTGTGATGGCAGATGTTTGTTTTTAGAGTCCACAGTTTTCATGTGTTCATAGGTTTTGGAGTGAATAGAAATATATAGTTACTATACTGAATACACTTCAAGACTGGTGCAAATTTAGTACTTCAGTCAAGATAATATTATAGCTCTTGATGTATGCAATGGAATCACTGATGGACTGATTTTATAATAATGTTTTTGAAGATAAGATTGTCTGGTACAACGCTATAACTGGAGAGATTTGTACATCTGCCATCTTGACTTTGAGCAAGATTCTTCTGTGCATCAATAGATTTCTCTGGAAAATAGGAGTATGTCTGCCCGTTGAACTGCAAGGCTAATATTAATAAGTTGAAGTTCTCCTTGAGAGAAAGAACTTGATAAAGACTTGAAGAGGGCTTGAGATTTAGATTTACATCTTGTTTTCAGTTGACTACTTATTCTTCATTGAAAGTATAGAAAGTACACTCAGTGTGATGAAATGAACTTGCAGTTAATAAAATACAATTTATTCCTGTTTCAGAATCCTGAATGAGCTTTTAGTTTTGCTGGGTTTTTGCTGATTTTTTTAAGGATCCATTATTATTAAACTCTTTTTGCTGGTTCTTTTTCAAAACCCCTTCCCAGGGCATTTTACTGGATATAGTACCTTTGGGTACAAATGCAGGAGTTAATGATTCTTAGGTACTCTCTTAAATTTGAGAGTGGCAAATTTACCGTAATGATTAGATTTTTCTCCCAATGTGTGGTGATGTAGTGGATTTCAGAACTGATCTTAAACCAACAAAACCAAGACAAAACAAGTGCTGAAGACTCTACTAATGACTTTCAGGATTTGAAGATAAATCTTTAATTATAGTTTAGTGGGGGTTTTGTTTGTTTGGTGGTGTTTTTGAAAAAAAAAAAAAAGACTCATCCCTGGTCTTTATTTTTAGAGGGCAAAAATTATGCATACTCAGGGAAGGTCACGCATGTAATGTGTAAGATTTTCCTTCTTCATTTAGTCTTCATGGGATATAATCAGTAAAAGAAACAGCTTTTCTTGTTTTCTTAAGACACTGCTGTGGAGGGTTTGGTTGTGTTCGTTTTAGAAGAACGTGTACATCACTGAAAGTTGTTTAGCTTCTCTCAGGTAGATTAAGCATTTCCCTTATCTATGCTTGAGTATTTGACTAAGTTATGCAAGGAAATTATATCTTGTTCTTGAAGTGTATTTTCTGATTGTTTGAGTGGGAGAAGGGAGATTTCATGTGTTCAGTAGTATCCTGTTAGTTGTCTTCTCTGAAGGACTGTGCACTCACAGACTTTCCACCTAGGATAGCCAAGCGATTTGGCATATTAGGATGTGATCCAGCTTTTCATGTTTCTGTTTCTTTGCAGCACCACTGTCCTCATCATTTACAGATTTCTAACTCTATATTGCTGCAGAAAGGCTGCAGTGGGATATGAACTATCAAATAACATGGGCCTATGTTTCTGTATTCTTTTCAGGCTTATTACCCATTTCCTGGGCCTCAGCAGGAGTCAGTGGAACTCTTGCCACCATCTGGTCGGCTCACTTGGGTCGTTAGGCACACTATTTCCTTACAAACTGAGAATGGCGACTCAGCGAAAGATTCTGAGTAGGAAATACATCTTTATTCTGTGCCAGTTAGCAACACATAACAAACTATGCAACATATTGGAAAGCATTTTATTTCATTGCAACTGCCTTTGGAAAAAAACGCCTTTAAGAATTCTGAAGTAATTTGCAAATAACCTTGTGAAATGCTGATGCAGCTAAAACTGTCTGATATATTATACGCTGGTTTCACTGCAGCGTTAAGATTTTTTTCTATGGAACAAGACTCCTGGTTTCTAGTTTAATACATAGTAAGAGCAGTGGAAGCAGTTTCCCTTTACTGTCTATATAGCAGACATATAAGCTGTGAAAGTTGTATTTGAGAACTTGCATCTCTTTTGTCTCTTTACCCAAACTCTTTTAGCAATATAAATTATCAAAATGAAATTATTTTTTACCAAATTATTTTTTTGAGTTGTAAATAACCATATGGTGCTGAAGTTACAGTTATCATCTCTCAGGGTTGTATTCATGTTATAGTTTAAGAGTGATTCCTTCTAGGAATACTGCTACTGCTAACATTACCAGCATTGAAGGACTGCATAAAAGACTTTAAAAGTGGATTGGATTTGCTATAGCATAGGTGAATCTGAAATTGTTGCAGCATTTTTGGTCTGAGAAACTGGATAACGTTAGGCATGCAGTATTTCTTCTGTGATTGTGATGAGGCCAACTCAGTTCCACTGGAACAATTTTACATCAATAGATGTAAATCAAGAGGTTTGGAAGACAACATGGAAAGAATCCAACCTTCCAGTTTCATGCCTACAGTAGAAGGACCAAGAAAAGAATCTGTCTTTAAACATCTGGAATCTGTTTCTTCAGTTTGCTGGTATTGATGCTAAGTTTTCCTTTTACACGTTCTCCTCTCTGTTCTTGGGTGACATATGGTTGGGGTTTTTAATTAGCTAGAAAATGGAAGTTTCTGTTAAGAATTATGCAGAATAAAGTTAAATAATGATCATGTTAAATTCATTAGGATCTAGATTTTATTACTAGTTTCCTAATTTTTATAGGACCCAACTAGATCTTTTCCTCATTTTCCCTTCTAGTCCTTCTTCCTCAGATAACAGTTGAGGACTGACTTCATAAGTTGATGTACGTTAATCACAGGTGAGGTGAACATGAAGTGTGCTGTTAAATATTAGGTAAATCCGATTTGAAATGATTCTCTTAGTGTTCTTAATACTGATACAGTTATTGGAAATTTACTGCTACTTTTGTGTAGCTATGTAATCAATAGCATTTCAGAAGATCATTTTGTAAGAAACAGGCACAAACCTCAGTAGTTCTAAAGAAAGGAGATTTTAATTTTTTATTTTTTTTAAATTAAAGACATCATCTTTCTTTCTCTTCTTGGTAACTCCTTGTAGAAAACCCAATGGAAAACTTGCAGCAATTAGGCAAACACTTTCTTGAGGCAAATATCTGTCCGCAGAAGGCAATGTGGAGCCAAGGCTTTTTCTCCTTTTGTTCCTTAGTTTCCCTGGGATGTAGCCACCTGTCTCATTTAGGTTCTTGTGAAAATCCCATCTGGTATCTGTCTCTGTAGGCCTACATCTTAAAGCCTTAATCTGTCCCACGGTTCTTTGTACAGAGTTTGACTATACATAGCTCTCGGCACTAGTGCATACAAGTAGTACCTTCTCTTGCTCTGAATGCTAAGCCAAACAAAGCTTGTTTTATGCCTTGTTACAATGGGAGGAAGAGAGCAGATGACCATTAATCGCATTGTTTGAATTTGGAGCTAAAAATCAAAGTCAAACTCCTTTTTTTCCTCGTTACTGTAATGTTGGGTTGAATTCATTATCTTGCTGACTGGTCTGTGACTGCCTTCCCTCGCTTCCTGCTGAGCTGCTTATCCTGGCCAGGAGTGCGTTGCTTCCCCTTCCACTTCCTGCCAGCTTCGTCTCCAGAAGCATAGGCCAGCCAACGTCTGAAGTCCCTGCCCCAGCAAAACTGCTTCTTATTTGGATATCGGTATTTGGAGCTGTAATTTCCTGTAAATCCTTCCTTGCCGAGGTCTTTAAACCTTGCTATAGTAAGGATAAGTAAAAGCAGTTACAGAGATGACAGAATCAGTTGAACAGCCAAGTGGATTTTCCTCTTTGATTTGTCTTGGAAAAACTACTGAAATACGTAATTGCTGTGGGGCAAAGTCAGTTTTGGTGTGGCAGAGAAACTGTGGCTGTTATTCTGAGTTCATTCTTAGGAAAAAAAAGAATTGCAAATTCTAATATTTGTGTTTTATTACAAGTTTCAGGGATAAATTAGCTCACCTTTATATAGCAATAAGGAGGCATGGAGCTGTCAGTTCAAAACATCACTTCTTGTACGTTTTGCATTTGAGAAGATAAACAGAATTCATAGGAAAAACAGAATTAATAAGAGACACTCCTCTGTTGTTAAAAGAACATTCAGATTACCAAAGCAAAATTAACCTTACAATTGAAAAGATAGAAAAAGATGAAAAAAATTTAGACTAAACTGATTTAATCAGTCAAAAAGTCACATATATAAGTGTGTGTGTGTATATGCATAAATATATGTATTTGTAGTTTAAATAAATAATTTCTAACTGAAAAACTTCTTGCAAGTGCCTGGAAAATGTTAGCATGTTTGATATGTTGCTTCAGAAAAGCAAGTAGCTCTCTAATGGTTTTATCAAACATGTAAATAATCAATAATGGTTGTAGTAGTATTGGTATATTTATTTATATTGATTTAGCATGTATCCTCTTTATGTTCAAATGACCAAGTTGCTTATGATTTTAATTCTAGATTATCATTGTGCCTGTGGAGTTTTCCTAGGGATAATAAATAGTATTGTTTAACTGGAAGATGCTAGACTACACAAAATAGCCTTTTACTAATCTGGTTGTCTTGTCAGTGCTACCTGTTCCTGTTGCACTGTGTTGTGGTTTCACCTAAATAGCAATGCCCATCCCTTTAATTTTGCATCTAGTTGTCCCCACCACATTCATATTCAATTGGTTGAAGAAAACCTAAGCAACTGATGTTTGTCATGGGTTTCCATCACAGTTGGTGACAAACCTCCAAAATGCGTGCTTCCTTTATTTGATGTTAAGTTTGAGGTGGCTACATCTCAATATTTAAATCCCTTGCTGAAGAACAGCACTGTTGTATAAGACTAGTTTATTTGCATTTACTTCCTGATTCTGCTTATGACCCAGAGGTAATTTTTATATTGCTTGTGGCAAAAGCACAAAAATAGCTATTTGAAAAACTAAATTAAAAGCCTAAAGGGAAAACAGAAGATGACTAAGAGTTTCTACAAGTAAGGAGTATGAAAAGCTCACTGAAATTTAAGCAGCAACTGACTATGCAGCAAAACATAATGTAAGGCACTTTCATAGTTTTATCATCTGTTATCTGAAGTATGAAAAACGTAGTTTTACAGACAAGTTGCAGACTAGTAGTTAATGTAATTTAGAATTAAAATATTCTATAAACCATAATCTTGACACCATGGTCGTACTGCTGCTGGTATTGTTCATGTCCTTTAAATGGAAAACAGCTGAGATTTTCTGTGTATGCTAATAATTGCATTTATGTGGTGTTTCTTGTCATCATAGAAGACTTTAAGTTGCTTAAGCTTTACAACATCTTTAGAAGATGTATTTTTACATTGAGAAACTGAGTCAGAAATGCTGCCATTTCTCCAGACTGTGAGGATTATAGGCTAGTGGGTTGGTCAGTGAATACAGGATTCAGGAAGCAGCCTCAGCAAAAAAGTATTCATGACTTTGGACAAATCATCAATTTGCCCCACATCCCAATTCTCTTTGTGTGTGAACACTGTTATTAAATAGGACTGCCAGGGATAAAATACATGAAAAACTGAATCAAGCAGATAGCACTGCAAAGAGGCTGGAGGATGTTGGAGCTGAGATCAGTTCTCATGAAGTTCATGGTACCAGCCTGAACTCAGACAGTCAGGTGTTGTGGAAAAGGCAGCTCTATGAAACTGATGGATACTTCTGTGTCAGATGCTACATGACAGTAGCCTTTTAAATCCTTTCTATTAACAAGAAAGCGCTTTTCTGATTCTGGAGGAAAATATGATTAGAAACATTGATAATTCTGGTTTTATTTCTTTTTTTTTCCAATGCAGTACTTTAGAGCCTCCAGCTAGTAGCAAGTGCTCTTTTTTTTTTTTTTTTTTTTTTTTTTTTTTTTTTTTTTTTTTTTTTTTTTTATTAGGCCATCTAACTATGGCAGGTTTATGAGGCAGAGTCGCTTTCTGGGCACCGGACAGTGGTGTTGGGGTTCAGTTCCCTAAAGAGGGCTATCAGCTATGTGCTTCCTATTATATTCTCAAATTGAAACTTCTGAATAATCTGTAACTAAAGTGCAGTAACTTTTAAATATCAATGTCTGAATTGCATACATAGATGAAGTAAATACATCAAATTGTTCTGTCAGTTTAGAGGAAAAGCGATTGGTGCAGATTCTAGTTTGCTCTGTTTCCCTTTCCTGTCAGCTGCTGACAAAGGCTGAGACAAAGATCTGGCACTCAGTTTTTTTTCCCATAGGATCAGCACTAGCCAGTCTGTTTGGTATTTCCATTAACGCTATCACTTCAGAGACACATTAGAACCTGCAGTATGCTTCACCTGTGACTGCCTTGAGAAGAAAATCAAGATTGGGATATCAAGTCATGCAATAATATTGACATGAAAGTGATTCATTTTAAAGCTATTGAATTATGACTGAATCTCTGTTCAGGATCCAGCGCTGTGATCCTTATTCACACAGGGCGAGTGGGGATTGCTGATGTAGAGACTGCAAATCAGATCCTTTATCCTATGTCTCACCTGTGTGACACAAATAGGGAAAAAGCAGCAGCTTAATGAAAAGGTGTGAATTAATTTCGGGGTTTTTTTAATAAAAGGTTTCACATTACAGATTGTCAACTTGTAGAGTATCAAACCAGCTTCCTCTTACTGAGACTGTTATCCCTATGCTAGTCACTGTATTGTAAGAGATGGACTGCAATTTCCACACTGAAAACTCTTGGAAGAAGATGATTATGAAACTAGCTGAAGCATCCTTTACAAGGTGCAGAAGGTCATGTTTGAAATAGGCAGTATGTATGCTTTTAAGGAGGTAGAAGGGTGATTCTGCACATCCTTCCTGGACTACTGCTTAGCTCCTTTTGTGAGAGAACTTCAAACAATTAGAATTCATCCATGACACATTGTTAGAATATAGTATATGTTTATAAAAGAAAACAACAAGAAGTTGCTTTGGATGATAGAAGATTTACTTTTGAAATGGAAAATCCTTGGAGGAGTTTGTTTTGCTCTTGTTATTCAGAATTCATACACCATTAATGTTTAGTTCAAAGTATTTCAACACAATGCTTTTACCTAAACAAAGTTGCATTCATTAATAGTACAGAGAATGGATTTTGATTTGTCATTGATTAACTGTCTTAATGTGTTTGCATCAATTGAAACATGCACTAGCACAAGCAAAGTGCAATATTGCTCCAAGTAATTTTCCAGCCCCCTGTGTTTCAGTGGCTGGATGGCATTTAAGGTAACTATGCAATGTAACGGACGCTGATTTCATCCTATATTGCTGTCATGGTAATGACTAATAGTGCTGATAAAAGGCAGTTGACCATTTGCCTAGGGCATGGAAAACTGACTCTCTAGGGTGAACTGTACCATGATGTCAACGTTGTTTGCAAGGCATGGATTCCATCGTGGCTTTGTGTTTGTCCTGTCTTTAAATAGTTCTTTCTTTTATGCAGAACTTCTCTGTTCTGGTTTACAGGAAAAATCTTGTATCTGTGGTGGTTTTGCAAAATCTTAAAGTTTGAAAAAGAAATCTCTTTCTGCTGTTGATATTGCAGGAATACTTGGGTGGCCTGTGTGAAATCAGTTGGTGGTCTAGCTCTAATTCCTCATGGATACATCAAAAACAAATAAACCCCCCTTCATTATAAACAACACCCTTGCTAAATACATTCAGCATGGAACAAGAACTGAGCTGTGGAGGAATGAAATCCTCAGTGACCTTTAGATACAACTTCTCCTGGAACACTGTCCGTATGGGTAGAGAAAATTGCATAGTGCTCACTGTGTTATTTAGTTACTGGATTTCAGTTTCCTTAAACCAGCCTGCAGATGTTGTTTAAGAAGGGCGCTCCATCCAGTGTGTGCTCATTTCTGAGCAAGTAGAGGAAATCAGCCATAGAAAGTATTATTTGAATACTTACTTAATTCCTTGAAAAATAATTTCACTGTGTCTTACCTTTAGGCATGCTTAAATCTTACAAGATTTCTTGCCTTAGTCCTTACTAATTAAACTAACAATTGGCAAATCTTATGTGATTTGTGATTCTGTATATGAGGTGTTCAGAGTGCTTTTCACTGTCAGTGGAAAGAAGGAAAAGGAGTGACTTTAGCACTGAATTCCACTTACTAACACTGTCTCCTGTTGGGTGTGGCTGGGGAAATCCACCTACTGGTTGATGGGAACCAAATAAATAAATTAGCTTCTTGGTGGGATACTTGAAAACTCTCATACACAGTACCATTAGATTTTAGCCAGCTACATATAAGTATAAATGAGAAGGTATATTATTTGTGATTTTTTTAATTACTGAAACCTGGAGATAAGCCTGTCACTTTCTTCCAATATGAAATATGTTCTTTAAGGAACAGCAATGATGTCATATATAATTGTGATTTTTATTTTGCTTACATCTGTCTACAATGACTTTTTAAAAAATTATGTAGTAAAGTACATTCTATTTTAAAAAACCCAGACTTTTATTATTACTGTTAAGTTATTGCTTAATTTAATTTGGATGTGAATAAGAACAGGACTGCATAGAATTTATAAGCCTTGAGCCCCTAGATGCTATGTGACACTTATTAATTTGTCAAGTACTCAAAAAGGGTATATTAGGGTTGCATCAATGTTGTTGTAGCAACCTATTTTATGACTTGTTAAATAAGTTTGATATGCACAGGAAGGTGTTAATAAGGTCTACAAATGACTATTTTATACCAGTGTTTCTCAAATGATTCCTTGGGGATGAGGGTCTTAGGAAGTTATAACTCACTTTTCTAATTCCAAATGATAATATTAATAAATTTAACTGCCTGTGGGGTTTTAAAGTAGTTTCTGTTATTTGGATTACATGTGGATCTCTGCCTAAGAAAGTTTATGTTGAGCTTTTTTCAGTATGATCCTGCTAATTGAGAAATGGTGTTGTATAAGTAAATACTATACTGAATAAGTATACTTAGATGTTATACTTTTTCAGAAAACACAGAAATGATAGGTAGTAGAATTTGTAGATTGCATAAAACAGACTGAGCACAGAAAGGTAACAAGGAGAGCGTGACTTTTCTCACGTGGAATAGTCTGGTTCTTGTACATAAGAAGTTTCAGAAATTGCAGCAGAATAATGTGAATAACATTGTTTCGCACCTACATCCAGAGGCTCTGTTTATCTGTGGTCCTCATCTAAACCTATTGAGGTGACTAGGAAAAGCAGATTGTCTAATTTCAGTGTCTACATTTCATGTTATTGGTGCTTCTGCTTTTAGAGGTGCCTCTCTGGACAACTGTAAACAAACAGCTGTGCAGTGTTAGAGCAGAACTCAAAGTATTCACCCAAACCTTTGTATCTGTCATCATTATAAGAATATTTCACAGTGTGTGTTTGTGGAAGATGATTCTCTGTACTGCAGTAGTTTCCTGGTGCTGTGTGCCCCTCTGGTGTTTTGCTTGAGAGCCTTTCTGTCTCATCCTTTCATATGCAGGAACACTGTAGTGCTCAGCTACTTGCTAAGCCTAGTAAACCAGTGGAGTTTCTTGCTGGAGGATGCTTTACTTTAAACAAAGCATTCATGTTTCTGCTTCTGTTGTTTCCCAGTATTCTGCAAACCAGGAATCAGGAATGGGAGGTGCCCTAGCCAAGCATTCATGCAGCCAAAAGGCTGCACGCTTCCTCTTCATGCTCTCCAAAACCACTTTTATAAGCAAGAAGTTCTAGTGTAGTTTGACTGACACATTCCCCTGTGCATCTTCAGCAAGTATCACTGTGATGAAACTTAATAAAATTAATTATCAGCATGTTGCAGTGTTGCCTGTGTTAGCCAAAAACAGTTTTAGTGTTGGCTGAAGAAATTCTCAATGGCAGTGAAATTTAGCAGTAGTAAAAGTGGAAACATAACAGTGTATTTCTATTGTATGCTTAACAGCAAATGCAAATCCTTTAAATGTTTAGTCTAAGTTGTCTTTCTCATTTGTATCCCTGTTTTCATTTCAGTTTCAGAAATGTGTAATTTTATTGGGCTGTACACAAGCTGTGGATAAAACAACACTTTCTTGTCTTCAGTTATTTCTATGCAGAACACTCTTCCTTGTGGAATAACCTACAGAAGGGAATAGAAATGCTGAGCAAATCAGATCCAGTTGATGGAACTAAGTGTATTTCTCTCAAATTGTCATCCTCCAAAGAAAAGATTCAGGAGAGACAGTACTCTTTCTTATACGAGGCAAAGGGACATATGCAGGTGCATCTAGAGGAAACACTTGGATCCTGTGTATAGCTGTCTGTTTTTACGGAGCTATTTTTATTGGTCACTGAAAGGCAAGATGCCAGAACTGGACAGGAAATACTTTTTTTTTCCTTTCTATGAGAGTTTTTGACAAAAATATATCTTGCATAGAAGCTTCTGAAAATAATGAAACTTCCCATCCTCTGCCAGCAATTTTTCCAAAAGAGTTTTTGTCAATCAAAAAGTTAAAAATAAATAAATAAATAATAATTAAAAAAAATAAATCAATGATCTTAACCAAACCTCCTCAAGTAGCATGGGGCTTTTAAAACTGAATTTCTGGTAAATAATTTCCACTCAGCTTTGCATTTTGACAAAATAACTTTAGAAAAAAAAAAATACTGATATTTTAGGAGATGCTGTTCTAAATATAGAAACTTGTAAAGGAGATCTGAAACACTTGATACTCAGGTATGTACTAGTCAAAAACACTATGATGGCAATTTATTAAAACTTGAAAGATGGATTGAAAAGAAATGGAAAAATGGAAAGTCCATATTCTTCAGGCCTGTTTTCGCTCATGATTTTTAGTGTTTCTTTCCTTCGTGCCCCAGCATACGCTGCCCCTGGAAACAGCTTCAAAGCTATTCCATCTTTCTGTGTCCCTTCCTTCATAATAAAGAAGGTACTATTCCTTCTGTGAACCTGTTGGCTTATTTCAGGTGTGATGGAGCAGGAGAAATGTCAAAGATAATTATGCTCCTACAAGCTCTGTGAAAATAAATGGCATGGTGGAGAAGGGGTGACCTTTGTGGAGGCTTCAGAAGTTGTTAGAGTTCATCAGTTCTGGAATGCAAATTGGTGGGAAAGCAGGCTTTGATAATTCCAGGGTTTATGGAAGCAGTTAGCAGTTTTCTATATCACGGACATCTACATTTATTTCTCCTGCTATTTTTCTCAGGCCTTCCCCTCCCCCTAGAGGAGCTGTTCAAAAAAATGCTCGTTACTTTGTCCACAAGTTTGTCAAAACAAATGTAATTTTAAAGCACAGGTTCTTCAGAACTGTCACCCAGTCCCATTTTGTCTTTCTGTGCACTGTGTTCATCCCTTTGGTGTCAGGGATGGATCTGGTGATTAGACGGTTTGCACTTTTACCTGTGGTCTGAAGCTAAGCTTGTGCCCCTGTTGAATGCTTTTGTGATTTGAGGGGCTCAATAGTCTTAGTTTGCCATACTACGCTGAACAGAGAACACATATTTCAGTTTAATAGTCTAGTCTTTGACACTTGATGATCCACCACCCCCATCTCGAAGACCTCATATAAACTATACACATTATCCTGTATCATAAGATGCAAATATCTGATGTGTAATTGTGATTCCTAGCAGAAGATGGTTAAGAGCTTTAGGAAGCACATCTGTTGCTAGGGCTTTGAGTTTTCCATCTCATGGGGAAAAAGAACCAAAACCCAAACATCTCGAGGAACAAAACCAATCTGTTCTTCTATGGAGCATCCATCTAGCAAGACCACCAAATCTGTTCTTTAAACCTTCAGCCTTGAGGTGTTTTTAGATCATCCTCTATTGAAGTTTAACCAGTTTCTGATTTTTTTTTTTTTTTGGTAACAGTATTTGTTACTTTGGTACATGCATATTTTGATAACAGAAAGAAATTTTTAAAAAAATCTTCCGAATAGGATGAAATTTCTATGGTACCCTTACAGATTAGGATTAGTAGGATTATTACAATATAAATTTAATCAATTGGTTGAATGTATACTGAAAAGCATCCATGCAAAATTCATTTCTTTCAGTCAGATTCATTGTGCTGGTGTCACAGTTGTGCTGATTGCACAATCCAACCTCGTCTGAATTAATATGGCTCACTAATGTTTTAAGTAGACTTTATTCTTTCTTGTGAACAACTCCTTTATTGAAAGGACCACATGTTCTTCATGCCTAGAAGGTGTTATACTAAAGTAACAGGATGAATTTATATTGTCACACATTTATGTGGGGTTTTTTTATGTTTATTTTTTTTTATTCTGCTGGTAGTTATGGAGCATCTGAAACTGATGTCAGAGAGGCTGATAGCCTTTTAGCACGTGCAAAATCAAGTCAGGCAACTTCATTCGTGTAGCTACTGTATTTTGTAGCATTTAACTTGCAGCTTCTCAAGTATTTGGAGTCTTTCTGCCCAAGGGTATGGTAGCATCAGAAGCAGACACAGAATAGTTTATATTTGGAACTAAACATGGCAGCTTTTAGATTTTATAGTATACATTTATGATGTAAATGAAGTGCCTTGAATTCAAAAGTTAGTATTGGTCAGGAGCAACAGTGACAAGTTCCTACCCAGTGCAGCAGGCGTGTCTTCTCTGTGCCTACCCCACCTTCCCAGGTGCCCTTGTATAATAGGTATGAGGCTCTGCATGTGTAACTGACCAATGACAAGGATGATGGTTCAAGTAGCTTGCAAGTGTTGCCAAGGTTAAGTCGGTCTAAGCCCTGCGTTAAAGCCTCTTCCATAAAGATAGTTGCCATCACAGAAACATGGTGGGATGATTTGCTCAACTGGAGTGCTGCAGTGGATGGATATAAACTCTTCAGAAGGGATAGACAAGGAAGGAGACACAGTGGTGTAGCCTGGTATATTAGGTAGTGTTTTGACTGTCTAGACTTTGATGATTGTGACAATAGGGTTGTGTGTTTATGGGTAAGAATCAGGGGGAAGGCCAACAAAGCAGTTAGTGGGAGTCTGTTATAGACCACCCAACCAGGATGAAGAGGCAGACAAAATATTCTATAAGCAGCTGGGAGAAGTCTCACAATTGCTAGCCCTTGTCCTCATGGGGGACTTCAACTTACCAGATGTCTGCTGAATATACAATACAGCGAAGAGGAAACAGTCCAGGAGGTTCCTGAAGTGTGTGGAAGATAACTTCCTGATACAGCTGGTGAGTGAGCCAACTAGCAAAGGCACCCTGTTTACAAACAGAGAAGGACTTGTGGGTGATGTGATGGTTGGAGGACATCTTGGACATAGCAATCACAAAATGATAGGTTTTTCAGTTCTCAAAGAAGTAAGAAGGGGGATCAGCAGAACTGCTGCCTTGGACTTCAAGAAGGCAGACTTTGGCCTGTTCAGGAGCCTGGTTGATGGAGTCCCTTGAGAGGCAGTCCTGCAGGGCAAAGGAGTCCAGGAAGGCTGAATGTTCTTCAGGAAGGAAATCTTAGAAGTGCAGGAGCAGATCATCCCCATGTGCTGAAAGACAAGTTGGCAGGGAAGAACCCCAGCCTTGATGAACAGAGAGCTTTGGATGGAGCTCAGGGGGGAAAAAAGGAGAGTTTATGATCTTTGGAAGAAGGGCAGGCAACTCAGGAGCACTACAAGGACATGGTGAGGTTATGCAGGGAGAAAACTAGAAAGGCCAAAACCCGACTAGAACTTAGTCTTGCTGCTGCCACAGAAGACAATTAAAAATGTTTCTATAAATACATTAGCAACAAAAGGAAGGTTAAAGGAGAATCTCCATCCTTTATTGGATGTGGGAAGAAACATACTGACGAAGGATGAGGAAAGGCTGAGGTACTTTTAATGCTTTCTTTGCCTCAGTCTTTAATAGTTGTTGGAATGCCCAGCCTCCTGAGCTGAAAGGTAGGGATGGGAAGTAGAACAAAGCCCCTGTAATCTAAGGGGAAAGGGTTAGTGACCTGCTGCACTACTTAGACACACATGAGTCTATGGGGCTGGGTGGGATCCACCCAAGGGTACTGAGGGAGCTCATGGAAGTGCTTGTTAGAAGGAGTGTGACCAGCAGGACTAGGGAAGTGATTGTCCCCCTATAGTCAGAACTGGTGGGGCCATAGCTTGAATACTGTGTTCAGTTTTGGGCTCCTCACTACAATAAGGACACTGAGGTACTAGAGCATGTTCAAAGAAGGGCAACGAAACTGGTGAAGGGTCTGGAGCACAAATCTTATGAGAAGTGGCTGAGGGATTTTTTTTCCCCAATTAGTTAGTCAGACCTATTTATTGATTATCCTTCATAGAATCATAGAATTGTTTTGGTTGGAAAAGACCTCTAAGATCATCAAGTCCAACTATTAACCTAGCACTGCCAAGTCACCATTAAACTGTGTCCCTACCAATCTACACATCTTTTAGATACCTCTAGGGATGGGGACTCCACCACTGCCTTGGGCAGCCTGTGCCAATGCCGGGTAACCCTTTTCGGTGAAGATTTTTTTCCTACTATGTCCAACCTAAAACTCCCCTGGCACAAGTTGAGGTCATTTCGTCTTGTCCTATTGCTTGTTACTTGGGAGAAGAGACCAACACCCACCTCACTACAACCTCCTTTTAGGCAGTTGTAGAGAATGATAAGGTCTCCCTTGAGTCTCCTAATGTAATTAGTTACATTCGGGAAATGAATTTTTGCAGTTCTGTAAATCAAAGGTGCCAGTTTGTACATGAAAATGTTCTCACTTCAAACATGCATCTAAATACTAATGGAAGGGTTAGAGTTTGGAAGTCATATCATTTGGGTTCATTATGTTTGCTTCCTAATTAGTTCTACCTTTGAAAGTTTTACAATGTTAAGTTTTTGCTGACAGAGTTGCTAATTGGCAGATATTTCAGCTGTGAAACAGTGAGAGTATGTGCTTTGAATTTTTAATTTTGATTTCCTGTCTGGATAAAAATGTTGTCCGTTTAGATCATATTGCACCAAAAATAGAAATTACTTAATAAAGATAGAATTTGTTATCTTATGCTGTGCCCAAATATGAATAACTTACCTATTAATTACTCTCTTACTTTTTTTTGAGCGTGTTTTAAGGTTATCCTGCAGCATAATGTAGATTTATGTTCAAAGTGAGGAATGAAAATAATACAGACTTTATGGCAAACAATATTTTGGTTTGTATCATTTTCAGGTGCGTTTCAGCTAATTCTGGAGGAACTAGCTATAGTACTGCATAAAATAGGCCAAATATGGCTCTAATCTTGTTCTGTCTTTACTTAGGAAGAGTCTCAGACATAGCAAAAGTCAGACCTGAATAAAAGGTGCTACTTTCTGCTGTATTTTCATTCTAAAGATGAGAATGAACCAAGGAGATTAGCTATAGATTCACTTGCTAAATGTTCTTAGGTAGAATAATCTGTTGCTTCTACTTTCTGACCATGGCTGATAATTTTTCTTCAGTCTATCAGTCTTATCATTTAAATTGATTTCAGATTGATAAAATTGTTTCATCTTTTCAAGATACTCAAATTTTCAGCTACATATGAGTGTAGGGGAAATGTATCTCTAAATTTTTGAAATACATGAAGCTTATATTTGGGTTAGATTGATTTTCAGTGAAGCAGATGAAAGCAATATAATCAAAAGCTGTTCTGCTTTAACACAATGATGATGGATGAGTCCAAAACCAGTGTGTGGTTATATTCTAAAAGTTTTTAACCATATCTTCACATTAAAGAACAGAATAATGTGCTAATATTGTGTGTAAATATGTATATGTAATATTTATAATATACTTAGATTATTTTGGGAGCCTTCAAATTATATTTCAACATTAAATCCAAATTTGAAACTTTACTTTTTGACAGAGTGCAGAAGAGAACCAATCTGACAGTCATGGTAACTGTCACATGTATAGTAAAAAAGTGTGTACTAACTTTTATCCATCTTGATTTAATCAGAGGTAGTTAGCAGAAAACATCCCAATAATAATGTCGTAGTTAACTATAATGGAACAGCTGCAGTTGTACCAATATTTTATTAAATTACTCTTGAATCAAGATGATAGTTTCTGAGTTAGAGTTTTATTTTTTAAGTCTCCTTACTTCTAGGGTATTCATTCTTGTGGGTTTTTTTTTAAAAAGTGAGTTCTTAATGAATATTATTCTTCTATAGAACAGTTAGATTCTGAGAATAGAATTGAATTCACACTGTAGTTGTACTGTTTTATTCTTATCTTTCCAAACAAGAATGCTTGTCACTGTTAATGTTGGTCATATAAAGCAGTAAAAGTTTTGCCATTAGAAACTGTTTGCAAAATATGTTTATTTTTTACCTTAGTGCTGATAAACGGAATAGATTTTGTTTGCTGAATCACCATGACATTGAAAGATGTTATATAACTGCCATAATTTTGGTTAGCAGGAGCTCAATATTATGTAAATATCAGAATAACCCAGCTGACTGCAACAGGAGGTTATAGCACAATCAGATTGACTTTCTGTAATGAATGTTAATAATGGTCAGTTAATATTAACTGCTACTTTCTGCTGTGTGATAACAGGGACTCCTGTTAAGTTAGGGATAATGTGACAGAGCTTTTAGTGTTGTGTGACACCTCATACAGGCATGGAAAAAGTCCATTCTATCAGAGTATCATCAGTTAAAGATGCTGTGGTGGGTTTTATCCTGCTGTGTTTGCTCCTTCACCGGTACATGTCTCAAAACATTTTGAGCAAGCATCTAGATAAGTCACAAAAGTAGAATTGCTTCAGAGGTCACGATGACTTTGCATAATGAGTCCATTAGATGCAACAATCAATATCAAGCTCTTGTATCTTATGAATATTGATTAAACAATTGTAGCGAGGAGGTAGATGGGGAATTGAGATGCATTTTGATATATTCAGAGAAACAGTTAATGGCCTAGGTAGAGAATGGGTCCAGTAACCACCTTACGACACTTTGGAACATTGTAAGTTATCATTAATAATGGAAAAGCCATTATGGCATTTCCAGGGGGAAAAAATTGTACAAGGCTTGTGTTGCATTCTGCCTGCACAATGCTGCTAAAGGCACTGCTGTCACTCCATCATTTGAAATATTGTAAAGCCAGTGGATCACAAGGTGAGGAATTATGTCACCTTTTCAATAGAAAGTAATATCAAATGTTGAACGAGAAAATGGGAAGCTAGGTAATAGGTCACTTCTCACCTACTGCAGCAGCACTCCAAACCTAAGAAAGCTGGGATAGCTGTCTGGCATCCTGCATGCTCACTGGTTTTAACTGCTGATCTCTGGATTGTTTTTCTGTGGGATTTTTTTTTTTAATTGTCGTTGTTTGGTGTTTTGTTTTCTTTTGTGGTTTGGGGTTTTTTTGTCCTTATGATTCCCTCTTTTTTGTAGAAGATAAAGAAAGGGAAGGTTTTGTGAGGAATCACGAGCGTTAAGCCAATCTTGGTGTGTATGCACACAGTTGTGTGCCTCTTCAGACCTGTGTTCAGTGCATTAGCTGTGTCCCTCTGAGCCCTGTAAGCAGCATAAAAACTTCTGAAAATCTCTGCTGATAGCTGAAATTTAAGAGCTGACTGAAATACGTTACATTGGCATTACAGGCACAAGAGCTTGTAGTTTTATTATATAATCATCTAATCTCCAGCTCAGTTATCAATCTGCAGAATGGGGTAAACAAGAATTTCTTACCTTGCAGAGGCTGACCTGAACATATGTCAATAAATAACCGGCAAGCATGTGGAGCCTGAGGTCAGTTCAGGCCCTGTCCTGAGCATGGAACAAATCAGTCAGACAAAAGAGGGAAGGGGGAAAAATGCAGAAAAGGTAAAGAGAAAAAGTTGCTGATTTATAAAGTAAGAGAAGCCTCCCTGACAGAAGCATGAAATTTTAAGTGTGAATTCAGTAGAAAAGCTCGGGCCTGTGAAAAGAGGGTGCACAGTTTTCATTTCATGCTGTTTTGCCTGTGTAAGCAACAAACGTGGTGTTGAAGTCACCAGCCTTTCTCATTCAGCAGTGGAAATGAATGGCTCCGAATTTAAAGTCTAGGTCAAGGTTACTGTGCAGAGAGGGTTTGTAAGAAACTTGGTTCTACTAGCAACAACTATCTCACTCAAGTCATAGCACAAAATCCTGAGACTCAATTCTTATTCCAGCATTTGCTTAAAAAAAACAGTATGCAGATCAGTTGGGTTTTTTTACATAAAACCTGAGAGAGGACTTCAGGATCATGTCTTTTGCTTTAAGAAAAGTCATACAGCTTCCAGATGTGGTGAAAATGTATGTGATTAATGCACACACCATGCGTATAAAGGGCAAAATACAGTTAGAGTGACAAAAAAATTTACATTGACAGAGCATATTTAAAAAAATAGATTTCCAGATAGCCGTAAGTACATTTAGCTGCAGTTTTCTCCAGTGACTAAAATAAATACCTAAAAATAAATGTTGTCTATAAATGAGTATTTGGCTTAATGCCGAATTTCTCTGCTGTTTATGGAAAAGCAGAGGAAAAAAAAAAAAAGCAGTTGCTGTGACTAGTTTTCCAGTATATGACCTATTTTGACCCTTACTCTAGCACTGCTGAAATGAGACCAGTGTGACTGAAAATTGTTGGCCACAAGTCCTGCTCCAGCAGAGAACTGAGCTAGGGACATTTAGAGGAAATTGGACATATCAGTTTTGAGATATGGGTTTGAAATTACGAAGGAATAATGTTATGTAACCTTTTTTTTTGTTAAGTATCATCACTAGAATGTGTGAAACTGACTAGATTTGGCTAAGCCTTTAGTAAGTACTCTCTTGTTCTGTATTTACTTTAGGTATTTTAGACATTATTATTATGATTTATGATGATGATGATGTTTATTATTTAATTTATTATTGTTGTTATTATTATGGGGGGAGTGTATTACGGCTCTTTTCTTGAAGAATTTTGAAGGGCCCTTCTGCTTCTTCCAAATAGTGCTGAATGCTACAAATGTCACCAAATATCCAAACTTACAGCAATGATACCTTTCTCCATCTTGTAATGTGCTCCAACTAAATTTGGTGTCCAGCTGGACACTGACAGTGTCTCACTCTTGGCAAAGAGTTATGATAGTGGTCCAGCATTATTGCCTGCTGTTTCACTACCTCTCATTGGAATATTTTTTGTGTTTCTGCTTGGTATCAAACAGAAATCCCTACATCAAATTTCAGTACACTTATGGCAGTTTGATTAGTGATGCCAAAATTTGAAGACATGAGACATTTGCAACTGTATTTACTTTTTAAAAACACTATACACATTTTGCTGGGCAGGGAAGAACCTCATGAGGTTCAATAAGGGCAAGTGTAAGGTGCTGCACCTGGGGAAAAAGAATGCCAGGCACCAGTATAGGTTAGGGGGGGACCTCCTGGAAAGCAGTTCCGAGGAGAAGGATCTGGGAGTCCTGGTAGACAGTAAATTATCCATGAGCTGGCAATGTGCCCTTGCCACCAAGAAGGCTGATGCCACCCTGGGCTGCATAGGGCAGGGTGTGGCCAGTAGAACGAGGGAGGTCATTCTCCCCCTTTACTCTGCCCTGGTGAGGCCGCAACTGGAATACTGTGTCCAGTTCTGGGCTCCCCAGTTGAAGAGAGACAGGGACCTACTGGAGAGAGTCCAGTAGAGGGCAACGAGGACGACTGGGGGATTGGAGCATCTCCCCTGTGAGGAAAGGCTGAGAGAGCTGGGACTCTTTGGGCTGGAGAAGAGAAGGCTGAGGGGTGATTTAATTAATGTTTATAAATACCTAAAGGATGGGTTGAGGGAGGGTGGAGCCAGACTCTTTTCAGTGGTTACCAGTGACAGGACTAGGGGTAATGGGCACAAGCTGGAACATAGGAGGTTCCATTTAAATATGAGGAAGAACTTTTTTTCAGTGAGGGTGCCAGAGCACTGACACAGGCTGCCCAGAGAGGTTGTGGAGTCTCCTTCTCTGGAGATTTTCAAGACTCGCCTGGATGCAGTCCTGAGTTATGTGCTCTAGGGGATCCTGCTTTTAAGCAGGGGAGTTGGACTAGATGATCTCTGGAGGTCCCTTCCAACTCTGAAAAATCCGTGATTCTATCTGGAATTACTCTGCTTCTCTGTAACACCTGATAACACCATTAGGATATTTTGCTGTCTGGTGTTGCCTTTATAATTTTGATTTATAATCATATTTGTGTAGTTCCAAGTGTTAGACATTCCAAGTTCATTCATGCCTTGAATTTTCCTGTTTTAATTGCTAGGATATTGATTCTATATCTTGTGAGTATTTTAATGAAGTATGTAGTTTATTTTGATATATTTCTATGAATTCCTGTATCGAAATTTTAGAAAATGACTTGTCTGTCCTGCAAACTGCTTCTGTTCTGCCTTTTTGTTTGATAAAGCACTTTTTCACACAAAGCTGGGAATACAAACTGAGTTAAAATTGCTTTTATGAGCACGTAATTCTGTCTTCTGACAATCTTACTGTGGTTTTATTAACAATTGTTTTGAATTGTACAGGATCCTTTTTAATGTTGATTTATAACCTTCATTAGTCTCAAACTATAAACATATGGCTCTACAGGTATTTATTCCTCAGCTATTATTTTTGCTATTGGTACTAATCTTGCTCCAGAATGTTGGAGCTTTTTATGCTCTCTGACAAGCTGCATGGTCACTGCTGGGCAAATAATTTCCAAGCTGCATCTCTGATGGTCACGCTTATGTCTTAAATAGAAGTGAGAGGAAAGTAGTCAAGTTGCTGCCTTAGGCTCAACCCTCTTAATCCCATTTGTTGTTTGAATTGTTTCAGCTGCCAAAGATTCCCTACCACTCTTCCCGCAGCACCCTACCTGGAGTTCAGGGAGTGCAACTTTGTCACACAGTCTTTGAAAAATGCTTTCTTTCCTATCACATGCTGTGCATGTATTGGTTTATCTTGTGACATTCAGACCTTTCACGTGAATTGCCATCTTTACAGTCACCAAACAGCTCTCTTCAGTTCATGAACTGGAATGAAATTAGTCGTATCTCTTTTAATGCCATTTCTGAGTGTGCATGTGAGATTTCACTGCTTTGCTCAGACTTGTACTGGTTTTGGCCTTCTGTTTTACTTTATTCCATGGAAAGACAAGATTCCTTCTGCAGATGGGAGTACTGTTTCTCAAAAGACAAATTTTAGACTCTTGTTGGCCTCTCTGTGAAGTTTTCCTTTGCACTATTGGGGTGTCTTGGTTGTGTTGTGGTGGTATTTTGTTGTTTGGTTCTTTTTTTTTCCCCAGGCTTCTTTTAAAAGTAATTTCGAGGCATTCCCTGGGGCAACAGTGTGCCAGGTGACATAGTAATTCAACCTTTCATTTTACTGAGATGCCTACAGGTTGCACACATTTTGTTTAGTGCTACATGTATGAACATGGAAAGCAACCTTCTAAATCTGGGGATTTATGTCTTTTTCTCAGATCATTCAGCTACCAAGTATCTTATTAAGATCATCGTAATGGTCTGTTATTTTCCATTATTCAATTCTGCTTTTCAAACTTTTAAGGTAAAATTTATAATCTTTTTTTTTTTTTGTTAATGTCAACATTTTTTTTAACCTGAATGGAAAAAATGTGGGAGCCCTCTGGTGGCTGCTCCAACATCTGCAGATGTCCCTTTAAATAACAGCATAAAAAATGAAGTTAGTTACCAACCTGCTGCCAAAGCAGGAAAAACCCAAAGTGCATGCTTATTCTCGCATACAGTCAGTTTAAATCCCATTAGTCACACTTCTGGTAATAATTTCCATTACTTCTTGACTTACTACCAGTTTTCTAAAATGAATGCAATTTAAATAACAATTCTGAAACCCTTCCACCAGTATGCGTCATTTGTTTGCAATATTACTTGCATGAATTGCTCATTTGTTATGTGCATATGTCAAGGTCTTGTGGAAGAGGTACTTGTTGATGTGGATTATGACATCCCCCTCCACCTGAGGTCATTGCAGCTTGTTAGGGGGACATAACCACGACCACAGCCCAAGCCCTGGCCTTTGCTGGCAGAGAGCAGTACATAATGCAGCCGTCTGTAGTTTCATTTATTATTTTGTTTTCCTGTAAGGCCCCAGCCCATGGTCTGAGGGCTTTTCTGTTTGAGGATTTCAGAAAAGTCAAGACAAAGAACAAACACTTGTATGTAACCTAAAAATAAAGAGATTCAATTTGATTATTGTTTTAGATGCTTGGAAAGGGTAACAATTTTGAGAAATGAGAAAGTTATTTAAGATATCGACAGGACTTTTGAGCTCTCTTTCTCCCTTGAGTACTCGTGGATTCAAAATGTACATACATGGTTTCACTAGCTGGAGGAAAAGAAATCAAATGCCTCTGGACCTGATTATATAAAAGCAAAAGAGCTCTTCCTGCCTTTAAATGTAAGGAATGGTTTAGGGGAAAAAATGAACTTAATTTTTTTGACAAAGGTTTAAAAGAAATAATTTAATTTCCTCTTTATCCTCTTTCTTTGAGTCTATTTCAGTGGCAAATAGAGAGGGAGAAAAAATGGAAGAGAAAAAGTGGCAATATAAACATTGAATGAAATAAACTGAAATGTCAGTGTGCTTTTTATTTTAGATTGCATAACAAAATTCAGTCAACTACTATACCATTTTTGAAAAAAGTTATCTTTATTTTTTACCTGTTTTGGTCTTGTTTAGTATAAGCACTTAAATTCTTTTTCGACATACAATTTTATTGTCTTGAAATAATGGACTTTTGTTCATGTTTAAAATAGAAATATTTTTGGCCTTCTTATGCAGTGTCTTAAAACCTCATGATTTCGCCCTCTTAGATAGATTCCCTCTATAGGTGGTGATCTACATCACTATGGCAATGTTGTATGGCCTGTCTGAAATCACGGTGGAAAGGTCTCCTGGATCAGAAGCTTGAATCCTCTTCTATTCAAGCCCTGGTACCCTCTTTTATCTACAACATTGTTCAACCTGATCAGTCCCTAAAAATCACTTAAGAGTTGTCTACTAGATGAAAGGAAAGAGAGATTAAAACCCTATGAAATACTCTAGAGTGCATATTGAAAAACAGTAACTCTTTCACATTGACTCTTTATGAGGGTTGTATTACTCTACACAGCCAAAGCCTCAGGGTGCCTTGGCTTCTACTCTTTTTTAACGTGTGAAAAAAGCACTTATTCTGAAATATGAGCATCTGCTGTGGGAGCTGCTGTGGAACAGCCGTTCCAGCTTGCTTCTCCATGTAGACAAGCACTTACATTGTACTTGCCATCCTTTTTGGACCACTACAAAGCTTTCTTTCTTACAAAGTTGGCAACTAAACATTTGGAAAAAATTAGTCTAATTTTGCCAATTAGAAATATTTCTGATGACTGTACTATTCATAACAGTAGCATAAGGGGATGAGACTTATTTTAAGTGCTATAGTGAGGTAGAGCGCCTCACAAAATATAGGAATTTGATTGTATACCAATACAATAGAAATAGCCTGTTCCATTCCTCCTTAGTGTTTGATGCTGCTGTCCCAACTCCAGCTAAATATAACAATAGAGTATTTAGACAAAAAAGATATTTGGAATTGAATAATATGACCATTATTCAAATTGAAAATGCAGTGAGCAGACAAATCCAATCATACCACTTACGACTTATGCATGGTGGCTGGCAGTGCTATTACATTAGTCTAATAGAGCTGACTCCTGAAAAATGTCATGAATTTCTGGGAATGTAAAATGTGGACTTCCTATGCATGATTTAAATTAGCATAGTAATGATATATAATTCCACACAAAAGATCCCAAATGTTTATTCATATCATTCGTATCTCCCCTCATAATCCAGGAAATAGTAGTGAAGGACCTGCTATGTCAGTTAGACACCCACAGGTCTATGGGGCCAGATGAGATCCACCCGAGAATGCTGAGGGAGCTGGCAGAGGAACTTGCCAAGCCGCTCTCGGTCATCTATCAGCAGTCCTGGTTATCGGGTGAGGTCCCGGATGACTGGAGACTTGCCAATGTGATGCCCATCTGCAAGAAGGGCAGGAAGGAGTATCCAGGGAACTACAGGCCTGTCAGCCTGACCTCGGTGCCAGGGAAGATTATGGAACGGTTCATGTTGGGGGAGATCACGTGGCAAGTGCAGGACAACAGTGGGATCAGGTCCACCCAGTATGGGTTCATGAAGGGCAAGTCCTGTTTAACCAACCTGATCTCCTTCTATGATCAGGTGACCCACAGTGGATGAGGGATAAGCGGTGGATGTTGTCTACCTGGACTTCAGTAAGGCATTTGACACTGTTTCCCACAGCATTCTGCTGCAGAAGCTGGCGGCTCATGGTCTAGACAGGTGGACTCTTCGCTGAGTTAAAAACTGGCTGGATGGCCGAGCCCAGAGAGTTGTGGTGAATGGAGTTAAATCCAGTTGGAGACTCGTCACAAGTGGTGTCCCTCAGGGCTCAGTCTTGGGGCCAGTCTTGTTTAGTGTCTTTATTGATGACCTGGATGAGGGGATTGAATGCACCCTCAGTAAATTTGCAGATGACACAAAATTGAGTGGGAGTGTCGATCTGCCTGAGGGTAGGGAGGCTCTGCAGCGGGATTTGGACAGTCTGGAGCAATGGGCTGAGACCAATTGTATGAGGTTTAACAAGGGTAAGTGCTGGGTCATGCACTTTGGCCACAACCACCCCATGCAATGCTATAGGCTTGGGGGAGAGTGGCTGGAAAGCTGCCTGGCGGAAAAGGACCTGGGGGTGTTGGTTGACAGCCGACTGAACACGAGCCAGCAGTGTGCCCAGGTGGCCAAGAAGGCCAGCGGCATCCTGGCCTGTATCAGAAACGATGTGACCAGCAGGAGTAGGGAGGTGATCGTGCCTCGTACTCGGCACTCGTGAGACCACACCTTGAGTCCTGTGTCCAGTTCTGGGCACCACAGTATAAGAAGGACATTGAGGTGCTGGAGCGAGTCCAGAGAAGGGCAACGAGGCTGGTGAGAGGTCTGGAAAACAGGCCTTATGGAGACTGGCTGGGGGAACTGGGGTTGTTTAGTCTGGAGAAGAGGAGACCTTATTGCCCTCTACAACTACCTAAAAGGAGGTTGTAGTGAGGCAGGTGTTGGTCTCTTCTCCCAAATTACTAATGATAGGATGAGAGGAAATGGCCTCAAGTTACGTCAGGGGAAGTTTAGTTTGAATATTAGGAAGAAGTTCTTTACTGAGAGGGTGGTTAGGCACTGGAACAGGCTGCCCAGGGAGGTGGTGGAGTTGCCGTCCCTGGGGGTGTTCAAAAAACGGGTTGATGAGGCACTTGAGGCCATGGTCTAATGGTTAGGAATATGATGGGATAAAGGTTGGACTAGATGACCCTGGAGGTCCCTTCCAACCATAATTATTCTGTGATTCTATGATCATTTCAATGATACTTGATTGTACTGCTGGAAATCAGGTTCTTCTCTGCTCCTTCCTGTTCCTCCTGAGTGTGCTGTGGTGGTGAATAATGTGTTGTGAAGACCATGGGTCATAAGATGACTAGAAAGCCTCACAGTAAAACTAGAAACTTGAAGTGAAACTCAATTCTGTGCTTCGCAATAATAGAAGTTAAAGCAAAATTCTGGAAACTGAAGGGGGGAAAAAAAAAAGTAGGTGATGGAATATTCGTATTGTTGGGGTTGGTATTGTTTTGTCTTTTGATTTATACAGAAGTAATAAAGGAGCCATTTTTCCTTAGAATGGTCAGGAATTTGAGGTTCTTGAGTGGAAAAATAGCATTACGTGAGAAGCTTGCAGAAATACAGTCTTTATTTATGTAATAATCAAGTTTTCAGAGGTCAAATATGCAGAATACTTGAATGAGGAGCAGATAAAGCACAATTCGTGTTGTCATGTGTAGCATAGGTTTTCGAGGCCTTTCACATAGTTGCAAAGAAAACATTCCAAACATGAAAAGAGTTTCAGAAATGTTGAAATTATTTCCTGAGTTTACAAGAGAGTCTGAAATAATAGCTGTGAAGTGTGAATTGCTTCCTTCATTTTGGTTAAATGTAATTTGAATTAAGTTGCTTGTATGTGCCTACTTTGCTAAATCATAGTCCACGTAACTAGGATTTGGGGAAGATGATTTATGGACTATATCTGCTTAGCCACATTTGCAAATCCACAGGACTTTCATTTCCACCTTTAAATTTCGATCTGACCTTGAATTTCTAAAATATCATCATCCAGTTTTACTGGTAAGTGAAATTTTGTTTCATGGCGGGGTGTGAGGTTTGGCTTTTCTCTAGCTTTAGGAAGTCCCTGTATACTTTAAGCATGATGAATGTTGTTGCTAGTCTTTCTACAAAAGATGAAGTGATTGGGGAAAGATCTTACCTTTTCCTTATCTTCTGCCCCACATCTGGGCAGGGAAAGCAGCAAAATGGCCTGCTGGTATTTGATAGCCAGAGTGGGGCTGTCAGCGTGGATTAGCACACCAGGCTTTCACCCAGGCAAGGTGGTTATCTGGTAGTCCAAGACCAACTCCATTGCAGTGCATAATGAGCAAATATGAAATCATGTTAAGAAAGGGACGGAGCAACAATGCTAGAAGTAATAAAAATATTGTTTAAAACGTAAGTTCATATTATATTTTATTTCTGTTGATATTTTTATTAGTCAAACTGGCTGTTGCAGATGCAGAACAGGCCTGGAAAAGGATAGCAAAGTTTTTGGTGGACTTCTATACATTGGGAGATTATTACTTGTTATCATAATAAAGTGATGATTGAAGAGCATAGCAGGGGCATGTGTAATGGCTGTTAGGGAATGTATTTCTGTAACATTTCCTGAGGAAAGTTTGCAAGTGCTCCAGTAAAACCAAGAAGCAACCACTTTTAAAACTGGTCACAGGAAATCATAGCCAACATGGCTGATACTTAGCAGAATATTTGGGTGCAGGAGATATATTGTCACACATACAAATCCACAGATTTTAATGCATAAAGTGCATTGGAAGTTTTTTCCTAGTTAATTATACTGCGTCCATAACCTTCTGCAGTAGTTGTTACCTGGACTGCTTTGCCAACTGGATGAGCCTGTCTGTTACCGGAGCAGTTTCACCTGCAATTCCTTGTATTTCCTGTAATACATTACCCAAAGTCGAACAAAATAGTAAGAAGACTCCCATTACTTCCAAAATGCATCAAATTAGGTCTTGACATACAGTTTGATTTTCAGAAGATTTTCAGATCTGCTCAAGTACCAAGTGCTCTGGCTTTCAGGAGCACTTAACCTCAGCCATTTTTGAAAGTCCAAGCCTGAGGGCTTGGAGGAGGAGTAATATAAAATGCATATGAGGCTTGCCCTCTTGACTGTGTTCACTAGGATGTGACGCACCAGGAAAACAAAAAGTAGTTGCAAAATGATCAGGGAGTTTTCTTCTTCCAGGCTGGTAGGAATTACTCTGTTCCTGCTGATTAGAAGTCCTCTAGGCACTGAATTTCCTTTCTTGGAGGTAACATTAAAGCTATGATGGTTCTGACGAGCTGGCAATTTCTGTTGTTCAGTTGCAAATACATTTTGAGGAGATAGTCCAGGAAAGAGTGGATTATTTATCTGGGTAAACAGTACTAGTTGCGTTAAATGACATATTCAAGATTTATATTCATAGCTAAAAGATATTTTCATATCTGTTTTTCTACAGGCGGCTTTTGGAGAAAACTTTTTCCATGCTCTGTTATTTGATTATCATTTTTAAATGACTACTGGGAGGAATGAGAATTGATTTGAGATTCACTTGAACCCATAATCAAAGTTTTTGTTGAAGATGAATGAAGTTTTCTTTTTTATTGTTTGTTACAATTCTTAGTCAGTCTAACTAGTTTTTATATCATTACTCTGGAGTAAAAATTAAAAATATCTTACTTTTAACTTCATGGGGTTTTAATTCTAGATTCATTAAAATTATAGGAAACTGTATCTGTGTGTACCAACTCGCATCCATGTATTTTAGGTTAAATTGTCCAAAAGCATATTTTTTGCTTTTGTTGTAACTTCACCAAACCAGCCTCCATTTGTGCACTGCTAAGGAGCCCTCATAAGGGAGAAGACTTGGCTTCAGAATACTGAAGGGTATGAATTTATTTCTTTCTGCTCTTTTAGATATAGAGTAATAAATCTCTTCTGAGAATCAAACAGCTCTCTATTGAACCAGAAAAGCTGTTTGTTTAAACGAAGGTCCTATACTCTTTGCATTCTTCAAATTACAGAAAACAGATTTTTAAAAAGTGTGTTAAAATTAAATGATGCTTTTTCAGACAGCGAGTTTATGCTACCCTTATTCTTGCTCTTCCTGCTGGTAAAGTTGATGGAGTTCCAATTTACTTCATCAACATTCTCACTGGATTTGAATTAATTTTAACTATTGGTATTTGGATTGATGTTAAAAGTCTTGCAAGTAATTCATTCCCTGTTAATGCTCTCCTGCATAGGACTTTAATTTCTTGCCATAAAATTTATTATCTAGCAGTACCATTTCTGTTGGCATTTAATATTTTCTAGCTTGCTGATGTGTAACTTCCAAGATGAATGCAGTATTAATATTACCTTTTCTACAGCTTCCTTGCTGGATTTAATAATCTTTAGTGTAGCAGCACGGGAAACTACTAGAAAGATAATTCTTAGCAAATGATATTAATATTAATGAAACATAAGTCAAAAAATGTGTAAAGGCAGTAGCAGCACTGGGTATCTTTACTGCACTTTGGAAAAAGCAGGTTAAGTTTAAGTATTAATACTTTCTATATACAATAAAATTTTACAAGTAAAACATCAATCTTTCCCATCAGCAATTTCTGGGTCTTACCAGAACAGAGAGGTAGAGAAAGTCAGTGCCACTCATAGTACAACACACCGTTTATTAATAAAGTTTATTTCTCTTTTCAGTGTAGTCATGGATGCTTCAGGCAAGTGGAAATTGCTGGATCTTTTCTGAGATGAAAGTTATTAGGAAAAGAAAGTCAAATTATTGATCTCTAGAGATTCAGTTTTAGTTGCACAGTATAAGAGTACCAATGATAATTTTGCATGGGGGGAAAAAAAACCTTTTAAACTTCATGTGCTTTGGCCTTTTTATTCTTCTATTTTAATTTTTTTTTTGGGGGGGAAGGGGAGGGGAGGGCGGTTTGTATTAATTTAGGTACTGCTTTTTCTTTTTGGTGATCAGGTAGTGAGGTGGATTATGAACTGGCTGAAGGGAAGAAGCCAGAGAGTTGTGGTTAATGGGACGGAGTCTAGTTGGAGGCCTGTGACTAGTGGAGTCCCTCAGGGGTCGGTACTGGGACCGGTGTTGTTTAATATCTTCATCAACGACTTGGATGAGGGTACAGAATGTATCCTCAGCAAGTTTGCTGATGACACCAAACTAGGAGGAATGGCTGACACACCAGAGGGTTGTGCTGCCATTCAACGAGACCTTGATAGGCTGGAGAGTTGGGCGGGAAAAAACTTAATGAATTTCAACAAGGGCAAGTGTAGAGTTTTGCATCTGGGGAAGAACAACCCCATGTACCAGTACAGGTTGGGGGCTGACCTGCTGGAGAGCAGTGTAGGGGAAAGGGACCTGGGGGTCCTGGTGGACAGCAGGATGACCATGAGCCAGCAATGTGCCCTTGTGGCCAAGAAGGCCAATGGCATCCTGGGGTGTATTAGAAAGGGAGTGGTTAGTAGGTCAAGAGAGGTTCTCCTTCCCCTCTATTCTGCCTTGGTGAGGCCACATCTGGAGTATTGTGTCCAGTTCTGGGCCCCCCAGTTCAAGAAGGACAGGGAACTGCTTGAGAGAGTCCAGCGTAGAGCCACAAAGATGATGAAGGGAGTGGAACATCTCCCTTATGAGGAAAAGCTGAGGGAGCTGGGTCTCTTTAGCTTGGAGAAGAGGAGACTGAGGGGTGACCTCATTAATGTTTATAAATATGTCAAGGGTGAGTGTCATGAGGATGGAGCCAGGCTCTTCTCAGTGACATCCAATGATAGGACAAGGGGCAATGGGTGTAAGCTGGAACATAGGAGGTTCCACATAAATATGAGGAAGAACTTCTTCACAGTGAGGGTAACAGAACACTGGCACAGGCTGCCCAGAGAGGTTGTGGAGTCTCCTTCTCTGGAGACATTCAAAACCCGCCTGGACATGTTCCTGTGTGACCTGACCTAGGTATTCCTGCTCTGGCAGGGGGATTGGACTAGATGATCTTTTGAGGTCCCTTCCAATCCCTAACATTCTGTGATTCTGTGATTCTCAAAGGTTCCAAGGTCTAAAGTGACCTTAATTGAGTAGTGGCACCGTTTCTTTTTACGTTTGAAAACTCCATACAAAAATCAAAACTTCAGCTTAATTATCTGTAATTGGTTTAGGATTTTGAAAACTTACCAAGCTATTTGCAACTTTGTGATTAATAAACAAACAAACTATGTTTCGAAATCCTGCAGGAAGAATGGTAACAGTGGTAATGTTTACAGGTCTTGACTTTACTCAAGTTGCCAGCATTTTATCCAAGAACATGCCTGCTGTTTATAGTGACCTGTAGATTAGAAGGTATTTGAAAGCATTATGAAGTTGTCACTACTGGACTTGAAAGAGAGGGAGGTGGGGGGATATGTTGGGTTTTTTTGTTGTTTGCTGAGGTTTTTTTTTAACAAAAATCCATTGTTTTTTCCTTCTGTCTGAAGAGACCTTTGGGCCTCATATCTAATCAAGTGGAGAGGGTTATCTATTTTACAAGGAGCAGAAACAAATTTTTTGCAGTGGAAGTTTGTATTATTAAAGAATCAATGAGGGAATCATACATATATCATTCTCTACTGAGTAACAGCTACTCTTTCTCCTGTCTTATTGACTAGACTGAAGGAATAAATTTTTGTAAAATTAATAAGATGATCTCAAAAGTAGTATCACTTAAGTGCTTTTTGTCTGTATGTTGTCCTTAGAGACATTTGATCTTTTTTGTTTTGCAGTTGTTTCCTTCATCATTAACTACTGTGGTGGTTTAAAGGAGATATAAAAGGTTGTAATGGATTAGTAACTGATTATTTTATCAGTTTTTTCTGCTGCAGTGTTATCCGCTATGTCTGATGTTTGTTGCATGCATGTTCTTGACCTAAAGCAAACATGAACTTCATTTTAATCCTCTTTTATTTTGGAGAACTGATGAATTCAAATTGTTTATATAAGTTCATATTTTACTTCATAGTAGTTTGTTTGTGTCTACAACCTCTTAGTTGACTGTGGTGAAACTGTGCTGACCTGGCCTTGTAAATGGATAGGCATTCTCTGTGTCAGTCCTGTCCTAGCCTGCTTGACTGGTCTGTGTGCCAAATTGACAAGAGTATACCATTGGCAATGACCTGTTCTGTTCTTGTGCAGAAAGCTGTTTTGACCACAGACACTCTTAGTTTTCTGATGTCCTGCTAATTAATATTTCTCCTTCTATGTCTGTTTTGCCAGCCAGAGGATACCTTACTGTCTTTGTTTTCAAAAGGCTGAAAACAGCATTTGGGTTATTGAAGTTAGTAGCTGACCCTGCTCTGTATTTAGTACTTGAGTCAAAGATTAATTTTTTGGAAAGTACTCATAATTCACACTTGCATCTAGATATGGGTGACTGACAGTAGTTCCCAATAACATCATAAGTGATTCAAATTCAAGCGCAGGAAGTCCTTTGTCCTTCACATGCACTGAGTAGTTGTCCTGGGCTCATCATGGAGTGAGTTATCTCTGAGGATGGCTTTCAGCCTAAAAGAAAACCACTTTTGTTATGCTCTGAACTTAAGTACCTACATGTAAGCTGTTCTACTGAAACCTTTTTGATATGGGTAAACTGGTAAAAGGCATTTTAATGTGAATGCGTAGTGTATGCTTCTACTTTAGATTGTGATTGCTGTTCCTATAAGGACTGTGGAAAAAATTACACTTTTGTGGTCATCACAACAGGCTCAGAGCAGGGATTACTTCTACATATTTGTTCTGGCAAATTATTAGATTCTTCACTAAAGGAGCTATATTTAAATTTATATGCTCACAATTACATTTTGTAGATGAGGCCTCCATTTTTATGAACATTACTAGGGCAGTAGGATTCTTTTGAATTAGTGCAAATACTTCACTAATGAGTGCTTTTGAAGTTCAGGAGCAATGTACGATAAGATGATGGACACTTTGCAGTGGAATTTAGTTCTCACAAGAAAATTTTTAAGAAGTAAAGTACATATTTGAAATCTAGCTTATGTTCCTAAACTGATGGATTGTTATGCTTTGAAGAGCTGTTTTTCAGCAGGGTGTAGATTAAGACTTTATTGCTGCAATTCAGTCTCCCACAAAGATGTCTAGCATACATTATAATAAGACGTTCGTTTTATGCAGCTCTGTGTCATCTGATTTGAAGTAGGAATAATGTTGTGGCAGAAGCATGAACAGTCTGACCTTTTTGCCTTCTTGTTCATTCAAATCGGAGAAGAAAGCAGGTGCTGAAAGACAGTAATGGTTTGTCTCTGTATAGTAATGAGGAGGATTCATCTGCTTTGATATGTAACCTGACCAGCATCAGACAGTGTGCCTGGCACACAGAGAAGAGCTTGCACAATACAAACCAAAACATGGCTACTGTGGCTAATTTTAGACTTCCTGGCCTTGACAATGTCCTTTATTTTGGCTATTTATTTAGGCTATTTATTTATTTATTTATTTATGCTTTTGTTAGGTCCTCAGGCCATGTGAGTTATGGCAGAATGCCTGGATTTCAGTCCTTGAATTTGGCTAGTTATTTGTCCCCTGCAGACAAATATTCTGAGTGCTGGTCTCTCCCCAGGATATCCATTTACTCCTCTACTGCATTCTCACTATTTATTATAGCTATGTAACAGAACATTATAAATGACAGAGAAAAGTCTTTTGGAAAGAGTTTGCCTTCAAGAATCTTATTATCTAGCATAAGCTAGGCAGTTTTTTCACTAGGTAACTATCTTAATTCCTTCAAGTGTTGAAAATTTGATGCCTAGGTGCCTGATACAAGCAGTCTGTTGGACTGTGACAGAGTCAAGTTTTGAATTTTTCCTTTTTGCCATCGTCACATACTAGTGGTTTGTAGATAGGTATGTAATGCAGGATGTTGCTTGCTGTATGGATAGTTACTCATGCTTTGTACCAGAAGCAAGTCAGCAGTTTTGAAGAATGATGCTTTTTATTGAGATATAGACACCTCCATCACTCTTTCTCCATTCCTCTGAGTCAGAGGAATGCTGTACAGCTGCTTCCCTTTGGAAGTTGAAACATGGGGGAGAAGACATAGAGAAATAAGTAGCATGATTGAGGGTCATTACTGTCTTATGAGTTTGTAGCAATATTTTATTAAGTTCCATTAAAATTCTAAGGTGTGTTTTTTGTCTGTCATCATTGAACTGATACAAAACCAGGCTCTAGCGAGTAAGAAAGGCTCTTTCCCCTAACTTCTGGTTTGGAACAGACTTTATACCTGGCTGTATTGTGTGTGTGACGATGGTGTTACAGGTCACTGCAAGGTTAAAATTTTTTGAATTAGAGCAGCAAAAGAGCTTAGCAGTGGAGTTCAGTAGGTGCTGTGTTAAGACCAAGTTCCTTTGAGAGAAGATCACTCATGGGCTCATTTCACTTCTTTTGTTTTACAAAATCAAAGCAGTGTCCAAAATAAATTAATTATATATAGCCTTCAGTTATAGACAATTACAAAAGTTTAAAGATGTCAATTGTGTGTATTATCTGGAACAGAAAGGGGAGGCTGTAGGAGTCCTTAAGAGTAAGGAAAAAATTTTCAAAGTAGCAAGCTATTCTCTGACAGTCTACCCCATGGAGCAGGTATTCTTTTCTTCTGAAGCATTTGCTATTTGGGCAACTCTTGGATAAAACACAGAGTTAAATGTGTCCATCTGTATAGCAGTTCCTATGCCTCTGTGTCAAACAGTGACTTTTCTTTCTTAGTGGGTATAGGCTAAGGTAGTTTTTCCTCGATTCCCTTCATGAGATATTAACCTCCTGTACCGCTATTATTAGGTACCCACATTGCCAGCTTTGCAGATTTGGTTTCTCATTCACTGTATGAGTCTCTAAGAGACACATTAGCAGACTGTAACTTAATTTTCTCAGAATCTTATTGGGATCTAATTTCATGTACTGCTATTTGTTGTTATGGAAACAGTATAATGAGTTCAGTTGTGTAAGGGTGGAAATATCACATACAGTTTCTGTTCAGGGTAAAAATGACAAAATGGCATTTCTATAAACGGTGTTCCAGAATAAACTGCTTCAGTGGGACTCATGAAGTTTTCCTTCCAGCTAATTCTTCATCATTCTACAGTTTTTAAAGTTGCAGAAGTAGTGTTTTAAAAATGAAACTCATAGAAATCTTTTTATAAAAAGAGCAGCAAACTTACTCTTATTTAAAGTGCAAGAAATAATGAGAAAAGCCAAGATATTGTCGCAAACAATGTCCTCTTTAATACCTTTATTATATTAAAGATTTTGAATGTAATATATCTTTGCAAGATTATTTTAACTGCCAACTATTTTAACTAAGAGAAAAATGCTTTTACAGTGTCACATAATCACAGAATCACAGAATCACAGAATGTTAGGGATTGGAAGGGACCTTAAAAGATCATCTAGTCCAACCCCCCTGCCAGAGCAGGAATACCTAGATCAGGTCACACAGGAACATGTCCAGGCGGGTTTTGAATGTCTCCAGAGAAGGAGACTCCACAACCTCCCTGGGCAGCCTGTTCCAGTGTTCTGTCACCCTCACTGTGAAGAAATTCTTCCTCACATTTATGTGGAACCTCCTATGTTCCAGCTTACACCCATTGCCCCTTGTCCTATCATTGGATGTCACTGAGAAGAGCCTGGCTCCATCCTCATGACACTCACCCTTGACATATTTATAAACATTAATGAGGTCCCCCCTCAGTCTCCTCTTCTCCAAGCTAAAGAGACCCAGCTCCCTCAGCCTTTCCTCATAAGGGAGATGTTCCACTCCCTTAATCATCTTTGTGGCTCTACGCTGGACTCTCTCGAGCAGTTCCCTGTCCTTCTTGAACTGGGGGGCCCAGAACTGGACACAATACTCCAGATGTGGCCTCACCAAGGCAGAATAGAGGGGAAGGAGAACCTCTCTCGACCTACTAACCACTCCCTTTCTAATACACCCCAGGATGCCATTGGCCTTCTTGGCCACAAGGGCACATTGCTGGCTCATGGTCATCCTGCTGTCCACCAGGACCCCCAGGTCCCTTTCCCCTACACTGCTCTCCAGCAGGTCAGCTCCCAACCTGTACTGGTACATGGGGTTGTTCTTCCCCAGATGCAAAACTCTACACTTGCCCTTGTTGAAATTCATTAAGTTTCTCCCCGCCCAACTCTCCAGCCTATCAAGGTCTCGTTGAATGGCA
Source organism: Podargus strigoides (assembly GCA_028020825.1). Lineage (NCBI taxonomy): Eukaryota > Metazoa > Chordata > Aves > Caprimulgiformes > Podargidae > Podargus > Podargus strigoides. Next base: position 93,462,784 of record CM051619.1, on the reverse strand, counting down.
GCACAACCCTCTGGTGTGTCAGCCATTCCTCCTAGTTTGGTGTCATCAGCAAACTTGCTGAGGATACATTCTGTACCCTCATCCAAGTCGTTGATGAAGATATTAAACAACACCGGTCCCAGTACCGACCCCTGAGGGACTCCACTAGTCACAGGCCTCCAACTAGACTCCGTCCCATTAACCACAACTCTCTGGCTTCTTCCCTTCAGCCAGTTCATAATCCACCTCACTACCTGATCACTAAACCCATACTTTATCAGCTTATCTACAAGGATGCTGTGGGAGACAGTGTCAAATGCTTTACTGAAATCAAGATATACCACATCTACCGCTCTACCATCATCTATCCACCTAGTTATTTCCTCATAGAAGGCAATAAGGTTGGTCAAACATGACTTACCCTTGGTAAAACCATGTTGACTGCTCTTAATGACCCCCTCATCCTTGATGTGCCTCGAGATCGTGCCAAGAACAAGCTGTTCCATCACCTTTCCAGGGATGGAGGTGAGGCTGACCGGTCTATAGTTACCCGGGTCCTCCTTCTTGCCCTTCTTATAGATTGGAGTGACATTTGCTATCCTCCAGTCCTCAGGCACCTCTCCTGTTCTCCATGACTTACCAAAGATGATGGAGAGTGGCCTAGCAATGACCTCTGCCAGCTCCCTCAGCACCCTTGGGTGCATTCCATCTGGTCCCATTGATTTATGGATATCCAGATTGCTCAACTGATCCCTAACCCAATCCTCATCTACCAAGGCAAACTCCTCCTTTATCCTGACTTCTTCTGGGGCTACAGGGATCAGGGGCTCCTGGGGAAAGCCTGCAGGAGTAAAGACAGAGGCAAAGAAGGCATTCAGCACCTCTGCCTTCTTTATATCCTCTGTCTCTAGGGCACCCCCCTCATTCATCAGTGGGCCTATATTGCCTCTAGTGTTTGTTTTATTAGCTATGTATTTGAAAAAGCCCTTTCTATTGTCCTTGACCTGGCTTGCAAGGTTAAGTTCTAAGGAGGCCTTAGCTTTCCTAATTGCCTTTCTACATCCTCTGACAACTGTCCTATATTCCTCCCAAGTGACTAGCCCCTCTTTCCATGATCCATAAATTCTTTTTTTCCACCTAAGTTTGCCCAGCAGTTCCTTGTTTAACCACGCTGGTCTCCTAGCTCCCTTACTTGATTTCATACCCATTGGGACACTCTGATCCTGAGCTTGCAAGAAGTGGTCCTTGAATGTTGACCAACTATCTTGAGCCCCTTTACCATCTAGCACCCTGTCCCATGGGACTTCCCTTAACAATTGATTAAGGAGGCTAAAGTTGGCCCTGCGGAAGTCCAGGGTTCTGGTCTTGCTTGGTACTCTATTCCTCCCACACAAGATCCTGAACTCCACCATCTCATGATCACTGCAGCCAAGGCTGCCATCGACCATCACTGCTTCAACAAGACCCTCCTTGTTGGTAAGTACAAGATCCAGCAGCGCTCCTCTCCTAGTCGGCTTATCCACCATTTGCATTAAGTAGTTATCATCAATGCACTGGAGGAACCTCCTAGACTGTGAATGGCTGGCTGTGTAAGTCTTCCAGCAGATATCGGGGTAGTTAAAATCCCCCATGAGGACCAAGGCCTGTAGTTGCGAGGCTGCTTTCAGCTGCCTGTAGAAAGCCTCATCAACTCCCTCGTCCTGATCAGGAGGTCTGTAATAGACCCCCACAACTGTATCGCCCATGCCTGCCTGCCCCTTAATTCTTACCCACAGACTTTCAACTTGCCCCTCATCAGCCCCTGGAGAAAACTCAATACATTCAAGTTGCTCCCTCACATAAAGAGCAACTCCACCACCTCGCTTCACTGACCGATCTTTCCTAAAAACAACATAGCCATCCATGACCACATTCCAGTCATGTGAGCTGTCCCACCATGTCTCTGTAATTGCCACCAGGTCATAACCTTTAGACCGCACACAGACCTCTAACTCCTCCTGTTTATTCCCCATACTGCGTGCATTGGTGTACAGGCATTTCAGGTAGCAAGCAGAGCGCACTGGTGGGACCCCTGGGAGGCAGGAGGCCTCGTGGTCAGGGCCTAAACATCTATCCCTTCTCTTCAATGATCGAAAATCCTCCGTAGGCCACCTTCCTTCAGGCCCTAGCATATTGCTCTTGGGCTTGTCTCCAACAGACTCAGTTGTCCCCCCTTCCCCCTTCACATCTAGTTTAAAGCCCTCTCAATGAGCCCTGCTAACTCCTGACCCAAAAGCCTTCTCCCCCTCTGGGACAAATGCATTCCACCTGTCACCAGGCCAGGTGTCTCACAGAGCAGCCCATGATCAAAGAACCCAAAGCCCTGCCTTTGACACCAGTTACGCATCCATGCATTTATCTGTGAACTCTTCCTGCTTATCTCTTCACCCATTCTTGCAGGAGGTATGGAGGCAAACACTACTTGCACTCCAGACCCCTTAACCAGCCGTCCCAGGGCCCTGAAGTCACTCTTCATAGCCCTTACACTTCTTGTAGTAATTTCGTCCCTGCCAACCTGAAAAACCAGCAGTGGGTAGTAATCGGAGGGTTTTACAAGATTAGGGAGTTTCCTTTTAATGTCTCTAATCTGAACCCCAGGGAGGCAGCAGACTTCCCTGTGGGATGGGTCCGGTCGACAGACGAGCCCTTCTGTTCCCCTCAGAAGGGAGTCGCCCACCACAATTACCCTCCTTTTCTTCTTAATTGAAGAAGTCCTGAGGCGTCGGGATGACTGACAAGCCTTAGGTGATTCGGGAGACTGATCTACCCCTTCAACTTCATTTACTTCTCCCTGAAGTTCCAAGGCGTGGTATCTGTTGCTCAAGGGCAACTGGGAGGGTGAAGGGGGTTGGGAGGGTTTTTGCTTGCCTCTCCGCGGACGGACCACCCTCCATTCCTCCCTATCTCCTGAACCCTCTGCTTCTGTCTGATGACAGGAGGGGAGGGGATCCATCACTTGCCCACCCTTTTCTGACTGCCCATGCCTCAGGGTGAAGCTCCGCCCATCTATTTCTCTTTCACAATCTCTAATACTTCTAAGTCTTTCTACCTCCTCCATCAGTTGTACCACCTGCCCGAGCAGATCATTTATCTGCTCGCACCTCACACACGCAGTGTCACTGGCTCCCTCCGGTACCAGTGCCAGGCTCAGGCATTCGCTGCAGCCAGAAACCTGCACGGCTGCATGTCTGGTCGGGGGATCTGTCTGAGTCCCCATATTCTTTTTCCCAAGGGTTTTGGTGCGCGTTGCAACCATGTCCTATGCGGTCTAAGGTCTATCTAGCTAGTCCTGTCCTCGCGCCGCTCTCCTCGCGCTTGCCTCTCGGCTGGCTAGCCGCCGCTCTCTGCTCCGCGTGCCGCTTGCTCTGAGGGGAGCTGCCGAGATGGCCGCTTTTAAAGTTTGCCGCGGCTCTCAGTCACGCCCCCTGCCACGTCAGCCTTTCGGTTTCTCTTGAATTTTTCCTCAGGATTCCCGCTCAGACTCGGGTTTCCTTGCTCTATCCCGGCTTCACCGTCTCCGGGAAGCCCGGCTCCTTCTCGAAGCCTCAGCAAAAGCCAACAGCAAAAGCGAACAGCACTCGCCGCAGCCGCCCCACCGCTCCCACAGCCGCCGCTCTCTGCTCCGCGTGCCGCTTGCTCTGAGGGGAGCTGCCGAGATGGCCGCTTTTAAAGTTTGCCGCGGCTCTCAGTCACGCCCCCTGCCACGTCAGCCTTTCGGTTTCTCTTGAATTTTTCCTCAGGATTCCCGCTCAGACTCGGGTTTCCTTGCTCTATCCCGGCTTCACCGTCTCCGGGAAGCCCGGCTCCTTCTCGAAGCCTCAGCAAAAGCCAACAGCAAAAGCGAACAGCACTCGCCGCAGCCGCCCCACCGCTCCCACAGCCGCCGCTCTCTGCTCCGCGTGCCGCTTGCTCTGAGGGGAGCTGCCGAGATGGCCGCTTTTAAAGTTTGCCGCGGCTCTCAGTCACGCCCCCTGCCACGTCAGCCTTTCGGTTTCTCTTGAATTTTTCCTCAGGATTCCCGCTCAGACTCGGGTTTCCTTGCTCTATCCCGGCTTCACCGTCTCCGGGAAGCCCGGCTCCTTCTCGAAGCCTCAGCAAAAGCCAACAGCAAAAGCGAACAGCACTCGCCGCAGCCGCCCCACCGCTCCCACAGCCGCCGCTCTCTGCTCCGCGTGCCGCTTGCTCTGAGGGGAGCTGCCGAGATGGCCGCTTTTAAAGTTTGCCGCGGCTCTCAGTCACGCCCCCTGCCACGTCAGCCTTTCGGTTTCTCTTGAATTTTTCCTCAGGATTCCCGCTCAGACTCGGGTTTCCTTGCTCTATCCCGGCTTCACCGTCTCCGGGAAGCCCGGCTCCTTCTCGAAGCCTCAGCAAAAGCCAACAGCAAAAGCGAACAGCACTCGCCGCAGCCGCCCCACCGCTCCCACAGCCGCCGCTCTCTGCTCCGCGTGCCGCTTGCTCTGAGGGGAGCTGCCGAGATGGCCGCTTTTAAAGTTTGCCGCGGCTCTCAGTCACGCCCCCTGCCACGTCAGCCTTTCGGTTTCTCTTGAATTTTTCCTCAGGATTCCCGCTCAGACTCGGGTTTCCTTGCTCTATCCCGGCTTCACCGTCTCCGGGAAGCCCGGCTCCTTCTCGAAGCCTCAGCAAAAGCCAACAGCAAAAGCGAACAGCACTCGCCGCAGCCGCCCCACCGCTCCCACAGCCGCCGCTCTCTGCTCCGCGTGCCGCTTGCTCTGAGGGGAGCTGCCGAGATGGCCGCTTTTAAAGTTTGCCGCGGCTCTCAGTCACGCCCCCTGCCACGTCAGCCTTTCGGTTTCTCTTGAATTTTTCCTCAGGATTCCCGCTCAGACTCGGGTTTCCTTGCTCTATCCCGGCTTCACCGTCTCCGGGAAGCCCGGCTCCTTCTCGAAGCCTCAGCAAAAGCCAACAGCAAAAGCGAACAGCACTCGCCGCAGCCGCCCCACCGCTCCCACAGAATGATTTCCACCGCTCCCAATAATGATTTGTCTCAAAAATAAAAATATATACCATTAAATTTGATATAATGGATGCTGGCATGCTTGAGTTCTTGGTTCCATTCTGGGAGTGTATATAGAATTTGGCAAACATATTAGAGGTGTTATCTATGTGGAAAAGATAGACGCAGTACTTGCATTATTTATATTTTTATTATAGTATCTAAAATATAGATTTAGTCTCATTTCTTTCTTCCTGGAAAGTTGACAGATAAACTCACTAGAAGTGCAGTGTCCAAGTCATCTAATACTCAATTAGATTTACTATTGACTTTTACTCCTTTATCTGTATAGAGATGAAGATATGTTTGAATGTTTTAAGGTCACCTCACACTTGGTGTAGCACTAGATTTACACCAGTTGTTGTTATTCAGGTTTATTCCATAAATTTGGGAGCAGTTCTGAGAAGCATGGATTCATTGCATCAGAATGATGAAAAGAGAAAACCAGAAAGCCAAAAAGATAATATTTGCACTAGAGAGGTGTCCTGGTTTCCTAGGACCAGACCCATGGGCCAGCCATGGCAGGCAGGCCATGAGTAGCCCCGAGTCAGCTGGGAGGTTCAATCAAGGCAGCTGCCCCAAGCTGACTCACAGGGGTATCCCATACCACTTAATCATGCTCATTATAAAAGGAGGGAGTTTAGTGAGGGTGGAGTTCCTCTTCCTGGGGCTCTTTCTTGGTCATCTGCTCCTGCTCTTAGGGATGAGGCTGAGTATAACCATGTATACTTTATGTTGGTGATTGTATTAGTTTTATTTCTTTAAATCTGTTTCTACTTCAACCCATGGGGCTTCTCCCTTTTTTCCCTGATTCCCTTTCTCAGCTGGGGAGGGCTCATTTGGTGGTAGAGCAATTGCTGCAGTTTAGCCCCGGGTACAGGCTAAATGTAGACAAGACGTTATAAAGCAGATAAATAGTATCACTTCTTGAGAAGGAAAAGACTATTTCTTCATTAATGTCCTTAACATTTGCAAAGGTGTGAGATCAGAGAATTACTTCACTGCTTAATTAAGGGATGTGAGATGCAGAACAGAACTTTACGTTGCTAAGGTTCGGATTAAACAGTAGAGTCTGCAGCTGTGGTTGGAGCTTAACTTTTGTAAAGGACCTGGTAAAGTTTTTCTGTATTCCTCCGAATATTTGCTTTGTCATGATTTGCCACTTCCAGTCTTTCCATGTGGCAAAGCTCCCTATCTTTTCACACATCTGAAGTTTTCAATGTTTTATTAACATCAGTTTATTGCTGAAAATATTTTTCTTGATTCCTAATATTAGTTAAAACCAGGCAAACTGATTTATCTTCATAGTTTTCTATCAACCTTTACTTAAAGCTTGTATTTCAAGAGAGACATTAGTAAGTGTGTGGAAGGATGAAAGACATTGAAACACCTGGTTAGTAATAAGCTGACAAAGTGCATCAGCTGTGTCGCTTTAGTGTGATCTGGATAATGTTTGCAGCTGGTTTTGTCTGTATAACATCAAGGAGCACACAAGTATCTGTGAGAGGGCCCTATAAGGTCCGTATGAAGCTGGGGTGATGATTACACTGGTGGATGTATGCTCAGTGGTTGTCTTCTTGTACTTGTGCAGTGGTTGTTTTCTTGCAGTCTGTGCAGGTTTTATGATTTGCAATAAAGCAAAAAAAGCTGGGTTAAAATATGTTTAGCCACTGAAACATTTGAAATTCTGTATTCTCTTTAGGAGTATTCTAGAAATTTAAATATGGGTTTATGTGGAATTTAAGTAGGCTAGGTGAACCATTTGGGGGGGGGGAAGAAAAAAAAAAAGCTTTATCTAGCTTTTTTTCTCACTTAAATAAAAGCTATTTTCTCCACTATGCTGCCTTTAACCTCTTCTAGTTGTGATCTGCTTATTAATATACAAATAGAGGAAGCAATTTATCACAGTCACAAACTAGATTTTGCAAAAGACTATTCAGGCTTAATGAAATGAGACCCTGGATGTCTGGCCAAATCCTAGAGTCCAAGGCAAAAATATCTTAATGGAAAAAGGCTGCAAGTCTGGCTCGTTCAGTTTCATGTCAACTTGAAAATGTTCAAAGAATACCATTATGGACTATAAAATATTTTTGTAGCATCTGAGGTCCTGGTGCTGGCAAGAATCTGTTATCCATCTCGGAAGAGATGGAGATAGCTGAGGGTGGTGGACTCAGTCTCTGCCCTAGCAGGGACAGGATCACTCTCCATATGCTTCTGGCTGGAATGGAGAGAAGAGGAAAACCTACCTAGAACTATGAGGAAACCCCATGTTGATAGTTCTGATCATTTGCTACTGTTACAAGTAGTAAAATTTCCCTCTTTGTAATTTGCGAAGGTGAGAAATTCAGTTGATTTGTTTTAATCATGTGTCTTTTCTCAGTTTGTGGTCTTAAGCTTTTTTTTCCTAGATTTAGTCAAATAGACCTGATGGTCAGAACATAAATAACGAGAATTAAGCCCAAATGGGCGTGGACATACCCATCTCCAAAAGTTGCCTACTTTGGTATCACTGTTGTTAATTTCTTGTTTGTTTAATTTACCTCCCCTCTTTCTCTTAAGAGAGATGTATTTAGTTGCAGCAGGAATTGGCTGGGGTTGTTCAACTGTTCAGGCCACAATTATTTAAATACCTTCCTTTAAAATCACTCTTAGGTGCTATTTAGAACATACTAGCTGCTGAACACTTCTAGATTATCTAGAGCTACCATTATCCAATCCAGTCTGCATTTCAAATTCTTCTCATACTTGTACAAACAACAGTCTGATTCTTCCTTTTTATTAATATGAACTTTTACTTGCTAATATGCTGCTGAAAAAGAAGAAAAGAGTGGAATTTAAAAACTCTCAAATAGTAGAACTTTTTCTCAGTGGGTAATCTTATTTTGTATATTTTTCTTCAAATGGCATTAATTGGCAGAATAATCATAAAACATAGAGGAATTAATGTGCTAGGTGTGTGGTCCTTATAGACAGGAAGAAAACTTTCTACCCTGAAAAATAATGAGTATCAAGAATGTCTTGTTATTTTGTGAGCATCTTGATGGTCATTAACTAAGATGATTTTTGCATTGCATATGCTAGATACTATGCAATGGCTATGCAGTTACTGGCTTAGGCTTATGTAGTTTTGTTTGGTTTTTTGCATTTGCAGAACTTTGCTAATATTTCCTTCATATTGTTCTAGCAGAGTTGGGTTGATGGAGGAAAGACAAAGAAGAAAAAAATAAGATGCATTTCTGGCCTCCTGGTGCTATGTGTGTGAGCATGTGTATATATATGTAACTATACACACATACACACCACCCTTATTGCCCGTGACACATCTAAATGTGATAGTTCTCTACCCAGTTTTATAGCGTTTGTGCACTAAATAGATTGCTTGAGTAAATAGTTTACCCTGAAAGTTCTCCTACATTTTTCCTTCAGAAGAGGCAAAACTTTTTGTTTTCCAGGAGGACTGAGTAGTTTACCAGAGCTCTTTGTTTAATATAATGGTGAAATTTTCATGTTGCTGCTTTTACCAAAAGTGGTTGTCTTCTATTTTGTTTTTAGAAATGTATTTTGTAATACTTATTGTAATGCCTTTATAAATACCTTTAAAAAGCTGGTGAAAATAAAATTGCTCTTTATATCAAATTGAGTATCCAAGGGAATACTTACCTAAAGGTTTTTTAATTAAGTATTGGCGTGTGTACGTTTGACATATAGGACCCAGAGTCTCTTTTGCAACACTATGGTCCCAAAAGCACAACATCTGGAGACTGGTAGTAGAGATTGTAAAACATCAAGAGGAGATGGTAATGTATAAATGTAGTGATCTTGTTGGTGATAATAACTTATCTCACATAGAATCATAGAATAGCCTTGGTTGGAAGAGACCTCTAAGATCATCAAGCCCAACCATTAACATAACACTGCCAATTGACCACTACACCATGTCCCTCAGCGCATCATGGTATATGTCATCTTTAGCCAATATGTAGGTATTGCTGATATTCTCAAATGTGCTTGACAGAGTTGTCTGGTCCTCTGTGTTTGAAGGAAGGAAAGGAGGGATGCCTGTGCTGTACGGGACAACCCAGGGCAGAGCATTGGCTTGCCTGACTGGGCTCTTCCCTGTGGGCACCAGCTTTATTTGAGGGGATCTGGGGAGCAGCAGCCTCAGCAGCTTACCCACCAGCATCCTTTGACATGGGGCACTGCAGGTAGTGGGGAATAGAAGCCAGGTTTCTTAGATTCCTGTCCCTGCTGGCTCCTATCTGCCAGAGAAATCACAAGCAAAGGACTCTGCAATTTCCTTTCCCACCCAAGGAAGCAGGAGAGAGTGGAGAATCTCCCCCGCCCCTCCTCTGCACTTGTAGTGAACTGTGGATCTCCCTTTTCTCACCAGCAAGGTTGTGTACCCCGGAGTGGTAAGAAAAAGCTTAGAGTCATCTGTTACAGGGATGACTTGTCGAAGAGTGGGATGTGAGGAAATTTTAAAAAGGTGGCTCCTTAGGGGAAGTTCCCATTACGATTTTTTGTTGATGCCTTATATTCTGTTTAAAAAACAGCCCTCCATGAGAGATTACAGCTGAGTGTAGTTACAAATTAATAATGAAAGCTAGACTGAGGATAGTATGACAGTATTTTAAAATTAATGGCCTGCCATAGACCATTTCACTTTTGTTTTTTTATTTCCTTGGACTTCTGGCAGCCCTGGCAAAATGAATGAGGTTAGTAAATCAAGTTTATGTGAACTAGTTTTTGGTGCTTTTAGTAGAATTATGACAGTATAATGCTGTAGATGCTACTGATTAAACCCAAAGATACTGGTAAACTATGAACTGGCAAGCTTGAAAGTGGAATACTGAATGATTATCTTAACAAAAAATATACTTCTGTCAGTCAAGCAAATAATATGTTTTTTTTAAAAAAATGGGTTTGCTCACAGTCATACAAACTAATTTGGTGAAAGAAATACATATCTGTTTTTCTTGAGGTAAGTGTCTGGTTTTAGGGGAAATGTGCAATGGTTTGTGTGGGAGGCTGCTCAGAGAGAGCAGCCCACACATGAAGAACTTGTCTTTTTGAACACGTAATACAATTTAAGGGTTTTATTATTTTTTTTTAAGGCAAAGCTTAATTTCTGTACAAAACTCCAAACTGGTAGAAGCATCACATAAACATGTGCCTCAGTGCAGACATTTTCACAGCTCCATTCTTTGGAAGCATTTGTCCAAAGCTTTAATGATCTTGTCTGCAGCAACAAGGATTACTTGGTACTGTAATTACATGCAGGATCTGGCAAGAGATCTGATGGATAATAACAACTTCTACATCAATTTGTTTTAAAGTGATCTTGCTTTGATCGCAAATTTCAGTATTTGGGCAGTTTCAAGGAGTGATGAATGGATTATTGTCCCATCTCAGTGCTACGCATAGGAAAGATGTCCTGTGCAGGCTGTGTCAGCCGCCGCCTCCTCTGCTGTCAGTGGCAAGCTCTGCAAGAACTTTCCTTCTCATAGATCCTCTCTGACTTAGATTTTAAGGAGAAAATATATGCAAAGGGGTTTTTAGCTTACTTTTAGCCTAATCTGTGGTCACTATGCTTGCTATTGAGAGTTTAGTTTGTAGCAAATTAAATAGCTAGCGACAGCACAGCTTTAAAATAGATGAAGAACAGTCATTCTAGGCAAGCCTAATTAGTATATGTTTATAAGATCCTGTAGAGTAGGAAATATTATTCTTAACGGAAAATGAAGAACAAAGAAACTAAATATCACATGGCAGCAAGCCCTGTTGCCTATTAGTAGTCTGAAGTCTGCTTTAAAGATTAGTACCTGGGGGTCTGATTGTCTTACTGTCTGGTCATGTGTCCAGCTGAGGTTAGCATCAGGTTATCCACTAGCAAAAAGAACCTAGTATTTGCTACTTTCATGGAGTGCAAATTATTATTACCAGTAATTTAATTGGAAGATACTGGTAGTGACAAATATAAATACTTACACATGCTTAAAAAAATCCTTATTTCTACTCTGTCCTCCTTTTCCAGGTAGGTTGAGCCATCCTTCCTTGTTATTTCTCTCTAATTTTGCCCCTTCATTGTAGAAAGCATCTCAAAACAATTCCTTTTGTATCTAAAGGAAGAACTAGACTTTGGTTTGTTTCAGTAGAATAGTTTGCCTCTGTTTATTTTGTGGTACAGTTGTGGGAGGGCTGGGTGGCAGCAGTAGATTGTGCATGTCACTGTGAGAGTATGGTGGTTCATGGTGACTCTGGCACATGCAGCATGGCACAGCCCCTTCAACTGCCTACAGTCATGCACAGAGCAGCCACTCACCCAAACCGCTTCGATTTAGGCCAAAAAGATATAAGCGTATAAAAGCCTTGGTGAATCTTGAGTCATCTTCAAGTTGTGTGCCTGGTACATGGGTGTGCAGAGCACCCTGAGGTCCTCCTGGAGGTGCTGCATGTGTGTCCCACAGCTGAGTCTGAATCTGCCTGAAGTGAGCACAGTTTTCTTGCAAGGTGTGAGCAGGGAAAGTTAGTTTGATAGCTCGTTGGGGAGTTTTTGACAGCAATACCTCTATGCATAATGTGGCTCTTAACTGAAGTAGGGCATAGAACAGATTAAGAAACAACTGGAAGAGGAGGTTGGGTTTCTGTGGGCACAAGCTATGGGAAAAGGAGGAGGAGCAGTACTTGTAAGGGATGTTTGCTTCCTGGAATAAATAATTCATCTCACCATAATAGTCCCAGCTTTCCTCATATCTCTGAAAGTTTCCTGAACAAGCCTTCAATGAACTCTTAAGAACCAAGATGGGATAGTTATAGTAGTACAGAGTTCTGTGCATGGTAATCTTTCAGAGGTGCAAGATGCACAAAATCCAATAATACCTTGCCATGTCAAAAAGACTTTTTGAAATGAATACCAATTCCTGTCTTTTACTGATAAAAATGAGAGGGAGCATGTGTGGATGTTTAGCCTGTGTGTTGCTTTGCAGAACTATTCCATTAGATCAGCAGACTGTGGATGAATAATTAAAATGTGTAATGTAGGCTGTTCTGTATGTGTGTTTGCTGAATGGGGTTGACCTCTATTCTTTGTCATGATACAAAGCGAGTTAATAAACTGTATGTAGTGTATTGATAGTGATTTGAAAGCTATTTCAAGGTATTATATGAACATTTGCGAATAACAGAGTGCCTTAGCCAGCTCATAGACAAGACAAGGAGCAGCTGCAATTGCTGTAACTGCTGCTGGGACCTAGGCAAATTCATTTTGGAAAAATTGTGTATTTTTCAGTATATCTGTTCTCAGTTGGTCTGCACATAAGCAGACAAATCCCCGGCAGAGTACTTGGGCACAAGAAGGTTTGGGACCACCCATTCTGGTTAGTCTCTGTGTTTTTGTCACTTTTTGTCCGTTGTAGGCATCCTTGGGCCAAAGAGGCAGGTGTCATAGTGCACAACTGGTTAGCGTTTTGATTATTCGGGAGATGTCCTCACACCTCACAAAGCACCTCTGAAAGTAATAGTCACTTCCTATTTTCTATTTTTTTCCAGGAAAACAAAGATATACTTCTGTTGTAGGCCTCATGGCACTATTTTCACTAACCTATTCTGAGAACTCTGTTGGTGTTAGCAGTAATTCTGATACAAGGAGAGATGCTTTTGCGTCATCAGAGGGATTAAATTGAAGCTGTGTTAGAACAGTCATAAACTTCAGTTTAATTGTAACCACAAAAACATCAAGCAGAAATGAATGATCTGAGATCAAGAGTGGGAGTGGAACTGCCAAATTCAAACACTGACAGGTGTATATAGACCAAGGAAAGGGAAAACACTGAGAAATTTTGGTAGTGTTTCTTTAAGGATTTAATTAAGACGTTAGTATTTTCCTTCTTGTAAGCATGTGATACTTTAAAAAAAAAAAAAAAAAATTTCCCCCCTTACTGCATGGCAAGCAATTTAATGTCATCTTGCTAGCCTGTTTCAAAAGGATCTTGTGACAACACCTGTCCCATCTGCTTTGATCAAAAAACTGTATTTGGGAGTGTTGACAAAGCAAAAGCACAATTCCTTCTCAGACAGGACAGTGGGCCTTAGCTTCTCCATGAACTAGTTCAGATACAGTGCATCAAAAAAATCAGCTGTTTGTGACAGAGAATGACAGTGTTCACAGCTTACTCTTCCTATCTAGGCGATATTTATGCCTTGACATAGGTTACATCATATGGCAGAAAGAGTGCAAATTGCCAAATATCCCTTTTTTTTAAAACAAAATTACGGTCCTTCAGTAGCAGTCCGCAATAGCAAATGTGGCAAGTAAACGATGATAATGTTAGCTGCAGTGTTCTGCAAGATGTCTGCAGGATATTGTAATAAACTTTTCCATTATTGGTTTCCCCAAATAATTTGCAGTCTAACAGCACTAGGGGACTGCAGTAAACAGAGCAGTTGAGTTTTGCATCATAAATGTTTCCTGGAATAAATAGGAAATATAACATTTTTTTGAACAAGGGAAGGGCAGGACATACAAGTCAAGCAGCCGAATTTCATCCACATCCCTTTGCCTAGTGTTTACTGCCAGCTGGCTTTCTACCTTCAGAGGTGCCCTGGCTCTAGGAGCCAAGTAGCCTAGGGATTTAAATAGCATTCAGGTCCTCAGGATCTAGGCCACATTTGGGCTGCTGATCTGTGTACCAGAAGTGGTGTGAAAAAGTGATGCAAAGTTGGGAGTCAACAAAGAAACATAAAGAGGCATGGCTGCTCAGTGGATCAAAAGGCGAGGAATCCAGGTATGAATGTTCAGAGAGGCAGAAGCCCCATTTGTAGAAGAAGCTAGGGGAGCACAGCAGTCTTATCTAAGCTTTCAGAGCGTTGGCACTCTTCCCTCTGTTTTCGGCTGATGTCTTGGGATAGATGTGTGGAATGTGATGCAGCAGGGGAGTGGGAAATTTAAAAGGGAATGGAAGACTGAAAACAGAAGGAGCTGGCCCAAATGAGCAAGCAGTGCTAGTTCCCTAGTACAGGATGCAGAAATTTTTTCTAACACTTGGATAAGGAGGCTTAAGCTCCTGAATAGCAATTACCAGTGCAGTCTACTCTAAAGGCAGAAATCGTTCTTCAAGCTGCAGAATTTTTCCCTCTCTGTCCCTTTAAGCAAGCATTGATCATTCACAATGCACGACAAATCCAGCTTTCCTTTTGTTTCTAGTTGTTTGAATCCACTAAAATAATAAAGGATTTCTGGGAACTGCTGCTTTGCATCATTTTTTTCCATATTGGTGCCAAGATTTTGATCTATCCGTAGGAGTTAGAATACCACAAGGAAATAAATTGAAGCAAAATTATTTTCTATGACTGTCATTTCTTTGTGTGTTAAAATTAATTGATTGTAAGTTTACAGGATAGATTGTCTCTTAATTTCATCATTGAGTTTCAGAAATTACCTGTGTCAGGAATGCTACAGTTGCGACTTTCAGGACTGCTGAAATAACACTTTTAGAAGCATCATCAAAAGCAGATTGAAGCAGTTTTCCCATACTGCTATTAAACAGCAATTTAGCAGCATGGGCGCTGATGCCAGGAAGGGGCTGTTTTGCAAGGCTGACTATTATATGAAGTTTCTAGTTTTAAACTGCTCTCCTTTTATTTGTGTAAGTAAATTTAAAATCTGTTCTCTGATGCTAATGCAACCAGATCTCACTGCCTATAAATAATGTGGTCACCTATGGCAAGGGTCCTGGTTTTGTTTAGGATTTAGGTTGCATTGCTTCAGCTATTGCTGAATGCCTAGAGGGCAACATCAGGGTTTTTTGGCTTCAGAGCTGAGTGCTGGCAGATAAGGCTTCATAAGGTTTAGCTCTGAGTTAGCTCAAATCTTTTCAGAAGCATGGGCGAAAATACATTTTGCCATCCTGAGGGTGGCAAGCTGCGATTTTCCTGCTTTAGGAAGGGGGAATGAAAGCAAAAATACATAGAGCTGGTCTGAAAAAGCGGTATTCCTGCTCTCTGCAAGGTAGGAAAAGCAAAGGTGGGAACTGCTGCTTTTTAGTAAGGGCCGTCCCAGCCATTAGCTCAAACATTACAACCTTTTAGTCATCAGTAGGAATCTTGGTTTTCCAGGGCTCTGTTGGCGGAAAAGGAAACAGTGGGGCATCAGAGTTACAGATGTTAAATCACCTGGTGATAGTCCAATATGAAAGAGGCTATGCAAATGTAAGAGCATTTCATTGTGTAAAACTGGTGTATCTGTAATTGCATCTCTAATTAATAGACTGATATTTATGTCCTTGATATTGGGCCTAGTAAGACCGACATCAATATGCCCTTTTGTAAGGGCATGTTGACATTGTCCTTTGGAGAGTCTTGAGAATGTACAGCCTTGTTTCCTGTTTGAAGGCATAAATTTTAAAAAATATTATACAGTCTAATGTTGAGTTGTTCTGAGAAGTTAAAATGAGACTCATTGTAAACATGCCCTGTAATCTGTCATAACTTTATGTTCTCCTTGATCCTTCTTGGCGTGCTGATTTTCAGCGTGTCGGTGCCCTGACCAAACCTGTCACACAGCAGCACCAGCACTAGAGGTGATGCTCTAGGAGAGTTGACAAGGGAGAGGATCACTTCTTCCACTGGCAGCATGGATTTATGACAGTCTAAAATGACTTGTAACAAGAACCTCAGTGTTGGGGGGTTTTTCCTTCATAATTTGAATAGGAAATAGCTCTCTGTGACCAGTATTAGCATTGCTTGGATTACTGCTATTCAGCAGCCAGATTTCTAGCCATGTGATTTCATAGAATTTGGATCTAAGGTAACTTTTCTTTTTCCCTAACTTTTTCAGTTAGAAAATATACCTGAATATCTAAATGCTTCTTCAAATTACTTTTCAAATTAAAGTTTTATTATTTCTGCTGTTCATATATTTTATGCTTTTATATTTGTTTCAAGGTTTCAGATGAGTGTATAAGCATTAGTAAAATATTTCACAAGTTGCAATTGAAGTGCTGTCGTTATTCTAGTACTGTGGCTAGAGAAATCTGAGAACTTGTGAATTATTCAAATGTATGTCATAAGGCCGCAAGCGAGAAACTGAGAGCACCTACGTAGATGAGTGCTGTCAGCTCTGACCGACATTGAGGTTAGTGCTGCTTTGAATGGGCTCCCAGCCAGATGACCTTGTAAGGTCTTTTCCAGGCTAAATTATGAATGCATGTGCATAGTTGGGATCCAATGCCACCTCAGCCCTGGATGCAACGTAGATGTATAAGCAAATAGCAATGGTGAGAGTTAATAAAGCTAAAGAGAAACTGAATCGTTACATTTCTTTGTATAATCCAGTAAGGGAAGAAATTTTCCTTAAGGGTAGTTATAATTCAATATTTTTTTTTGCAAATGGAACAAAAAATCATTTTTTAAAGAGTAACCTTCTGTAAATTTGAACTTTTGTCATTCTTAAATGTGACACTGATCAAACAGAAATTATTCACATACAGTCGCAAGTTGGTAATGAATATGTTCTACTATGGCTACGTCTGCTGAGCAGAGCTGAAAAACTTTATAATATAAATGGTTTCCTTTTTATATTAGTCATGTTTAATTTATGGTTTAGATGTTGCTTTTTTTTTTTTTTCCCAAAAATTTTATTTCTCTTGAAAGAAAACCACAAGGAGAAAAACATTAACATTCTGTTTAACTGCATGTCTCAGAACCTAGCTTAAGTGCCATTTGCCAATATGAACATTTTGTCACTCAGACACTGATGATGCAAATATCCTTTCCAAAAGTATTTCCTGCAGGTTCCCATTGTAGTTTCTTGCTCCCTGAGTATTGTGTAGTAGTTCTGATTTGGGGAAAGAAAATTATTTTACCCAAATTATTTTCAGTGATGTTTGCTGTGGTTTTATGCTTACTTTTTTCACTTCTCTTGCTGCTAACCTGGTATGGATATTCCAATAATTAAATTGGGTATTATTTTAAAAAGCATTTAGTAATATTTAGTACAAGCTTTTTTTTCTGGTTTTACTATACTTGTACTTTAATGTACTAAAAATTGAGATGTGCCGTAATAGACACGTAATATGCAGAGGAGAGAAAGCATTAAAATAATTTTAGATAGCAATAATGCTACTTGTATTTCTGATTCCTGAAGGGTATTGCAAAGCCGGCTGTGTCTGCATTAGCACACCATCCAGCTCTGTGGGGTTGGACTTGTAAGGTAAAGCATCAGTACTGAGGATCCAGTGTCTGCACTGTGAGTGTTTTGAAGGTTTTACTCTTGCCTGGCTTAGTTTTACTGAAAAAGAGTCCAGATTGTGCTGTCTGAGAGCATTTGGGGATGGTAGCATGGTAGATAGAGATGATCATGAGACTTGCTTCAAAAAGGCACACTTAATCTGAGATAAAATGCCAGTCTAAATGCACTTTTCATTCACTACAAGAGGAGAGCCTTGTGCTAGCTTTTTCTCCTCTGTACACAAACACTAAAGCAAACTGAAAAAACTTTCAGTGTTTATCATTTTGCTACAGACTTGACTAATATCTATGAATATGACAAGAAATCATCAACATCATTCATTGTGGATCTACATCTGTCATCATTCATTCTTTTATTTCGTTGCAATTTAGCTGAGGGCATTTTCAGTTTTGTCAGTAAACACTGAAGAGGAGAAAAGAGAAATTGCTGTTGAGAGGTAGAAGCATTATGTGCAATTATTTGAATTTATAAATAGGAGCAGCTACATTTAGCAAGCTGTATAAAAAGGTAAAGGTTGTAAGATCCCTTTAGTTGGCTCCTTGGTTTTGGTTGCGAAACAATAATTTGCTTTAATTCACGAAATATATATTTTAGAAATTTTGCAGCTGGTATTCTCTGGAGCTTTGCTTCAGTACGTTTTCTGCTTGGTCAGCTGGTGAAGCTTTCAGGCTCATTCAGGAATTGTCTTTTGGGTTAGCAGGTTAATTGTTTTTCAGCTTTTGTGGCAGGATTGTGCACAAGTCGAGGAGAGGGAATAGTTTCTTTCGCTGTGGAGGTGCAAGTGTCGGTTAGCTGGCGTGATGCTGACCTGTGTTTGAGCAGCCATGCAGGGACCACTCTGGCAGACTGGGGCTGTGCAGGGTCTGACCATGTCTCCTTCAGCCCCTGCTCTGCTCTGGCTGGTGACTTGTGAGGATCCCAAGCACTTCCTGGCTTATACACAGCAAAATACGTTCAATTCTGGGAAGATCGTGCTATAGTGTTAAATAGAGGAAAGTAAAACAGACTGGTGGTAGGAGTCCCTATCCACTAAACTCACCAGTGATCTGTTTTGAAAGTCATAAGGAAACTCCTAAAAATTATGGATTTGTCTATAAAATTTTCAGTAAATGCTGTTATTTGTACTGTATTTTCACATGGAAGTTCTTCCAAATTTTTAAGCTGAATGTAGCATTACGATTGGGTTTTTTCCTGAAACTTTATAAACAATTGGATATAAAATAATCTGATCTTATTTTAAATTGAAGTTTACAACTGTACGAAGTTTCAGTCTATAGAGTAACAATTCAATTTGCAGAAGCTAGAATGCTCTGGAAAAATATGTACCTTTATCAGCCCTGAGGGTTGAGTTACACTGAACCAATGTGGTTTTTGTCATAGTTATTAGCGGCAAATCATTTACTGTGCAGTACAAACCCATCAGGTTGCATGTGTTCCTGAGAGCAATACAGTTTCTAAGCAAGACATTGATTCTTCTGCCACCGTGTGGTTATCTTGTTTAGAATCAACAACCATTTTAAGAAAGATGCACCACTGTAATTTATATAAAAACTGACTATAAACTATCACAGTTGTTTTATTTTTGATAGAAAGACGTTGTTAACTTATGTTGTGCTGTTTGTAAAGATTAAACTTCAAAATACATATTTAGGAGAAAACATTCAGTAAAATTGTGTCTTTTCCTCTGCTGGGATTTACTGTAAATAATGTATTCTTGCTTTAGCCTTTTTTCCTGTTGAAACAAGGTAACAAAGCTCTTTCCTTGATATTTTAGAACAGGATTGTTGCCTACATTTGGAAATTAAATGTGGAACTAGAGTTTCCAACACTACAGTTGAACTGTATTGATTAAACCTTTTTCTCTTTTCCCCTGTTGTTACAATGTATTAAAAAGCAAGACTTTGCTTATAAAATAAGAAAGTGCCCACTCCCTATTTAAGGATTTCCATTTCAGTGGGAGAAGGATTTGCAGGAACATGTTTGCAGATGGATTCCTTAAGACTTTCTGCTGCAAATTTCTTTTATCTGTTCGTAGGATTCAAAATTGGACCTTCGATGTGTCAACCAAGAAAAGTAACAAAGGATAGACTTGTCATGCTTTGTTAAAGGGTACCTACATGTCAGACCCATTGCTTTTCATTACTTCTTTCCATGCTATTTTCATACAGCTCCTTCAGATTTCTTGTCAAAATAACCAGCTGCCATAAACCCCATGATTATTACGTAAGCCGTGCTGCTACTGAAATACTCATTAACATGGGAAGGTACATGTCATTTCACACCATGCATTGTCTGAAATTATAATTTTTGTTCTGAATAAGCTTTTTGCTTTTACTCCTCTGTAATAAAAGATATTTTTAGTAGAAGGGGTGAAACTAAGTTTGAATGTTGAAGTATGGGGTATATGAGTACAGGCAGATTTGAAAGGTATAATTAAATAGCTTAGCTCTTTTTAAAACTCTACTGAACGTTTAACTGTGAGCCTCAGTCATCCACCTTATACTATTAATGTAGTTAGAATGTGTTCAATAATAAAACCCAATTCTTTTAATTGATTTTGCAGAATTTGAAACCTTTGGTAAGTCAGCCTCTCTAGACATACAGCCTTAGCAGTTGATTCTTGGTGCTCATTCCTTTGTGCTTGAAGCACTAGGTCTTATATTCATGTATTAATCAACAGAGCTCTGTCGTGTGGTGTTTTTTAGGCTGTGTTTTGATGGACCCACGTACCTCTCTGGAGGTTTTCTTGGATGCATTTGAGTACATTTCTACTGTGCTGATGGACGTTGTGTGGATGTATTGAAAAGGCTTCAAAATTGCTTTGTAAAATATAGTGAAAGATGTTTCGCTAAAGAAATAATGGTTTTTGCAAAGTGCTAGCATTTTCAGTGTGCACTGGAGGCAAATTCCGCACTGCTGAGTATTGCTTGGGCAGATAAGGAAAGGCGCCGCAGCCAAAACGATTCAGCAAAGTTTCTAAATGCCAAAAATCATTGATTTAAAGAGCCAGAAATGTAATCCTTTTACATTTTATTTAAACTAGGTCATAGAGCTGTTCAGGAGAAAATCTTGAGAGAATCTTTAAGGAAGTTCTGCTAAACAAAGAAGGTAGTGCAGTCACCTGAAACAAATAATATGCTCATTAATGCTTTGTGGGTATGAGCTTTTTCAGCAGGGTAATGTAATTTTTCATTCTGGACTTTCTATTCAAGAAGCAAACCCCAATTCACTCTGCAAAGAAACTCATTAAAGCAAGTGGCAGCACAACACTGCGAATAATAACAGCTTATATTTTCATGTGTCTGTGTCACAATGTCTTAAATATAAACTAAGGTGCTTCTATTAATTCAAACATTATTTAATATTTTTACATATAATTTTTTCTCTGATTGGGTTTTGTCAAGTAGTCCCTCCATGTAAATTATAGCATTCTTTGAAGAAAGTTTGGCAACTTACTTATAATTAGATGAAAAAAAAACCCAAATAATTGAAATCTTGTTATCGTGCCTATTAAATAATTAAGAAAAAACTATGCTAATTGACAGATTAGTTAGCTTGAATGGTTTCTCTGGAAAAAACACTCCTGTTAGCTTTCCATACCAAGCATAACTGAGTTTATGTGAGTGTCTGAGGACAAAATTTTTGAGGTACTTAGAACAAGTAGCATGAGCTAAAAAAAATAACACGTTGTGCAACTTATGGGTATGATAAAACACATCATGGTTGCTGCTTAGTGTCACAAGGCAAAGTTAGATCCTGAAATTTCTAATTATATGTTGGATCATAGCTTAAAGCCTTCAGGGATCTTTTATAATTTATGTGGTATATATGGGCTTTACACTTATAAGTGAAAGCTTTGTTCAGCTTGGAGCCTGGAAGGATGGGGTGTTTGAACTGCTGTGTTCAAAGGTTTGTTTGCCTTCATTATGAATCCTCTTATTTTCAAATGCCTAGGATTTTTATAGCTCCTATAGTCTTCTTATTTTAATAATTGACTTGTTTCTTTATCTTCGATTATTTTAAACATTGACAGATTGTTTTACTTTTTAGAGAGGCTACGTTTCTTAGGAATTTCCCTTTCTCAGAAGTTCCTTACTTAAAATTTCTAAATGTTACTTCCTATGCTTAGTAATTCAGCAACAATTGGAAGCAGAGTCCTAGTTCATGAACCATCACTTAACTGAAGTAGTCTTGAAAAACCTCAGGCACTAAGAGGAATAGATTTTCTGCAACAGGGAAAACAAAATACTTCTATGTGTTGCTGCCTCTTAGGATATTTGATCATGGTTTTGTACAAGAGGCCCTAAAGTTATTCCTGTGTTTGATAGAATACATAAAAGGTGATAATGAAAGGAGTATTGCACTTGCAAAATAAAATTTACATTAGTAAATTTCATAAGAGGGAGCCTCTCTGTTGGTAAAATTGCTCTCTTCTGCAGTCCTCCAAATTCCACAAATCAGATGTGGTTATAAATTTCACAGGGAGAGGAGGGCATGGCAGAACTGTGTACATCTCTTTTGACAACAGATTTGACTGTGTATGTACATATACATTAAATAAAAATATTTAGCCTCTCTTTCTAAAATTTTCCTTCAGCACATCAAACATTTGCATCTCTGTGCTGAAGACTCTATTTAGGAATGTAAGTTCAGTCCAGTCTGGAGAAGTCCGCCTACTGTGTGCTGCTTTGCAGCTTGGCGTCTGCAGAACTTGAGTGCAGCTTGAGCTGTATGGCTCTCCGCAGCTCTTTGTGTGAATTACATGGGCAGAAATGCTGAGCCTTCATTAGAGATCTGATCTTACTGCAGCAAATGAGTGTTAAACTGTGCAGGCACTGTGCTTAAAAATATTCACATGCACTGATCTTCCTTGAAGACTAGTGAATGAATCATGATCTGTTAGAAAAATGTGATAACCAAAAATAAAACAGAAAATCCTGAGCTCCTATCTCTTATGAAAAATATCTCCTTTCACAGTAAACCGTACACACTGAATTTAAAAAGCTGATTGATCTATCTGCCTGCAGCCTGCCTGCCTACTACATTGTAAATTACATATAAAAATCCTGCCAGCTTTTATATGCACCATTTTCTTAGCCCTAGATAGGAAGAAAGGGTGGGGGGGGGGTGGGGGTGGGAAATGGAACAGGGCAGTTATGGCCAAGTCAGTGTTAGTGAAATCATAACTTTTATAAACAGGTTTTATAAATAGGTTTCTACTTTTTATTTAGGTTCCATAGTAATGTAGTCTTTAAAAGACATTGTATAATATTTTACTGAAAATAGCTCAATTTTTGTGACAGTGACATGAAAAGAAATCAGGTATTTAGACGATCATAGCGGTCATCTTCAAAGTAAGTGATATCAAAAGATTTTGCATATCAGTCCTACCTTTAAGCAGTAGTTAGTTTTCTTCTGTTTCCTGCATTAACTCATTTTGTGTGTTAAGCACTTTAAATATTACGTAATATCCCCTGCTTCTGCTTTTTTATTTGTAAAAGACCTTTCTGTGGTATAAAAAAGTTATCTACAAGAATCTTTATCTTGCACATAAGCACTTGTACTACAGATCATATGACAGTAAATTTATTCCTATTGTTTAAATTGAGGAGGAAATGTTGTAGCCTGACCATTGCATGAAGTGGTCTAAACTCAGATTTTGTGGGGGTGTAGTCCTGGCTTTGTCATTGATAGTCTGTGTAGCTAAAATTAAGTAAACCAACAGAGGCTACTTGGAGGATAATTCTGAAAGAATGGATGAGAACCTCAGATATGCTTGGATTTTGACTGGACAAGGCCTAGAGCAGTCTGCTATAGCTGGAGCTACTTGGGGTGGGGTTTGGAACAGAAATGCCATCCAGCCTGATTTACCCTTTGGTTCATGAAAGCTGTGTGTAAGAGAGAGACAGTAATTTTCACTTGGCATTTAGTTATGTTTTGGATTGATGGTGATTTTCAAATAAAATAACATTGTACAGAAAAAAACCCAATGTTGTTATGCCTTCTAAATATGTAAGACAGGGGTTTTATCATTCTTTTATTCCTTTTACATCCAAGTACAAAGGACAGCTGACTGTCATGAGCGTTCAGCTGGAATCACTAAAGACAGGCAAAGAGGACACAGGATTAAGTTAACCTGAGAGATGGTGATTACAAACTTGTTAAGATGCCTGATTTTGTAATATATCTGCTACATGTATAATTTTCTTATGAACAAAGCAAAGTGATCTATGTGGATCCCATTGTCTTTTCATTTAGCTAAACACGTCATGATAGTAGTTTCCCTTTGAAAAAGCATAGCTATGCTGTGTATATATATGGTATAGATAAAAGCACTTGTTGAGTATCGTCAGCACTGTTTTAGGTGTCACAGATGTTTCTAAGATTTCCATTGGCTTTTATCTGCAACTGGTTTTTGATTACCAGTGTCTGCCCAACTGGGAGGTGATGGAATCTGTAAGCATAGATGTAACACGGTACAGAGTTAAAATATAGTTCAGAGATGGAAACTTAAAGCTACTGAGCATGGGCTAATGCCCTTCGTAGTTTTCATGCTGTGGGGGAAAAAAAATCACAGAAAAATAAAATGTCCTTGTTTAGTGAGCAAGCAGAAGGATTCAAAGAAGTAATTATTTGCTATTAGTCGTAAGCACCATATCAGTCTCTAGGTGCTTAGAAGTGATGGGAAGAAAATCCTGGGTGACGACAGTGAAGGCACCATGCACAGGTCACCTGCCACAAGTTCTCTGGGTGGCCTTGGGCATCTCATTCAAGGTTTCTGTGCCTCTCATGTAAAGCCCTTTGAAATGTAGCAGTAAAAAACCCCACTGTTTCAAAGGTATGATGACTGCTACTGATAGTCACACACGCTCACTGCTGCTGTTGTACTAACCAAGTTAGGCTGGTTATGAAGGCAAGTAGGATGTGAGAGCAAGGCTGTATGTGCTAAATATGTTTTTTCATGTCTTTTTGATATATGAATAATAATAGATGCGTGGGATAACTTTTGGCTTGGCTTTTATGTATGGATTTATTAAGAGAAATCGTTGCCTTATTCTTCCTAAGTATTTGTTTGCTTTGATATTATTGGCCTTACTTGCATGTTATTCTGAAATTAAAAATAACATTATTCTAGTATAAAATATTTTATTTCACTTTTTCATAATTTTACCTGTCACAGATTCATTTCATTCCTGGACTATATTCCCAGACTTTGAGCTGGCATAGTCACTCTGATCAGTACATAGATGATGAATACAAAAATCCTTGAAAGACGCCATAGAGTAGACAAAACCAGTCATATTATTTCCAGCTGTTGTTCTTCTGAAACCCAGCGGTGGAGGGAAAGGGAGAATTGGTGTTTTACAGTGTTAGAAGAAAAAAATGATCATAGGAGAAATGCCACTTTTCAGGTGTTAGACTTAAATGAAAGAAATAACACCATTACATGTAAGTAAATACATAATTAAATTTAAACACAAATAGCAAGTGGCTCATTTTTAGCCTAGTGCAATATAACCTGTTATTTCATTTTACATAGGAGGAAGATTTCTGTTTTAATTTCTTAATGAAGTCTTATACTTGCTGAGAGATTTTTGCTTTAAAGTTATGAGTAAGCTATAAAGCACCTTAAAAACCTCTTCCAGATAACTGATCTTCTGAGAATAATTATTTTTTATGTGCAGAAACAAGATTCTTTTTGTGTGAGTTTACAGCAATATAATTCAAAACTCCTGGCAGTTTCTCACTGTTGGTCCCTGACCAAGACCGTTATATTTTAGCATGTACCCAATTTCTCTCTGAGGGGGTGACAGTTGTTTTAGAGGCAGCACTCCTCAAAGAGATGAGTTGTAGGCTGAGAGTTCCTATCTTGGCACCAGTGGTATAACACCATGTTAAAAAGGGTAACTTAACAGTAGTATTTCAGTCCCTGTTAGTAGGAATTCACCCTCATGTTGCACGTATGATCAGAGAGGTGATGTTCTGAAATGTCAGCATGAAGTTATACATTTTTGGGAATGAAAGGAAGGGAAAAATGTGGTACAAATGAAACTAGAGATACTCACTGGTCTGAAGCCAAGTGCTTCCTGCATCTCATCATTGCCCCATTAGTTTAAAAACTTGTAAATGTCCAGGTCAGTTTATTTTGATGGTTCCATGTTCTGGAAAGCCTAATGTAAAAAGGGCTTCTGGTGCGATGGTACAGCCGCACACCTCTTTCATTGCTGATGGCAGGCAGCAATAGTTTGCCGATCTCTGTGTATTCAATGGACAAATGTCAAACTGAGATCGTAATACTATTAATTTGTGATGCAGCTTTCTCCATCTTTCTAAATCACCTACAATCCATTTGCATTGAACACATAGCTCTGGCAATAGTAATCATAATGTTTATAATGGCCTCTCTTAAACTGAGATTTATTTTTCCCCTTAGTTTCCAGGAATACTTTCTATCCTGTTCTCATTGCTTCTGGTAAAGATAAATACAATGCAGAGGGAGGATCATATTCTTGATTTTGTGTCTGTCTTTCCATCTAAGGGACATTTGTATCTAAGTGTAATTTGTATTGCTTGCTGGAATAGATACTGGAATCATTATTTTAAATAAGTTTAGATGCTAATAATAATAGTGCTAATGCTTGCTCAGAGAAATGCTTTCTTCCCCCTAATGTTCTGTGTGGGTTGACTGAAAATCGCTTAGCTATACTTAATCTTCTTGGCCCATTTCTATGACTTTTTTCCCTTCACGGAATGAGGGATATGGTGTGTACTAGGATGATATTCTTGCATGTAGGAGAAAAGGCAAACTGATTCTGCAATACAGACATGGTGGTCTGAGTTCCTAAATATAGACAGCTATTCTGAATACCTTTGAGTTTGAATACAGAATGTACAACACAATTAATAGAGCTGAGTTCAGACAGCTTCACTGTACCTTATAAAATCTTTACTTTCTAATGTAAGTTTGTTATGGTGGTTCCAAAAACACAGGATCACAAAATCACTAATTACCTTTGACTGATTTGGATTCACCATGTGATACTAGATTTTCAAATTCACAGGATGTTCCAAGTACACCAAAAAGAAAGGGTGTAGTTTCGTGTATTAGATGAGGTGTTACTGGGAGCTTTATAGCAACTCGTAGGACTAGTAGTGAAGAACTCTTCACTACTTTATTTTAGGAGATTTTTAGGGAGATTTAGTTTTATTTTAGGAGATTTTTGTTGTAATTGCATCTTGAAATGGTGTGTTTCCATTTCCTTGCGTTTGTTTTCTACAACAATCTTTATATTATTTTTCTTTCTTACTAAAATGTTTTGGTTGCTGTTCTTCAGGTGTGGAATAAAGATAAGGGCAGACTATAAGCATGGTTTTATTTAGTCTGAATTAGCTTTTAAAAATTGACTCCTTGCATCTTTATTTCTGTTTCTCAAAATGCATTACATATTTTTATTGGGCTACTAGTATGCTAATGGGAAAGGTAAGGTTTTATTAAAGGAAAGACATTGAGAGAAATCTTTCCTACATGTAGGAATATATTTGATTTTTTTTGATAGGTATTTGCTAAGGGAAGGAGGAGGAAGAGGCATTAGGTCTTATCTGTGCAATTTCTAATGGTAAAATCTCTTTTGTCTGGGGGATGATCTCTTTCTTGGAGGTTTTTTTTGTCTCCTTATTAACAAGAAAGCATATTTTTTTTTCTGAATTGAAATGATTGTAAAAAACTAATTCATGAGTGCTGTGATGTGTCATATGGGTAGTCGAGTTAGAGGCTCCAGCTACAGAACTGTCAAAATCATTCTTTTTAAAAAAAAAAAAAAAAAAAAGTGGGAGCTTCTCTCTAAAAGTTCTTTTTCGAAAGACAACCAGTTTTAAAAGGATTTTTTCGAGGAACTTCTGACACCTTCTTAGGTAATTCACACTTAGAGAAAGTAAGTGGGAAATCCAAATCTCTTTGCAACCGACTTGGAAATGATGCCATATGTCTTAATCTTGAGATTATACAAGTTTTAAAAAAAGAGGAGGAGGGAAAAAAAATAAAGAAATAAATCCAGCCTCCAGCTTTCAACTGCCACATTCTTCAACCAGACAGTTCTGGGATCTGTTACATCAAATCTCCATACACCACACTTCCCAACTTGTGAATTGATAGGTGATACAGCTTCCTGTGGTGATATTTAAGTTTACCATGGGAACAGCTAAATCAGTGACAGCACCAATAAGGAAGCACTGAATATATTTTTTTCAACTTACAGCCAGCTGACTTTCACATCCTTATTCAGCAACCTGATAAGGCTATGTTAAAATGAATTATGTAGTGTTAGAATGTGAGCAGGGGTGCTTGGGAAGCCAAACAGGACAGAAAGGGTTTGAGATCATGAGCTGTGACTTGATTTTTTTTAAGAAAGGCTTTTTTTAAAGTGTCTGCAATCTCTTGATGTGTTAATAAACAAAACAATAAATGGAATGAAGTTTCAAAAGTTAGTATTTTACAACTGCTAGAACATTTTGCATCCTTACAGTTTGGACATAGGCAATCAAGGTTTCTTTTTTTATCTCTACTGTAAGTAAATAGAGCCAGATTCTGCTTGATTTTATATGTCTGTGTCTGTTGTCTGGCATAACTGTAGAGCTGTAACGAAGGATAGCTCTTATCCTCATGTGACTATGCACATATAGCATTAAGATGTACAAATAGTTGTCCTTTCTGCTGCAGGCAGTCTCCTTGTCATTCCCTTGGCTCTCCACAGATTTTGCTTGGACCCCAATATCCTCATGCTGTGCACAGGTTTCCAGATGACTTTTCTGCTGTCAGTGGCAGGAGAACTTACCTGATGCCTTAGAACAGCCAAAGGTAGTACCGCTGGTGTGATAACTGGGTCAGTGCTGAGTGGAAAACAGACCACTGGAATAATAAGAGGAAAATTAAATCAGCAGTCTTCCAAGAATTGTTTTGTCTGTTTTCATTGTCTGATTTAATTTCTGGACTGAATAGGGAGAAAGTTGTTTGGATCTTGAAGTAGCTTTTTATTTGATCTTTGTGCTGAGTTTCATTTTCTCTTTCAGTATAGAGATGCATAGCCCAAAGTTTAATAATTTTTTTTCTTAGAAGACTTAGGGTTTTAAGAAATGTTAGAAGCAGATTTTCTCCCACATTAACATTGATTAATTTTTGTATAGAGTCTTCATGTATATTTTGTAAGTCAACCTTCAGTGAGTGCTGTGGGGATTTGTTGGTACTGAACCGTTTTTAGTCTTGGGAAGTAACAAAAGGTGATTTGCTGAAGGAGAAAAGTATCAGTTAGTCTAGAGTAATGTAATAGGATGCAATATGTTACTTAACTTGCTAAGCTGGCTTTCTCTACCTGTTCTACAGAAAAAAAGTTTGAATTAGCTTTAACTATTATGTATCTGAAGAAAACAATAGCAGTTCTAAAGCAACTTCTATTTTTTTCATGTTTCAGTGAAGTTGGTTGGCTCAGTATCTTTGGGAAAACCTTAACGAGTCTAACATTTTCTTTAGGGATGAGAATATCCATTTCTTAGAGCACTGCAAGGCAATGTATCTTCTTATATATGAGTTTTCTGTAATAGGGAGGGTGAACTTTTCTTTATATGGGTAGAAAGGTAATCAATTTACCAATTCACAATAATCCTAAACTCAGATTGACCTTGGAGCTTGTTCCTTTGACTGATGTGAGCTGCATTGCTCACAGTTTGTTTTACAGGGAGGAAAAGGAGTATTCTCTGTTGTGTTCTCTTGCATTCGCCCTAGGTTCACTTTCATTCCTCCCTCTCCTTTCTTTCATGTCCAGTTTCTTTCTCCAAAGTGAGAGGATTATAACTGTCATGATTCCATTTTGGTCTTTTTTTGGGTTTTTTCCCCTCAATTCCCAAAGTAAGGCACCTCATCATCCAGCATCCCGCCTTTCCCACTTGCCAGCTGCTTCCATCAGTAAGTTCTTAAGCATTCTTGAATATTACATCAATTTTAGAGAACTATGAAAACCAAAATACATCTCAATCAACACATCTGTTGGCCCTTCAAAGGCTATTTGCCAATTCTTTTCCTCTGTGAGTATACTTTTTATTAGAGACTTAATCTGCTATAGGACAGGAAAAAATGCTGGGGTCCCACTGGATTACTTCAAGCTGTTGATGCTTAGAAACTTTTCTGGAATTTTGACTCAGTTGAAAATTAGGTGTCCAGTTATGCTTCTTTTTATAAACCAGGAGCACTTTTCATTTCATGTTAAAGCTTGAGCCACATACTCACTGAATCACTAAAAATGTGGAAGACACTGATATATCTGTCTTACCAAAGGCTGGAGAATTGGGACTAAATATGTGAACACTGGGAGCAGGAAGTTTGGAATATCAGGAAGGTAGAAAAAGGTATGAACAAGTAAGTTTTTGTAACTTTTTTTAAACACAGAGCCTTGACTTCTACCTGTATGTGTCTTAAACAGTAGGACAAAAAGTTTGATGAGCTGTAGTGGGTTGACCCTGGCTGGATGCCAGGTGCCCACCAAGCTGTTCTATCACTTCCCTCCTGAGCTGGACAGAGGGAGAAAAATATGACAAAAGGTTGAGATGAGAAGGACAGGGAGATCACCTGCTCCAGTGCGGGCTTCTCTCTCCAAGGGATCACAGGTTCTGCCAGGAGCCTGCTCCAGTGTGGGCTTCCTGCAGGATCACAGCCTCCTTCAGATACATCCATGTGCTCCAGAGTGGGGTCCTCCATGGGCTGCAGGTGGATATCTGCTCCACCTCATGGGGTGCAGGGGAATCCCTGCTCTGGCCTCGAGCACCTCCTTCCCCTCCTTCTTCAGCGACCTTGGTGTCTGCAGAGGTGTTTCTCTTGCATATATTCACTCCTCTCTTCTGGCTGCTATTACACAGAGGGGTTTTTTCCGCTTAACTGTGTTATCACAGAGGTGCAACGACTGTCACAGATGGGCTCAGCCTTGGCCAGCAGCAGGTCCATCTTGGAGCCAGCTGGCATTGGCTCTGCCAGACACATGGAAGCTTCTAGCAGATTCTCACAGAAGCCACCCCTGCAGCCCCCCTGCTACCAAAACCTTGCCACGCAACCCCCATACTAATTTGGAGTCGTGTCCAGTGTACAGAGACAAGTAAGAATTTCCATAATAAAGTTGGGGAGTGTCCTCCACTAGGAACGTTTTGGGGTTTTCAGTCTTTAGATGCGTTCATGTCACATTTTCCAAGCTTTTCTCCATAACCTGAGGGCTACATAGCTGTTGGTTGTTTTAACAAGAGCCAGGGTTCTCATGTAATTATATATTTCAGCTACCACACTATGCAAAACATCAAATGCTGCAAAAAGTCAAATGCTTCAAAACTTTGCTTGGAGTCATAAGAAGCAGGAGAGAGATCCATTTACTCTTCTTTTGCTTGAAGACCTGCAAAAGAAAAAATCAGCAGTACGTTTATAACTGGCAATCCAGTATTGCAAATTAAAGCTGGTAGCAAATGCTGCTCTGTTTTTTTATTATGTAGAGTTTGGACAGTAAAATAACCTGTATGTTATAATCCAAAAGCAAATAAGAAGCGTTAAAACTTTGCTTACTTAATCATGTCACTGAGATATACTTCTACCCATGATAGGTCATGAGGGTGGTCATCTCCCTGTCCCTATCATGTGTCAGTCCCCCCCCAGTAAAAACTTATATAATACATTCAGGCTCTCCTGACAACAAGCAAACTCGCTATTTGCAATTACCTCATGATGCTTTGCCCATAAACCTGGCAGGGAGAAAGAACATAGTGTTTAGCACATTTCCATTTTTACCACCCAATAGATGGTAACATCTAGCAGGACAGGTAAGTAGTGCTTTAAATATTGGAAGATTTCCATTTAAATCCATGACACGGTGAATGTGCTCTTTCATATAGCCATATCCAGAAATGCTTTGCTAAATTGGGGGTTTCAAGTAGTACACTGATAATAAATCATATGAGTACTTCAGGATTTACATAATGTATCTATTACTGTTCTCTGAATGGAAATTAGTAATATTATATTTAATGTTGAAAGACATAGATGGGAGAGTTGCTTTAATAGCACTACTTGTGAGTCAGAGACGTTCTTAATTAAGCTTTTGTTGTGTGCGTGTGTGTGGGTATCAGAAAAAGAAAAATTCCTCCCACGTTTGCAAGAAAGACTATGGAAAGAGGGAATAAGTTCTTTTGCTGCTGATTTTTGTCTCTTACAAATGAATGCAAGAACTGCCCACTTAGGAAATGGGCAAGATGAGAATGTTGGTAGAGGGTGACAGGATTGTCATAATACGGCCCTTAGTAAAAGATACAAACCAGAAAGAGCAGTGACATGTTGGAACACCAGTGAAAGTGTGTTATGAGTTATATATTGGGCCAAAAAGGGAAAAGTAGTGACAGGTGTTATTTATTGGTGGCAGCTGCCTTGGAGAACACTCCTTTATAAGGTGATGCGCAACACCAACGTCTTTCACTTGTTTTATTCAGTTCAACAGTAGAGTTGTGAAAAACTTAAAGTCTAAAGGTTTATTACATATAGACTCCTACACTCAACATCCAAGAAAGCAAAAATTATCTGTGCAGTTCAAATGAGGACCCACTGTTTTACCTTTTGGGTGTCCTGCAGGCCCCGTGGCAGAGCAAAGGTATATCGTGCTTTTAGCTTGCAGAATCAATTTATAAAAGATGTAAGTGGTGAAAAAAAAGGAGAAACATTATTAAAGCTGCTTGCGTTATGTTAGAAAGCTAGATCTTTCTGTTAGGCTGCCTGGCTGTTGTCCATGAGGTGGCTCTTAGGGTTTCTTTGGTGCCAACCCAGGGCCTCAAGTTGCTGTAGTGGGGCTGTCTGGGAGCATGTTTCAATGACAAACCAATTTCCAGCCATTCATGCAGAGTGGTCCAAAGTTTCACCAGATTTGGCTTCCTGACTAGGTGGAGAGCTGGCACAGAGGAGTTCAAGTACCAATAGCAACCAGCTGCTTGATTCTAATGTGTATCAAGATACTATGGTGCGTTCTCTAACTCAAAAAATTACCAAGAATATGTCGTAAGAACAAGAAATAATTTAACACTGGCTAGATACAGTTTCTATAGAAAACTGTATCAACTTACTTCAGAAAGTACTTCAGAGCCTTTTACATTACTTTGAAATAATAATAAAAATAGTTTGCTTTCTTATTTCACTATTGAAAGGTTTCTTTCCCAATACTTAATAGAGTTTTTAATAGTATTGTAAGTTATTGGCCTAAGCAGACAAAGTTACTGTTGGTACAGTGAGATAACAGATATAAGGCATCCTGAAACTATTTGGCAGACAGTGGTAATGAAGATGATTGTCTCACTTGTTATTTGTAGTAACAAGTCCTACTGCTCGGGGTCAAATCTTTTTCTGTTTATCAGAACTATTACACTCTCATCAGTGGGTTTATCTGCATGAAGGTACGGCTACTTTGTGCCTTACTACTTCAGTACTGTTGGAGGGAAGTATCTTCCAAATTTTTACAGCCTTTATTTTAATTTGTTGAAAAATATAATTGCCATTATCTGAAAGTATAAGAAAAAAGTCTGTAAATAAAATATTAATATATCAGTGTTACTCTGCCCGCTCTTAACTCCCTCTGGCCTTCCTGAGCATTTCTTGAGCAAAGTACTGAGGATTCAGTGCTTTTTAATTTATACTAAAATCAGTCAGACTAATGGGAAGGATTCTTCCTACTTGGAAGGAAGGAGCAGCTATGGAATCTTCTCTGGCTTTCTCGGTTATTATATAGGCACTGTGTGAGGCTCTTGGATCATAAGCAGTTCTGCAGTGGACTCCCTCTGCCCTGTGGATGATACAGGCAAGTAGTTAGTACTTTACTGAGAAACAAATGAAAAAAAAAAATTATAAGGCAAAGAGAGTCACTTTTCCAAAGTAAATTTACTCAAGTTTGTGTGCTTCCCATATCTGAAATGGTGACACCTCAGAATAGTGTCTTTCCCAATTGTAGGTAAGAAGATCTCACTGCCACTGTGAAGCACTCTGAAACCTGTATGTGTGTAATGTGTATCACAGGCTTAAGCTTTGAGAGGGGCATAACCATTATAGAACTATGTTTTGAAAGCCATCTTCTTTGAACTCTGTAGGTTATACACCATAGGTCCTTAATGTGGTTACATGGAATGATGAGATTTAATATGGAGACTGTGATACAAGTGAACTTTTTAACATGCATTTCTCAGCTTGAAACAAGTTGTCACTGTCAGGATGAGGATCTGGAAGTGGAATCAACAGGATGACGGTGAGGTTTAGTAGCTTCAAGGCAAAAAGTGGTTTTCATTCCCCTTTTTACCTTCAGATATCACTGCTTTTCTGCAGTTAGCATGTGACTGGGATATCCAGGGGGAGATGTTTAGTTCAAAGCAGGATCTGTCTTGCTGTGGCCTGAGAAGTACACAAAATTTCTACAGTCATCTTTTCTGTGGCATCTTGCTGTGTCTCTGGCTATCCCCAGCCCCTGGTCTTTTGCGTATTATACAACCAGATAATGATTGCCTTGCTACCGGTACTTCGGTAGTTTCTGTGCTGGCAAGAACTTGCTTTTCCAGGTTGTCATTCACTCATCCAGGGTAACTTAGTGCAAAAGGAATTTAGGTTGGCTATTAGCAAAACAGTCTGCTTGCCAGGGTCGTGAAACAAGATACACAAGTGTGTTGTGGCATTTCCCTCACTGGGGATTTTCAAGAACCATCAGAAAAATGGAAGCTGAGGATGCCAGAAGTACATGAGACCCTTCCTCACTGCAGGAGGCTGGGCTCCGGCATCTCCTAAGTGTCTGCCACTTATGCTTCTGTTATTCTATGGCAAAGGAACAGAGCTGGGGTTGAAAAAATATTTAAGAAACAACTCTTCTGAAAGACCAGAAACCCCAGTCATACAAGGTTCTGTTTCATTGTGCTCTATGGAGGTTTTGCTACAAATTTTTTATTAGAAAAAAACCTGCTGAACTTCTCTGATCTATCACGTTCTAAAATACTGTCATTCAGGATCTGTCTGGTTTAGTAGTTACCTCTGGGAAAAGGACTTTGTCCTGAAATTTTCACAATGCTTCTTTTCCTTCTTAGCATCACAACACCATTTCCTTTCCAGGAAGTGACAAAGGCCAGCATCTCAGGTGTTGACCCTGTAGAGAGGTCAGTTGAACCTGCAGATACTTTCATAGCCTGTAGCTCTGTGCTAAAATAAACATGCATGTGCACACTACTTTGAAAGTTCATCTTCCACAGCAGCCTTGACCATCATGTTTTATCAGATTTTCCTTCTTTTCTTGAAGACAGCCAAAGGGAGCATCACTATGAGCATGTGTCACCAGAGTATCGACCTCCACCACTAACACCACAAGTGGCTGGGCATGCTCTGAGGAGCACGCTGCAACCACATTGCAGGATATGTTTGCAGACTTGCAACAATAAGGGTAGGGAAATCCAGTCCTCAGACTTTTGATCTGATCATAGTTATAATAATGATGTATTATATTTCATATGTGGTTTCTTAATCCTAGAGATCATGTACTTTTTTTAGCTGTATAAGTAGTTGATTGAATAAGAGATATTGCACCTTGTTAACCTGTCAGAACTTAACACTATCAATACTAACACCAGGCTACTAATACTGCTCATTACTGACACTGTATCAACATGAACTGAATGTCACTGCCATGCATGAAATTAATATTCTGCCTGTAAGTTAATCATGTCAAGTTATGGAACAAAAATTGTTCTACATTTTGCAAATTATTATTTTGTATTACTAGTTATGACATGGGTTGAGCCATAACATTCTATGGAGTAAAATTTTTCTTCTGAAAAATAGCTTTAGTATTTACCATATGTATAATGCATTTCCACCTCTCTAATTTCAATTGCAGATTTATTGACATAAGGGCATTGTATTTAGAGCAAGGCTGTTTGTTCCTCCTGAAAGATAACACTGGAAGACCAAAATAACCTTAGTTAGCATTGATTTTTATTTTTTTTCAACCTGTTGTCTGTGATATCTCCTTTCCAACTGAAAAAGCTCTAAATTCTGCCTTGTGGAAAATGTCTTGGAAGCTGAAATTTTATTTCAAAAACCTTGACATGTGAAGTTGACGTTTCAGAAAACCTGTCATAGAGCAGTAACTTCCCTGTGTTATTTCTAGCAATATACCTTCTTTTGCCAAATAAAATGTAGTGTGAAAATTGTAGTTACAAGTTCTTTATTTCAGGAATATCGTATTTCTTAAAATCATTAAAGTTAAGTGCCACCAATAAGTAGAGAGGAACTAGGAGGAATCTGTCTCTGATTTGCTTACTTTGTGGATCTGACAGCTGTTTATCTGTAGGAATTGCTACACTCACACTCCAAGATGAGGTCAGTACTCGACATCAGTGTGAGCCCCCAGGGGTCTAAACAATAGGCGTAGCACCCTATGTTTATGTCCATCCCCTACCAGTTGTCCAATCAACAGTTCCTATAAAACAGAAATCTGTTCATTAAACATTAGATTTATTACAACATGCTGTATGATCGTCTGAAGACGACCACATGTAATCCATGTTTAGTACCTTAAGCTTGTGTAAATTGTCACTAATTCTGCTGGCACTGTGCAGATAGAGAGCAGAAACTTGTGAGGGCTCATCTTGAAGGCTTTCTTAAGGAAAGTCTCTCAGTCATTTGAAGGAGAATTTTGCCTGAACACATGTGGGAACCAAGCCTCACTCGCCCCAGCCCCGGCTGCAGCAGACCAAATGGGCTGCAGCAGGGGCAGCAATGGTACTTCAACCGGTTGCTTCAGGTACCAGGCTCAACACTCCTGGTTTTGAACATGGTCCAAATTATTTTTCAGCCAGCAAGGTTGGGACATTTCTGAAAACTAAATTGGATTTCTCTGTGTGCTGAAATTGCAGTCAGACCTTCAGTATCTATGAGACTCTTAAGTACTTCTGGACTTTATGTTCTCCTTTATTAAGTGAATTGAATGTGAAAGTATTTCCATTTGAAAGGATGTGCGGAGTTACTGTTGTCCCTTCAGCTTTGAGTGAGCTAATGAATGTGTTCATAGTAATAATGTTTGTTTTTTTTCTGAAAAAAAGGAAAGTAAAACAAGCCCTGAAACAAAAGTGTGTGTCTGTCACAACCTCAATCACTTTTATCTGTTTGCATGTCAAGGGAAGTCTTTAAATACGTATAGTCAGAATCTGTCTTTTAGACAAGAATTTAAGCATTTAAAGATAAGCACGTGTTTGAAGGCAAATAAATCGAGCCTGAACCCATGCTACAAAGCCTCCCACCATATTTGGGCTTGATATATTTTAAAATGCAATTTAGCCTTCAATGCATTCAGTAAATAACTCATGTTAACAGATATGACTTGTCAAGACACCTATCTCTTTTAAAACTCACCCATTCTGTGAACATTTTTTTGTTTCTTTAGTAACACTCATCATCTTTGCTTTCTTTAACAATATAGTGTTATCTAAGGATCTGATTCTTCTAGTAAACAAGAAATTTTCTGACGGCTTTCCTAAGGAGAGCAGATTCGAGATATAGTAAGCAAAACGTGTGTGTTTATTCCTTGCTAAAGAAATAGTCTGGAAATACTATACTTCTAGAAAAATATGTAAAAAATTGCATGTTCTTTCTATGACTTGGGTAAACTATCCAATTAATTTCTGTGTTCATCAGTAACAACTTTATGAAATTATGCTGTATCATTTACTTTGCGATTCTTTATCTCAGAGTTGCCAATTTAGTTTGTGGCTTGTGTTACTTCTAAGCAAGGCTTTTCTAAAAAGGAAGGACATAGAAATGTAAATATATATGGGTGTTTAGCTTGCCTTTTTTTTTTTTTTTTTTTTTTTTTTTTAAAGATTAAAGCATTAAAAGCAAAATCCTGTAACAGTTTCTGCCTGGAGAAATCTTGATGACTATGTATATACTTCTACTGTAGAGGCCCAAAATAGAGCTTGGGAAATAATCCTTTGAGACCTAATTTTGATGCATGATGATCTGGTTACACTCCATCCTGAAACCTGAGGAGTCCTGGACATTGCTCTTGCCCCTTCTTGCTTTCTGACATAACTTTAGGCAAATTTCCTCTCCTCCCTCAATATCCTTCCTCTGTTTAGATGTTCTGTAGTGCTAAAACAAAAGCTCTATTTCAGTATGTACATACTGGTCAAAGTGGTCAGGTTTAAATATGGTACAAAAGCTTTTAATTTTAATCTTCAGCAATAAAACAGTATTCCTTTGCATTTGTTGTTCAGTTAGGCTCTGTTGTCATTATTAAGGGTTGGTGTTAAACCAGATGGTTTTTTCTGGATGCTGGATGTAGTTACAGATGACAGCAACGTGAAGACAACCAAGAGATGCCTGGAATGAAAAGCTCTTTGTGCCAGAACTGCCCTGGAGGTGTCAGTGTTCTGTTGCGTGGGGTTACCTGACAGCTACACTGATTGCTGCGTGTGTTACTGTTGTACATGGCTTCCAGTATGGCTTTGATGGGGCAGCAGCCATTTAACTAAAACATTAAAACATCTTATTTATCTTTTTTATCCCCCAAACATTATCACTGTTCAATGCCAATCCCCTCCAGATTAAGTGTCCAGCGTGTTCCCTTTTAGGAGTAAGCATTCTGAACAATAATAAATGCTGTGAAACCTCTCTGTTTGTATAATCTCTCCCCCCTTTTCTGCCATATTTTTTTCCAACATTTTGTTTGTTGTCAGATTTCTGTAAGTACTTGCAACATAGAGGATATGAAATGGAAATGGCACGTTTTGCTATGCAGGATAATTTTGTCTGTTGCTATTAGTGCTCCACAGTGAACCTTTCTCATTTATGCTGAAACTATTTCAGTATGAAACGAGACCTGACATGGTTGAGCCTTTATTTGGTGTACAGGATCTTTCTCCTCCAGTCTTGCCCTCTTTGAGGGTTACTGAACATTTTGTCACTTATGTATTTAATAGGCACTACACGATTAACAGTGTTAAATGTAGTTTCAGACAGTTCATTTAAACATCTGTTTTACTAGTATTGACGAATTTTGTGCAATTTCGCATGACAGATACTTTTGATTTTTATAACACTTCTCTGAGAGCTTGGACTTAAGCCTGCAAATCTTTTCAGTCTTTGAAATTGTAGGCAATATGTTTGTATGTATGTATATTTGTATGTAGTCTATGAAAGCAATTATATACTATTGTTTTCCAAATAACTCAGAGTTACTCTTGGCTGCAATGAAAAGAAGTAGTCGTATTACTGGGAATAGTTTTGAGACAAAATTAGTTCTAAATTTGCCAGTTCTCAAGTACGATCATATAAAGCCTAAACTCAATGTGCTGCATTGACAATATTCTCCATAAACACTTGGAAATTATCGTGAGCCTTTCTTACTCCTTCTTTTGAAAATGCAAGTTTAAATAAATGCATTAAAAAGGATAAACTAAATAATATAAACAGCTGAAGGACTCGAAATAAAAACAGGGAACAGAATGTACCTTACACAAAGAAACAGCATTAACTGAGGAAATGATAACCCTGTGTGACTATTTAGTAGAAATACTGTGAGAAGAAGTTGTTGTTTATATTGGAATTTGCTTATAGGCTGGCTACGGCAAATCCACTTAATTTTGATTTGAACTCTTCTGCTAAGGATAGAAGTATCATGCACAGTATCCTAATAGTATTTTCTAGAATCTATTATATACCACAGTAAGACTTTTTATTTTTAAAATATATTTTAAAAGCCGATTTTGTTTGGGATGCTGATATTTTCTAAAGTATGTCTTGAAAACACTAGTTGGCTGTATCACACAAATGTTGGGGATTTTCTCAGGTACTCCCTGTTTTTTGATAGCATTTACTAATTGTTGCTTTTCTGCTTGCAAACAATGAGAGAAGTTTGGGGAGAGCAATGTAACTCCCTTTCTAAGTGGATGTCTTCAGACACTTAAATGAATGTCTCAAGTTTGGCTGTTCAGTATGAGATAAATGGATTTTAATTTAAACGTAAGACTATTGTCA
Source organism: Podargus strigoides (assembly GCA_028020825.1). Taxonomy (NCBI): domain Eukaryota; kingdom Metazoa; phylum Chordata; class Aves; order Caprimulgiformes; family Podargidae; genus Podargus; species Podargus strigoides. Next base: position 93,423,436 of record CM051619.1, on the reverse strand, counting down.
GTGCTAGTAGGAATGAGTGGTTCACAACTCTGGGTATGAGCCAGCACAGATGTGATCATCCGCTTCCAAGTCACCTGGTGGGAAAGTTACTGCCTGTTTTTATGCCCGTGGTCCACAACAGTGGTCTGAGTCGTGCAAGACATGGCAGTGTTTTGCTTTAGGACTGTGGAAAAGCGTTGCTTATGTGTTTTTGTTGGGTAACAGTGAAGAAGCTAGCTGAACTTAATGTAAACATCTGGAATATTGTGTCCAGTTCTGGGCCCCCCAGTTCAGGAGGGACAGGGAACTGCTTGAGAGACTCCAGCGCAGAGCCACAAAGATGATTAAGGGAGTGGAACATCTCCCTTATGAGGAAAGGCTGAGGGAGCTGGGTCTCTTTAGCTTAGAGAAGAGGAGACTGAGGGGTGACTTCATTAATGTATAAATATGTAAAGGGTGAGTGTCATGAGGATGGAGCCAGGCTCTTCTCAGTGACATCCAATGATAGGACAAGGTGCAACGGGTACAAGCTGGAACATAGGAGGTTCCACATAAATACGAGGAAGAACTTCTTCACATTGAGGGTAACAGAACACTGGCACAGGCTGCCCAGAGAGATTGTGGAGGCTCCTTCTCTGGAGACATTCAAAACCTGCCTGGATGCATTCCTGTGTGACCTGATTTAGGTATTCCTGCTCTGGCAGGGGGATTGGACTAGATGATCTTTTGAGGTCCCTTCCAATCCCTAACATTCTGTGATTCTGTGTGATTCTGTAAACTGAGTCTAAAGCTCATGGGTGAATTAATTTCTCTTGTGACTTGGTCTTCTTTGATATAAGGCTGGTGTCCAGTCATGCAGTGTAATGCCAGATGCTACTCCAACCCCCCTGAACAAGTACTGCTGCTGACTGATGAGGTGGGGACTCTAGGCAGGCTGTAATAGAGGTGAGGTAGAGACAGAGTCGGCACTGGGGAGTCACTCTCTTGGACATTGTTTTGCCAATTAGTAGGCCCAGTAAAAAGGACACAGCTAGCAGCAGACCAACAATCCAGTATGTAGGTTCTATTTCACGCAAAGGGGTCAGTATATAGAGGATTGCTGGGGGTACAAACAAGTCAGATAGATCACGAATAGTAGACATTGACCCCAGCGACCCCAGGAATGACACAATATTGCTCATAACAGATGGAACAAACAGAGACACGAGATAGCCCACAGAGCAAATGGGAGACAACCAGGAGAACAAGGTAGTTACATATGACAGAAGTAACCCCATGTTGCCTCCCCACAAAGCCCGCGTTTGAATGTGCCAGACGTGACTGGGACCCGGTTCCATGAGTGGTCAGGAGGTCCTTCCCCAACAGGAAACTCTGTGAAGTGCGTCCACTCCACACACAGACTCTCCAACCCTTCCTGCAAGTGGGCCCAGCTTTTATCCCCAAACAGGACACCTGGCACTTGTTATCAAAATGCAGGGCACCTGGGGCTTGTTTACCCAAGGGCTTTCCCTACAAGGCCGGCTGCACCCTGGAGGAAAGCCAAAAGGTAAACTCATCCCCTCCTCTTAAAGGGCCATGGGAACCACCCATATGTCAACCTTAATTCAGGGCTGGGGGTTCAGACCCCAGCACTTCAGACATGCAGATCATCTGTGCAGTTTGACACTAAAGCAGGATGCAGTGCATGGATCTGGCCATGTGCTGGTCTTTGGTGATAAATGTGGAACAGCAGACTGACAGGAGAGACGGTTTTGGGAGAACTGGCTAATGGACTTCCAACATTATCCAAGACAGACCAAGAAAATGACATTTCCTTGAGCTGTTTGAGAATCCTTGTCACACACAAAGGTCTTGTTTGTGTGGAAATTGTATCGATAATTGAGGCCTGCCATCTTATCTGATAATTTCATGATTGGTGTATTGGTTTTCCAGTCAGTGCATTTCTGAGAAAGACACTGGTTTATTGTTTTATTTTCACTATAAGTATTGTAAGTGAAAAATGGAATTTCATAAAAGTATTAAATATAGAACTGAAAGTAATACAGAAATTAGTTTTAAGACTTTGTTGATTTAAAAAAAAAAGTGTCATGATATTGTGTTTATCCAGTCAAAACAAGAAGAGGATTTTTATCTACTCTGTAAAATTACAGGTGCTTTATCTATGAAGAGTTACACTTAAGATGAAAAAAGGAGAAAAGTGGTATTGTAGGCTGATTATCATATCAAGTGTGAACTGCCAGAACATCTTGTTCGTTTCATATAAGCAGCTCTCCTTTTCCAGGAGAGTGGGATTTTAACTTTCTCACATATAGGCTGCATACTTTAGCAAATTCTACAATCTGGATGATAACCAAAAGAACAGTTCTGGTTTAATATAGAATTATTTCCTATAATAATAACTGTTAAAAGATTTCCATCAGCTTTGTAAAGTCAATAAATCATTCAGAATCTGGAAGGCTTGGTAGGATTTCCAACTATTTGTTAAATTTCTGTGCGGCTGTGGTATTTATTAGACATCAGTGTTTTTCTTAATATATAACAATAAACATAATTGACAACATAAAAATAAACACGATTGGTAACTATTTGGTACTTCTTATCTCTTTCTTGAAGGAGGACATAGAGCCATTGCTTTCTGATTGTTCTTTGGCATAAATAAAAGGGGTAGTATTGTATATAAGTCAATGTTTACTCAGAACTCACTTGGAACAGAAAAGTAATGCCATTCTTGGAATCCCACAGATGTGTCTTTTTAGGGTGAAAATCCACTCTGAGTATGAAATTTTCGTAAGATGTTAATGTGTAAGGACCTTAGGCTTTCTAGTGCATAAATGAATTGGCTAGCGTCATGAATTTTCCTCTTGCTGTGCAGTGAAAGCAACTGAAATCAATTCATGTGTCTGTGCTCTGTATTTTCCCAGGATATCCATCCATTGGCTTAATTTAAGACCCTTTTTCTAGGAATTCCTAAATCAGTACCTTTTCATTTTACAACCTGCAAAAATAGGGTTTATTTCAGTATTTGTAAAAGAATTTGAGGCCATTATAGATTTGAGTTGTTCTCAGACTTTTAATTTTCTTTATGTTATTGTAAATTACATGCTGTTGCTTGGAGAACTCATTCGTGTACAGAAGGGCTTGCAACAGATGAAATTTGGCAGGTTTAGGCCATAGTAATGATTTGGGGTAGCTGAAATTCAGAGAATGGCAAGTGTTAAATACATTTCCAAGTGTTATATGCATTGAAGTAGTGAGTGCACAGATTCAGTTGGCAATGGGTGACTGAATGTGATCCTCTCCAAATCTGATATTCCAGTTTGTAGAGACACAAGTGGCTCAAGAAATGCTTGTAAAATCTGTCTTTAACAACTGTATACTATTCTTCATTGCTAATTCATCCTCAGCCTTTGCTTAATGCATACAAAATTCTATGGAGGTGTTAGTGATACTTTTCAAAATAAAGACCCAATGCACTCTGGAGCATTTTTTCCAAAGCTTTCAATTCTGAAATATATCAACTTCATTTTTTACTTCCTCTACCATTAAATCTCACATACAGTTGAACAGAAATTGGTCAAGTGGAATAAATTCCTTCCCTGGAAGATTTTACTGAAAGTGTAGTAGTATCCAAGTGTATTAACAGACCCTGAAGCTCAGATCTTAATCAGGAATTCTACAAAGTAATCAGTTCTGGATGAAATTTTTGTTCTGCTTTATAGTATGTGTTTATACTCAGCTTTCTTGCACTTGTGTCAGCACTTTCTGAGTGCATAGGGACCAGGGGATGTTGAGAATTTTTGGTGGATTTTTTTTTCCCCTCCCTGAAGATCAAATGAGATGAGTGTCTGAGCTGTTTGGAAAATCTAACTGTGTAATTCCTGTTAAAGAGATTGTCAGCGTGCTTGGTAGTGATAAAATGCAGAAAAGATATTCCCAGTTTAGCATGAATTAACAGACAGAGGTTTAGAACAAATAGAAGTTCCTGTACCAGGCAATGAAAATCCTTGCACTTTAGTAATTGATGCTAAAAAAGAGAAAATTACCCACAACTTAGGGAAGTTCTCTAGCATTGCTAGGTAGAGAGGATTATTTTTGTTTTTGGAGAATATCTACTTAGGTATTGCATTTGAGTTTTTCCATATTTGTGTCTGATACAGCCAGTGCTTATTGTTTTTTTCCTCTGTTTCAGCACCCAAAGACAATGAAGAACGTGTGTTCCGGGAGCGTATGCGCCCCAGAAAGCGGCAGGGTGCTGTGCGACGCAGAGTACATCAGGTTAATGGACACAAGTTTATGGCCACCTATCTTAGACAACCAACATATTGTTCGCACTGCAGAGATTTTATATGGTATGACTTTGCTTTCATTGCAACTTTAAATTGAAGAGTTAATATACCCTTCTGTTTTGCTGAAGTATAAATGGCATTGAGTAGTAGGTTTTTTCATCTTCATTTTAATATTAAGCTGTCATCAGTTTTGCAGACAGTAAAAGACTGTTAAACTTCCATCGTGAATGTTAGAATTTGCTGGTTTTGTGTTTTTTCTCCTCTGAGCCACAAGGTTCAATCTTTTCCTGTCTAGTACACACTATAAATTCTAGGTAGACAGCCAGTGTCATGTTCTGTAGGTGCCTAAGTGTAGATATAGACGTAATATTAAACCTTTACATTTTTCCAAGATGACTGAATTCTTCTTTAGGTGCTTAAATATCACCATCTTCTTCCTAGGAAATGCCAAGCTCCTATACATCCTCCTGAAGTTAATGGACTATGGAAATATTAGACTGATAATAATGACTGATAATATAATAATGATAATATAATAATGATCCAGGGATTTGGATCATCAGTGTACAAAGTTTTTGTTATTTCAGTGTATGTCAAGAACACCCTCTTAGAAATTATTTACATTAGTTTTGAGTACTCTCAGTTTTCAGATAGGGAAAAGCGGTGGAGACATTCAGTTTTCAGTTATTTTTCAGCAGCTCCGTTGATGTTTTCTGAAGTTACCTAGAGATACTGATTTGCACTTTAATATACCTAAGGTCTGATGTGATCCATAATTAATATTAAGAGAGTATAATGAATCAGTCTTTTTTAATGTGAAACAATATGAATTGTACATGAACTCAACTGCATTCCTCTAAGAAATGTCTACAGGTTAGGCTTTAGGTTAGCTAAGATGATTTCAAGCAACAATATTGGCGAATGCGATCTTATGTCTCTTTAGAGGCCTGCTTGGTGACCATTTTACTGACTTGTGGCTTCCCTCTCTATGTACACTTTGGCTTTGCTTATTTTATTAGAGTAAATGTGTCCTTACTTTTGAATCCCTCCATGGCCTGTTGTCCTGCCTCTTACCTCTTAGCAGCTGAAATGTGGTTCCTACTTTGAACTGATCTCAGTCTAGGCATGCAGTTATCAGATGATTGGTTTATAAGAAGCTATTCTTTTAAACTTGTACATGTCCAGTAAAGAGAGGAAAAAATGTTTTTCATTTTTAAAAATATATATTCTTCATTTTCTAAAACACTGTTTTATTTTCAGGGGTGTAATAGGAAAACAGGGATACCAATGTCAAGGTAAGAGAAGATCTACAGGGGGACAGTTGGAATATATGTATTGTAATACATAAATAATAAGATATTTTCATCAAGTATTGTATATGTACAGTGTTAAGAATTTAGCACAAGGTGATCAGAGTAAGTTTTTCTTACCAAAGATACAGTGTTTACAGTAAGTTGCAGTAAGATGTTTCAAAACTGTTGGTCTTAGGCGACATATATGAGGTAGGGGGCACAGTTAACATCACTGAACAGCAGATCCTAGGTATCACTTGATGCCTTTCCAAAGAGGGAGACATATCTGAAGATGTTGGCTTCTTCGGTTTTCACTTCTTGCATTTTAAAATTGCCAATTCTTTATTCTGCTTAAGATTCTTGTTTAAAAATGCCAGGTAATTGCGAAGACTGCAATTAAATAGATGAGATAATTATAGGGGTCACCATTAGAGAAGGTTACAGCAAAGACTGCAGAAGTGCTTCGTTTTCAACTCCATTTTTCAACTTAATTTCTTGTGCTCTTAATTTTTTTATGCAGTCACCTCTTGGGACAGTGTTTTTCTACTTTTCATCTGACAAGTAGAAATAATCAAGTTAGTGATGATTTTTCAGTTAAAAAAAGACTCGATGGAATATCATTGTAAATAAATAAATAGATGCAAATAATAATTTTACATGCTATAATAAGAATTACTGTATTAACATACAGCAGAGGTTCCTTGAGTTCTCATTTTCTTCACCTAAAACTGACCAAATCTATAAGAAAATAAAATTCATTATTTCACTCTGAAGGTTTTTTTCTTCACTTAATGACCTTGAGTGCCACAGTACAACAGGCCTTTCAATTTTTATTCTTATCTGTCATATCTGCAAATGTTATTCATTGATTAAATAATCGGTATGAATATTGACAAAGCATTTTTGCCTCCTGAAACATTTTACTTTTATCAACTTATGATAATGTGTTACGTAAAGAATGTTTGACTTGTTTTTTCTGTTCTTTGTCTTTAACAATGAGTTATCTTTATGTCTCTTTTCCTCTGGAAGCTCTTCAGACAAGAATTATTTTTTGCCATTGTGTCTCTTATAATGTGGAGATCATGGACTTTAGCAGATAAAGAAATCAGATAAGTAAAAATTGAGAAAAATTATGGTTAATATTTCAGTAGGTGATTTGTAGTTTTACGTAATGAAATTTTTGGCAGATATCCTTTAGTTGTCTTAAAATTCATTGGTCTCTTGAAAGTCCATTATCTTCTGCCTTTATGAGCCAGACTTACTTCATAGGACTCACTAAGTCAGAAGTCACTTGCAGCCTTTCAAGTCCCAGCAGTTCTAGTCTTCCAAGTTCAGGCTTTTGCTTTAAAATCAATCTTCATGAAAACTCATTCTTTTATCTATTTTTTGTTTATAGTTTGCACTTGTGTAGTCCACAAGAGATGTCATGAACTTATAATAACAAAGTGTGCTGGCTTAAAAAAACAGGAAACTCACGATGAGGTAAATGTTTATGAAAAAATTTTCTAGATTAAATTCTATCTTTCATCTGTTCAAAGTAGTTGTCATCTCCTCTGTTTAATCAATAAATGTTGTAGACTTTTTTGTGCCCTTCTGTGTTGTCTTGTGATGTAGCATTTGCTTTGGAATGACAGATTACCAGAACAGCTTCATTTACATGGGAATTATTATACAGCAGTTTATTTTTCGTTAGTAAACTTTTTGTAACATCTGAATGCTTAAAGTCTGTGAGCTCCTTCCACTCCTTTTCATTTTTAACATTCTCCATTTTTGAGATTATATGAGTTTGGTCATTTCAATTCAAAAGAAGCAGGATGGGACCCTTTATCCCTTAAATCCATTTTGTGTGGCTGAGTCATTACCAGCAGATCAGATAGGCAATATGCTTTATATCTTGCATCAACATAAAAGACCACCCAGAATTCGCTTGCGAAGTCTCACCTCAACAGAGACTACATCTAAATTATCAAAATGTATAAGAAAAGCCATCTGTGTGTTGAAGAAGGCCCATGGATATTGTGTAAGACAGTAGTGATAACATAGGGTACTGCACAGACAACAGGTTTTCCAATATAATTACTCCCTACCACTTGCAAGCTTTTGGATATTAATGGAATTAACACAATAAATGCTTTATGTTATCATGCATTTAAATAAATGAAGACATCACCTGATAATGCAATTAGCTACCTTAACATCTGTACTGTCAGGGAGGTAAATACACCTGCCAACAGCACATTCAGCTCTGGATCAGTAGAGAAAACAAAGCAATCCTTTCACTTGGGGTAAAGGTCTCTCTCAGCTAAGGTGTCCCTTTTATGCTTGGTTCTGAAATTAGTGTTAATTTCTGTGGGCAGTCATACACCAGAGAGTGATGCAACTGCTGTAGTGTTCAGCTCCCTTAGACTCCTCAGCTTTGGCATATCTTTTTATGGTTGGGTTGATAGTGGACAGTTGGGGAGGAGGGGGTGGGGTTCATGTTTTTTTAAATAATTGTAGTGCTCAACTGTAGCCAGTGAATGCTTTATCTTATACAGAAGTTTTTTGTTTGCTTGTGTTTTAACAGAAAAGGTAAGAAATGCTCACTGTCCTGTTCTGGTTTGTGCAACAGCAAGGACCTACTGTCTTTCACCATAGGATTAGGCGAGGTAGTCTTTGAGTGATCCCAGTTCCTCAGCCACACAGAAAAAAATACATTTCTCAGTTTTATTTGTTAAAAACCTACATTTATATGCTTGAAAAAGCTTAGTTTTAAATTACAAATCAGAGTTGTATGTAATGGTGGTTTTAAGCCACTCTTTCAACTTTTATATGAATTTGACTGAGACACTAACTGATCTCATTCTTCCTGTACAATTCACTGCCATTTTTCATACTGAAAGCATTCTTTAATATCTGGTTCACAACCAGCATTTTACATCTGAAACTTGATCGTGTGCATAGGGTTGTGATAAAGGACTGTGTTTGGCTAGTGCTGGTTTTGCATAGTGCTCACAGAAGATACAAAATCTTGCATAGATTTATATTCCCAGGCTCCAGACTGGTGGAAGCTTGTATGCTTCACTGATATAATGCTGTCATTGTTTAGAAGGGGTACTAGATGACTGCAGGGAAGCCAGCAGTAATAGGAAAGGAAAAACATGGAAATAAATCTCCTGCTATGCAGTGGCTACTATAAAAACTTATCAATAATATCCTTTAATTACTAAGTAATCGTACCTTGGAATCCCTGAATGCAACAAATTTATCATTTTCATAATCTAAAGAAGAATGAGATATGAAAAGGTAAAGGTATTGTGATATATTTCTCTTTCTTACTTCTATGGCCTCTAGCTCCTAAAACATTTGGGAGTGACTTCCTTGCCTTCCACATTAAGAGATCTTTCCTGATAACTATGTATTTGTTGTTCCCAGAAGTACTAGGAAGTAGACTTTAGTCTTTATCTCTTGGACAACAGCAGCCCTTCCCTCTTTTCCCCCAATAAAGCAGTGAGAAGAACTCTGAAGCTTAAGTATATCTAATGTGATCATAATGTGAGCACACACCTATTTCATGTTGTTAAAATTCTGTGTGGTTTCAAAACATTACAGGGCCTTGGCATACACTGATTATAAAGAAATTAATTAGAATGAAATATGCTGTGCTCTCCTTTTTCAGCAAGTGGGATCCCAGCGTTTCAGTGTCAACATGCCTCACAAGTTCAGCATTCACAATTACAAAGTGCCCACCTTCTGTGACCACTGTGGTTCTTTACTCTGGGGTCTTTTGAGACAAGGTTTACAATGCAAAGGTAAGGATTACCACTTCAGAGCTTTTCTTTTTCTTTGTTGAGTGGCTTGTAGACTTGGAAAGACTTGAAGTTACTCTGTCTTTTCCAGCATATACAAAAATCAATAGAAAGTAAATAGCAGACTGATGTAGGGATTGCCATCATGGTTAGAAAATAGTCCTTTACCCTGTCTGCAACACCAGTCAATAACAGGTACAGAGGTGCACAAAAACATTTTGCACTCACTGCTGCATAGGTTTATTGCCACACAGGAAAATAGAAGTTGACTGAAAATTAGGAGCATGAGAATTTACATCCCTTCTGCTTATATTTCTCTTGTGTTTTCAGGTTTGTGGTGATGATTGTTAAACTTTTAAACCATCATTATTCCAGCTACTTTTCCCTTTAATACTATCTTCAAAACTTACTATTATGTATTGGCTAGGCTAGGCAGAACCAGTCCCATTTGCCCATATCCAGAAGACAAGGTATTCTAATATCTAGCTAAATCATCATTTGTGATCATCTGCCTCGTCCCTCTATTATATAAATATATAAATATATATATATTATATAAAGAAAGGATTCATATGTTCAGTGGTTTAAGGACTCTGTACTCTGTACAGTAACTGTATATGAAGTTGCTGCTGGAAGGTGCATTCATGTCATTTTAGCTGACTCACAGAAGTAGCTGGTTCCATGTCTCCTTGTTTCAAGCAGATTTGTATATTTTAAATTGGGGAGAAAACAGTACAAACACATGCAAAAAAAAAAAAATATTTAGAAATAGTGAATAAAATACTTCAATTAGAGGTTTGATGGGAATGATGTCATGAAGCTGATCAGATTCTTAGAAAGTAATACCTAATGGAATTACAAGTATTTTCATTTTGTTACACCTTTACAAATGGGTAGGTCCGTCTTAATAAACACAAAAATCACGTTATGAACACTTCTCAACTGCAGAAATGTGGAGTCACATATGTATGTATAAACATGTAATCTATGAAATGCATCCTTTGCAGTATTTAAGATGAGACATTAACTGTAGGTGAAGGTCAGACCTAATGTTCCATGTCACAAATTGCTGAGCAGCAAGGGAAGGAAAAAATTTCTTTCATGGTAAAGTGATACGCAGTGAAAGCACTCTGAAGTTCAAGCCTTCCCTTGTGATTCTAGCTAGTGAGCAGTGACAAAATGTTAGACTCTAAATACTGTTGCTTTATTACTGTTGAAGATTTTGTTCAAATGCTATCTTAATTATGGTGGAGGTATGTTCAGAGAAGATTTTTCAATTAAACCTGTTTGGTTTTTTCTGTTTGATTTTTAATCAGAGCTATAGTATCTCTCCACTTAATCTGTGATTATCTCTCTCAAGTACCATAGTGGTTCATTTGCTTCTAACTGTAGGAAACAATCTTATTTCTCAGGTGTATGGATTTAGTGTGTAGCAGGTACATAGAAAACAAGTTCAGAGAGACTATGTTGCTTTCTCTGTGCTCATAAAATTAGTGCCTATTAAAACGCAGTCTGCATGAAATCTAGAACTCACCTGAGCTGGAAATGTCGTTTTCTCCATGCTTTGTTTTCTCTCCTAACAAGTGCAAAACAGTGTTCCCTTCTTCAGAGATGTACTTGTTTGTCCAGTGTGGTTATTAACACCATGAAAAGTGTATTCCAGAGGTTTATTCTCCTGTTTTTTTTCACTGCTTATTCCTGTGATTCCTTTTTACAAAATATGTTCATGAAGTTGGACTGTACAAAATTTTCCTGCTTGCTTTGTTTCAAGCAGTTCCGTTCCTCAGTGTCCAGTGTTACAGATCCTAGGTCAAACATTTTACTTGCCACTGAGCTTTTGTCATTGAATATACATGCATTGAAAATGTGTAGCAATTTCTTTTTTCCCTTCTTGTGAGCTGAAACATACTTGAAAAGGAAAGGCACCTGCTTTCTGAAGTGTGTGGTGACTGCTACAGACATAGTGCTGGTGTATAGTCTCAAAGGCAAATGTGCTTTGTTTCTTTAGGGCTTATACAGTGAAAGCATCTTGATGAACAATATAATGAAATGCAGCTTTATAAATACATACTTTTTTGACTTTTTTTTCCTCTAAAATGTAATGAAGAGAGGAATTTGAGCAATTGAATGTTAATCTAGTATTTAATTAATTTACAGTTTTGCTTTCTTTATGGCTTGCTCCACAAGAGGGCAGTGAAGTCTAAGATAAAATGTGTACTCTGCTCCTAACAAATCCATGCTATGCTGTTTTTAATGGAACTATGTTGGCCCCCATACCACATAACCTGGAAGCAATGTAACCTTTTTTTCCTCTTACTAGTATGCTAGTTTCAGGAGATGGTGTTTAAGAGAAAGAGCTTAGTAAATGGATTGCCACCTAAAGAAAGAGAGTGTCTAACAGTACCAAAGAAATTTAGTAAAACACTGTTGATTTTATGCCTGCCTACATTAGGAGTTAGTCTACTTGAGCAAAATAGGTTAAGAAGCAATAACACATGAGGAACTAATGTTGTACTCTCAGTATGAGAGCAGAAGTGGACTACTAAAATCCAGCCTCTGAAGGACTGTTCTTGCAGTTCAAATTCTATTTAAGATTCACAGGATCGTTAGATAGTTTGATTGTTCCTGTGTCTGTTCTGTATACTGTATGAAAACACTGTTCTGCATTATCATAGCAGAAGAATGATAACCAGGTTAATAATTTTATATTAGCATTGAAGTGTCACTACAAATCCAGCTAAGTATTTTTCTACTGAAATTATATTTATTTGAAAAAGTTATTGATAGGTCCAATAAGGTCTAATTTAAGTAAGACAAATGCATGCCAAGATAGTCTTTAATTCACTCTATTACTTTACATTTCATTGCAGTTTGCAAGATGAATGTACATCGACGCTGTGAAACAAATGTGGCACCAAACTGTGGAGTGGATGCTAGAGGCATAGCTAAAGTTCTTGCAGATCTTGGAGTCACTCCAGATAAGATCACTAATAGTGGGCAGAGAAGGAAAAAGGTAATTTTACTATATAGTGTCACATTAAAAAATGAGATAACTGTATTGTAACTTTACCAGTTGGGATTCAATCCCACTCACTTGACTTGCACCAGAATTTTTTTTTAACTCAGTCCTGAACTAAGACTTTGACATTTAAGTGCAAATCATCTCTTCTGAATTTTGATATGAAATTTATTTTGACCTGCTAGAATTTTGCAAACCTGGAGTCTGTACAGAGTCTGGAAGGATTCCCCTTTTTCAATTTTGAGGAAGAAGATTTGGCAGAGAGACAGTGTCTGACACAGCAGTTCATAGAAACATAAATGTCTCTTTGACTCAGAATTGGCATCAGATAATTGATTGAGACACAGCACTACTCTGTAACATTGTAAATGCTGATAAATGAGCAATGGGCTGATTCTCACGAAGTGGAGCAGTTTGCCAGATGATGATTCCAGAGTTATCATCATTATTATACGAAAAACTAGACTGTTCCAGAAACAAAAAGCCAGAATTTGGCCACACTTCCTATGTCTATTTGCATGATTGTGACAGCGGACCTATTGCTCTCACTTACAGAAACAGGCAATTTTTACCATAATTTCTTGAAACATCAACATGTGGTTCTGTTCATTTTCCTAGTTACTGCACACTTGAATCCCATGTAGAGTTTTAAAATGTTGCAGAAACATAGAAAACTCAGGAATAAATTAATCAGTCTGTGACTTCTGGGAAAAGATGTTGTCTTGTTGTTGCTGCATGAGTTAGTTTGCAGTGCTTGCTGATAATTGTTGTAGTTCAATGTATTTACCAGATAGATTTCTACACAGACTCATGGTGGCTATTCAAAACTTTCCCACTCACTGGGTATGCTAATTACATTTATTTAATCTTAAGAACCAATTTTTCTTTAAGTTGCCAGTTTGTTCTCTTTTTCAATTATGGTCTCCATTTGATGTAATGCCATCTACTGTGTGTGGTTGATGTCCTGCAGGTGAGAATCTACAGAACATCTTCACTTTCCTTCATACTTCTACTTGTGAATTAATATTGTTAAATAAATTTCCTCTTGGCACAGGAGGATCTCTCATAGCTGAGTACCCCTTTTGGAATTGTTCTTAGCTAATTGCAGGTGCAGAGACTCAACCACCAGTTCCTGGAAGTGCATCATCAGAAGATGATAGGTCAAAGTCAGCACCAACTTCTCCATGTGATCAAGGTTGAACATCTCTTTTTATTTCCTAACTGATACATTTTGTACGTATTTTCATTCTTTATGAGGAGTAAAAAAGCTACCGACCTCAGCCTGTATGGAACCAAATCAATGAAGTAGTTCCCACCAGAAAATGAAGCACTTAAAGCTATGAACTGCAAAAACTTTTTTAAAAGCTTCTCATTTTGTTTAAATCTGTGAAATTAAGGGACTTTTAAAGGAAAAATTGTAAAACAATGATCTTATAATATTACTGAGTTTACTAGACGAGTCCTTGCCTAACCAAATAGCTTTATGTAAAGAGATTATATATTCTATTATCAGAGTGAAAAGATTTTAAATAAATATTTGCGATGATAAATACTTCTGTCCAGTTAGAGTATGCTAGCATGTGTGCGTGGTCTCTGGAGGCTTTATAAAACCATGTTTCCTTTCAATGACTTTTTTCATGCATAGATTTGGAGAAAAGTATTTTAATCTTCACTGATATGACCTGATTTCATTGAGCCGTACAGCCTGATTGACAGAACGTGTATGTCAGCAGCACTTTTTGAATCTGATCTGATTTTTGATGTTAAAAATCAGAAATCTGTGAGGTATCTTATGTACCATCACCTGTGTAAAATGATAAATGAAATAATCTTTGCACCAGGACATAACAGGGTGGATACTTTTGTGTCATTCTTTGACAGTGGCTTACAGTTGAGAAATTTCTCAGCCTTATTTTTAGAGAAAACACTTCCAAAGCTCCATGGTAATAAGTACTGTAAAACTCTGAGTCCAGAATGAACTTAAATTTGTCAAACTTCTGTTTTCACCGACAGAATTTTGGTTAGATAATATTTTTTAAAATCTGATATTTTGCTTAAAATAAGAACAAAGAATTTGTCTAAATTCTCTTTTAAATTTAAATTCTGTAGTTGCCCAGTAAAGTCGTTGCTTCCAAGGCCATCAGGCAGAAGTACTAAGAGCTTGGGACCAACCCCAAGGTCAGTTAGTCACCAAGACTCACTGTGTTTAGCACTAAGAACACACAATCTACACAATTGCTGCTTGAAGGAAGTGGTCAAATACTTTATTGGCAGGTGTCTGATAACAGCTGGAGCTGAATAAGATGCTCCATTCATTCTGACTTCAAGGACTGGGATGCCCAACTGTCCTTTGAATTTTTGAAGATGCAACTCTAAAATACTTAAGCAGGAAGATGAGCAAGTGCTGCAGGAAGATAGGCGTATTCAAAACAAAGTACTTCTTAGTGGTATAGGAACACCCAAAATCACTAAAACAACTATTTGGCTACTATTCTGACTTATCTTTCACGTTTGGGATATGTCATTCTCTTAGGTTCATTTTAAAAGGCCACCCTTCCTGTTAGAGCAGGATTTTGGCTTATTACTGTAAGGTGGAGAAGCAGTTTGCTGAATATGTATTCTTAACCACAGAATGCTCTATACAGCAGTCAAGGGTGATGAATGTCCTTTCCCAAAACTGATACAGACTGACACAGGCTGTTCTTCAGATGGTTGATTAAAACAAACACTTTTTTTTCTCACATTTCCACAGAAATCAAAGAGCTGGAAAACAACATTAGGAAAGCATTATCATTTGACAATCGGGGAGAAGAACACAGAGCAACAGCTACAACATCAACGGACAACCAGCTTAACAAACTTGGGGAGAATGGTGAAAATGGGGAGGTCAAACAGGCCCAGACCAAGCGAATAGGCCTTGAAGAGTTCAACTTCATCAAAGTGTTAGGGAAAGGCAGCTTTGGCAAGGTGGGTAGCTTGCTTTTTTTTTTCTTTTTAATTGTGTGCAGGCTTTTTTTGACTGCACTGCTTTGAAAGTATTCATAGGAACATTCAAAAAGTGATTCCACCCAGGGGTTTCCTTTTACCTGCTGAGTAAAACAGCTTTTACCCCACAGATCAGGAATTTCAGCCTAGCAGCTGGCATTTTCTGTGCTTTTAGCTCACTTAGTTAACTAGAGTCAAGCCTTTTGAAACAAATTGTCAGTGTTTCGTTATTTCAGGATATTGGTAATGAAGACATACGTACAGTTACATACAAACTGCTCAACAAGATAATTAGTTGTGGTCAAGCAGGAATAATCAGCCCAGGAATAATGCTGTAGATTTTCTGAGTTCATTCCCTTTCTAGATAATACCCAGTTCAAGTTTACTTATTTCACAGAACAGTTTCTGTGATTGTATTTCTTTAGTGGCTGCAAGAAGCAGAAGTCAAGCATTTCCACTCAGATATGATGGCTACAAGAGACTTAGATAGCTGCCCAAAATACCATGTATGCAGCAAAGATGTAACTCACCAGATACCTTCCCACAGTAGGGAATTGATCAGGGTGGAAGGGGCATTGCTCTATTTACAGGGCTTATAGATTTTCTTTTCATAGTGCTGTGCACTGTGGAATCAAAGAGGAGGACTGAAATGTGAATCTGTTTCACAAGTACACTCTTCCTTCCTTGATATATGGGAACTGCAGATGCAGGGGAACAGGGCTGAAGCAGTTACTTTGTTTCCTTGTTTTCTAACCCTTTCTCTGAAGATTAGCCTGGCTCCAAGCCAGAACTGACCTTAAGCAGAGTATAGGACTTAAACAATAATAGTAGTTAAAAGCAACAACTTTAAAGAGGGTGGAATGGTTCATGGATTGTATACTAAGTTCATCACACACAAATCTCACTACCAGAAGTGGGAAATAAATTTCTGTTCTATATCAACATCCTTCATTTTTTAAAGATCTCACTAATATCATTAGTATATTTGAATGAGGGGATAAAAACATTTATCTTCTGCATTCTTAACTGACAAACAAAATAGATACCACCCATTTCAAATTTAAAGAATACCAGAGGTATATTTCTCTAAAATTAATTTTATAAACATACAACTTCAGTCAACTATGTAACTGTCTTTATATTTCCAGTGCAGTCAAACACATATTCAGACCCTGCATTTATGGTATCTGTTGTTCATACAGAAATTTCTGTTTGTTTTAGGTAATGTTAGCTGAGCTAAAAGGAAAAGATGAAGTATACGCAGTGAAAGTCTTGAAGAAAGATGTCATACTTCAAGATGACGATGTAGACTGTACAATGACAGAAAAGAGAATTCTGGCATTAGCACGGAAACATCCATACCTAACACAACTTTACTGCTGCTTCCAGACGAAGGTAAGCTACAGGAACCTTTTACCAGCTTGTGCCAAAGGAGCAATAGTCACTGTTTCTAGAACAAAAGACAGCAACCTAAAAAGTACAGCAGTATTTCGAAAATATTTCTGAGAAGTTTTTGGCATTTCAGCAGTATTGAACAGGAGTACTGGCTGCTGTTAAATAGTACTGTTACCTTGTAAGTGCCAGGAGATGGCAGTAAACGAGTTAAAAAAATTAAAACAAAACCAAAACAACCCACATGCATAAACCACGAAAAAACAACTGAGGTGCCATTTTCTGGGTTTCTTCTGTGCATTAATAGGGTGTATCGTTTGTTGAATTAAGTATGAATGGTTTTAACATCCAGTACTGAGAGTAAAAATTCTAAAATGGTCTTGTCAGAAATCAGAATATGGCAGAACACTCATCTTTTCAGTTTTCTTGTGCTAATATACAAAGTGTTCAAAAAAAAAAAAAAAAAAAATAGGTATACTGCCTATCAAATAAGTTCCTATAGTACTAATGCTGTCCATGTGCTTGAGGAGCAGGGAGAAGGAAAGAGAGAGAGAGAGAGCTGATAACGAGAGTGTGTTCCTGTGATATCTTTCCTTGTTGGTAATTTTTTATACAGAGTTCCTCTTCATAGCACATGTTGTGGATTTGCTGCTTAAATGTAAGTCAACATTTGGATGGTGTAGCTGACTCTGTAGGATTTCTGAATCCAGTCCATCTAAGTGCTTGAAAGCAGTTGTGTTCACAGAATATTTCTGATTTTCATTTTTTCCTCTCTTACTTCTCTCTTGTCATTCAGCTGAGCTGACATGTTTTTTACCTGATTGTCCAGAAAGCTCTATGGACAAAAAAAGACCCAAAAAACAAACCCGCAAGGTATATCTGTCTTGCAGGTAGAATACCAGTCGTGTGTAATTGTATTTACAGAAGCATCCTTTCTTTTGAAGTGTCTGATAAAATGTTTACTGTGTCAAAGCACTAAGATTTGAACTTTTGCTGGTTGAACTAAATATGCCATTCATTTCAGCAGGATGAGTTTTTGACCTGTAGGGAATAAGTTTAGATGTTAGTATATATGTATGTTTTAAATAAAACACTTGAAAAGCAATCAACTTCCTTCAAACTTCTGCGCTGTTTTTTTCCTTTCAGTAAGACACTACATTTGATTATTTGAGCTGATTTAATGGAAAAGTTTAGCAGATTAAATGAATAATTAAATTAGCTTAAGAGTTACTAATGGTGTGTATGAGTGTATCTATCTGCATGTGTAAATACCTTAATATTCACATATTACAACCAAAATGAGCACAAATGAGCAATTGCAATAATTATGTGTGTAGAATTGTAGAAAAGCTGTGACTGTAAGATCTGCTAGAAAAGTTGTCGGGAAGTTTAAATAGAGCAGTGGGAAAGCCATAGGAAAATGGCTGGTAGGATCAAGAATATAGTCCACAGTGGAATAATGGAAATGTTTTTTTGAGCATGGCCTATGAACAATTTGCAAAGAACTCTTTATACAGAAACAAAAACCAAAAACATATGTAAAAGTGAAAGCAGTACATCAACTAAAACTATAAATTATTTATGAATGACAACAAATGAAAATGTACCAAGTAAATTAATCAGTCACTGAGTGATTGGCTCAGGTTCAGTGGAAAAATAGATAGAAAATTTGCTTGAACAAACATGGTCTGTGGTTAAAATAGCTTTACTGAGATGAAGGCTATTGTACAATAGAGTTTAAAATGTGTTTAACAGTAGCGTATCGTTACTTACGCTGTGATTGTGTGTTGTGCCATGCCTGCTGTACTTTGCAGAACTGATCCCAGAAGTGATCATGCTGGAATTAACTTTTACATTTCACGCAGAGCATATTTGTCGTATACACCCGGACTTAATGGGAAGATTGACTCAGTATGCATCGTCAGAGCACTCAGAGGTTGACTTTGTGTAATGAGATTACTTGCTTTGTGCCTTGTCCACAAAAATACAAGTGTATGGGTTTAACTTTATGTATTGCAGTGTTTCGTTTAGCAATAAGGTGAAGACACTACAGAAATGTTGCCTAATGTACTTTTCACAATAAGTATGCTTCAGTGTAAGGTTTTTTACATCGAGCAGACTTCATTAGTATTGTTTACTAAATGATAATATTATTATCACAACAAGTAAGGGATCATATTTAAAATTTTCTTGGAACTCAGAAATTAGACTAATTATGGCTAATAACAGCAGACCTTATACACTAATGTGTTTTTCGCCCTACATATCTGAATTTGCTTGTAGCAATCCCATCTAGCTTCCTTATTTTAAAGGAATCTTCTTGGAACTGGTATTTTTCATGTTCCTACTTAATCCAAAAGCGAATTCTGATCAAACCAGTTTACTTTAAGCCTGTCAAAAAATTAGACCCACCAAAAAATCAGCATTCTATATTAAAATTATATATATTCAAATACTATAGTGAAACTTGCCCAAGGCCTAGCATTTTTGTAATAAGTGACCTTTGCTTATCATCATCTTTGATTTATTCAGTACTTCATTGTGTCCTTTATTAAGAAAATACCGGACTTTTTCAGGACTACTACTGTTTACTTTCTTTTTTCGCTCTTCCCACTGTCTTCTCCTTTTTTACTGTGTGCTGGTTCCTTGTGTTTTCAGTAAAGTATCTTCCCTGACAATAATGCTGATGCTGTCCCGTTCCCCTGTCCAGTGTCTTCTTCACTCCATCCTCATACCATGCTTCAGTGATCGACTATGGAACAGTGTCAGCATTAGGTTTTATTGATAATGCTTTAGGTAGGTGCCTGGCAAAGGGGTTTTAAGTATTTCTTAAGTATGAAGGTGTTCTTGTGTTTATGATACTTCGTTCACAGTTGGAAGTTTTGGAACAGTGAAAATCCAAGTCTTTTTTTAATGGAAAGTTGAGTTTCTACAAAATAAAGATATAACTTCTTTCACTTTATTCATCCTATATTCCTCTCAAACTTCTTTGTAGCACTTAATTTTTCTAGACCTCTAGTGTGTCTCTGAGATGCATATACATATATGCGTACACCCTATAATTTACGATGAATTATCCTAATAAATACTTTAGAAATAAAATGTTCTTAGAATTATTTAAGGCAGTGAAAGCTTTATTACAGTAATTCATTATAAATTTAGAAGACTAGAGAGCTACTGCTTTCAACATCTATCATTTGCTTTTTTATCCAACTTTATTAAATTAGATAAATTTGGAAGTAGTGCTCTCCTGCTCTTTCCAGAGTGCTATATTCAACAAAATTGCTTTGTACACAGACACAGCAGAGAATACTGCTAGTACAGAGCAATGTTGCTGTTGAATGGTAGACTTATCCCACCCATAAAAACATTTTTTTCCTTACGATTGTCTGCATGTTAAAAAGCAGCATATCTATTCATAGCAGAGCTACTGAGCTGACCTGCAAGGCCATTCACTTCTTTCCTGTGTTCTGGTGTTGTAAGGTAGAGATTAGCCACATGACAGTGGCAGAACTGAAGGACATCTAGGAATAGGCTGTAGTGACCCTATTACATCTATTGATCTCTTAACTGTTATGTTCTACCTGGTAGCTTACTGCCAGTTTATCCTAGATTGTGAGTACTGTGGTTCAGATACTATTCCTTCCTGGTGTTTGCACTGTATCTAGCATGCTGAGTAATGCTAGAAGGCTGGTGGTTATAAAGCTAAGATTTAGGAGATTTTATTTCCGTTTCATCTGTCATGATGTTCATTTGTGATGTAGGCAAATCTCTGAACCTTTCTCTGCATCGGACCCCTCTGTAAAAACCAAGAGTTATCGGTCCTTCTTCTACTCATGGCTTGTATTTAAATGTTTCCAAGGAGGGTTTGGAAGTCCAGTAGTACAATATTATTATAGTGTACAAGGATTAGTATGGAAAAGTGGAACATCACAAAAGTTTTAAAGTTTTTTTTAATGTTTTTAACTTGTTTTAGTTGTGTAAGAAAATGTAAAACAGCAAAAGGAAAAGAAAAGAATTTGCTTATGATGTCTTTAAGCAATGTTTCCTAAGTTAATTTAAGAAGAATCACTGTAGTATGTGACCAAAACTGTCTTCAGTAATGTAAAAGCAAGTCTTATTTCTCTTACATGTATTCATATGAAAAAGTAAATGTCTTCTGCAATAATAGCTCAGAGTGTCATTTATGATATATAGTTCAAATTAACCTAACTGACTGGCCACTGTTACATTCATCTGGGACTAATCAGAGTTATAATCCACTTTATCTGGTATTCTTGTACTTTTGTTGCTAAGCAGCTAAAGCCATTATGCAGATATTGCTATATGGATGTAATCAGTTTAACACAAGTTTGCATTGCCTTTTGTTACTGATTAGTGTCAAATTAGAACTTTTAGGGCCCAATTCTGTTCATTATTATCCTTGCTTCAGTGGATTTGTACATGTGTGAGACAGAAGACTAAATTAGCCCCTGTATTTTTAGTTACTTCAGTGCTAAAATATTTTAATACAATTTAAATATAAAGTTACTGACAAAGGTTTCTTAATGGTGAGTGTTAACTATGGTAAAAAGTTAGAATAAAATGTTAAGTAAGCACAAAGAAATGTTATTTAGTTATTTATACTGTTTATATTATGGTATCTTTTTATACAAATTTTCATATATTTACATTCAAATTTAATTTTCAATATTTTATTTAATTGTGTTATTATATATGCATATACACAGAATATGTGCAATAGTAGCTATTTTTCAATTCTCAGCTGGTTTCTACGGGCAGTTCGTATCATGAGAATTTAAAATTAACTGATACTGACTCATTCTTTGGAACATTTCCTGAAGCTCTAGAAGTTAGTGGTATCTGGTGATGTTTTATGTATCATACAGTCAAGAAGTCATGTAAATACATGGGATTTTGGCAGAATAAGGTTTTTCAGAAATGTAGGTACTATATATGTTAAATTTGGATTTCCTGTTGACTGCTATGCAATATGGATGCATTGACCGCAATCATTGCATTGTCTAAAAGTAAACACTGTGGTAAGGAATAGTTGGAACGGTGAAGCTGTTGATTAAATACTGTAATCATTGTCTCTCACACACGCAAACCCCTGTTTCCAGCATGATGACCCGGTTTTGGGAAACTTGCTGTTATGCTGCTCAGTTATTGCTAGCTGCTCTTGAAGGATTATTAAAGCCTGGTTAGCTCACTGAAGAGTCATTGTTCACATTAGTCCTTTTAGTGTTAAACTTCAAGTCAGGCTATCAGTGCAGCCAGGCTCATTAAGAGTGTGTAGGAGAAATTACTCCTCAAGCATCAGTCAGAAGTGTCTAAATGCTTCTCTTTCAGACAGGAAAGACTTTTATTTTGTGGTGTAGCACCCAAACTGAACAGGACTCTTTCACACCCTCTCAAAGCTAGGGCTTGTTCCTAGTTTGCATGTATACAAGTGAGTGCTGCAGCTGCAGCTCCATGGATTGCTTTGCTATAACCAACTGTGGGCTCTACAACACTGGGAGTAGTCCCGAGTCAGCATCTGTGGCCAGAATTCACTGCAACTGCCATCATGAAATAGCTGAGGGCAAGCTGGAGTTTGTACTGATTTTATTTACCTTGGTCCTCATGTCTGCATATCAGGGTTTTAGAGTTAACTCTGCCAGTGGTTCACTGTGTTAGAAACATCTTAGTGTAGCCAAGTGTGAAATTCAACTTCAAAATTTTAATCCTGACATGATCATGTGCAGACAGGAGATTTTTAGGATATCAAGTGGAGCTAAGGGCCTTTTATGTACTGTTTTCGTATCTCTTGGACAGAGTAGCTGGAACTATGTATTGCACACTTTTCCTCTTGGGAAAAATGTGTTTCTCCAGTTGAGGCATGTTTGAGGGGAGGAATTTTCAGAGTATCTACCAGATGCTTTGCCAGTAACTTTCCTGGCAAGTCTGTCTGTCTAGTACACTGTGCTTTAGCAGAGATCAGAGGAGACAGGAGTATTGTCATCCAAACAGGGCAAAGGGGGTAGGAGACTTTGAACAAAACTGGAGTAGACCCATCACTTACTGGGTCCACAGAATCTCTGTATAAGCTTTGCACTATGGTTGTGTTAATATCATGCTGGTTGGTTCCTCATCTGACATTCTTAATCTTACAGCTTTTGTGGGAATGGAGTACTGTTCCTCATCTAGCAGGATAGCTGGTGCTTTAAATGAAATCCTACAGGTTAAGGCTAGATTGTGACTTTTAGTTCAGTTTCATTTTGGGAGAGAGGAGTGGGATGAATTAGGGTTACTCACCTTGTGGCAGCAGCCCTTGGAAAAAATGTGCCTGATTGGTCTGTATCAGGACCTCTTTCCCTGCAGCCATGTGCTGTGACCCTCCTTTCTGTCCTTCCTCTGCACCTAGGTCTGGTGACCATCCTCACACCTTGTGTAGGATCCCCCTTTTGAAGAGGAGAGACCCGAGTACATAACCTACATGAACCCACTGGCCCTTTGTCCTAGCACCCTTTGTGTTTTATAGCCATAAAGCACTATTCACAATTTGCCTCTAATGGATTTCATATAAAAATGAATTTGTAAAACTAAAACCTATCTTTAAAATACGTGGAAATGTAATGCTCACATGGGTAACTATCAGGATGCCTTGTTTATGCTAGTTAACTATTTTAAAAGCTATTAAAGAAAGCCTGTTTAACCCAAGTGATTGTGCGAGAACATTTAATACTGTGTTTGTTAGGTGTTGCTCTTACAAGTAAACAACAAATGCACCCCAAAGGAAGATTCAGGAAAAAGGAAACTGCATATAAAATTTGATTCTTCTGCAGCTTCTTTTCTAAATGCAGGAAATGATCCTCTTTGGAATTCATTTGGGCACTGTAATACAACCTTTTTTTTTTGGTTTTTTTTGATGGTAACAGCAGTAAACTTAGTAAATGGTAATTGTACACAGGAGAATTTCACCATGGGAAAGAAGTGGAATTTACAAAACATTTAGTTTTGCATCCATACACCATGTGTGAGGTGGACCAAACTTGAGTAGGGCATAATTTAAATTATACTTTATCTCTTCTTCTCAAAATCCACACCATCAGATTATTTTTACATTTTTAATGGGTATGTGAGAAGATGTAAGGGAATCCAGTTTATGCCATTTTATCTCCCTTGGGGGTGAGTACTTTTAGCAGAAACACGCACTTTTGATGGCAGCAGAGTTTGCTCTTGACTAATTACTGTAGGCTAAGATCCTTTAAAAAGATGGCAAAGAAGGCAATCCATAATGTCAGCTTAGAGAAGTGACTCTCTGAGGAGAGCGAGTGGTGTGTGGGCCTGTGAGTCCACAGTGCCTCTACGCCAGGGCTGCAATGCTGTATAAAGAGTATATACACCTTCCACTAATAATAAGAAACCATGAATATAGATCTTTAAAACATGTACAGGTAAACTGTATCTCATCATTAATGCTTTCTGTTCTCTTCTAGTAAACTGACAAGTCGTTAAAAAGTAATTGTTCAAAACTAAGGAAACCTGAATAATAAAGATTCCTTACAAGCTCTAGCTGTGCTGTTTAATACAGTAGTTCATAGGAATGCAAAGAGTGTTTAGTAATTGGGAGATCATGACAGTGAATGTTAGGTTTTGGACTCTACTACTTCATCTTACAGCAAACGGCTATGAGCTACTGTGAAACACTTTCTTTTTCTGTTCTGCACTTTCCGTGTCTGAAAATGTGCATAATCACTCTTAAATGAGACTGAAAGGAGGGAAAGGACTCTGAGTTTTAGTTAAAGTTCCTTTCATAGTAAGTAGATTCTGATTATTACTGAAGAATGAATTATTTATATTGTGATCTTGGACTATATTCCACTAACATGTCTATTATATTATAAAACTAGTATAAAACAGTGTTTTGAATTATTTCCCAAAGGGAAATCGTCAGCTTAATTTGCTCAGTCTTTCTCTTCCTACACAGTAGTAGCATAAATATTATACTTTTCCCGCATTGGGTGTACTAATCCATCTTTTCCTGTATCACACAGTGTATTTAATAACTGTAAGTCTCTTTCCCATGCACAGTGACTCTGTGTGTAAGGTTAGCTTTGTTGCAATCAGACTGCTAGGTTCTCTAAGGATTAATGAGGTTTTGTTGGAATGGCATGACTCTTAGAAATAATAATCATCCAAAGACACTAGGTTAAATAATTCAAATAATAGCAGCAGCTATGCTGGAAAAAAAAATCTTTCTTCTTTTAAAGATAGTACATTATAAGGGAACTGAATGCTCATGGAAGGCATTCTGAAGATTAACTTATAAACTTAACTACTTTAATTGTGTCTGGAATAATACCCACTAGTAGAAAGTCTGCATATTTCCACAGACTAATTTTTAAGTTGACCTAGAGAGGCCACGCTGTTTTACCCTTATTACACCTAAGACCCAGCTATAATTCATCCTTTCAGAGCATGTATTCTTTGCCAAGTACACAAGAAGCAAAATTGTCCTTTTAGATACTTAACTTTCCAGTCAGCTGATAGAAGGATGAAAGGGATCCATTTTGTAAGCTTCTATAAGTAAGTTTTTCCTATAGGCTTTGAGGAATCCCACAAGATAAGTAAATTCAAATACTCTAATTGATAAGTGGTTTCTTGAAAAGTCCATGGTGGTACTTATTTTCTCTTTTCTATTCTGAAAAACTCAGTATTAAAATAATCACGCAAAGTTCTGCCCCTTAAAACTGTTTCCTGAATTGTAGAAAAAATTATGCCCTGAAGATAAGACACCCTATTCTCTGCTGCTTTGCTCATTTTAGAGGATTTGGATGGCTTAAATGATGGCAGAATTTTGGACAGTGTTTCCTGTTGTCTGACTAATTTATACTTGTGAATTGCCAGGGTTTTCAGCTGTGTGAAGCATATGCTTTGCCAAAAATTAATCATGTTCTGGAAACAGGGAAATATGGGAAATAAAGTAGATATAATTAATGCTTTTAAAGGTCACTGTTGCATTTATAGAACTACAGAAATCCAGACAGTGAGGAGAGGTGTGTGAATAATGACTTTCAATACGTATTGGAAAAAGCCTGGCTCGGGTAGCTCATGTTTATCATAAAGAACAAAAAAAAAAAAAAAGTGTGTGGTGCTTACACAGGTCAATGGATATTTATAAAGAGCTTCATTTTCAGGAAGAGTTATGAAAATGTGTTGAGCAGAGAATGTTATACATAGACTAAGGGCTTTGCATATATTTCTCAGTTTTCATTAATTCTGTGTGCTCATGCAGTTTTTTCCTCTTGAAACATGAATTTTTAACCTCTTGCTAGTTTCCTTTAATCCTATTTTGGAAAGCTAATTTGTATGAAGGGCCAAAGAAAAGGCAAAACCAGGCTCTGATCTCATAAAGGGCTGCATAAGACATACTAACGTGAGGACAGCTGATGGCTTGATTGACCCAGTATCCTGTCTCTAGCAGTGCCAAAGCAGATGCCCAGGAAGAATGTAGGTACAGGGTAAAACATATCATGACATTTTTCCAGAATACTATCCCAATATCAGGAGAACAATGACTTGGGCATTTCCTGAACCGAAGGTGGTCGGTTTGTATCTAATGAGGTGGCATCTTTGCGCATAATATTGTTTGTGGGAAGTGTTGAAGACGAGAAACTATTTAGAAATATAAATGTTGGAGCGAATTGTGTTGTATGCTCTACCCTGGAGTGGAGAAACCCTCTTAATACCATATCTGCAAACAGACAACCCTATAGTGGAGTATAAATATTTATAGCATTTATTTTTAACAATATTTCTGAAAATGATATCTATGCCATTAAAAATCTCCAAACTGTTTTAACTACACTATTTCTCCATCATATTCTACGTTACTGAAATAATGTATCTGATCACCTGGAAATAGCAACTACTGAGGTTTCTCAGATAGGGAAAAAACCCAGGATTCTCTACAGGAGTTTTGATACATGTTTCCGTAATGCATTGTTATGCAAATATTAGATATAAACAACGTTACATGCTGTTATACAGGTAAATAATACGTAATAAATTTGGTAGGAGAGTTTTCTAGTTACATTTTCCATTACTGAGAGCTGAGATACTGAAAGAAAGAGATGAGTGTTACAGTATCTTGTGCTTTCCCATCAGGAATGTAAGCAGTGTACCACAGCTGGCAATGTCATGCCAGAGCCAAAAGGGCATCATGCATAATGCATTAGACTTAATTAAGAATCATGCCAAAGAGTGATGCCATCCTCTTTCAGATTTTCGGTCTGTAGTATTCTTTTGTTGAATTTCTGAAGCAGAGATTAAGTAAAGGTTATTTAAAACTCAATTCAACCACTTGTTAACACATTTATCTGAGCATTTCTTAAAGAAAAGATAGGGTATAGACAACTCTTTCAGAAATGAGAATAGCTGTGTTGGATATATTAATGAGTATAACCCCTGGATTAATTTGTGGACCTATACAGTTAGCGAACAAATTCTAAAGAGAAGTTAATTAGCTGCTTTGGACATCCAAGAAATCTCACTTATTGTATTTTCAGACAATCAAAGAGTGAATTAAGGTTTGGTCAGGGAAAGGGTCTGTCTTCAGGGGTTTAAAATTCAATATAGCCCTCTGATGTATTTAACTCCTGGAAGGTCCTCTTCAGTTGCATTCAGATATGAGAAACTTGGTGGTCGTGTTGCTGAGGTCTCATTCATACAGGCTTGTGCCACATGTTCACTTTGTGCATTGCATATATAAACATCCCCTTCATGCTTGCATTATTCAAGAGCAAGTCCTCTAATGGCAACTGCTCTATTGCAACAGCATAGGAAAGGAAGCTTGCAGAGCTTTTCTAGCATAACAAGAAATGGGAAGATCATATCTAAGGAGATTTCAGGATCAGAAATGAGGGAGTTTTAGATAGGAATCTGCATTTAAAGAGGCTTAAACTCACCAAACCTCTGAACTTTTGGAAATTTGCCATGAATCTGTGGGAAAAGTTAGGAAAGAATTGTTGCTGGGTGATATGCCTGAGATTAACTGCTTTCTACAGTGCAGTTCAATGTGGTATTATTATATAAAACACTCAAAGTGGTTCAAATATCCCTTAGGCTAACATGTAGTCTCAGCCACATGTGTAACCCAATATCTGAGTGTTGTTTCACTCTGTTTTTTAACTGGATTTAGTCGACTAATGATTTGAGTCTAAGAAGCCAGAGGCAGCTCCCTAGAACCTAAAATATCACCAAGTTCAGGATTTGATACACAATACAGACTTCATTAAAATTTGTTAACCATTATCTGATTGCACAGTTAACATTATTCTGTGAATAGCATTGACAGAAAGGAGGTTTATTTACTGGCCTTGTCCAGAGAAAACTAATGTTTTATCCATTAGTAATATGTTGTTTTTAAAGTTGTTTACATTCTTTGAGGAAATGCAGAAGCTACTGCTTGAAGAGGTTAAGGGACATATGAGTTTATGGGTTCTTTTTGAAAATATTCTTGAAGCAAATGTGAAATTACATTATTCAAGTAACAGACAGCAGAGAGAACATTGTGTCTTGGCAA
Organism: Podargus strigoides; assembly: GCA_028020825.1. NCBI lineage: Eukaryota > Metazoa > Chordata > Aves > Caprimulgiformes > Podargidae > Podargus > Podargus strigoides. Next base: position 93,395,126 of record CM051619.1, on the reverse strand, counting down.
ACTGAATTTACTGTGCTATATTTGAATAACGAAATTTAAACTATGAAAAAGAGTTCCCAGATCTTATCATGATACAGTGAAGAATTATATCATTTTTTTGGTTCTACCCACAAGTTTTGCTTGCAAGTTACTGCCTTTGTCAAATTACTGATGGTCTCAGAAAGATAAGCAGACCACAAATCAAATCATTTGATAGTATTAGTAGAATACTTATGAAGGTTAAAAACATGACAGTCTGTTAATGAAAAATTCTGAGGGTTTAATTTTTTTTTCCTTTTCTTTCTTTTTCCTTGTAAGACTAAATGTCTGTTAATTTAACAAGTTGCAATTTGTGATCTTCCCTTAAAGCTCTCATTTGAATTATGTTAATTGTTGTCCCATAGGAACTGTAGGTTATAAACTTCAAAGGAGTCTCATGAAGCCTCAAGGTGAAAGTAGGGAAAAATGTCAAAAAGACCTTCTTCCTCTTATGGAACTGAAGACATGGGAAATTGTGTCAGTACAGTAGAAGCTGGCTTTGAAATACTGGGTTAGCACGGCCACAAAGTACTGAATGGGAAGCTTCAAATCACTGCTGGTGTACTTACTGAATCACAGAGGCTGTTTGCGCAAATTGTTACCGCTGCGCTTTTGTTTCTAATTCCAGAGAACATTTTTTAATGATGAATATACTTTTTCTTAGAATGAAATATTACACTGGGCCAAGGTTACGGCATGTTATATTCCCTGAACATGTTTTGGTCCAGCAATAGTTGTAGAAGTGCAATGTGAAACCACTGGGGCCAATACAAACTACAAGTTCAACATTTTGTAATCTTACAAAGCCAGAAATATATCTCTTTGTTATTTCTTTTCTCTTAAAATATGGGATTTCTTTCTAATTCTTGTTAGTTATCAGACACCAATTGCATTGTTCTGCTTTACTGACTTGCTGTGTCGGTCTGTCAGTTCAATTCTTGTGAATATAGTTTTTGATCCTGAACTGAGGAAAGATAAAAACGTTGCCCTCTCCTTGCCTTGTTTCATGTAACACCACAACTGCTGTAAAAGAAAAGTAAAGTAAATACACTGGAAGTTACTGTCTTTTTTAAATTATTTATTTTAATAATAATCATGTGAACCTTTGACACTATTTTTTAAATATACAGTTCACCAATTGTTGTTTTCAAGATACTGATGACTGTGAACAAGAATTTGTTCGTCTATAATGTTCTTTGATATGCTGAAAAGGACAAAACACTCCACAGCTTGAAGTTTAAAGCCCAAAATAATTGAAATTGGAAAAATATATATAATCACGCTTCTCTCTGATACACAGAGATAAATCAGTTAGTTTATCATGAAAATAAAGATAACTACTTATATATATATATATATATAAAAGAACTTAAACTTAAATACATCTGTCTACCAGAAAGGAGAGCGAGATAGTGTGTCAGCAATCACAGTTACAACTACTTGGGGTTTTTTTAGAAATTCATCAAATACCTATTATGGGTGGTCTTTTATAATTTTTAGTTGCAATCCTGTTTGCATTATCCAAAGAGAATGCATTATTCATTCATTATTTAAGGAAAGGCATTTTGCCCTAACTTTGCATATGTCATGAAAAGAAAATCCTGAAAGGAATTTTCCATATCTTCTCCAACTATTAGGAAGTTTCCTTCACTCCACTGTTTGTAAATACTATAGAAGTTCTTATAGCTGATGCTTGTAATCTCACCAAGCCACTGGCTGTTTCTGCTTATTTTCTTAATATAAAAAGCTGTGGGAAGGGATTTTTGACAGGTAAGGAACACTACTGAGTGTATAGACAGGCTGAGGGAGTTGTGGTGGTTCAGCCTGGAGAAAAGAAGGCTCCAGGGAGACCTTATAGTACCTTCCAGTACCTGAAGGGGCCTACAAGAAAGCTGGGGAGGGACTTTTTACAAGAGCATGTACTAATAGGACAAGGAGTAACTGTTTTAAACTGGAAGAGGATAGATTTAGACTAGATATTAAGAAGAAATTCTTTACTGTGAGTGTAGTGAGACACTGGAACAGGTTTCCCAGTGAAGTTGTGGCTGCCCCCTCCCTGAAAGTGTTTAAGGCCAGGTTAGATGGGGCTTTGAGCAACCTGGTCTAGTGGGAGGTGTCCTTGCCTATGGCAGGGGGGTTGGAACTAGATGATCTTTGAGGTGCCTTCCAACCCAAAGCATTATATGATTCTATGATATAAACATTCTTCATTTTTACTTACTGCTTATCAAAACCTGTACTTATTTTTGCATGGTTTTAGTCTTTATATGTTCTTTGTAGTCAGCCTTGATGTTGAAAAAGGGTACTGAAAGCTCTGTCTTTAAAGCCATGTCTTAAAAATTAAAGTTTGTGTTCTAACATTATCACTGCATGGAACAATTAAGTGAAGCTACCAAAGTTGTAACTAGAATTGTGATTTTATCCAGAACTCATAAAAGTGACTTTGCTTTTGATCAGGCTCATAATGATGAAAGCAAGATACTGTGTGATGGCACTGTATAGATTTTAGGAATGGCTTATAACATTTTACTGCTGCAGTCTATCATCTGATGAGAAAGTTTATGGAAAGAATACAGAAAATCTACTCAGTCTATGTCTGACAGCCAGGTGTAAGTCATTGAAATCTTTTTTCAGGATATTGCCCAGTTCGTGTGGGGTAGTGAAAATAGGGGTTGGTTGGTTTGTTGTAATACTGAGTGTGTTTAATTCAATGAAAAAAAAGTGAAATTAACTATTGAGGGGTGAAAAATGGTAAATAAACAGTTTGGTTCTTATTGTACAAACCCAAAACACTGGTGTTTCATACCAGGCCATTTGAACATTGACCAATTGCAAGTGCAGTTTCATGATATGCCACACTGATCTGAGACCATGCTCCTGACGATGGATGAGGACACCTTTCCCTCTGTTCCATTTTGCAAGAGGTTCTCAGCCTTTCCATTGCATTTGTTCCACTGAGCCTTGGTGGGTAGAGTTTGAACCTGAAGCTGCAAAAAACAATCTGTGTGTCAATGAGCAGCTCCAACCTATCTGACACTCACTGGTGCCTGCGAGGCAGCAAGTGGGAAGGAGAGTGTTGCTCCCCTCAGTAGCTGTTGGCTGCTGGGACAGTAAGCTAGCTGTGAAATCCCATGTAGCCCTGCCTCTCCAGACAGCAATGGATTTTCTTCTTAAAAGAGTAATAAGAAAATTTGATCTGCAGTCTTTTCACATTGGTGTTTTGTGGCTGTAATCACCTTAGATGTGATCCTAAACTCTTTATTCTCATGATTGCTATTAAGTTGCTCATGAGAATGGAAAACAAGATTTGTGGGTCAGTTTTGATCCTTTTGAAGATGATGGTTATATTCCCACTGACTTCAGAGGGGTCAGAAACATTAGCCTCTTTTTTTTTTCTTTTCTTTTTTTTTTTTTTTTTTTTTTTTTTGCGTGACCAGAAAGAAGTATGTGCTGCAGATGAGATGTGTCATTTTGTCATCTGTTAGAAATTCAGCTTTTGGCACTGCAACTACATGAGCAGCATGTGCAATTGCTATTTTGTTTCTGGGTTTGGGGTTTTTTTTTAGTTTTGTTTGTTGTTCTAGTGTTTGTAGTCAATGAAGCCTCAGTAGTAGTTGTTATACATAAATTAATTATACCTTAAGGTGATGTGCCATAATTTTCCATGTCCATCTTTGGAAGTAATTGTTTCACTTCTGCACAGTATTAGATTGTGTGGATTAGACGGTATGTTACCTATGTATGCAGTAGAGGACTTATAATGGTTAATCTCATATGGAATGTGAAATATCTGAATGTGGATTTTTAAAGGACAGGAAAAATACAGCCAGTAGATTTCTGTATATCAAATGCAGCAATTAATTTGGAAAACAGCTAGAGATTGCAGAGCATTTGTATAGTGATGTACACTGGTGTTGGTACTCTCCAGACACATCAGTCTTTCAGGAACTTGCATGTCCTTGTGTATTCCCCTTTCTTCAGGCAGTCTTGTCTGAACTTTCTCAAATATCCCCTGTGACTGCCTGTCACGATCTTCTCACAGGACTGGGAGCTTTCTAGGCAGGATCAGCCCCACTCCCTGACTGCTGCTCTGCTTAGCATCACTGCCAAGCACATGGCTGCTGATTTGAAGTCTGCAATCTTGACATCCTGTGTTTGCACAAGGCCTGGCTCAGTTAGATAGATACAAGTCTTAACCTGCTGGCTACACTTGCTTTGTGCCTTACCCACTCTAACCGTGAGTTTGGGGGATGAAATGGATGAAATAGGAAAGTCGAATAGACAAAATGACTTAAAACACATGCACAAGTGAGTTTGCCATTGCTATTTTGATTGTGTATTATGAAGTATTTTCTCATATGTCTTGAAGTCCAATTGACTGAGTTTTTATACTCACTTTTGACTGCTTTTTGTAACAGTTTCTAAATTAGAAAAGAGGATGCAGGACCGTATGTTTTCAGGAGACAGAAAGAGGTCAGTCAGAGTCACTTTTTCTGGCCAAACTATGTGTATAAAACATTTGTAGGAATATGTTTATATATTTATGCACCAAAAATGCATACACTTTTGCTAGAATAAATTTCTATCCTGGCTGTTCAGTATTCATCTAGCTTCCCCTATACACAGGTTAGTTATTTTCATAACCATTTCTTTAATATGTCTGCTATATATAATTTTAAAACTTTTGTAGCTATATAAAGAAGTTTACCTTTTAAACTTTTTCTTATTCTCCAAAAAATCTTAGCATTCTTCTTGAACTGATTTGAATTTTCATATATGTCTTTGTGGTTAAAACTGTGTTCACGTTACAGATGAAAGCTAGATCTGCTGCAGTGATTCTAAACATGGGTTCTACTTAGATTCATTAATATGTACTAATAGAAGTTTTATTCTTTTTTTTACATTTCTGTATGACTCAATAATACAGAAGCAGTTCAAATGAGCAAAAATGCTTTAGACTGAAAAAAAATTATTTTGAAACTCGTTGGCACTGGGAAGAAGAATGTTCAGTGATGAAGGCTTACGGCTGATGATCCTTGGAAATGATATCTGGTGGTTATAATCGAGCAAGAGGAGGGTTACAACAGACATCCATGTGGTTACTTTTCTGTGTTACAACACAGTCACATTTTCAATGCAGAATGAAATTATCTGTGTGAAGGGAAATATGTGGGAGTATATGATATTGCTAAGCTGTTCATATCTATCTTTCAACAGAAAGGCTCTTTTTGCTGTAAACCAACGCTATACATGCTGAAGGCTAGGTGACTTGATTTTTTTCTTTCGGTTTTTCTAACTATGGTCTTCCAGCTTTCTGTTTCCAACACTTCAGTATGCTACAGTAAATATTAAGCTCTATCTTCAGATAACTTTCAAGATCTATGAAACTTGATTTACCTGGATTCAGAGATGGATGAGGTCCTATGTACATCCAAGTTATCTGTCAGGAGTCCTTAAAAAAGTTTTTTCCCTAAGAATTCCTAAGTCTACGACTGGGTATGTTCTGTCATGTAGTTATTTTCAGTCTAGATACAGCACAGATGTTTTGAGTCAAACTTGCTACTAGCAATTTTTTGGGTTGGTTCTTTTCTTGTGGATTTTTTGGTGTGTTTTTTTAAAAAAACCACACCAGTAATCTTGCTGACGTCCACTAAAGGTGTTTGTTAAGTGCAAAATTTTGTCCTAGATGTTGAACTGTGTGTGGTTTAAAGAAAAAAAAAAAAAAAGTAGGTTTGCACTTTTAATGACCCAAACTTTCATTCATCATAGAATTCTGCGCTTAATCTGTTCTAGGATCTCTGCCATAATCTTATCGCTTTAATTATAGTCCCCAAAAAAATGCAAAAAATGTTATATAACTCTTTCTGAACTTGTTTGGGCTTCTTATAGACATGCTTATGTGGCAGGAAAAACATTATGCAGTCCAACAGTGGCATAGGGGAAAAGTCATGCAAGCAACAATTAAGATCTGATTTTCTAAAAAGAAACTTCTAGAGATATAGTGTTGACAAGAAATAAATTTTGAAACATTAAGCATTATATCACAAAGAATAGTTTTATTACAGCTCTCTGAAAAATGTAGACTAGAGTTGAGTAAATTAGAATTTGTCATTTTGAAGTTATTGCAAACTTTCTGGATTTCCTTACAAAGTCAGATTCTAACAGGTTTAAAATGTGTGCCATGAAATTACTTGCATCATCTTGTATCTGTAATTTAATTGTTTTCATACAGAAATAAAAACCATTTGGGATTTATGCATGTTGTAAAAATCTATGCCTTCAGGAGTTACCCTAGAATCATAATGACTTTCTCCCTTTTCATATTGTGAAGGATGCCTGCGTTTCCTTTGGTGGGGTCCCTGAAAAGAAGGACTTTTTAAATAGTGGAAAAATTAAACCATTCCTAGATATTCTTGCTAGGAAGGCTCTGCAGAGGGATCTGGACAGGCTGGATCAATGGACTGAGGTCAATTGTATGAGTTAACAAGGCCAAGTGCTGATTCCTGCACACAACAACCCCATGCTATAGGCTTGGGGAAGAGTGGCTGGAAAGCTGCCCAATGGAAAAGGACCTGGGGGTGCTGGTCGACAGCTGGCTTGAACATGAGCCAGCAGTGTGGCCAAGAAGGCCAACAGCATCCTGGCCTGTATCAGAAATTGTGTGACTGGCAGGACTAGGGAGGTGATTGTCCCCCTGTACTCAGCACTGGTGAGGCTGCATCTCAAGTACTGTGTTCGGTTTTGGGCCCCTCACTACAAGAAGGACACTGAGCTGCTGGAGCGTGTCCAGAGAAGGGCTACAAAGCTGGTGAAGGGTCTGGAGCACAAGTCTTATGAAGAGCAGCTGAGGGAACTAGGGTTATTTAGTCTGGAGAAGAGAAGGCTGAGGGGAGACCTTATCACCCTCTAGAACTACCTGAAAGGAGGTTGTAGTGAGGTGGGTGTTGGTCTCTCCCAGGTAACTAGTGATAAAATGAGAGGAAATGGCCTCCAGTTCTGCTAGGAGTGGTTTAAATTGAATAGTAGGAAAAATTTCTTTACTGAAAGAGTGGTGAAGCATTGGAACAGGCTGCCCAGGGAAGTGATTGAGTCACCATCCCTGGAGGTGTTCAAAAAACATGTAGATGTGGCACATGGGGACATGGTTTAGTGGGCAGCTAGTGTTGGGTTGATGGTTCGACTTGATGATCTTGGAGGTTCTTTCCAACCTTAATGATTCTATGATTAAAGGTTTTAAGGGCATTTTGGTAAGAGCTACTGACATTTTGAATTTTTCATTAACTCTATTTTTTAGTTCTCTTGTTTATTTGTGAATACTTTTCTGTGTCTTCAGACTCAATTTTATTTTAAATCTGTCATATTTTAATACTTTTTAGAAATGTCAAATAACAGGTCATAAAATCATAGTAAAATTTAGGCTTAGAAAGGAGAATCAGCTTGATCAGTCTGCGCAGAGCCACAAGGTCTCTCACCTTGATTGTGCAAGCAAATCTTAGTATGACAGTAGGTCAGGCCATTCGCAGAGAACTCAAATTCATTTGGTGGGAGCATAACAAAAGCAATTTCTGCAGGATTAACCTCATGAATAGACTACTGTGTGTTCAAGTGTTACGAGAAATTCCATCATGTATCAGAAGCACATTAGCTGTTGAATAATTTCATGGAAATGGTATATAGCTGTACATATTTGTGGATGCAGACAAGAGAGTGGCAAAATGCAAGGGTTGTATAAGCATTTTACTGGTGTTCAGGCCATCAGAATTATTGGACAATATGGCATATATGTTGGACCAGACCAATCGTTCTTGGTGAATAACACATATGTTTTACAACCTGACAAATTGTCCAGACTCAAAGAATCTAATGTGAAAGCTGCCATTAAGCCACCACCATTATCTGTCACGTTAATTCATAACTCTTGTAAAATCTATTATATGAACTCCACATTTATAATGCACAGGACACAAAAATTGTTGATATTTAGGAATAGTCTGCTGGAATGGGTATATTGTGGGGTTTTTTAGTAGATATCTAGACTTCCAGTTCTTGTGTGTTTTGTCTTTGAAGCTTCTGGATTACAGTCAAGAATAATCTGGGAATTTTGAGGGGTACATCACATTTTCATTTCCATAATGGGGAACTGCTTGTGTAACTCCTTGGCTTCAGTGGTTGCCACATCAAAGTTTTACTTGAAGATCACTATAACATAGTAAGTCGTTGTTTTATGTCCCCTTTGTTAGAGCTTTAAAAGTCACCCACATGTAATTGGTGATAGTGAACGTCTGCAGTACCAGTCACATCCCTGCATCACTAACAAAGTCTGCAAAGAGAGCCTGGGGGCTTCCACAGTTGTTTTCCCTGGAGCAGGAGACTGTCCTGGCCAGATGTTCTCCAGCTGCATTTCAGTTTGTAATCCTTTTTCCAGTAGTGGTTGTTGTCCATCCTAGAAGAGGCTCCATTCAAAGTGTAAAACCCTGTGTGTATAGTTGGCAGTCTCCTCTAAAATAAATTTTTAAGAACTTTGCTTGGACAAGGACTGTCAGGAGTTTCACTGGTGCTTTCAGACTGCAAAGATCATCTTCATTTAGTTTTAGAATGTATGTACAGTGTATCTTCTCATATCAGGACTATTTCTTACCACTCAATCTCTGACTTAATATTTTTAATTTGTTTTTGCTTGGAATATGTAAGAGTAACATGTAGTAGCATTATCTGGGGAGATCACTCGTGAGTTCAAATTTCTAGCCAACAACAGCATCTGAATTACTGCCTCTGAGTGGAAAGAGTGACTTCTGAGCACTCCAAAGCTACTGGAGCATTCATTTTGGTCCCCTACACCCCTGCTTTGTTCCTTCTATTTTTGATAGGCCTAAAATAAATACTGGCGAGGTACCCAAGAATCCTTTGGCGGGGGGGGGGGGAGCAGTTTCTCTGAGTGTATCTCCTTACATGGCACTTACCACAATCGTACTTGTGCTAAACATTCCTCTTCTTTAAGGCAGCGTCATGATATTTAGTTGCTTTTTTATTTCTTAGAAACAATTTTTGCAGCACTTGGAAGTTGCTCAAACCCTCAGTTTTTTCTGCTGCAACAACTTCAGAGGAGAAGAGAGGATTCCAGCAATTAATAGCTCCAAGAAAGTGTGTTGGCATACAAAGAATCAAATTTCTTTTTCTTCCTCTCTTTTCTGTCCAGCCCCTTTTCTACGCTAGTCAAGGCCTTTGTTATAGCAATAGCCCAGCTGGATGCTACTTCCTCTGCTGAAGTGAAGTTCAAGAAACCAGCTGCTGCTTAAAAGAAAACTGCTTATTGTTTAGTTCCCCTTTTTCCCCCTGCCAAGGTTAAACATCTCCCTTCTCCATCAGCACCTCCTATGTAATGTGTCCCTAGATATTGTGGGGCACGCCTTTAAGGATATAAACCTAGTATTTACCAAGTTATCTGCTGATGAAGCAAAAAAATAGACAACGGTTTCTAAAGTTGACTTAATGTTAGCCAGCCACGCCAAGATCAGTTTCCCTTCCTTTAGAGGACTTTTCCTATCTGCAGATGCAGTGCAAGGTGAAATTCTGGTTCTGTGGAAGTCATTGAGGACTCCTAGGAAGATGTTTGTTTTCATTTTCGTACTCTTGCCTGACTCCCCTCATCACTTTTGTAAGGAGAGATATTTTTTCCTCATCCTTACAGACCTCTTTGGGTGCTGTATAAAATCTCATACTTCGGAATTTTTAGTTCCTTGTTTAGGAACTTGTTCCTTGTTCCTTTTTTAGTGCCTTGTTTAGGTCCCAGGTGTAAACCTTATGGTAATTTATTTCCCAGCCTGTGTATTTATGGTCCTTTTACCATGCTACCTGAATGCTTCATGAATCAATAAACAGGGTACCCTGTGGGAGCGGCTCAAACTACTATGGCCATTTTACAACTGGAGACCTTAGGTACAGAGGGATCACAGCCATAGTCTTCAACAGTTTTGTTTTTGTAAAACATCACCTGTGCCTAGATTTATTCTACCTAACTGTAGCACTGAAATTGGAGATAAACTTTGTCTTCATGTAGGGAGCTGAAGCTGATGAGGCTCCAAAACTAAGCATCTTTATTAGCTATCTTAAAGTTGCATGGAATAAAATATGCCCAGAGCGTATTAATATATTTTCAGTGTTAGTGTTTTATACTCTGTGAACAACACTTTACATTTTACTTCAGGCATCACTGTTAATTGCCTAAACTTCTGCATAGATGGTGCAGAAGAGAAATAGGTAGCAACCAATTCTTCAATGCTTAAGTAAGAGGCCTGACTAGTAGAGTTGATGAGGTAACCAAGACAAGTACAGACTCCCTCAGTTTGGAGTGACAATTAATTCTGAAACCATCCTGTCTTCAAAAATTGGCTTAATTTGCAACATTTCTTTGAGCTTTCCTGTAGTAATAAAGTGGGATTTCAAAAGAAAACATAGACATCGTTTAAGTAAACATCAAACTGCAAGCTAAAGGGGGAAAAGGAGAATAAATGAGTGTTCTTAATTCTGGCATTTCTTGGGATTTTAGCTTCTGCAATGCTCTTTTACGTATTCTTGTGTGTGGTTTTTTTACATTTATTTACAAAATATATATGCACTTTTGTATGCATACATATATTCACAGTGATGGGAAATCAAGCTTAGTCCTTTACCCCAAATTCCAGCTTTTACTGCTATGAGCAAATTCACTTACTTCAAGGATGTACGTAATTTGGCCCTAGTTTTAGCTGCTTCTTTTAAGCAGTTTCAGATACACTGTTTCTTTTCTTCAGGGATATCTATTCTTTTACTTACCTTGAGGGCATTTACTAATTTTGTTTTAAGTCACCAGTAAAGTGAAGTCTACAGCAATGTCTGAAGCCTATCAGAAATTCCTTTATCAGAGTGATTTCAGTAACATACGTGTTTGTTGTGTGATTAATGGAAAGTCTACTCTTTGATGACAGAAGAGTTTGTTACTGTCACCTTGTAGTTTGTACATCTTCACATCTATTCAGAAGTCATGGGAATTGAAAGGTAAAATTAAGAGCTTTTCCCAGATCTTTCAATAGGTCATTTCCTATTTAGAAATGGATATGTTATATGTAAGGTTGATGTGGTGTTTTGCTATATCCAGCATTCTGTGTGTTTTCAAGAGTGCATAATTAATAGCATGTAACATGGGAAGCTTGTGTGGAGAAGAGATTACTGTAAATCTGTAGCACACATCTTTCACAGTATTGTTTGTAGCTCTAGCGTCTATCTTGCCTTTGTATCTTCTTCTGAGAGCATTGTTTCTGAATTCACATCTCTCCTAGAGAGTCACAACAGGAACTCCTTTGTCTTTCCAGTGGAATCCTGAGAATGCTATCTGAAGTGTTAGTGTAAGTTTATCTGTAGCAAACCAAAAAAATAATTGCTGTTTTTTTCTAAACGTCTGTCTGATCTTCCCACCTGGCCAGTGGGAGACACTGTGCTGGGCTCTCATTTAATATGCATCTCTGTTGCACCCAGTGAGTTTATCATGCACGTTCACTAAAGTGAGAGGGGATTGAAACTTTACTGAATCTTTGTGATAGTCCACAAAGGCTAAAAAAGAGCCCTGTCCAACAGTATGTTAATTTTGAAAGCACTGTGTTTACTTGTAGATGCTCTGTTTTCCTTAGAGCATTTCTAGAACTGTGTATGAACTGTTGTTGGAGATTTTTAAAACTTGGTTGCCTAAAACCAAGTTACTAAAAAAATAGCTAAACAAATGGGCAAATTGTTGAAAAGTTTTTTATGGAAATTTCAGTGTCTGAATCCAGTGTAAGACAGAAATTTATGTATTATTTTAAAATAATTGACCTTCATTTTCTACAGAAGGTTTTGACAGATTAATATTGCATCATAACGTTGTGTATTTCAAGTAAGTTGTCCAAACAAAGCTATGCTAGATGCTGTAAATTCATCAATACTTACCACCTTGCTGCAGTGCTCAGTGATAAAATATATTGACGGTAAAAATATTGATGTTATTTTTTAGCTGTTCCCCAGAATATTCCATGAACTGGAAAAAAAGGAATAAATCTAAGAACACCCGAACTATGAAACTCAGTAATAAAGAAGTAGGGGTTCGGGTTGTTTGTTTGGTTTGTTTTTTTTTAAAAAAAGCAAGCTTACTGTGATGTATTATTATCATCTCAGGCATAAATAGTTCACAAAAATTACCTACTAACTGTCTCAGAAGAGAGCCAGAACAGCAAGTGATGTAGTCCCCCAAAGACTGTGTAATGAAACCTTCTAGGAATCAGAGGATGGCTTTACAAGCAAAATCTAAAGAAAAACACATCCCTGTTCTCCATTTTACACCCAAAATCACACTTGAAATATAGTCAGTTCAGTTAAGTGATGGATGCCTGTTCATAAATAGAAGCTACTGATTTAATAGTTTCCAGTTGCCAGAATGCTGTGTATAGTATGATCGAGAAATATTGACATATAGTCCAAATATTTCTTATTACTGTGCTGACTGCAGGAGAACTAATCCCAGTGGAAATCAAATGGTGAGTTCCTCTCTCTTATCTGTGACATAGTCTGCAGGTATAAATGGATGGCATAATTTAAGAAAAAAACTTACCTGATTTTCCATATGGAAGAAAAGACGATCTGTTTCACCAGGATGATGCAGAACAGCTGATGCTTTAATGAGAGCTGCTCAGGAGTGTGTGACACTTAGAGCTTGGATCCCCAGATACGTGATTCGTGGAGCCTGCTGAAAAAAGAAGAAACAAATGGGATAACGTTACACTTAGATTTATGTGCTTTTCTTATTTCTGCAATTTAAGGTGATGGTAATGGGATGTGTACTCTTATCAAATATCTGTAGTATCTGCTTAACCTTATATATTAGTTTTCCTCTGCCTCACAGCTTTCTATTCACAGAGAAATCAATACTGCAGAGTCTGACTGTATAATTAATTAAATTTCTTGTGTTTGGAAAATATTATTCAGTGAATTTATGCCTCAGCTACTTTTCTCCTTCACACCCCCTCTCCCTCATTCCAGGGGATTTCAGGGGTTCTGCCTCAAAACATAACTCTGCTTATAGAGTAAACTCTTTACTGCCTGCAGGTCTCCATGGATAAATAACATCACAAGGCTAGTGATACTGTTATCGTTCCTTCAACAACTGAACTTTGATTCCAGGGAAAAGAATTAGTACAGCTATGAGTAAAAGAATCATCTAGTATTCTGCTAGCTGAGCAAATATTTATTAGGTATACAAAAAAAGAGCAACTACCTTATAACTGATCATATAAATCTCAATAAAGTGTCATAAAATTAGAAGAAATTGAATGCTGCAGTACCAGAAAAAAACATGAAAACAATCGTTGTGTTGCCAGAATGCTTATTTCCAGGTTATTGTTTCTGATCTTACTAGATTTTACATAATTCACATTTTTTTGTGATTTTATTTAACGTATTTTGAATGAAGGTTTTCTTTCTCTTTTGGATTCAGTGAGAGTGAAAGGCTTTTAGATCTTTGTAAAGTCTTAAACAGGCTACAAACAAGGAGTTATTGATTTAGTATAGACTAGAAATTTTCTTCTTCTGCATCCCAAGTAGGAATCATGTCAGAGTATTTCCTCTATCTAGTTGGGGTAGAAAATAAGTTCTTTATCCTGTCTAACAGTTTTACCTCCAGTCCTCATTAGTCTAGTAAGATTGCAACCAGTAGTGAAAACAGAAAGAAAGAATTTTCGTGAACTTCACAAGAAGTTTCAATCTGTATATTGTATAAAGGTTTGTGTCAGTATTTTGTCCTACTCAATATTTGTATATAGACAATAGTATCTAGTACTAGTACTATAGCAGTTTACTTGGTCAGTGTCCAGTACTGTTAAACACAGTACATCAGCTTCATGACTGGTTAAGTAATCACAGGTCCATTGATTCAAGTGAGTTTTGGCTTGTTTGTACCAATGAATAGGGTTTTGGTTTTTTTTTATATGAGATCATATTACCAAAAGTTTGCCAATAACTTAATACCATGCTGGAGTTAGATTTGTAGAGGCTTACTACATCTTGTGACCTCAATTTACTTAAAATTCCATGTTTTCTGTTCTGGTAAGACATAAATAAACCAGCACTGGAACACTACACAAGCTGCAGAGAGCACAGTGCGGCTCAGGACACTTCCACGGCCACCCCTTTCCCAAAGGATAAGTGCCTTGTCCCTCTATAAGCCAAGACTCCTTTGGCAAAGGTCCAGCAACTCGTTTTGTTGTGATGGAAAGAAATGCTTGGAAGTAAGCAGTACGCTGTCCAGGATGTTAAATATTTTTTTTCAATAAAACAAGACTGTGTTTAAGTAGTGAAAGAGCTAACTTTTAAGCTGCACTAGGGAAAGAAGGCTTGCCATACTGGCTAATACAGAATTTAGCAAAAATGAAGGTCAGAATACTTAAACCAGGTCCAGCCTGTCTCACTGTATTTTAACTGTCATATTGTCTAAGGAGGCCTTAGAAAGAGTAGGATCAAGTATAACATGCTCCTGCAGTCACCAGGTGGTGAATGGACCCTTAGTGATAGTTGCCAGACTGCCTTTAGGGCTCCTGGAGAAACCTTTGATATTACACTTAGACTCTCTTTCTGGCACAGTGGATTTAACTAAAGTTTGGTGGCTGAAGGAGAAGAGCATCTGCTTTCAGTTGGCTGTGAAGCATTATATTGTTGACATCGGGTCAAAATGAATTACTTGCATTTTTTATGGTTTATTGATGTGGAGTTTGTGGAATTTAAAATGTTTAGTAAACCCAATTGTTTTGTCGTTACTGTCTTGGTAGGAGTAAGACTGTTGTCTCACTTATAAATAAGGATAATATGAGAAGTGCAAAAGAAGCTGATGATTATGCTGGCTCTGATGTCTCGGTAACTTGCACTAAAGTGGAAATTCACCCCAACACTGCACTGATTTCAAAAACCAAAAGGACTGGTAAGGTGCAAAGACTAAAAAGGTTCCACAGTAGTAGTAAACGCTTGTGGTGTTAAATTGCTAGCTAAGCAGTACATAAAAATGGTGCTTTAAATGATACTTAAGTAAAAGAATTATTTCTTGCCTTGGGTGGAGGGACCTTCCTCATTCTTACAGCAGTTTTGCTTCAAAAGATGTTTTATAATAGAACTTGTCACACTGAAGATCTTCTCTTCTGCTGTGCTCTCGAAGTACTTCTAAAATGTCTTCATATTCAGTGCACTTGCTCACAGGCTGACTTCACACTTACAAGAAGAACTTGATCTGAATGATTGGATCAGAAAGTACTTTGAAGCTAGTGAAGCAATATTAAATTAATAATTTAAATACTATTAAATGCTGATAAAGGTCCATTTCTAGCAAAGTAATTAATTTAGCAACAGGGTGATAAATGTAGAAAGAGAAAAAGGAGACAGAAAGCTAAGAGTTTTCTTTCTTGCTCTGGTATCATGTTTTGATTTTACTTCCTGAACTACAGCAGCTGAAATAATTTTATTGTTTTATTCCTGCTCACTGCAGACATAGAAACATGTTTTGGTTGACTTCAGAGTTAGAATGAAAAAAAATCCTGCCTAATGAAAGCTTGTGGTCGATCAATGGAATTTTTGGACTATGTTTTTGCATTTGATCTGCAGTTCATTGATAGATGCAGAAGAAAAGGCTTTGAAATTCTTTTTCAGAAATGGAAGTCTTGATACACAAAAGTTATGTGACCCATGTCCATTCTTTTTTTTGCCAAACATTTTTGTTTAAATATTTTCATACATTAATGTTTGTTCATGAATCTGAAATTAAAAATTTTGAGCCAAGTATGAACTAAAAGGCTGAAACAAGAGAATCTGCAGTCTCTTTTCCAAAATAAAGTGAAATCAAACATGACCTTAATATTTTATGCTATCATTCTTTCAACCTGCTGCAATCATAATTTCAGTCTTTGTCCTGATGATGCCTGTATCACATCCTTCATTGTCTTAAAATATTTACTAAAACAGTGCAGTTATTCTTCAGATATATTGCCACCTTCTCTAGGATAATGATGTTTTTTAAAAAAATCCATTTTATGTATGTCTTTATATATCACAGAATCGCCTAGGTTGGAAAATACCTTTAAGATTGAGTCCGTATGTATATATATCATGTAAAGTTTTTTTGTAACCTGTGAAAATAAGGACTGTCCTATCAGGTAAGATCAGTGGTCTCTCTAGACTGTTTGTTGCTGGTGGTGCCTTGCAATAAGAGAGGCTACTTAGAGAGGACATGTAGGTGCCACTTTCTGCAGTCTATGTTTCATGTTTCTTCTTGTTTCTTCATGTTTTCTTCATGTTTCACCAGCATCCAGAATTTTGTAAGGATCTTAAAGGGCACTTTTCTGCCTTATCTCTTTTAATATCTGCTCATGTATTTATTGTCCATTAATTTTTCCAGTCACTATTTGAAGTAGCTGATACAGTCTGCCTCCACAGCCACAGCAATGAATTCTTGAAGTTCACTAGTTGCTGCGTGAAGAAATACTTTTTTTTTAGCCTGTTTTACTACTTCCACCAGTGTCTCAGTTCTAGCATTGCAGGACTTGATGTGCAGTAGTTCCAAATTCAGGTTATCCACCATCTTCACGATTATGTTAATCTCGCTTGTATCCTTCCTCAGCCCCCAAATTTTAGTCACTTCTTTTATGGCAGCTATTTCATCCCTGCAATCATTTGAGTTACCCTTCTCTGTACTCTCTTTACCTCTGCTGCATCCTCCTCAATTTGTGTAGACCAGAACGGCACACAATACTCAAGATCTGGGAACATTAAGATTTTAGGTAGCAGCATAGTACCCCCCTCAGGCTTTTTTCTCTGTGACCTTCCTGATGTTAACCAACACTTTTTTTGGCTTCTTTGTGTGCTGCTGCACCTTGAGCCAATGATTCTGAGAACTGTCAACAAAAGCATCAAGATGTTTCTCCAAAGTTTTAACTCTCAGTTCCAAGTTCAGTATCATGTAGATGTCATTTCAAGTATTTTTGCTTATAAAGAAACCACTTTCACTTTACATTTATCTGTAATGAAGCTCATCACCACCTTTTTGCCTACCCAGTTTGAGTGGTCCTTTTTGGAGTTCTTTAAGCACTAGCACAGCGTCTGACTATTTGAAAGAGCTTAGTATGATCCCCAGATTTGCACATATTTCACTGTTTGCTCCCTTCTCCAAGCCATTGATAGAGATGTTGACTAAAACTTGACTCAGAAATTATCCTTGGTGAGACTCCACCGATAAAGTGACATTGTTCTACCAGTAAAACAATACTGATTTGTTAAGGATCTGTCAGATGAAATAGTTGTACTCCTGTATCAAGTTCTTATAACGATTCCTCTAATCCTGAAGAAGTTCCCTCAATAAAAATCCTCACTTTATTCTTGCTTTATTTTCTCTAGATGTGATGCTATTGGTATTTTACAGTTGTAGAAATGGAGCATAAAAAGGTCATTTAAGTGAATTTTTCTATTTTTATTGTGGGATTACACATACACACAGAGTCTCACTCACTCACTGTGGGAGTCCAGGGACAGTTATCCTCACATGTGGTCCTGGTGAGGTGTATCTTTACATTGATACTGGGATATGGCACAGCATAATGGGTAGAGGCAATGCAGGATGTAGGCTGAACCATTTACACTGCAACACTGTCCTGGGTGGTAATGCCCCATTTTTTTATCATTTGTCTTCAGGCCCTTATTTGGAGTAAGAGAGAAGTTACAGTCCTTTGTCCAGTGGACTTTCCACTCTAGGAGTCCTGGACACATGTTACTGCAAGTAGGAGTTAGTGTGAACTTGAGTTCATATTAGCCTCTCATTTCTTTAAGATGAATAAATAAAAAGTAGTTTTTAGGGGATTTTAATTCAATGATTTACTGAAATTGTTAAGCAAGGGATGTTCCCATACTTCATGAACCATGGCCAGGTCTTCATTTCTGAGGTTAATTTGTTCCATCTGTTTGGTGGCATTATCTGCTTGTAATGCCACCAGAGGGCTGAAAGTTCTGTGGTGATAAAAATACCAAGAATCTAACGTAAATTGAGTATTTCCACCTTGGAATTTCTCTTTCTTGTGCTTTGAATCACATTACATTTCTATTCAGCCTGGAATTAAACTTTTCTGACCTGGATCCCTTCTGTCATCTCTTTAAATATTTTTCAGAAACATCTTTCCTTCTAGATTTACAAAAAAGTGGTACCACTTAAGCTATTTCAGTAACTGTCAAAAACAGAACTTTACTGTATTCATACACATATACATTCCTTTTTCAGTTTATCTTATAGTGCAACACATTCTGCAAATTCCTGATGCACACATCTTTCTTTTTTATGGGCATTCTGCAGAGAAGTAAACTGCCAGGCTATTCGGTAATTATCTTTGATGTTGCAATAAATGCCGTGTTCTTTAAAGGTTTTTAACCTTTAACCAGCTAAAGAACAAATCAAAGAAGCAGGTTTCTAGATAATTTAAAAATACTGTAGACACAGTAGATAAGTTGAAGTCTGTGTTTGCTGTGCATCTAAACACTTTCCCTCCACGGGAAGATAGAAATTCATTGAGCAGCTTGCAGACAAACTTAACTCAATTTAGAGACCTTATCAAAGAAATAAATGTATATTCAAAATGTGCAATTATTTCTTCATACAGGCATGTATTTTCAGGACTAATATTTTACATTAACCATGCTTCAGTATGCACTGAAGATGCCCTGTGAATATATGCAACCTCAAGCCTCCATACACATGCTACTCCGAGCAGCAGGTGCAAATCTGATCTCACAAAAGCTTTGCCCAAGTCAGAGGTCAGTGACTATTGGTAATGTCCTCATGGCATCCCTTGACGTGTGTGTCCCTGCTCATTGCTTCAGGGGAAACTTGCTGATCCAGTTTTAAAACCTACTAGCATTTTACTGGGTCTTAGAGTGAGTTCAGCTTTACTCAATCCAGAGCAAAGTCCTCTGGTTACCTGTAAGACACTTCCCATCTCCACAGTAAGCCAAGGCATTTCTCCCTCCGCTTTGTGTCCCATTAGCAGCTTGGCTAGTGATTAAGTCATGCAGGGGACCTGTGCTTCAGACAGAAAATCTTCCTGTACTTGAAATTCCTGGGGATCATGTTGTACCAAGCATTCATTGCCTTCCTTTGGGGATATAAATTTAATCACCATTGGTTCAAATTTGTTCATACCTTTGGAAATAGATATGCACTGCCTGTCTGTGAGAGTAAGGGCCAGCGTGAACACCAGGTGCTGAGTGTGACCCAGCGCAGACCACCCTTACTGCCACAGGGTCCAGGTGTGACAAGCAGAGACGGGTGCTGGTAAGGGCGTCCATCAACAGCCCCCAGCATGGTGAGAGGATGAACCAGGTCCAGGGTCCATCCAGGAGCCAGGGCAGAGGTGCACACCTACAGCCCAGGGCTGGACTGAAACTGGACTCCCACGGGCACTGTTAAGGGATTGTCCCTTTCCGAGGGAGAATGAGCAAGGACACTGGGGCCTGTGAGTGCCCTCAGGGCCCTGACTCTATCACTAGCAGCAGTTTTTTTAATGCAGAGGGTTAAATGCTAAATTTGGGGCTAGAAGGATGACAGTGCTCAGCTCAGCAGTAAGTTCTGTACTGAGATAGTCTGTCACAGTCCTCATCTCCCTGTATCAGTTCATGTGGTAGCCCTGTATATATGCTGACTTCTTTGCTGAATAGGAGACTCTGTGCATGTACTATTTTGAAGTAGCCATATTTATTTGAATTTGTATTAATTGTGTTAAATGTTAGCTTTTTTTAGTCTTTATTTATAGTTATAATTTCATTCTCCCTTTTTGTTGTGGGTTTGTTGGGTTTTTTTGTTGCATGAGAGCAAATCAAAGCATGAAACACTGAGTTTGTGGGTGGAATAGTGGTGTGTACAAGAGACACAAGAGAGAGCATATGAAGGTTAAGTTTCCCTCTCTGGCAGCTGCTGTCTAGCAGAGCAGGTTATCTGGTTTCTGCTTGGCAACAGAGGCTGCACAGGGATTTGCTCAGAACGCTTGCCCAGGCTCAAAGCTCTGCTCCATAAGCTGCTCCTCATACTGACTTCCATCTCCTCATGACAAGGAAATTTTGATGTTTTCACATTTCCACAGGGAGACTTCAGGAAAAGCACTGAAAATTTTGAGCAACTTTTATGTATTACCAGTGTCTAATGAAACTGTTATGTTAACTGTTACTGAGGGCAGCCTTAGGAGTAAGACAGGTAGTGTAACAGGAGATGAAGAGAGGATGCAATTTTGTGTTTGGCCTTGCACCAGGTGTGAAGTTAGCAACAGGTCTTTTAGTCTCTCTCTTCCCCAATAGCCTGACTCAGTGATAATTTTGTGTTGTCCTCTCTGAATGACACTTCCCAAAGTGTAGATGAGCATCTCTTCTTTCATTACAGCTGTCAATGCGATGAAGCTTGTTCAATGAGAAATAAGCTGGGCACCTGTAAAAAGTGAGGCATAATGTGCAATCCCTGGAGTTTAGCAAAGTGAGGTGATTCCTAGAGCTCCAGCAGCAGGTCCAGCACTCAGCAAAGGCTGCAACTCACTCAGGTTAGGCAGGAGATGCCCTGCAAGCACTTTTCCTAGTCTTGCTTTGACTAGTTGTCTCGCTGTTTCTCCCTGTACATCCTAACTCAACCCCTTCCTGGCATATAGTGAGTCCCAGTGCAGAGGAGCTTTCATTCTGTGTTCCTAAGTACAGTATCAGTGGAAAGTTGGTATGTCATTGGGTCTTGTTATGGTATTTTATTACAACTAATAACAGTATACATTTGAGCTCAACTTTTTTTTTTCTATATGTACAGTCTGAAGGACTGAGCTTGAATTTGAGGAAATGTGCGTCAGCATCTTAATGTGCCTGTCACTGTTAGACAACCGTGAACTACTACCTGTAAGAAAAGAGGAGTTCTGAAGAAAAAGCTGGAATTAGGTATTTCTGAATGCAAACTTTTCTTAACTTACTTTAGAGCAGCAACACATCTATTTTTGCTGTCATAATTATTTTTTTCTGGCTCAGCCAAGTTCCCAAAAAGAAAGACTCTGTGATAAAGACTGCAGAATAATACTATGCTGTTTTTCTTTCATGTGAGTGGAGACACAGTTGCTCATGCTAATGTCTCATTTTAAGGAACTTGAAATCCTCAACAAGGTTAGTACAAATGCAACTATTTTTTACTATTCAGAACATCATGTTCAAGTAAACTGTAGACTTCAAGTTATTTCTGACATCTAGGGCATAGTTTGTGAACTGATACAACAATATCTCATAAATTTTCCATCTGGATGATCACAGTGCAGTAAAAGTTTCTTGCTGTGTTGTCAAGCTAGAACCAACTGTTGTCACTGGCTGACCTTTGTTTTTAAGTACGTGGGAACATTACTGAAACGCTTCACATAATAGAGAAGAGCTGTTTCTCTGGTAGTGAATATCTTTATGTTGCCAAAGACTTCATTCATCTCCTTCTTTTGAATGGAGCACAGGATTCCCTGTCCTCCCCCACCGCCAGCTTTCTAAAAGTATAAATGAGCCAATTCCTTACCACTTAATCTCACAAGATGTCCTGTAGGAGTCAGTGGCCTGGTCTAATGAACAAAAGTTAGATAATCAAGTCCAAAAACAAGGCCAGAGAATGTTTTATTGTACTCTGACTTGTGTAAAATTGCTGAATACAAACTACTGTGTGCCGATAGGTGCATCAGTGAATAATCTTATACTTTTTTTTTCCTTAGTGCAGAATGATTGAGTTGGTTGTAAGAGTAATGAAGTATGAAAAACATGCAAAGGAGTGCTCTGATGGGAATATTAATTATGAACGACTTATTGATGAACGTAAGGGAGATAATAGTCAGCTAGAGACTGGAAAATTATCAGCTCCAAAGAATAAGAAGTTTGTACTGAGAAATTGGTAAAACCCCTCTATTTAATGCTCATACTCGGTTTCCTGAGTTTCATTTGGTGATTCCTCTTCAGAAAAAAAATTAGTTGCGAGCGAAGTACCAGTCTTTTCACTCACCCCCCTTTTGTGCTTATGCAAAAATGATGATTTAAAAGCAGTAAAGTATATCTAGTAGCAAATGTTTCTGTAAAGCATAGAGCATCATAAATGGAATATCTAGGCAGTACATATAGAAACTGGCCCTACTGCAGCACAGTTTTCCAAAACTCATTCCCACATTACAGGGAAAGAGGTTTGAAAGCTTTTGATGAATTCCAGTTTACTTCTTCGTCAAGCTCCTATTAGCCAAGTTAACTTACAATACAACATATTGAATGTTTGAATAACTTTTTGTACCCTTCTGCATTGCCTTCTTTCCTTTACAATGTCTACTATGTTCAAGGGCAAGTACAATTTTGAGCTGGAAGAAGACATACGTTTTTCCAGTGCTATATTCTGTAGTACAGGACAACTCTTCTTTCACAGACTGGTGCAATGACAAAAATTTGTTGTTGCATGAGGAGAGGGGAAAGCTCTATACATCTGTGCTTTCTTTTCTTACAAAGATTTTTAGCTTTTTGGTGATTTTTCTAAGTGAACTTCTAAATCTAAAAATGTAAACAGTTAGTAGTATTTAAATATAAAATATGCTCATGTTTTCCTGTTATAGGGCTCATTTTGGTTCAGTATGCCTTGGTCCTGATATGTGACTGGAAATCATACCTTAACAGACTTCTTTGTCTGGGTAGCTTTTATACAAGTAACTCGTTGGTAAAGACATTGTAGTTTCATCCTGGATCACGACTGATGGTTTCACAGATCAGAGAAGACACCTTCTGCCTTTCAGTCAGTTGACTGAATCCCTAGAAACAAAAAGCACTGTTGCAATGTATCATGACTGTGATATAAATACTTGCCCACTCAGTTAATTATTTCTGGTTGGGGTTTTTTTCAGCAATAATGGATAATTCCTCAGAAAATGGTTGCCAGATGAGTATTTTGTCCCATCACTTTCGTTATCTTCCTTAACTTGGTTCCTTTTCCTTCTGATATAACTGCTGCTGGGCAACTGACTCCATTCACCACAGTGTTCTCTATTAGTTTTGTAGCATCTGATGCATTTCCCTGTGTGCTCTAAGACTAGGTGCCCAGGCTGCATAAGAAAATAGGAATTGTAAAGACAAGAAAGGTTCCAGAACCAGCCTAGGGGCGCTGAGAAGACGCCCAGGACATGTCCCATCTCTGTCTAAGCTCCTTGGTAGAATATAAAACAGTTTAAAAGTTGTTCTCAGAAGTTCTGAAGTTCTCTCAGAAACTATATAGTCATTTCTAATTGGAAGACAGTGTTTATATTTTTCCTATAAGAATCAGAACAAAGTAATATTAATAGCTGCCTGCACATTGTAACATTTTCGACATAATGACATTTTGCAGGCTTGATATAATTTCTGCCGTGTGCATCAGGCCATTAAATGAGAGGTCTTTAAAATTATCTCACCAGACAGTTCTTCTTTCCAAACAACACCAAAAGAAGATGAGATCAAAGAATTTCATAAAAGGCGCTTTTCACAGCTTATCTGTCATCAAATGAAGGTATTAGGGAAATGGCCTGAGAAGCTTTTCCTACTTGATACCCCTTTTGAAGTGACTAGAGCTACAAAACACACCATTTCTGCAGAGGATTCCAGTTATGTTTCTTCCTTGTGTGAGAGGAAAGGCACAAAGAGCGCATTACACCAGCTGGCATACTTCTGGGGTCCCTGCTCTCAGGGCTTGCTTGGCATTTCACGGTGCAGGCAGGGAGCAGGGTTGCCACCCCAGGGAGCAGCAGTCCTTCCCTGACCTCACCATGGAGCTTTTGGCTACCAACATTGCAGCTTGGGGCAGACTGAAAGATTTGCACCAACTCCCAGAAAAATTCAGTGACAAGAGAACACATATCTCTCCAGGATAATCTGGGGTTAAAGATTTTTCCCAAAGTTAGAAGTTTTTTTGTTTCAGTTCGTTTCTAAGGTTAGATGATAGGGGATCAGTCTGATGAAATGACAGCGCATATTATTTGTTCTGCATCTTCACTGCATGCCCTTGGCTAACAAATTCCTCATATTACAGCATTAAAAATTTAATCCTGATCTAAACCCCATCTGAGCTGAAGAGAATCTCACCACTAACCCCTGTAGATACTGTGTCAGAACATTAGATATATTACAGGTGTCACAGAAAACATTTGCATACTCAAAAGACATAATATCCATTAGTGACTGAGAAGAACAAAAACCAAAATTGTCATTTCTTTTTTAAAATGGGAAGAAACTAAAAATTAAAAAAAAAAAAGTTTGCACTCATATGATAATATTTTAGATATGATTTTTTTTGTTTATTCAAGAAACTTAAGTAGAACTAGAATTCTGTGTCATATTCTCAGTAAGTAGAATGACAGCTCTATGGAGAGCAGGCTGACAACTCTCCACCTGCTGTTTCTGTGCTACATTGAATTAGTCTAAACTTCATCTTTTTTAAAAACAGATTTAATGAAATTTTGAACCATATTTTCTTTTCACTTGCCCTAGTATGAGCCTGATACACCAACTAATCTGATGTGTAGTAAATTTAGTCCAGATAGTAATCTGACAGAATTCATTGTCTGGAAAAACAGAAGGAAGACTGTATTCAAACAGCAGGTATTCATAAATTGCACAGTAAAAAGCTCTGCATAAGGGACATAACTGTTATCTGTTATGTTACGTAACCATCATCTGTTATATCTGTTATGTCATGTGTATATAGTTGTAAGTTGCAGGTTCTAGCGTATAGGTTTTATTCATATCCCTACCTTATCGTATTCCAAAATGTATGGTACAGATGAAGACCTGTACGTTTTAAAAGTGGGGTTAAAGTCAGTGGATTGCTGGCCACAGTAATGTGGAATTAGATTCTTTAAATAATTGAAACAATCAGCTAAACTTTTCTAGAAGTATTAGTGCTAAGGGGATAACCAAGTGGCGTATTTTTTCCACTCTCTACGAATTTGGGACAGGCTGGCTTCTCTTCGTTTTGGACAGTTTTAGAGTATTGTTGGATCTGTCTTTGGAAAAATCGTTAAACAAGACTTCCTTCTTGAATGCCCGTTTAGGTAGAACCTAATCATCCCTTGACATTTTTTGAAAAGAATAGGTGATGTCCACAAGGTCCTGGCTAATGTTTCCTGCTTTGAATCGTAAGTTATAATTTCCATAGTTCTGTGACCTACTGCTGGCACATAGTAAGCCCCCCACCCCCACCCAGACAGTTTATCTCAATGTACATACACTAGCCATCTTCTCCTTGTTGAACAGTACTATGGGCTGTGTTAGGGACATGAAAAACATGTTAAATACCCAATTGTGTTCCAGTATCAATTGATATTCCACAAGGAGGCAAGATAAATCTCCCATGACAAAGTGATATACCAGGTCTGCTTTGTGAAGATTAGAGATCTCAGACAAACATCTTGCCTAAAAACCGCTTTCCAGTGACTCGCATTATAAATGTGTAAATGTTACAGTCCAGCTCTTTACAGTAATACAGTGTAAAGGTTTTGAGAACCCCTGTACTGATTCTGTAAGCACTGTTTGGATACTAATTGTATTTGATTTGTAGCTTTTTCTGGCCCTTCACATGGTATGATAGGGTAGAGAGGGTTTTCAGAATTATTTCAGTGTCTCAAGGAGGGCCAATTATTCTTGAAACCATTTTCAAGACTTTAAAAGTGCTTTTTTTATGCCACAGACTCTCAGTTGCGATAGTATCTGAGGTCTCTACAAACAGAATAGAAATATTTTGTCATCAATTTTGTAAAATCAAGAAAAATCAATAACCACTTCTTTGTGTGAGAAACAAAGGTGAAAAGCACTGGAGTGTTTCTCTGAGGGTGTGTTGGCAGCCAGGTAGCCAAGGACTGGAAAATTTATTCTAAAACGGTCTGGGGAAAGGAAATATGGAAGGATATTTTGGAATTGGTTCAAAGGATAAAGGTGACAGT
This sequence comes from Podargus strigoides, assembly GCA_028020825.1. Lineage (NCBI taxonomy): Eukaryota > Metazoa > Chordata > Aves > Caprimulgiformes > Podargidae > Podargus > Podargus strigoides. The sequence continues at coordinate 93,369,096 of CM051619.1, read as the reverse complement.
ATTTCATGTTGACGCTCATAGCAATATAAATTCACTTGAGTGACTTTACAATTCTGTCACCAATAACCAGGCAAAGAGCTGGACTGGAGTTCCCTCAGGAGGGGGATCATGAAGGCTTGGCAAAATGGGCACACCAAAAATGTGGGCATCTTGGGGAGAAGGCCACTTACAAGTAGGCCCAAGAGCGTGGCATAGTTATGTCATTGGATATGATCAAAACAATAATTGCCCAATGCCCTGTGTGCCAACACACTCATAAACGCCCGGTACCAAATACCATAAAAGGAGAACTGGGAAGAGGGAAATTGCCAGGACAAATCTGGCAAATGGACTACATTGGACCTTTACCCCGGGACTGAGGGTGCAAATAGATCTGCACCACAGTAGGCACGTACTCAGGATATTTGATTGCTTATCCCTGCAAGAAAGCCACACACCATAGTACTACTTCTACCATAGATATGATTCTGTACTATGGGATCCCCTTACAAATCCAAACTGATAATGGGTCCCATTTCCAAAACAAATTTGTGCAACAGTATGCAGAGTAGCATACTATTCAGTGGGTCTTCTATATACCATACTATCCACAGGCTGCAGGATTAATTGAACGAATGAATGCCCTGTTGAAGGAGCAGTTTAAAAAGCTGGGAAATGGAAACCTATCCCGGTGGAGGACTAACCTCACGGATGCACTCCATACCCTCAACAATAGGCCCATTGGGGAGATGGAGACGCCCTTGATGCATATGACTACGCCCAATCTCCAGATACAGCCTTTAACGGTAACTGAAACATTGATCTACTGGGAAATTGTCCCGGGTGCCATGGCCCCCTACTGGGCCACTCCAGAGGCTGCTGGGCTAGATCTTTATGCATTAGAACTCGTAAAGATAAATTGAAACCAGACAAGGGTTATTAACACTGGGACAGGAGTCCAAATTCCCCCAGGACACTTTGGTCTGATAACTGCTCGCTCAAACTTAGCCCTGAAAGGTGTTCATGTCATAGGAGTGATTGATGCCGACTATCAAGGAGAGATTAAAGTAATCCTGCTAAACAGTGGTGAACAGGATTTGGTTATTTGACCCAAGGATAGAATAGCACAGCTATTAATATTACCAATTTTGAAAACAACGGTGAGGAGGGGGGACCCTCCCCAAGTTACTACTGTTCATGGAGACAAAGGATTTGGATCCATCAACTTCAGTAATGGGGCAAAGGTATGGGTCCAAGGGCCGAGTGGCCCCCCCTGAGCCAGCTGAAGTAATAGCTGTAGGAAAAGATAACACTATCCTAATCATGAAACCCAGACAAGAAAAATGAGAACATGTCCCCGCAAATAAATATTATTTGCAGGAATAACTAAATGGTATAGAGTTTTGTCTTGTAGATCTTGCGCGGCACCGCCAGGGGTGTGAGAACACCTATGTGAAGAAAATGTGTACTGAATCTGATCTTGTGGATTGCAATGTGATTTAATGCTGAACTGTGCCGAGGAGATTAAATCACCTCCAGACCACAGTCTACCTGGTCTATCGTAGCATCCTGGACATGTGACTGAACCTCATCTTCCAATGCAAAAGACTGTGACAGTGAAGAACATGATGCAAGGACCAAGGTGACTGCAGCAACGTCTGTAGTTGATGGACTGAGGTTAAATGCAAGTTAAAGATGCCTGTACACCTACGGATAGTGTGAAGGCAGTGGTCCACCCATATGTCAAAGGGCTGAATGAAGTGCTGGGGTCTGAACCCCGAGCCCTGAATTAAGGTTGACATATGGATGGTTCCCATGTTCCTTCCCTGCATTGGGTAAATGGCACCAGGTGTCCTGCTTTGGGCATAAAAGCTGGGACCACTTGCAGGAAGGGTGGAGTGTCTGTCTGTGAGGTGGATGAGCTTTGCAGAGTTTCCTGTTGGGGAAGGACCTCCTGACTCTCCCTGCAAGTGGGCCGTGGTCAGGTTTGATGCTTGTGAACGTGGGCTCTGTGAGAACAATATGTGGCTGCCTCTATCCTATATGATCAGCCTATTGGCTTGGCTGTTTCCCATCTCTGTCATGGGAGACTTCGTTGCTTTGTTTGTTCCACCGATTGTTGGCAATGTTGTATCATTCTTGGGGTCGCTGGCGTTGATGTCTGTTATGTGTGATCTGATTGACTTGTTTGTACACCCAGCCATCACCCATATACTGACCTTTTTGTATACAACAGAATCTGGTTACTGGTTCGTTCTACTGCTGGCTGCGTCCTTTGTGCTAGGGCTAGTAATTGGCAAAACAGGGTGGTATATAACTTGCAGCACAGCTAGGAATCGGTATTTTGAGTAAGGTAAACACAAGAAATAACGTGAATTATTCACAGCAGTGAAAAGAGTTTCCAGTGGTATTTTCTATAAGTACTGAAACAGACTGTCAGTGGAGGTCAAGGAATGCTTATCAATAGTGATTTTTAAGAGCTGATTGGATTAATTTCAGGAACTGATGCAATTCTCTAGCCTGTGAGACAGAATACATCCAAGGAATACTGTTCACTACTGGCTTTGACTTCTGATATAGGTCAACTGAGAAGGGAACAGAGCATTTCTGGCACGTTTCTGCAGCAGGAGACCCCATTGCAGTGGAGTGCAAACAAACCCACTTGCCCTCCAGCAGGCCAGGCTAGCAGAGACTTCAGCTTCTTAGGTCTTTGTGGGTCAAATGGAGTCAGCTCAGCAGGACTGTTCAGCTTTACGGTTAGATTGCTGGCTCACAGTGCCCAGAGGCTACCTTCCAGCATTGAAAATGTTGGTTCCTCTTGACTTAGGTATAGCTGATCCTGCCTGTCAGCTGTGGGATAAACTAGGTGAACTTGCAAGACTTCTTTATCCAATTTTCTGTGGTTCTCTGACTATCTCTGGTCTATGTAGTAACTTTGAGGACATTCTTTCTTTGAAGGGCAAAAAAATGGATTAGAAATTGAATACTGGGCAAAGCTGAGTAAAACTGAGCAAGAAGTCCGTAGGTATAATAGTATTCACCAACTTGAGAGAAATTTGGAGTGTCTGATTGACAAAAACAAATCCTTTAATACAAAATCTGAATGCGTGCATTTTTTTAAGTGGAAGATGAAAGTATGCTGTGTGAAATTTAAGATAGGAGTTCCTGTGTACAGGGCATTTATTCCAAGAAATGTGGGATTCGTAGGAATTGTTCCCTTCTTATTTGGAACTCCATGAAAGCACCAGTACAAAACAGGAAAAACAACACAATTAGCGCTGAGTATAAACACTGAAATAAGAGATAGATAAAATGTCGTAGTGTCCTGTTGAAGATTGTTACTGTAAACTTCAAAAAGGAAACAAATGAACAGGAGAGAGCTTTTTGTTGTTTTCTTTAGTTTTGTACCTGTTTTTTTCTCGTTTTTTATTTGTCCCTCCTAATGCTCCTAATTGCAGAAGATGGATCTGCCATCCAGGTTAGTCTTCTGCTCAGCCTGTGGAAGCTTTGCATATAGTTTTGTGTACAGTGTGCCTGTGCGATTTCCATCAGAAGCAGGAAATGTTTATTCAAGTTCTGAGGGGTGGGACAGACTGTTTGAGCATCCTGTTTAAATAGAGTTAAGTAATCACAGTTTTGTACTAGTTGGAAAAGAATTCCATACATGCATGATATCAATAAAATATCATCTTACAGAGCATACCAAGGTTGTGATATATTTATCTGACTTCTTGTGCAATAAAAGTTATAGCTTTGATTTTTGTTTTGCAACAATCTGAACATATTCCATTATGTAACAGTGCTCTACTAGAATATTAACTATTTTGTATTTAAGTTTACCTGTATTTAATATACCTATTAGTTTCCTTGGTATTTTCAGTAGCCTCTGGAAAAATCTAATTCAAATACAACTTTCTGAAATAAAGCATATTCACATAAAGAACTTAGTTGAGGGAACTAGTTAAAATCAGGAGGAATTTATTCACAGCCAGTTGTATTAAAACATAAATGAAGGAAAAACTGGTAGTTGGATTAGGCTAGTAAGATTTATCAATTGTGAGTTTTACTTAAGGAGTCCATGTTTAATGCCTTTACTGAATTCTCTGGTTTTAAGTGCTATAGGGGTTGAACTGGGAGACAAAAAACAGTAGCGAAAAGATTTGTTTTCAGGCTTGTAGCATGGATGCGCATCTCAGATTTAAAAGTGGGAGACAGATTGCATGATTTATTTTTGGTTTGTATTATTTCAGTAATGAGGCTGTGTTGAACTGCATATTGTGTCTCACAGCTGTTAGGAGTTGTTTGAAAGAAAAAAAAAAAGTTTGTACTCTTCTGATTGCAGTGATAATAGTATTTGGCCTTATGTCTATCAATGGATTGTCTTTAAACTGCAATCTAATGTTAATGAGATTTTAATTGGGAAACAAACAAAGGACAGACAGGTTAATGACTGATAACAGTTTTAAAAAAAAAAAATCTTTTAAGGGCTACACAATAATTAATGTAAACAATACATCAAAGTCCTTCCATGTCTAAGCTTTCATAAAGGGTTTACGTAGAAGCTTGTTCTTCAACAATGGTAGTATTCCACATCTAAAGAAGTAATAGACTATATAGTGTCATCTGTTAAATCAAAGCTGATTGGCAAGATTATCTGGTCTAACTAGTAGGAAGGTCTTGGTCATTAATCACACCTCCACAAAAAGGAGCTGGATTGATTCTGTGATGTCCTGAGAGTTTATTACTATTGACGTTTCTAGAAATCACCCCCCTTTTCCCAATTAAAAACTTATACATTATTCCAAAACATAGAAGCTCTATCCAGTGGAACTCTTAACATCTAAAACCAAGCAAATGTAAACTGGTAGGGAGTACACATCATATATAGGCTGGGATTAACGAAACATATATAAATCTAAAAATCTGAGAATGGTTTTGAAGAGGGAAGGTTATGGTAATAATCAGAATAGAGAGTAAAGGATTAATTAAAAGGATTTACTGTACAGCTGAAGAGTGGCTATTTTTAATGTCAAGGAGGATGAAAAACAAAATTAGAGCACAATTAAAAGAGTGGAATGAGAGAAGATGAAACAAGATTTTTGGTTTAAGTGGCAAGTGTACTTCTCCAGCTAGTGATAGGGACAGAGGCTAGAAGAGAGGTTGCTTTTAGAGTCCAGTTTTGAAAACATAAAGCGTGCAGGAGAGTATCTCAATTAAGAGAATCGGGAGTTGAGACTGAAATAATAGAGATACCAAGACAGGTAGTTGTACGTTCCAGTATAGTAGTTCAAGCTATAGTCAGAAAATACCATGGTAATACAAATTGAAGTTGAACTTCTTTTGTCTTGACTTTTAGCCTCTTTATTCCATGTCTGCTGTGCTTTTAAAATCTTACCCATGCTCTCTGCTTTGTTTTTCTTCTCATTTATTATTTTAAGTATTCTCATTCAACCATGCCTTTTGAGAAATTCAAGGAAAAGCAGGTATGATTAAGGGCTGAAATAAACCCTGTAAAAGAATCTAGTTGCTTCAGAAAACATATTGGCTGGCTTTGCAGTACTTTTTTTGCTTTACAGATGCCAAGAGGGGATTAATCTGTAATGTCTTTGTTTGTGATTTTGCCTTTTATTTCAGTTTATATAGTTAAAGAGTTCCCAGTTCTGCTTTACATTTATTTTGTTCATCAAAACATACTTCTCAAATGTTATGAAAACAGAGTCCAAAAATAATGCAGTCCAAATCCATTCAATTTTCTCTTGGAACACAATCAATAATAAAAGTCATACCTTGTATCTCATTTTTAACTGAGTAAACACTGTCTTGTCCCTTAATAATGCATAATTCCTTAGGGCATTCACTTTATATTTCCCACTTCACTATTTGAATATGTCCTCGTGATACATGTAGCAAGATGCATATAATCAGGCATAATACAGTTGTGTCACAATTGCTGTTTGGGGATGAAATCCTCCCTGCACTGAAGTTACAAAGGTCTCATTGGGTCACACGATGCCTGTGCATACATTATGACAGAAAGGAAATAGAGTGTTACAAACCTGTATTTCGATCACTAACTTTTCATGAAAGATGGGGAAAAAAGTTTAAGCTGCAAAAATCAAAACAGTGTCTGTTGTTGAAGTTATGGGAATCAGGAGAAAATTGGATTTGCCAATCTCAATTCGTATTCATAAAACATTCTGTCTTCTTATGCATCCTCTTTTCATGTAAATTCATGTCCCAGCTGACTATGTCATCATCCTGACCAACAAAAGGCAAGAGAGTCCTTTTAAGAAAGTAGTTCTCATAGGGACTGAGTGTATTTCATCAAAAAAGATGGTACCTTCTAATGTTGAAACTCTGGCCTGTTGTGCATCTTATTATTTACCCCGTGTTAGTGGGTGAGAATAAATATGTTTCTTCTCTCAAAATCCAACTCTTTCCCAGACTCATTTTAAACACTGAACAGAACTTTGAAAGTATTTTTTGTTTTCCTGTGAATTCTCATTAGGAACCTGAAATGTGTACCCAAGAAAGATGAAAAAGAAATCTGAAATACCAGTGTGTAGTAGAAAAATGCAACAGCAGAGCAATTTCAGTCACTGAGCTGTTAATTCTGGTTTTATTAGGTATACTTGTAAAGAGGTGGTCAACTAAGCTGTAGAATCTGCCACAAATAGCTCTTCAAATTGAGCATGGAATGTGCATGATAAGGAACATGTGAAGGAGGATATAAGAGTTGGCACTCTCCAGCTCTGAAAATGGAGCTACTGCGAAAGCTTTTGTTCATACTGTCTTGATGACAGGATATTCTGCTAAGCAATCCAGGTTAAATTTTCAGTTGGCTAAAATGGAAATGTCTTACAAAGGACAACCAAAATAAAAGAACTTGAAATTTGAACTAAACACAATTTCTGATACTTGGAACTGAAAAATGATACAATGTATGTCCTGCCACATTAGTATCAAACCAGGATGTTTAGGAAATGGCCCTGATGTCAACAGTTGACAGTCTTTTTTTTTTTTTCATGCACCATTGCTGGCCGTTGGAAGAGTGGTGGTACCACTGTTGGGAGCAGCAGCTCCCAGATCAGTGGCAGGTTGAGTATGACAGTTTGGGAGTCACAGTTGTAAGATATAGCACAGTCACTACACATCAGCATTGTTTTAGACTTGTGATACAGGTGCAGAAAAAAGGTAGCAGTGTTGGGAATGAGTATGGCTGCTCAGGGGAAAGTGAACTGCAGCTTCTTTTTCATGGTTGTGCCCACTCACATCCAGACTGTTGACTTTGGAAAGGTTAAAATAGCAATATAAGAAGGTTTGATTTCAGCAAGTGTTAGGAGAAGTTACTACAAAAAGTACTAAGGCACGGCTCTGAAGCCATACTCTTTTGACTGTATGATACAGCTGGAAGTTTTGATGCTATTCGTTAGTAGGTTTTCCTTACCAGGGAATGGTAAGAAAAATGTTGGAAAATGTACCTAAGTTGTTAGCAATGATTTACCAAGAATGCTAGTCCACCTGGATCCTGAATTTGATCCACTATGGCTGTTTCTGTGTTCCCAAGATACGGGGGTAAAGGCACAAGGTTTTTTTCTGCATCTTCTGTCTGTAATCTGCAAAAAGTCAACCAAATATTTCTGATTTCCTCCAGGAAACATCCCTGATAAGTATAGCATTTAGTCCCTTAATGAGTAGGATTAATGCACATGCTTAAGTTTAAGGATATTTTTAAGTGCTGTGCTTTGAATCTGAGCCATAGAGTAGATGATTAAAGATAAACGGCAAACATTTATGAATTTCTGAACCCACATATATAAACTATGTAATCTGCAGGCTTGGATTCACTTGTGGGAGGTTAATTAACTTCCATCTTCTGTTGGTTTTGCTCACCCAAAGCAATACTGCATCTTGTCTTCTTTTCTTCAACCCAGCACACCAGACACCATGAGCTACAGCCAAACTGTAGCGTGACGTGAAAGTTGGAGAGGGGCTCCCTTTGGTGAAGTCCCACAGTTACACAGCCATGTAAATGAAATATTTATGTCACATGAGCTAGTGCAGAGCGAGGCGTATATGCTCAGATCCGTTCTCCATGTCACACGAGAATTACCTCTACCTATGTCCAAACTTGTGTGTATAGATGTGGATATTTTACAATAAGAAAAAAAAGAATGTGGAAGTAGGCTTACAAACCAAGGGCAAAGAGTTGACAATTTAGGGCTGTTAGTACAGATTAGGGAACACTATGAAAATTTATAAGAAACAAAATTTACAAAAATTAGGATCTAAGTTATATCAAGTGGATGTGTGTCATATCTTTGCTTATGCAGTCATCTGCATTATTAGTTTAGATCATAAATGTTTCAAGATGTCAAGCAAACATTTAGTTTACTGATGTTCTCAGATCTGACTGTTTCACTGAGTTCTTAACTTTTGGATTTATTTTTTTTTTTTCTGAAACACACCAAAATGGGGTGATTGCCTGAGAATGTCAGTTGTTGTTCTCAAGTAAAGTTCATTTCTAGTTCTCCATCATGGAATAAGGCTTGAAAATTTGAACTTTGAAGTGATAAGCATCAGAAGAAAATAAAAATAATTTGATATATATTTTAATAATGTAATGATATTGTCTTATGAGAACTTGAAGTAATTCAAAAAGTCATATGGAAGTGTTTGAGATTGTCAGCACTGATTTCTATAGCTTAACTATTTTAATTAGTTTTTACATAATTTGGGGAATATACTTTGCGGACAAAGTAGCTTGTGAGAGATAAGAGAATAAATAAGGAGCCTGAAATTTGCCCAGCAGCCCTTCAGCAGTTGACAGAATTGACTTTATCTCTTCATTGTTACAGCTAAATTTTAAAAGAAACAGCATCATTTAAGTAGCTCTGTTGTTATTATAATTCCGTATGTGTTTGATGTGTGGAGATTTGTGTGTGTGTTGCCGAGTACTACATTTTGATTCTGTTGCCTTTTTCTCATTTCTCACTTTGAGACTCTTGTCTTGTTTTCTTTAGATTTGGGGGATTTCGGTTGTCAGCTTTTCCTTTTTCAGAATTGTAGCGTTTGTTTCTTTCATTTCTTGACGCAAATGCTGCAGTCACCTAAAGTGTAGCTTCAAGCAGTCCTTTGTGTGACTAAAAGAAATTAGCTAAATAGCACTGTTTAATTAATTTCAGGACCGCCTCTTTTTCGTCATGGAATATGTAAATGGAGGAGACCTAATGTTTCAAATCCAGCGCTCACGCAAATTTGACGAACCTCGATCCCGCTTTTATGCAGCAGAGGTCACATCAGCACTCATGTTTCTTCACCAACATGGCGTCATCTACAGGTACTTTTTTTGATCAAAAATAAAGTATTCTTGAGGCTTGGGGCTGGTTTTGGCTGAAATCCTCTGTCTCTTAGCAACCAGATTTAGATTAGTTGTTTGTTCCAATTTGCTTACATAGAACTTTTTTTGGCTGTTTATCATGGAGAATGTTAACATTTGAATAGCCTCTGCAGCAGTCGCCAGCTGTGTGTGCCAGTTTTGTGTTATAGTCCAAATAAAGCGGTTTTGAAAAAGCTTGGCACAGTGTGACCCAGAGGTGACCTTTCTGCAGATCGGCGCAATCTCTTCACTTTCCTCTCTATGCCATAGATTTCCTCTTGGTTTCTAACTCCCTGCCACTTCCTGAGTTTGTTTGTCCTTGTCTCCACTCTGATACAATCAGGATGGTCGTTTGCAATGCTTTACTTATGCCCCTTCCTCTTGACTGTTTGGGTGAAGGCTTAGTCACCACCAGGAAGTGACTCTTTGCAGACAATTTTGATTTGCTTGCAGGGGCCCTGCATCTATTTGAACCTCCTCCCCACTCCCTACCCCCAGTCTCTTAATCTTCAACACCCATGCACACACACAAAAAAAGTACATAATGTTGCGCTGTGGTCAAGAATGCATTTAGGGATAGGCTTTTACTATTAAAAGTAAGGAATCACTTTGAAAATTTTCACTCTGGTGCCAATTTGTTTATTAAGTCCTTTATCTTGTCATTTCACCCTTCCTCTCTCTTTTTATTTGTTTTTAGCAGCCTGTCATTGCTTGTGTTAAATTTGGGCTTTCACAAACAGACTGCTTTACAGGTTTTGTGATACACGTCTGTCCTGTCTATTAAAAATTATGAGTTCTGTGGATGTTACTTGAGTTTTGATATTCTCACCTTTTTTCAAGTTATCAGTTGTAATTTGGGGTAGTCATTTCAGGGACAGACAGTCTCAGATTTCTTGAGCAGGAACATCAAGATGAGGATGTGGAGTTTGTCACATCCCTGGATTCGTATTAAGCCTGTTCTCAAGAGTACTAGAAATTGAAAGAAGGAAATTTTAAATGCTTAATAACCAGGACAGAATGGTAACTTCCATCAGAGGCCATTGGCTTTCTCACTAACTGGGATTCAAAGGAAAACTTCTCAGAGAAGGAGTCTCCTTTCCAGAGACATTGCAAACAGCAGGACGTTGCATCTTCTGAGGAAAACAAATCTCTGTGAAAGCGGTCTTTCAGTCAAAAATCCAGTTTTCTTTACAGAACTTTTTGGTTAGCTGCAGCTCTTAATCTCCATATTTTGTTAACACTGGTATGATGTTTGCATGCTGGATTGGGCTGTGGCCCTACCACTTCACATAGGTTTGTTCTCAAGTGCTGAAGATCCAACACACTTCTTACCTTTGCTGCCCATATCACATTTCCTATTCCTTGTCTGCATTTATTTCCAAAGCTATGTATTTGTACATTTAGGTAGTAGGACGTGGCAACTTCAGAATTTATAAATACAGAATCACAGAATAGTCTTGGTTGGAAGAGACCTCTAAGATCATCAAGTCCAACCATTAACCCAGCACTGCCAATTCCCCACCAAACCATGTCCTTTAACACCTCATCTACACGTTTCTTAAATACCTCCAGGGATGGGGACTCCACCACTGCCCTGAGCAGTCTGTTCCAATGCCTGACAACCCTTTCAGTGAAAATTTTTTTCCTAATATCTAATCTAATATACATCATAAGGGAAACAGACAAGATTGTTACTTTAAAAAGTGAAGGATTTTGAAGATTTGTTTCCGTAAAAAGACTTGAGCTAATTTCCTCTTCCTGAAAACTGGAGCTTAGACACTTTGTACTTAGCCGTCAGCTTAGTGATTTCTTTGAACCAGCATGAAAGAATTGGTGAAATTACTTTCCCCCTTCTTTATATGAATGTGCATTCATTCTTCCTCTTCCCTCCCTGCTCCCATCCTTCGACACACATCCTCTTCTCTCTCCTCTCTTTCTATTCTCCTTCTCTTCCCTTGTCTTGTATGTAGCTTCTGCTGTGTGTTGGCTCCTAGCTGCATTGAATCGCTTCTTGTGCCTGCATTCTTTCTGTGACTTTTTATCGTCAAAATGTTTCGATCTCAAGAGAAATGTCATTCTGATGAGACAATGCTTTGTAATTTAAACTTCACAAGATACTGTCAGCTTCTGATTCAGAGACTATGCTGACATGTCTTTGGCATGCTGTAGTAAAACACTAAAATTGTAAATGGTGTGTTATATTGGGTGTATTATCAGAAGAGGCAAAAGAAGACAAATTACATGAGTTGTAGGATGAAAGCAGAAACTAAAAAAAGCAACAGGAAGAACATTAGGAACAGATTTAGTTGTATTTGCTTTGATACAGGCTTTTGGATCTGGACATAGTTATGTCCATAAGAACAACTAATTTTCCCAACCAGAGGACACTAGGAACTTCAACAATTCATAAAATGTATATCCCAGTTACTCTATAAAATACAAGCAGAAGGAAGAAGGTAGAGATTATCTTAAAAGGATTAACGTAAGAAAATGTCACAATTCATTCATAGTGTGCCAGGCCCTGGGAGAATGCGTTTGTTGATGTCAAGCATATGTTAGAATGTCTTGCATGGAAGAGTTTCAGCCTGATTATTCTGTACCTCACTGCACCATTGATTACAATGTTAAAAATGCATTGGGACCAAGTCACTCCTTTAAATCTCCAAAGCTCTTATTAGCTGGCAAGCATGGAAATGAAAGGGGAAAACAAAGAAAAGAAAAAAAAGAAAAGAAAACCTATACTCCTGAATAACTACCAGTCAGAACTGCCTAACATGCCTTCAGATATTTTAATAAAGAATACTTGTCTTCTGTGTAATTATATCTGTAAAAAAAACACTGTGGTGTGAAATTAATGGTTATTCTCCAAAGTGGGAAATGCTGCTTGTGTGGGCAATACTTCAAGGAAAGTGGGAAATACATAAATAAACTAAGATGTTTGATGGAAATGGAGGTTTCAAAATAGCTGCTATACCTTCTGATCTTTTTTCAGCCATGTATGTGGAAGTATTTGTTTGGAGCTAAACATAGTTATGTTTTTGGAAGTAAATAACTAGCTTTAGCTCATGCTTTGGCTTGTTGGTTAGATTTTTAGAAAATGCTATGATGATGCTAAATCATCATCTTTTATAATAACTAGTTTATCCTCATTTCCCCTGAAGTTCAAAGAGAAAGCTAGCTCCCTGTTTGGCAATAGAAATTATTCTGTAAATTCACATCTCTGCAACTGGCCCAACAATTTTTCCCAGACTTGTCCAATTATCTGTGTGCTCACTGGAATTACCTACCTTCCTTTTGTTTATCAAGTTTTTATTGGAAATAGATATGAACCTCACAGTTTTTATATATAAGGATGCTGCTGTTCTTAAATGCATCTTGTATGATAAATAAACTTTAGGATAATTTTCAGTGTGGCATTTTCAAGGGTATAATGTTGCTGTTGTGTCAAAAACACTTCAACAACTTAATAAAAATATTTGCATTATCTCTGCCACCTTCCCTCTCATGTGGCATTCAGCTATTCAGGCACATGTCAAGCTGGGACCTGATACTACAAGTGGAGTCAGTCAGACACCAGAGAAGTTTCAATCAGTTTCTGGCAGTTGTTGTTGTTCATGTTATGCAATTGCACCATGTTGAAAAAATGTACCCAAGCTTCAGGAATTAAGGGCTAGACTATGAATCTCATTTTGACTGTGAGCTGAACTGGACTTTGAACTCAGTGATGAAAGGTTGTGGACTATGTTCACTGTCCCCGGAGTCTGGTATATTTAAAGTCAGTCATCATCAGCATAATAATATATGTTCTCATATAGGGAAGATGCAACAAACTGCCAGTTCCATACTCCCCTCTTGTACTGATTTTCAACATTTCTGTGCACTTTCCGCAAATATATGTGAATTTTACATGTTCTTTTTTTGCCTACAGTTGTTGGACTGAGGACAGGAGTGCCAGGCAGGTGTCTCTGGTTCTCATTGCAGGAGTTCAAGTGAGGTGACACAAGTGGCCCACTCTGGCTTGAAATACATACAAAGAACTGCTGTCTCCCCAGGCAGGGACATCAGCACTAGAATGGGGTACCACTTCATCAGCATAAATGCCAGTGTCCCCAGTTCATGTTTGATTTAGGGAATAGCTGTGTGAGCCACAAACCTTGCTGCAGTGAAGACCTAAAGGGCCAGTAGTTGCATCTTGTATGATCTCTGGCATGCTCCAAGACCATTCAAGTGATTAAACACGGTACTCTCTCTGAAATACAAAAGAAAGAAACTGAATGTACAGAATTTCAGTTCACTAGAGAGGATGAAAAATACCTTAACTGGGAAATTAGTGTCACCTGCTTTGGGTTAACTCATTCTTTTGGTTTCAAAAGTGAGGTCTGAGATGTTGCCTTCAAATTGTATGGCACCTGGTCACAGGGGAGTCCTCATTTGTAACTGTGGGTTATCATGTTCCTCACCAGTATGAAGAAATAATCCAGCCTGTAACTTGCTGCAGCTTTCTGAGGCTCTGTGCACTCTGTAATTAGTATGTTGGTTGTGATGAAGGATATATTAACACTGAATTGAGGAGAATGCGAATCTAAATATGCTGATGCCAATCCTTGAATACCTCCAGGCTTTTTCCATACACAAATACCCTAAGAACTTGTTTGAACACTATCTGAATTTTTCCTTGGATGATCAGTTTTCCTGGCATTCTTCTTTTATCAGTGTAAAACACACCAGTGTTTCAGAAAGAAGAATTACCTAAAATTAAAAGCACTTTTGTTAGTGGGTTTTTATGTGAAATAAGAATATTTAGAAAGTCTGACTTCACTGGCGGTTGTATGATTCAGTGCAACCTTGGCAGAGTGACAAGGAGTTATATTTACACTGGTGAAAATGTTGCATGGTCAGTGGTTAACATGTTAAAAGTCATCATTCTCCCAACTTACCTTACTGTGTTGTTTCAAGAGTTGCAGCAGTCAAAATTCCCCTCCTCCCTGTTTTTTGATGGCTTTCTAAAATACAAAACTAGACATGGAACATTTTGATTTAAATTTTTTTCTATGTATGTAAAGATCATCTTATTGCAACTCTAAACAGTTAAAGGTTAAATTGCTGCTTGAGTTATGGTCCACAAAAGAGGGCAGTAAAGACCTTGTACCCTTAGATAGCATTTTCCGACCTAAGCATGGGAATATCCTGAGTTCAAGCCCTTCCCCACTCCTGCCTGTCGCAGGAGTCTGCTACAGAGAAGTTACAGTTTGCTTCTGGCACAAGTGAGCAACAAACTATTTCCATCACCTTCAGTAAGAGCAGGAAGCAAGGAGCGAATTGTTGTGCTGCATGTGTGTCCACATCCCAGTGTCTCCAGGGACTGCTGCCCAAGCCACACCACCTGACCAGTGCTCCTGGCATGGTCTACACCCCATGTTGCGTCCATGCTCTGCTCTGCCTGCTCTGGTTTCCTAAACTGAGCATGAGCTCTGACAGGATTTTAATCGGTGGCCTCCTGCCCTCTTTGCACTTTTTCTTGCTAGATCTAGGCAGGCCAGCAGTTGTGAAATGCATAAATAAGCAGGATATCTTCCCCGCAGGAAAAGGCAGTGGGCTGGGGTGGAGAGGAGCTGGGCTGAAGGAGATGAGAAGCAGGAAGAAGGGTTGGTTCCCAGGCTTCTGGCATTTGGACCGAGGGAGTCCACCCTGCCATCTGCCCAGCTTATGCATTGTGCTAAAGGCTGCTGTCGTATAGGAGGGCCTTTGACAAGGTTTCCAGCTGTGGAAGAATGAGTAAAGGCTGTGGGAATAGGATATGAACTATGCAGTCCTGCCAACAGTAGAATGCTTTCTAAATTTCTCCTGGGTTTGGAACATAAGAAAGTCTCCAGTTGGCTCTTGCGTGGGAGTTGGGTATGTGGAAGAGCAGAGCTGGGCAGTTAATATTTAGAAGGCTAGAGCAGCACCATTGACCTCATTTGGGGAATGAGAAGGTACTTCCAAGGGGAGTTCCTGGTAGTTAGGTCAACATTGGTTTTTTTGCTTCATGTTTATTTGGTGCAAGATTTTCTTGTTTAATGACCATTTGTATAGTGCTGTATTGTGTAAATAAAGCTATGACCTTTACCTTCTGATAACAGTATAGGAGTGAGTTAATGTTAAATCAGAGAGGGCAGGGAGTGGGAATCTGCCAGGGTTAATGCCAAGTTTACATTCCTGCGAGGGCAGCCATGTTCCGGTACGTTCGGTAGAAAGGGCGACAGCACTTCTCAACAGATAATAACAGCAAAATGTTACAGAGGTTATTTGTATTTATTTCTGGGTGAATGTCAGTGATTTTAGATGATTGATGTTTGTGCTTTTATAACAGGAAGAAACACATGTTATCTTTCTGCATTTGATACACAAAATAAAAATCCAGCAGAGCTGCAGCACATGTAAAACTGAAACGTACTGACACAAGACAATCTCTGTAGTTTCCCTAAAATTCTGAGACAGAGCTTTGTTTCTACAGAAACATGTACACCAGTTCCAAACAAAATCATATTCTTCAAATATTTTTCTAACAGAAGAAGGAGAGTGCTTTTTGGTTTGCAATGCATTAAAACTCTGTACATGCTTCCTAAATGTAACTCTGCTGGTAACAGACAAAAGTTAGGACGGAATTTTGCTGTGTCCTTCAGTCCTGT
The DNA here is from genome assembly GCA_028020825.1 of Podargus strigoides. NCBI lineage: Eukaryota > Metazoa > Chordata > Aves > Caprimulgiformes > Podargidae > Podargus > Podargus strigoides. The sequence continues at coordinate 93,353,067 of CM051619.1, read as the reverse complement.
TTGTCTTCAAACAATGGAAAATATTTCTATAACCCAGTTGCAGTGGTGTTGAAACTATGTCATGTTAAGGGTGAGGCTTTGCCTTTTTGCATGCTATCTAGTGCATCTGCCAAAGTTTCATAGTAATAGAGAAGTGCATAGTAAATATGGTTCTAAGGCAACAGGCATTTCTCAAGGATTTTGTTGTGCTCTTGAGATGCAACAGAGAAGCTGGATAGTAATGCAAAACATTAGCTGAAAACACCTAAGGAACTCTAGTGTATTTAAGATAATAATATTAAAAATACTAAACAACCTTAAAACATAATTTGGATGATACACTTTGGAAAAGACGTATGTGTACAACTTTTTCTATCTGTTGGTCAGAACCTTGCTGCTTTTGGCTCAAGGTTTGCATTTATTCTCTTTGCCCCCTCTTCCCCTCCAGTTTTATCCACTTCCTTGTTATAAAAGAGCTTATCACTTAGACACTACTCCAGCAAACATTTCTGCATGCAGATCACTGTACTCATAGGCTGATTTTGATTCAGTGAGACTATTCATATGCATGAAGTGTGCAGCTTCCTGGATGATTTGGGACCTTGGCTTGACTTTTCAGATTGAGAATGTGTTTGTTTTAAAATAGAAAATCATCACATTTGAGAATGCACTTTTATTAAAAAACATAACTTTTTTTGCTTACCATTGCAAAAGACTGTGGAAAATGAGAATTTAGCCAATCTGAAAGCTAACATAACTGGGTTATTACTGAAACTTTTGAAAACTTTAAAAATGTCTGTTTGGCTGACAGCTCGTACTCAAATGTAAGAAAACAGAAATAATATTGTTCACCAGGAGGTTAACTAAAATGGCCTACTCAACTAAAATGGAGAAGATACAGCCAGGGAAATCAGAAAGTGGAACAAAATGGATTAGGTGGCCATGACTGTGCTAAAAATGAGAAGGATGAGGGATAACAAGGCCAGAGTGGTAACAAGTCACGTAGCTTACCTTCTTATGTCAGAAGTAGTGCCTGCCCCTCTCCTCAGCTGCCAGTGTTTCACAGAGTCCAAATGAGCAGCTTCCCAGAGCAGCAAATGGTGACAGAAGTACACTGACTTCACCATCTCAGCAGCATTGAGTACATGAGGAGCAGGGCTACGCAGGAATTGCAGTGAGGCCAAGGCCACCTTTTACTGAGATGGGAGTTTATGTGGTTTCTGCACTGTGATACACCTCGGAATGGATGGCACCAGGGAGAGACACTCTCCTGCCACTGCCAAATTGAATTTTGACCCCCCAAAACCACTTATGTTGGGGATATAATGTTTTGGATTCAAAAAAATTCCTATGGTAACAACCATCTTATAAAGAGAAGACCAAGCAGCACCACTTCTCACAATGTACACACCCAATGGGTCTTCACTTCTTGCCTCCCACTTCTAGAATTTGTTTCCAGTAGTCAGTCTTGCAAAACAGCAGAGAGAGAGAGAAAAATAAAGGGGAATGGCTAGAAATAATGCCAATACTTACGTAGGTGTACTTTTTCCTTCAGACTTTAATTTCCTTCTGCTGATGTATGGAAATCACAGAAAAAACTGTTCTTCAAAGCATGTCAAATGCAAATGCAGTTGTGTACATTTTTTAACATAGATAAACAACTGACAGTGGCAGTTGTAAAAGTATTCCTCACTAGGTATTCCAGTCTTAGGGCAGGTGATTGGCCCTTCAAGGGGAGGGAAGTATGGGCTGGCTTCAACAGTAGGTAGCCAATATAGCAACTGGTATGGGTGCACCTTGGTATGAAACTGAATAATACAGCAGCAGTGCCCTAAAAAAAACCAACCAAAGCAAGCTTGGTCATGAATAACCTGAACTGAGGAACTTCATGTATTCAAAATGTGAGCTATTAAGGATAAAATTAAGTAGTAACAAATAAACATTATAGCTCTTCACCGGGTATTGGCTTGATTTATTGTAGGGTTTCCAAGGGAGATCCTATGGTCTATTAACACCCATTTAAAAAAAGTCTAAATATATTCTAACAAACACAAATAATGAGTCAGATGGAATTGCTATGGTCAATTAAGTGAGTAATGGATATTTAAAAGCTTCCAAACATCAATAAATCTGAAATGGCTCTAAAGGAGTGCTTGTAGAACCAAAATAATACACACTTAAGAAACTGCCTGAGTACATATTTGCCTAAACTTAACCACCAATAAGAGGACAGCAAGAGTTTATGGTACTGTATACTGAAGGCCTAAAAAGGCATGCTAAATGTATGCCAGTTCATCTGTTGATAATCTGTAATAGTTCCAAAGGGCCATAACTATTATAAAGAGGCCTCAATTCTCATTTGTATGAAAGTCTTTAAATACTTGATAGCATAAAAGGATCCTCAGGTTGTGAATGGCGGAAGTAGACAGCAGCTCAGCAGCATACACCCTGTCACAAGGCTGAAGGCAGCCCTTTGCAAGCTGGTTGAAGCTGCCTCTGCTGAAAATCTCTGAGCTGGTTTCCACAGACACTGAGGGAAAAGTTCCCAGGGTGGAGGTGTGAGAAAGCCTCTAGACAGCACTGAGTTTTAGGCAAGTTCTCTTTTCACCTTTTAAAAATTCACAAAAGAAAAAGGAGGAGTTCTCTTGTCAGCCTCCACGAGACCATGGCGAGTAGTGCACTTACATACACAGTAGGACAAAAGTTCTGCTTTTCTCTGGATGATCCGAGAGGAATAGGATTTGGCTATGATTTTTAAAACATCTACAGATTGGGTAGAAGTTATTCTGTCCATGAGCAGAAGAGTCAGAAGAAATTTTGAAACAGCATCCTGGAAATTCTCGGTGTAGTAGTAACAACAAAACATTAACTGATATTAGTGAATTATAGCTTATAAAGCCAGAGATAATTCGGTGACAAATCTGGTATAAGTCATTACCTCTACAGCCTTTTCTCCCCTAGCTCGGCTATGGGTGCTCTTAGTAGGCCATGATAATTGTCTGTATAAACCCAGCCCAAGAGATTTAGGCTAAGAACCCAAAATCCTGCCATAGAAAATGGGGTTTATTTTTTAAACACCTTATTTAGTAGCATCCATTTAAAAAGCAGTCAAACACAGTTATGTTTGCCTAATTACAGCGATGATAGCATGGGGGTATGAAAGAAAGTGAAAGGGATGATGCCTGGGGCAGACTGGGCAGTAAAGGGTTGAACTGTATCATTGCAAATAGGGTGCTTCATGTCATCATGTGTAGTCTGAGTCTGGGTTGAGAATCATACTACAGTGCCCATTAGTATTTCATTTGCTCTGCTATCAAGTTTTAATGCAATGGGGTTGGGCAACTTTGAATTTAATACATTGTATACATGTCTTTTGGATATAGTACAACTTGTGCAACTTCCCTCCCACTTCGTTTTAAAAGCATTTTGTTAATCTTTCTCAGAGATTCATTTGTTCGTGCATTTTTATTTGGAATTCAGAATGTGATAATGCATAATAAAAATATGTTATAAACGTGATTGCGACATGACATGGGTGTATAGAGGCTGCTGTCTGCTGCATAAGGAGCTGGTTCTTTAAAAGTCATGATTCTCATTTACAGTAAAAGCTCTTTCTGACGCCAGAAGAGCAAAGCAATTTTACAATAGAATAAAATTGTACTCAGTGTGCTTAGTTTAAGGCTGTCAGAGGGATGCAAAGAGACGTTATTGACATTAGAATTTAATTAAAGTTTATGTAAAATAGTTCTTCTGTAAGCTGTATAGTTAGGTTCCTTGCTAGTCTTTGCCCACATAACTGGGAGTTTTATAGGATAATTTCTTATCTTGTCAGAGCATAAGTCTGGTTAGCAGTTCTCTGAAGAGAGACCTAGTGGCTGGGCACACAGAAGTTATAAAGATACTTCCACAGGCCCAAAATATCTATTTTTTAAATGTTGACAAATTTGTTCAAGGATAGCCCACTTTGGTCAATAGTTTACATTATAATCCTGCTGAAGTCAGTATTTACATGCAGTGACTACCCAGTAAGTACCAAATGTTAGAGATTAAAATAATGTTTTAATCTCCCAACTCTTCTGTTCAGAATTGCCTCTTTTTTCTTCATTTGGGCTGGACTATTAGGCTCTTCGCTGTAGTCTCTCTGTCTTTACAGCTGAAGGTAAATAGCACTCTTTGCCAACCCTAATGTTGGCAAAAGTGAATTCGCTGTAAATTTCCTAAGTCATGCCATGTTTTATTTCACATGAGTAACCCATGAGTCATCTTTCCATAGTATTCATATTAATTAAAAATAGTGGGCTGCTTTGTGTAAGTAGATTTTAAGTGATATTATACATTGGCACTACAGCCGGAGTAGCGTTCCTGAGTATGTGTTTTCTGGAGGAGATAAGGAAAGCTGCAAGAGCTACATTTAAAACAATACTGGAGTTGAAGCTTCCTGCACAAGAAAAGATTCTGCAGGAATGTTTGTGCAGCTTTCTGATAGAGGTTGGGGGTGAAAATAATTTGATTTTGCTATACAAGCATAATTTTAAAAGAGTATCTTGTAAAATATAGCTCTCTATTAACATATAGAACTATTTTAATTACCTATTGAAGCAAAGTTTGGAGTTGGAACCATCAGTGCAAAGCACAAGCTTCTATGACCTCTATCTGGAAGCAGCATTAGGAGTTTATTTTATGTATAGATCAACATAGAAGGGCAAGCAACTCCTATTTTTTCAGGCATCTTCTTCATGCTTTGCAGACAAATAATAAAGATTCTTCTTAATTTTGCCAGAATCCCTCCACCGCAGTAATCTTCCATCAAGCATAGAAGAAAATTGTTAACTTTACAGAATTTTGAAACAGACAAATCTATCTGTATGACAGAATGCTTTTAGAAGGTAAAAAAACTAGATAGTTTTGGCTCACTGTTTTTACAAGAATTTCTGGAGAAATCTGTTATACTGCTGCTGCCACTGCTGTTTTGATCCTTGATAAATACAGCAGGGTTAGAAAAGGTTTTTAAGAGCCTACAGACCCTTCCGAAGTTTAGACCACGTGATTGTGTAAAAAGATGTTTAGGCATGTGAACTATGCTACTGAAATCAGAATAGAAGCAGAAATTATTAAAATCTGTCTTCTAGTGATTCCATATAAGTAAACATTTTGTTGGAAGCAACATTCTTGCTGAGTTACATCATTTCATTTATGCTATATAATTTATTTAGTCCATTCTGCATAATATTACATGCACCAGTCTGTGGAAAGGCTTTCCATAAAAAGAACCAAGAGGTCAAACTTTGACCAAAGTGAGGTTGGAAAAAGTCAGGGTCTGTACAAAAGTTCACTGCAGAGGGTTTTTTTTCTGACTAAGAAAGCATTTTTCTCCATGAAAACATGATATGGAGCTTTAACAGGAGTCGGCTTACTGTTAGGAGCTGTGTTTGTTCCCTGCAAAGGACACCCTTGGGACAATAGGGAAGAGAATTCTGATAAATTTGTTTCTTTTATAAAAAGAAACACTGTATGTAAAAACCTTCAGTGACTCTTATTCTTTACACTTTCTTGTCATCATAAAGCTGCGCAGAGCCTTGGCTCGTAAAGAAAAGGCACTGGAATGTCAGCTAATGCTGGTGCATTAATGGCTTGCCCAGATATGCTCTCGAATCACCTCGAATCTCGAATCACCTGGGTTTGGCCATTTTATTGTATGCACTGTGTTGTGGTTTCCAGACTAAAATTTAATTTTTTTTAATCATCTTCTTTAAAAGTCTACAGAGTGTATAGAATTTACTCAAAGAAATGAAAGAAAAAGATGACCAATTCAAGTTATAAAGTAGGTTCCCGGCATTGCCATGTTTTCATTTTCTCCCTGAATCTAATGATGGTTCAGTCTGTTCCTGATAGAAGCACAAAATAAGCATTACTAAGGATGTAAAAGATTTGTGCTGCCTTTTACAAGCAGACTGTAATAACTTAAAGAGCTCTTCATCTTCACTGTGTGTTCTCATCTTTGAGTATGTTAAAGGTCTGGTTCCTTGTCTGAAAAATGGGGATTTATGTGAGTGTTATTAGCTTTCTTTTGATAAGCAACCTCAGCTGAATTAAAAAGAGAGCATTTACTAAAGTATTGAAGCTAGAAAACAGGTAGGGGGCAAGAAGAACAGGATTTAAGGTGAGCTTTGGAGGCCGTGTGCACTCAATAGCCTCTACTGTGTGCATCTGTGTTAAGTAAGTAGATAACAAGGTTGCATGATGAATTGGCTTTCAGTCTTATTGCAGTGCTCAGGCAGGCTCAGATCTTCTCCTTTGTGTAACAAGTATACCAAAGCACAGGGTTTGCTTAGTAGCTGCTGGGAAAGCATGGCATGCTTTTCCCTTCTTCACTGAGTCAACAATACACTTGAAACTGGTCATTTCCAAGGAAGGTGTCGACATTTGTGTTACATGTGAAAGAATATTATTTGGCATTCGTGGAAGAAAAAATTCTAGAAAAAGAATAAGGTCAGAGCACAGGACAGGAATACTATATACCTTTAAACAGTCTGTATTGAGTATCACAGCAGGATGATAACATGCAGGAATGGATCAAATTATGGTATTGTATTGTGGTATTGTATTATGGTATTGTATTATGGTATTGTAGCTTTGACTTTTGTTTAATAGTCATTTCAAAATTTACACTTGATCTTAATAGGCAGCATGATGGAAACTAGACTTCCAACCGAGGGAAATTTTTGGCCCAGTATTGTGACTGTGAATGAAAACTTGTCTCCCCTGTTGGACACTTATCACACTAACTTAATAGTGGTATTGTTATGCAGCATGAGGTTGATTGACCCTTACGCTAGGGGAAGTGTAAGGCTGACAAATGTCACTGAAAACAACTATCTAAATCCTAAATTCAAAATGTCCTGGTTTATTCATCAATGATATAAGGAAGAAAATTGAACATGTGGGATGAAAGCCCGGACTAAACATCTGAAAGACAGAAACTAGTCAACTTTAGTTGAATAAAGATATTCAAGATACTGTTTTTCTCTGGTGTCTTGACCCTACTAAAGTTCACTTAGTATGTAATGGAAAAAACAACTGGTTGATAGCAAAATACAGGAAATGCCTTCAATCATGGCTGATTACAGTAGCAGCTTTTCTTCTGTTGTTTTTGGTTTTTTTAGAATGCTCTTTCTGTATGCCTGAAATAATGTAGGATAATCATGCTTTGGAGCCCTTTATTCAGTGTGTCCAAGTAGAGCAATTAAATGTCTAGCTTTTTGATGGATATGCATGATGGGAGTTTTTGCAGTCAGGAGAATGACATATGACATAAGTGAGAAAAAATAAGAATTATTACAGAGAATAACTTCAAAGCCTGGCAAATTATGTGTGAGCATGTGTGACAATTCAACAGTGAGTAACAAGACAAATGCAGGTCTTTTTTAAAAATCTGTTTGTCTTTCTCCTACAAAAATGGAGATTTTGCAACTAATTTGAACGAAATCTCTATCTGGAAGCCAGGAAGCAGCTTATACTGAGTGTACACTAAGGCTCAGATTCATCTCACCTAACTTTAGGAATGCAACTGAAGCTTCCAAGTCAGGATCCTGCTTGTCCTGGAGTGCATTTACAGTTGGTGGAGAAGGGTAGGCTTCTTTAGGGAGCTGTGCAGCCCACATATTCTGTGAGTCATCCACTCAGAGATATCTGTGGAGATGGAGGGAACCATAGGGCAAACTGTAGTACCTCAATTAAACCCTAATGTTTGGTGGGATAAATCTGTGTCATAATCTTGGAAAATACAGGAAAGAAAATTACAATAAAACCAGAACAACATGTTTCAGAGCTCGTTACTTTCATATTTACGGTAAATTTTAAAAACGGATGGAATTGTGGTTGAATACGTTATATCCTTTTATTCTGTCTTTCCTATTATCTGTATAAGACAGTAATATATCCTTGTTGTGGATTATTAAGAGTTACAAGGCTTCATTGCTGAGGTAGTTGAATGAGGACTGCTACAGAAATGCAAGATGCTGCCTGGATAGACATGCATTTGTTGGCTGTATGTTTTATGTTTTTCTATTCTGTGTAAGAAAGCTTCACTCAAAAGTAGGAAAGAGAAGAAAGAATTTCAGTCTCTTTGGTTAGCCACAGAAACTGTATGCCTGAAACCCAAGCACTCTTTTCTTTGTGTTTGTATAATTTATGTTCCATTGTTGTTCAAATGAAACTGACTTTGGCATCCTACTTAATAAGGTCACTGAGGAAAAGAAAAAAAAAAAGCCACCATTTCTTTTGGTTTCCAGAGAAAAACTTTTCAACAGATCCAAACTTAATTAGCGTGTCTGCTGATAAATTTGCTATCTAAGGTTTTGGTAACATTTTTTCAGAATTGAGTTTTCAAAACTTTATCTGACAAGCTTTTCTAGCTTCACACCATCCTTTCACTGTCTTTCATCAAGTGGTTTTATCAAATAACAATTTAATATTGTTTTGTTTAAAAGGATTATAGACACATAGTAGGCACTTTTAGTTTGCACTCCACCGAACCTATTGTTATAATATGCAATCTTATTTTTATATCTCAAATAACATAAAAATAAGGGAATGAAGCATTGAACCTCACAGAGTAGAATACCACAGCTTGAGTCTGTCCTTGGCTAAGCCCAGGGACCTCTATTGTCTTCAGTGGGATCACCGAGGTGTCAGTGAGGACGGAGTTTATCACATTACATATTTAGCAATGACATAACACATGGGCTTTGTAGCAGAGGCTGAAAGAGTAAATATCATTAGTGATAGTAGAGATCTCACCTTGTCATTCCCAGCCTGAATAAATAGAACCAGTTAAGCATTTTTCAGCTCAAGTCTTCAAGAAAAAAAGTTAGCAAGTGGGGTTTTTTTAATCGAAGTAGATATGGTGAGAAAGAAAGAAGAATACCCCGGAGAGAAGTATTAGTTGCCTTAACGTCAGGGCACTCACATGTGGGATGGGGGACCAGGACACCGGGGCAGCTCAGCCTCAGTTCAGAGCCGGTCTCCAGGATGAGGAGAGCACCAGGCCATCAGCTGTTTTCACACTACATTCACAAAAAGCTTTGAATGGTCTGTGTTTTCACTCAGTGAGAAACACAGATGGTTTGTAAAATCTTAAGAAACCTTACAAAATGAGAAAATAATTTGCTATCTAGTTCAGCTGCAAGTTTCTGAGGCAGATTGATTGTCCTGTGCAGTAAGCCTAACATGAAGGCAGCTCCATTTGTGACAGTCCTTACTCAGTACAAAAATTGCAGGCCTGTGGGCCATGGGAAGGCAGAGTTGCACTAGGATTCAACACAAAACTTGTCTAAATCGAGGCTTTGGCAGTAGGCTAAGTCAAGAGACACAGCTGTAGCACTACATCACATTCCTGCCTCAGGCTCATGAAAAAATTGTTGCGTTCCAGGTAGGGGTCATGGAAGGATAAGGTTTATAAAGCAGTGGGATGTGAATGTGAAAGGCAACCCTCTCTTAGAAAAGAAATAGAGACCACTCCCCTCTGTGCTTAGCCAACGTTTAAGAATGTTTTATGTGATGCATATTTAAACTTCTACAAATTTCACTTATGTTCACAAATAAAAATGTGGAAATAATAAGAGAGGAAAAGCCACACAAAGGAAAGCTGTTAGGTATGATATATTTATTTCTTTGCACTATATTTTAAGGAAACTCAGCATAATAAGATAAGCAGATCAGGCACTGTAATGTCCTATGCCGCTACCGACAATTGTAATAAAGTTATGGTCAAAGCCATTAAAAAGCCATATATAGAAATTATTTTATAGAAAATGTTTTTATGCTACCAGAAGAGTCATTGGTTTCCTTAAGCTACTGGAAAGGAGTATTAAACCTTTGTTCAATACATCATTAAGACATCAGTAAATAGTTAGGGCCACATGGTGCACACACAGCCTTCTTTTCCATCTCAGGACCTTACTGTTCTGAAAGTTTTCTCAATGGAAGACATTGCTGGAGTGAGTGATGCTATACATCATGCAAGCCATACTTTTCCCTTGTAATGACTAGGGTTTACAGAGCCACAGATAGCAATCATGTGTTTGTCTCCCTCTGATGTCCTTGGCGGGTAGATAGCAAACTGCCTTTTGCTACATCCCTCCTCCCATCTCTGCTGCTCCCTTAGGCCACAAGATATTTGTGCAAATGGCAGAGTGATGGACGTTGTGTTATATAAGGAAAGTAAATGTGTGTGGTTTTAAAAGTAAACATGCCTGACAATGTCACTATAGTCACATTAAAAGTTGGCATTTCTCATTAATGTTTACCTTGCTATCTGAACGTCCCTGTTTTTTTCGATGAAAAGTAGCTGTAGTATCTCAGACTTTATTTGAAACCGTCTGTGTGCTCTTAATTCATCTGCCACTAGCCATCATACGTACTGATACACATCAGTGTAAGGTAGATTCACTTTATCCCAAACTTGGCACTGCTGAAAAGTAGCAGTTTTCAAATCTATGCAGCAGTTTTCTCTGTATATTGCTGAGTATGGCTCTGCTCTAGTTTTTGTGATAGTTTATGTCCTTATTCTTTGATAATATCAAGTAATACAACAGTGACAAAGAAAATGTGTATGGTAAATTCAGTAATTGCTTAATGGGTCAACAGAAAACCAAAGCAGAGAAATTCGAAGACTTTCAGAGAAACCTAGGCAAAACTTCCTGAGATCTCCAACAACAAAAAAAGCAGCAAATCCAACTTTTTTCTCACCGTTAGACCCACTCAGGTTTCTCCCCACTCCCTCTTGCTATCAAAAACTGCCCTACTGTCATGAATCCGCTCACAAGCATGAACAGTCCAGCGTGTGTCCTATTTCTTACTCCACAGTTGAGGGAGGTCACATCAATGGTGGAACCTGACATCTGCTGTTCTTGCATGTTTTTCCTCAGTAATATCAGAAAGTACGGGATTTTTCTTTCCCATACAGTCTCTCAAATAGGAAAAAACCCATATATATATATATATATATATATATAATTATTTTGTGTTTCTCAGAAGTTACAGCTTGGATTTTCACATTTCTCTCTGATCCGGGGGGAGTGGGGGAGGCGGAGAGGGAAGGAAGCCTTGCTGGTATGTTGTGACTAAAATACTTATAGTAACAAAATAAACCAGTAGTGAAGTACAGCCCTTATGTATCTGTCCCATAGTCTATGTATGGAAGCTGAGAGTAAGTTGGTGAGAGCTAATCACTAAATAAGCTAACATCAGAACATTAAAATTGTTGACATTTCTTTTTCTTTTTGGATCAATTCCATATATAATTTCACCTTACTTAGACTGGAACCTAGTACATTCATTGTCAGTGTCATACATATTATCACCAATGCATTTGAAGAACTGAGACAAGTATTTTGGTGAATTTATCAGTCTCCCAGAAAATAACATTTCAGACTGTGTGGTACAAATGATCCAAGTTCTGCAATATTTACTGCCTGTGATAGAAATTTGTGGTGAAAATGCAACATTAACTAAAATTATATCAAAGAGTAAATTTCTGCTGGGTACAGGAGAGACCTGTTGTTGCAGGTAAGCATCTTTGTCTCAAAAGCAATTTGGACACCACTGGGTAAGTTAAAAAATAATTCTAGGAGTGTAGAAGTGTTACCTTAATTAAATAGAAAAAAAAAACTGAAATTTTTAATTGATATAATGAGCATATTGCCTTCAGTTATGAATTTCAGTAACTGTAATGACTAGAGAATGGTTCTGATGGTTCACCATGTTGTTGGGGAAGTTTCCCTTTTACCTTCTGTGGTTTCCTCTGTCTATTTAAAGCCTGCAGAGAGGATGTGATTTTTCCATGCAGAGGAACAATGGCAACGATTTCAAATATACTGTTGAAAGGTTTTACTGCAGTTCAAAGTCACAAAAAATACCCTCAGAAGGATCTGCTTCTATGATGGTTGTTCAGTAGCTACATACTCTCCCTCTACCCTCTATTCTGCTCTTGTGAGACCTTGCTTGGTCTGTGTTCAGCTCTGAGGCCCCCAATATAAGAAGGACATGGACCTGATGGAGTGAATCCAGAGGAGGGCCATGAAGATGATCAGAGGGCTGGAGCACCTCTGCTATAAAGACAGGCTGAGAGTTGGGGTTGCTCAGCCTGGAAAAGAGAAGGCTCTGGGAAGATCTTATAGCACCTTCTAGTACCTGAAGGGGCCTACAAGAAAACTGGAGAGGGATTTTTTACAAGGGCCTGTAGTGATAGGACAAGGGGTAATGGTTTTAAACTGAAAGAGGGCAGATTTAGATTAGATATTAGGAAGAAATTATTTCCTGTGAGGGTGGTGAGACACTGGAACAGGTTGCCCAGAGAAGCTGTGGCTGCCCCCTCCCTGGCAGTGTTCAAAGCCAGGCTGGATGGGGCTTTGAGCAACCTGGTCTAGTGGGAGGTGTCCCTGCCCATGGCAGGGGGGTTGGAAGTAGATGATCTTTAAGGTCCCTTCCAACCCAAACCATTCTATGATTCTGTGATTCTACGATACTTGAGACTTGTGTTGCTTTCACATCTTTCCTCTTTGATGTTCTATAGGTGTTTAGTAAGGTACAGTCCTTCACTGAACTTTCACTCTGTGAAGAAATATTCTTGTTTATTATTTTAGATAATTATTATTTGTAAACAATTAGTATCCTTCATTCTGACTTATACTCCAAAATGTATATGCTTTCTAGTTTTGTTGGTCATTCAACAGTTAGAGGCAGATGCTAAGGAGATATTTCATTGTAAAGTGATTGCTTAAACCAGCGTGTGATCATGTTTCTTAGCTACTTGATCTTGTTCTTCAAATATGGATTTATTTAGTCACTAATGTTTACCATGTTCAAAGGCTACTGTTAGTAATGTTTGGCAGACTTTCTGATTTTACTCATCAAAACCCATCTTGACTGTTTAATTGCCTTACTTTCAACAGAAAAATTATCTGTTATCTAAATGACACATGTGACACATAGGGCCACACAGACAAGGCAGTTATCTCGCTGGCTTCTGTTGGGAGTCAGGCTTTAAGAACCCGGTCCTGTGAAGTTCTTGTCCACTGGGCCTTTGTGAGAAGCCAGGGCAGTCAGTGTCTCATAGCACTGGTGTGGGGAAGAAGCAATGAGCATTATGGAAGTTTTCTCACAGGTTACCTGCAGTCAGCCCACTCTTCTGTTCTGACTTGCACAAACCTTTTGCTTATAATCCTGATTCTTTCTTGAGATCCTGCCAATCATTCCAGCTTCTGAGGCAATTGCGATGCTGGCAGGTATCCAGAAATAAAAAAGAAGGCTTAAATTTCTGTTTAATGCTTTCTGAGAAAAAAAAATGTTTTTTAAAAAAATCAAAACCAAACATTTTGTGCAATTGACTGCTCAAGTCAACTGAACTGACTGTACAAAGTATCTTGGCAAACAAACAAAGGAGAGAAGTAGCTTAATGTAGCATTACCGCATTCAAGCAATCTGGGCATTTTCCTGGCTTAACTGGTTAGGTTGTTTGCAGTTGCATGTAATTACTTAGGTTCTAGGAACTTTGTCAGACACAGATGACGTTCTTAGTTTCTGCAAAGTGAATGCAAAATGAGAAAATTAGAGAGAATTTAGAAGACCTTTATCACTGAGCTACCTGACACTGTTCTTTGGTATGCTCTGATTTAGAGGTAGACAACTGGTGCTGCCACCAGGAACCAAAGAAAAGACAGAATGGTTCAGAATGAATTGGTTTTACATAGACAATTAATTTACATTCTAGAGATTGATAACTGTTTACTTTTTGAGATATAGGAGAGCTGGCTATTTCTTAGAATGGTTCTGAGGCGATATAGGTCTTAAACTAACACTTAAAGGTTTTTTTCAGTGAGATTGCTGCCATGGAAAGATAAGCTTCCTTGACGGCTCTTTTTCTCTTACTTCTTCATTTGTTTCCTCATCTCTGTTTTGTTGTAGGCTTTTCCCTGTGAGGTGTTAAATAGCATATTACCTATTCTCTTATGTTTATTTAGCTAACTAAGATTTCTTTTTCCAAAGTTGCATAATTGAGGAGTTTGGTGGGGGGGTTTTGTTTGATTTTTTGTTTGGCTATGTTTTTTTTTTATTCTGGCAACTGTAAATTGACAGAGTGGTTTTGAATGGTTTTCAGTGCAAGCACTTTTATGGACTATGATAATCTTGTGGGCTAGCTATGAATTTGGCACTTTGACAGACTCCCAGCTTACCTTTTAACCTCCCATCTGTACTTTAGTGGGAGTCATGCTGCTGTTGTTTTGGCCTCTTCCAAATTTCTTTTTAAACTTTGGTACACTTTGTATTTGTGGTAATAAAAATCTACTGGTATTAAATTCCATTATTGCGTGAGTAATTAAGCTGATGCCCTCAGTGCCTCCAATAGAGTTTTGAAGAGGCTTATAGGCTTCACTGCTTTGTTTTGGCTTGATGAAGGGCTTCCAGATGTTTTACTTTTTCCAACCAGGGTTATAGGTTGGTAAATAAGAAAGTTAAACTGACTTGTGCTTTTACAGTTAGGCTTAAAATTTCACTGTCAGTCTTTACAGCTAGTCAGAATTTAATGTTTAGACTCTTCCTGTTTTTCTCGTTGCTCATTCTCTTTTTCAACTGTTAAGTTAAATTTTTATTGCTAACTTCTGTATCTTATACAAATCTTTAAGGAAGTAAAGACAATGGTGAGTATCCTGTCCTTCTGCATTATATGGTGGCTTGCTGATAGTGTTTTATTACTTTTGAGATTTCTCTTAACTTAAGAGTTTCTTGGGTTACCAACTATGTCTCTATTCAACTCCATGACTAGCATATGGGTGGTATTAAATGAAGCTTAAACAATTTTAGGTCCTAACAGCTCAAGTGCATTACCTGCCTGCACTGGAAAGTCCTGCTTCTGGGATCAGAGTTAAAATAACATTTAAAGTCTTCTGATGATCACTTACCACTCCGAATTAAGGTGCATACAGTTTTCTGAGCAGCCTCTTGAATTTCATCAGTTCCTATCATAATTATTTGTATTATGACCTTCCTAACAGTCTTTTGTGATGATGGCTGGAAGTGGTTCCAGGATTACATTAAATATAATTATACTTTGATTTCTTTATCTGAACATCTTGACTTTTTGAAACACAGCTTGTATTCTTCCTTAGCTTAGGACCATTCAAAGTAACACTGCATTTGGAAGGTGTCCTGGTTTCACAGGAACAGACCCATGGGCCAGCCATGGCAGGCAGGCCATGAGCAGCCCCGAGTCAGCTGGGAGATCCAATCAAGGCAGCTGCCCCAAGCTGACTCACAGGTGTATCCCATAGCACTTAATCATGCTCATTGTAAAAGGAGGGAGTTTACTGTGCACGGAGTTCCTTTTCCTGGGGCTTCTCCCTCCTGGCCTCCTGTTCCTGATCCTAGGGACAAGGCTGAGTATAAGCTCGTATGCTTTATGTTGGTGATTGTATTAGTTTTGTTGTTTCATTAAATCTGTTTCTACTTCAACCCACGGGGCTTCTCCCTTTTTTCCCTGATTCCCCTTCTGAGCTCGAGGGAGTCATCGGATGGTAGAAGAACTGCTACAGTTTAGCCGTGGGTACAGGCTAAATGTAGACAGAAGGTTAAAAGCAACAGCTACAAGCTTACTTCCATCTCCTATCTGCAAGAGCCTTATCCTATTGTTGTACTTGATCACATTCTACTTGATGATGTTATAGTCTTGACTTAATGCACGTCTTTTGATTGCAACACTTGTAATTCACTGGAAGAGCAGTTTTGGGGAGGTAGGCACATGAGTTTTGGAGCAGAGCACTTTATTTTTTTTGACTTCTTTGGGGATCATAGAGCTGTTGATATCTGTTTGTCCTTGCATGATGTTGGACAATTCTTGCAAATCACTTTCCAGGGATAGGAAGAGGTGGTCATTTAAGAGGTTGAGTGGTTAAATGTAAGGGGTTATGTTGTAGCCAGCTGGATCTTGGGTTGTTTAGGAACGCATGAAAAGAATGACTTTAAGAAATGATAAAATATGTAGTCTGCTCCAAGGGGCTTACGTGACCAGCTGAAGACCTACAAGAGCAGCGTAATGAATCTGGAGATAGCAAAGTCTAATGTAGGGCATATTGGTAGCAACGTACATTTCTACAGCCAGCATATACTTAATAAACCATATCTGATAAAGCTAGTTTATGTAGGAGACATTGGATTTACTGTAAGTTATGTAAACCTGACTTTGTTCTGCCATGTCAGACTTCTTGTACATGCACAGACCACTTTGTAACACGTACACAGCACAACCGATCTCTACATGCACTTGTCTGATTGACTTCACAAGTGTACAATGGTTATGCAGACCTTGAGTAGTAAGTGCACTGTGTCTCAGATATGTCTGATTTTTATGCTGTCCTGTGTATGTGCTTGAGAAATACATGTTAGATACAGGTGGGCCAGCACATTGAAAAATTTTGACAAAGTGTCAAAAGAAAGGGGGGGGGGGGGGGCAGGAAAAATCCACCTACTGAAACTGGGGTCACACGGAGAAAAGAACGTTTCTGGGGAAATCCCAGAACACTGTAGCCTTGGACATGTCCATAAAAACTCCTAACATAATGCAGCCTGGGAAGGATTGTTTAATCATTTAATGTGTGACAATGCTTCTGCCATGTTACGGTGCCTGTGGTTCTAAGGTCCGAGGGAGACATTTCTCTGAAAAAGTTCCTGAGTAAGGTGAAGACATTTCATCCCTCACTCAGGTGGAATTTGTTGCCATAAAGGGTTTTTGCAACAAAACCTGTATCTTTTCATAGGCTTTTGAGGTGAAATTTGTTTACAGAGGCTGGCATTTGATTTTATTCCTCTATCTGATTTAGAACTTGCCTACACACTTTTTTTTTTTTTCCCCTCATCAATTTCACCTATGGAAATTTCTCTAATTCTTCTATGAAAAAAGTTCTGATCAGAAAGTGTTCATGTGGAGTCACCTAAGAACATGTGTTTTGCTTTTTTTTTTTTCACCTCTGTATACATTTATACATACAATGCCTTCATTTATTACTATGTATTTTTAATACATGGCAGAGGTACCTGAAGCCTAGAGACAAGTACAAAACCAAAATAATTCATGCAATATAAGTGGGGGGGGTTGCCTTTGGCTTATGGTCATTTTATTTTTTATATGTGATAAAATGTTTTTAATTCTGGGGCTTTATTCATGCAAGTGAGGGTTCTTTTATGCATTGACTTCCCAGATCCTTTAATAGTTTAGTCTAAGGCAAGTGGCAGGTAAGTTAAACGGTACCTAGCATCCATTGTGTTGGAACATGTGGTAACCATCAATGGTATATTTAGAAAATATGCAGAGGGCAAGACAGGAAAGGTGGCTATCCCTTTTTCAACCTGTTTTTAACCTCACCCAATTTAATAACTGAGTAATTGTGTATTTTTGTCACAAAGGCATTTGTACAAGTGATCAGAGACAGCTGCTAAGATGTGTTGTTTAACAATAAAAGAAACGTAATCCTATGAGATTGTTTTTGAGCCGGTTTAAACTCTAGGAAATAGTACTCCCAAAGATGAGAGCATTGGTTTTTATTCCTCTCATTGCAATCTGAACTTTTAATTTCTAGTATACAATAAGAATCCAATTCAAAATAATCTAAGTTTGAAAGCACCTGTTATTTCAACCCATATGATAGAAGACAGGTAAACTGGTACTCCTTACTTCATGCTAATGCAAAAATGGAGAAGGGCTTCATTAGGCATTGTTGGCCTATTTCGTAAAGACAGAATTTTAGATTTGTGACAAACAAGACTGTGATCTTTTCCAAACATTTCTTAATGTCTTGAGTACAGCTGTGCTTTCATGCAGCTAAAGAGAGAGTAAAGGCCTGGTCTTGCAAAATGCTTGTCATTGCCTGATTCCTCATTGCCTTTAACCAGGTCTATTTAGTGACTGCTGCCAACTTGTTATGCATGCATGTAAAGGATGGTTTCTCAGTGGTGTTTGTGAAACCATCTATTTGTTACATACTGTAATTTATGATGAAATTCAAGAGCACATGATCAAAATTTGAGAGTTAATTTTGAGCCTTTTCATTTCAGGGACCTGAAACTGGACAATATTCTTCTGGATGCAGAAGGCCACTGTAAACTGGCTGACTTTGGGATGTGCAAAGAGGGGATTCTGAATGGAGTGACCACCACAACATTTTGTGGCACACCTGACTATATAGCTCCAGAGGTATTTTTTTTTTTGACCTGCGCTAAGAATAGAGATGTTATCATTCATTAGACTGTTACATATGTAGTTTTAGACACTTTTTACATGTAGATGAAAACAGCAGAAGATGTATGCTAGACTGTGCTGCAGTTTTTTCTGGGTAATCTTGCAGAAATTGGGTACTCTACTGCTCACAAGCAGTATTTCATGTTGATAGGAGTGGCAAAGCATGTGCTTTCTTTTGTTTGTTCTCTGAACTTAACCCTGTTCTTCTCCGTGTACTCGTTTCTGACTCAGCATCATTGTGAAGGCACTTTAAGGTGCTAGATGCAACTAAGTACTGCCAGAACTGGTTTTTAGTAATTAGGAAAATTATTTCCGTTTTTCATGAGACTTTGACAGGGGTGTTCATACAGAAGAGACCATACATTTGGTGTCATTTTGCCTACAGTCTTTGTAGGAATATAATTGTTTTCCTTTCTTTAAAGTATCTGTGAGTGAAAGATACTATGTTTGTGGTACTTATCATATGGATGAACAGAAAGTATAGAATTACGTAGAATCACAGAATTTTCAGAGTTGGAAGGGACTTCTAGAAATCATCTAGTCCAATTCCCCTGCTTTAAAGCAGGATCCCCTAGAGCACATCACTCAGGACTGCATCCAGGTGAGTCTTGAAAATCTCCAGAGAAGGAGACTCCACAACCTCTCTGGGCAGCCTGTTCCAGTAGGAACTTTTTATATGGATAGTGCATATCAGTTGGCAACATCCAAAGTCATTTCAAGGCATTCATTGGATAAAGGAAATTACTGAGAATCATGCTCAGTTTGTATATTCTAAATTTTAATATTATGAGATGCATTTCCAGGGGCCTAAAATGAATCAATATTGTACAATTAGTCTGCTGGGCAGACTTTGCTCAGTCTAGTTAGTAATCTGTGCATCTTTCTGCTGAAGATTTAGTGTGCTGATTTAATATAAAAATTTAATTGGTTTGTCTTTCATCAGCCATAAATTTGCGGCAGGAAAAAATGTTAGTTTATTATTTGTTAGAGACAATAAATTAGAAAACCATATTGTTAGTGTTCATGGCTGTCAAGCTTTGGTAGCACTGCTGATAAGGTGTGAATCATCTTGAGGCTATCATAATAAAAACGTGTGGTTTTTTGAGTTTGAAAAGTTTTCTGGCGTTAAAAGAAAATAAATGCCAGTGTGATGATATTGGTTTTGTGTGAATCTTGATTCAGTATACTGAGTCCTTTTGCAAATTCTTTGAAAATTGTTACTGAAAACAAAGCAATAACAAGATGCCAGGAACTTTTACATTAAATTCTGGTCTCACTCAAGTCAGTAACTCAGGCTTCCATTTTATCATCTTAATTGCAGAAGTTTGTCTCCTGCTTCTATTTCTCTTGCATCATGGTGTTATGTTTCAATTTCCTTTTCTTTAGCAATATCTGAGTTCCAAAGAATGCCCAGAACACTTGAAAAGTACACTTTTGGAGAGTATCATTTTTTGTAATTAACGTTTATAAAATATAATATCCATTAAACTAAGACTCCAGTTGGTATCCAGACTTCTGTATTCAAATGTTAAATTAATTTCTGGTTTTATGTTAAGACTGAGTTTGGTTTTGTATTGGTCAGGATTCCCAAATACAGCACTAAGCTCCCATGGTTCACCACAAGGCTTCTGACTGTAACACTGTTGTTATTTAAGGAGGTGACGGACTTGTTGCCATTCCAGCTCTTTTTAAGGCAGTCAGCTTCACTTTAAACAGTCACCCACTCTACTTTCCCCAGTCCTCTGTCATGCTAAAACACTGCAGCCAAACTACAAGCTTCTTTTCAGTGGAGACGAGCCAAGAATTAAACTTGTTCCTTGTACAACGCTAGTTCTTTAACACAAAGTTCAATACAATAAAACTCCATCATGCTAACCTACTACTCTCCGCTAAAGTTATTTGCTACAAGGTTGAACTCGTGCCACATGAAAAAGCAGAGGCAATTATAAAGCAAGTTCTACAGCCATGTATCATACAGTGTTTTAATGCTGTAAAGAACTTGAATAAAAATGCTTTTGGCTTCCTTCAACCCTACCTAAAGGACTAGAATAAATCTCTCAGATGATTGCAGCATTGCAAGCTGGTTCAGTTTGTTTTGTTCAGGACAGAGACAAGGAAATGTTTCACGTTTTCCACCAGTCTGTTTCGTGTATGTGTTCTTTTTCCCCTATAGTGTGACCTGTTTTAAACAGTTTGGAAGGATATACAGCTCTTTTGCTCACAAGCATGTTCTTTTACTCAGGGGACTGATAAACCCAGTCAGTATTTGTGAGAATAACTTTGACATTTAGCTGTGTTAGTACAAATCGCATGGGTAAGAAACCATGCCTGCTATTACTGAAATCAGTGTGGGATTTAGTCCTGCTCAGGCACTGGGGGAAAGAAGAGGTGTATCATATTGAAACAGCAAATGTGCAGTCTAACTTGTCTATTCAATCCAAACTCTTTTTCTATATTAGATCCTCCAGGAGTTAGAATACGGCCCGTCAGTAGATTGGTGGGCTCTGGGTGTTCTCATGTACGAAATGATGGCTGGGCAACCCCCCTTTGAAGCTGACAATGAAGATGATCTCTTTGAATCCATCCTTCACGATGATGTCTTGTATCCAGTCTGGCTCAGTAAAGAAGCCGTCAGCATTTTAAAAGCAGTGAGTCTTCCATTGCTCCTTCCTCCTCTTCATGTTTTGTTTTGGGATTGGTTTGGGGTTTTTTTTTCCCTTGATTAAAATTGAATTTGCTGAAAGCTGTTGAGAACAGTCACCACTGGGAGTTCAAGCACAGTTCAGAGTGCCACTGTTAGGATAATGGGGCCTGGGATAAATTACACCACTTGTGGGAAAGGAACAAAATGTTTGTATTCCACACAGTTGTACACTGTATAAATCTGTGTACTGCAGATTCATGTTTCAGGGAAAACCCAACCAACTAGAACTGTGCTATCACTTTGACACTTTATATGCCATGTTCACTAGACTGGGAGAAGCACTACGTAATTAAAGCAACAATGTTTTTATTTAACCTACTTGTAAAATTTCCTGTCCCTCTGCCTTCCTTCTCCTCTCATCAAGATGGGTTGAAAGCCCTTTATTTACAGCTGCATGTTCTATTTTATAGTTCATGTAACACTCTGATAAGCAATCTGACGCTAGTGTAACCATTTCTGCCCTGGTTGGAGTTTTTCAATATGAGTAGTAATTTGACAGAAATGTGTGTCACCAAATGTCACAGGTTTTTTTAATCAGTCAAAACATGCCACTAGGCAGCTTCAGGTTTTAGACTACCTTTCCAAAGTCGAGTTTACTTCATTAACGTGACGCTAACATAAATTCTTCTTTCTGTGCTAGTATCATCCTAAAATAAAAAGCAAAACAAAACAAACAGTATGCCAGTCCCCATAGTTTGAAAACCAGAGGAGGATTTCTGGCTTAAAAAAAAATCTCTTTCTTTTTATTCCAATTTTCTCCCTTCTTTGAAAGTGGAAAATTTCTACCTTTCCACTTCTATTTTTCTTTCAGCATCTGGAATAAGGGAGAGTTTCAATTAAGAGGGCAACTGATAGTGTGAAGTCCTGCAGAGATCTTCATACAGGGTTACATTTTGAAATTATGTATGAAACTTGAACAAATTATCATTTTAACACCAGTGAGCCAGTAACACATTCTCCAGAAAAGCTCATCTTGATCTTTTTATAAAAATATCTTCAGGTTTGTTCTAGTTGAGATGCATCAGAGATGCTCTCACAACTGATTCAAGCATAAGTCCAGGTTAACCTCTCAGAATTGTTTGCTGGAGTATCTCTTTTGCACCCTTCACTGTAGTGAGAACATGGAGAATTTCTTAAATTTATTAAAGCTAACCTTTATACATACTCTCCCTTCTCCCCGCAGATACCCCTATGATGACTTTTTATTAGCTGACATGATACTTTCATACATCTATTTTTGTTCCCAGACCCTTCAGTTATTTTCAGTTCAGCGATTAAAATGTATGGACATGAGCTGCAGAATTCAGGCTGATATCCAGGATTCAAGGGTTATTTTGGCGTATGGTACAGAAAGGGTTATTGTCAATGTTCATATCTGCATCTGAATTTCACAGAAGTTCGAGAGATTTTCTGTAGTGTTTTAGTTTCAGTCTGTTAGATCTGTTCCTTTGCCATCCACAGGCCCCTTCAGTGAATCTACATTAACAGACCTTTCTATTTTTCTGAATCTTGGAAAGATTTGTTGGAAGGGAAAAGTTAACAGACTCTTGGTTAAGTGTGTAGTACGAGAGCCATTGTAACTGTTAGAAGTTGTTTGTTTTACAGAGGAAAGGGAGAAACAGATTTGACAGTCAGAGTCTTACTGTTATCTCATTTGTGGTCCAAGTAGTGAGATGGCTAACTGTTAATGTTATACACGTCATTGGTTAACCACACAAAAATGCAGACACAAAATTGGGCTGCAGGTGTAAACAATGTATTTTTGTGAAAATAAGTGCAAGGGTGTTAAACCCTCTAATTTCTTGTAAAACTGGCTTTGCTATAAATTTTCATGAGGCTGTTTTCCTGAGTCAACAATTCAGTAAATAGGCATGGTGGTTTGTATTTTGCTGTGGATGTAGAATTTTTTTTTTTTTTACATCTTGCTGTCTAAAGTTAATCCTTAATGTCATTATAAACCTTAAAAAGAGAGTTGCATCCATTAGCTAGATTTGCACTATAATAATAGATTATTCTTCATTGGGCAAGATGTCTTCATTGGCGTAAATTGATAGAATTTAATGGAGCTGTGACAGTTTACACCATAAAAAGAAAACATTTCAGTACATTTTGCAACCTGCTGCCTGTGCAGCTATGGTGTGAAACATGTTTGAAACTTGTGTTCTTCATCTCATCCTTGTCCACATTCTGTTAAATGAAGAATAGGAAAAACAGAGGAAAGAAAGAGGCGTCTATGTATTTTACTGCTGAATGGTAGCAAGGGATTAACTTTGGAACACTTCATTTCCTCACATTGTGCTTTGAGAAATGGGTTTTACTCTTTAGAAACTGTATTTTTACACTCCTTCAAACAGCATGTAAGGAAAGTTTAATAAGAAGACGTTCTCTTGTATCAAGTAACAATGTTTTCTTATTTTCTGAAGAAACAGTTTTCCTGTTATTTCCAACAAAACACTAAGGAGGATAATTTTACAGCTCAGTATTACAAGGCAGCACATTGCTTATCCCATGAAATCCCACAGATCTTATTAGTCCTGTTTCTGTGAATTGACAGGAATTGCTATTTAAAATTCTTTCCTGTCTGGTAAGGAAAACAATTCTTCATTGAAATGAGCTCTGTGCTTTTTTGCAAGCAATGGAGAGAGGTTTTGTCTACAGTGTGAGTTCCCTGTGTACCCAGATGACAGAGATCTCTGGGTACAGAATCAGCACTGTGGTTATTATCTGTGCTGTTTATTTCAAGAAGCAAAATTTTGGGAACCTGATGATCCTTGATTTGGGCCCCAAGTTGCATGGCTGTCTCAGCAACCTTTTGTCCTGTTGTCATTTAAGTCAGCAGGAACTCTTATCTTAAAAGGCTTCTCTTTTCATAGAAGGAGGTTCCTGCCTTAATATGGGAAAATAAAAAGGCAACACCTACAGCCATGGCTGTCGGCTCCATTGGCAAACTGTGTCATCAACACAGTACAGTTAGCAGCTGTCTCTGCCCTCACAGCTGCATGATTGTTGATGTTGTTGTTAAACAGGGGATAAATGTCAGCTTGTGCTTCAGAAATAGAAGGTGAAAAAATAAATATTTATTGCAAGGGATTAAATTTATAGAAATAAATGACCACTTCAGAGGTTTGATATTTCATATTTGCATATGATAATTTGTTTTAAGTATTCATTCTTAAAAATTGTTCTTGCTCATCATCCATTGCCAAGTTTCAAGAAGCTTATGAAGTACAGTGCTAAACTCTATCTACTCATGTTTTCTTGTCCTGGGCTTCTAAAAAATGACATGTCTTGATGTTTTCCCTGCTTCTGGCTTAAAACAAAGATAGAACACGGCAGAGACTAGAATCAGATTTTACTTCTTTGATACCTGGATTATACGGTACAAAAAGCATATCCTGTAGTTTCCATGTTCTGTTTCTGCAAGATGTGTGGCTGCCAGTTCCTGGCCTGCTCGCTCCAGTCCTGGAGATGAAATAAAACAGAGGAATGTAGGAATGCATTTTGTGGTTTTCTAAGAGACTTCACCAAAGCACAGTAATCCTTTCAAAACCTTTGTTTCTCCTGTCCATAGAAAATGTGGCCTGTAGTTTAGATATGACTTGTCCACTTGCAAAAGAACTTGCGGAGCAGTTGAACACAAGACCAAAGAGAAGGATCATCTTTGGAGCAAGCGTGCATATGTCAGAAACCACACAGAGAATTGCCTCGCTGATCTGTGTTATATCTTTAAAATGATAGCAGTGGTATTCTGCTGTGCATGGTTGATCTAGCCATCTCAAACCATCTTAAGGGCTTCAGTAGCTACTTACCTAATAACAGCAAGGGTATGCATTATAATGATTTATTTTTCTGTAAGTTTTTCTCTACAGATGTATAGTATAATGTGGTACCTAGGTTAAAAAGGCAGTGAAAAATTACCACATTCTATTTCATTTGTACACTTTTTTGTAAATTTAAAAAGTGTTATAATACTGACTGTATATAAAGGTGTAGCAAAGCTTTGGATTATTCTATAGTATGAGCGTGTGTTTGTATATAAAAACAGCATTCATTACTACTTGAATTGCAAGGATTCTGTGTCTACATGCATTAGGAAATAAGTAGAGCAATTGCTAATAAAAGGAGGAAGAAATAAGAGAGCAAAATCAGGAAAAATATTAACTGCTGCCATCATTTGATATCAATGTCTTACACTGGTTGTACAGTTTTTTGCTGAAAGGATTAGTAAGAGTTCAAAAGTGAGAAGTTAGAAATTACCACACCAGAGGACACCAGTTAGTTCCAGTTTCTGCTAAAAATGGTGTACTAAAGATGAAAGGGAAGGTGCAAGTTATGTTGTGGAGTTTCTCAAAGGAATCTCTCTGCTGGTACTGATCACTCCATGTATTTCCTGAAATGGATGGACAGAATGCTTCTAATTCACATAGCTGCAGGCGCTGTTCTTACTTGTATTAGAATAAAAATCCTAGAAATGAGTAAAGAGGTTATGGCTTTTCATGTGTCTGCTTGAATGGAGTATGCGATTATGCAACCTACATACATGAAGAAAATAAACAAATAAGCAAAATATGTAGCCCCTGTCCCCCAAATTAATAGTTAAGATAGAGCAAATCAGATAAAATAAGAGCTATTCTGACCATCTATTTGGAAATGTCTCTGGTTTTAATATTTTCTTTCTTTCCTTTAGTATTTTTGGCCAAAGGTAGAATGATGAAAGAGACTCCATGCCTGTAGCATTCCCGGCCAGATGAAATTAGGAGGTCTCCGCAATCAGCTGAAAAAGCTTCCTGCAGGAAACTTATGCTTCAGAGTCTCTGAATCTTCTAGTTTGACTGGAACCTTTGAAATTCGAAGGACATCCGTGTTGCTCTTACAGAAAAAATAACTTTCTGAAAGGGGACTGTCTCTAAAAACTAGGCATTAGGAATTGAAATGCATAATTGAACTGCAAATGATTTCCAGCCATTGCCATTCATGTTTTAACTTTTTCTTCTCTCCCTCCCCCACCCTGTAGTTCATGACAAAAAACCCAAATAAGCGACTTGGTTGTGTGGCGTCACAAAATGGGGAAGATGCGATTAAGCAGCATCCATTTTTCAAGGAAATTGACTGGGTTCTTCTAGAACAAAGGAAAATCAAGCCACCCTTCAAACCTCGGATTGTAAGTAGCCGTTTGCGTAACATTCAGAGGAAACTTGGTTTGACAGTTCTAGTTGTTGGCTTTTCTGAGACATGAGATTGCTTGATGCAACATTTGGGGGTTGAAATAGTAACATAAAAAACGCACTGAAAAGACTGCCTTGTCGTTGTTTCTGTGAAGGTAAGTGTTAGGAATAGATTTAATGCACAGGAAGATGCTCATATTCAGTCACCATGAGAGGGTTCAAGGCCCTGTTTTAAATTTTTTTCTCCTGTGTTCCTAAAGATACCTTGATTGGAAGCGATCATTTCAGTTGGGTATATACTGTCTGTGCTTTCTGTATGAACTCTGCTACTGGCCTGTGTTGCTAATGGCCACTGGATTTTGTAGTGAAAGTAAGAGGAAAGGATTTCTAATTAACAATATTTTAACTGAAGGTACTTGAAAAAAACAACTTCCTGGGGGAAAGAAATACACGACATGATTAAATAAATTGATGTACTTATATTTTCCTAGGTAATAATCAAGTATTTATATTTTAAAGTCACAAAAACATGTAGCAGCCCCACCTGCAGAAACTACAAAAGCCAAGAAAAAATAATTTACTTATTCTTGTCTTCCTCTGGATGGATGTTTTTATAGTTCACCAGGTGTCAGCTTTTCAGCTGGGAGTGCGTGCAGTAAATTTTGTGATTGAGCAGTACAAGAGAATAATTTTATGGTAAATTCTTTGAGATTGATTTGCATCTTTTGACTTTGCACGTTCCTAGTTTCAGTGTTTGATTTGCCTGTAAATATGATCAAGGTACTTGTTTGTTTCTCTCTATAGATAGTTTACAAAGGTATTTAAAAAACAAAACAAAAAAAAACTTTGGGCTCAACACTGAATCCTAACTTAAATTTAGAGGTGAAAAAGTCCCCTCTGTTATTGCAGAATTGCTGTCTGTTGTATTTAATGCAGTTACTTTAGTCCTGTGAGATACATTTGCCCAGTTTCCATGTGTAGGCAGCAAAAGTGGGATACCCATCCAGAACAGAAGCCTGAGGTAGCTCCTCTGAGTCCACTCTTGGGGAAGTCTCTCCCACTCTCTCTGTAGCTATGCAGAAAGAGCCCAAAGGGATTGACAACTGTGAGTGAAAGTTACTTGTGAATGTCTTTCTAGGAGTAATAGCAAGATACAGTGTTACTATATGGGGAAGTTTTTCTTAATAAATTTCTTGGAGAATGGAAACCTTGTAATGCGGTAGCTACAGACAGAGGGATGCCTGAGCCAGCCCCTCTCCTGGACAGGGTCCAGCCAGCTGGACATGCTGGCTCCCTTACCTGCTGCCCAGCTCTGCTCTGGAGGTGCGGCCAGGTTGCACCTAATGGCTGAGCTCACTTACAAATCTCTGCATTGATGTGGGAAGTGTAAACCCCAAATTAACCCTATTAATATCTATCTGAAGCCTATTTAGTACTGTAACTAACTGCTTTCCAGTCAGGTTTCCAGCCCTTGGATAGTTGCAGACAGCCTAAGTCGGTATTTAGCCGAGTTGTGTGTGTGTAGCTCTTTTCCCATATTCACAAGAATTTGGCCAGTAATTTGTGTTGCTTTGCTCAGTATTCATCAGCGGTTTGGTAATACCATTATCAAACCAGGATACACAATTCCAAAATAATTTTTGCTTAATACCTACATCTAGTAAGTCTCAGATTCCTCACATACAGTCTGTTTATTTGGTGTTTTTCTTTCATGATCAAGATGCACAGTCCCTTTGACAACAGGTATTCTTACAAGGCCTTTATTATTTTTGTAAGTATTCCTGCTATGACAGTCCTTCTTAAAAGTCAGGAGGGATTTACTATGTCAGACATTTTTATTCATTGCTGATATAAATACCTTTACCTTCTCAGTGAAACTTCTTTCTCTTTCTGGTAATTATTTCACTGCTGTTCTATTGTAAAGACATTCCTATTTTATTAATTCCTGTTGTTTTGTTAATTTTCTCCTTTTCTGCTTCTTTTAATGGTATTTTAGTTGGATGTTTCAGTTTTAGTAGTGATTTCAGATTATTTTAGAGTAGTCCTTTGTATAAATTTCAAGACAGCTGCTTGCTTTTTCATAAACGTTAGGGTGATTTTATAAATCTTTATTTACACCTTTTCTCATTTTTCTTCAGGCTGCTTCTATAATGTCAGATTTTCATATTGTACATGCCAACTTTCTTTATTCTACCAAATTTGATCCCTGCCGTCTAGTATGCTCATTTTTTCCTGAACTTTTTTTTTTTTAATGGTGGTGAGTTCAGATAGTATGTAGTAGTCTGTGTTACAGGCATCCCTATTATTTTCGTGTTCTCAGTCTGCTCTCCTTAAGATATCTTCCCCAGTGACCTTGTCCTATCAACTTTTACTGATAACTTTTCTACACTTAGAAAGGGTATACCTTATATATTAACATTATGTTTATGATCCATCAGCCGTTTTGTACCAGCTGTATAAATTTTGCAATTGTTTGGATTTGATGTTGTGTAGAAATCTTTGAGCAAGATCATACTAAAATTATTACTTGTACTCTTAAAATGAACTACTTCTTAGTTGGAAAGTGAAGTGTGTTACATATGTAGACTGGAGTGAAATATGACACAAATAAAATGTGATTATTAGTTATGCAACTTCAGAAATGGTAGAGGGATCTAGGGCAGTAAATTTCAAATGTTGAAAAGGTGGTTTTGGATACTTGCCGAGCTAGAAGAGATTGCAGTCACTCACTTTGAAAAATACAGGAAAGAGGGAAGAAGGTGAACACTAATGAAATGAAGTCTATTTCAAAATCCAGATAAGAGAGTTCCTCTCTAAATTCAGTTGTGGGTGTAGCATTGAGATTCATAAATTCAGACTGACAAGCATAACTGTTCCATAACTATGGGAAAAAAAACATAACTAATGCCTGTGTTTGGAATGTTTTCTGGTTTTAAACATCTTTCAGTATTGATAAAGGGCTGTTGATTATTTGAAAGTGACTTGTGATGTTAAAAGGGGGTTAAAAATATATATGTTTTTAATCTTATGTTCAGGAGAGCCTAGACCTGAAAATGGCTATGAGAAGAGAGGCCAGATTATTAGTCAGAAAATAGACATTCTTGCATGTGATATGTGAGTGTATGTATGTGTAGGGAAAGAAGTGTACAATGCATATATAGCCATTTGTGCATTCAAATTGAGTTTTGCATGCACGTGAAAAATTTCACTCATGTAAGAATGCATATATTTACACAGGTATTCATCTATTTTCTGACCAACTGTTAAGATGACTAAGGGGGGAAATTTTATACTAACTATGTCATACACACTTTTAAAAAAGACCAAAGCATATAGTCTATTCAAATGGGCTATATAAAGTGCTGACTCTAAACAATTAAGGTCATTAGGAAAAATGGTCAAACACTGAGGTCCCATCAGACAATGGAATAATCTGCCAAGGGATGTCATGGAGGTGCTAGTGTGGAAACAAACCTTGCTTCAGTTCTGCCTCACTATTCTGCTGATCCCAAAACCACACAAGTTCCTAGGTTAGCACAGCTGTCTTTCTTTTCTGTTACCTTTTATCTTTTCTCTGCCATAATACATTTTCTGAGGAACTATATTACATGGTACTGTAAGGCCTGTGCTTCCCCGTAGTTCAGGTGTGTCTCTTCAGCTCTGCCAGCCTTAAGTCTGAATTTTCAAACTAAACTTGGAAGGAACACTGCATGGCTATTTATTAGTCAGACTTTTGAGTTTTGAGTGTGTTTTTTTTTATATCTCATTCATGCTATGAATGCATGCAAACATATTCCTTATTATACCAGAAATATACCCTTAATGTCTTTCTAGTTTGTACATGATTTGGTTATTCTAATGATGTTTTGGAAGCTGAAATTTCTTTCCTAACTGTTTTCAGCCTTGGAATGAAAATTACCAAAGTCCAAAAAGTCTGTGAAAAATTGAGTATGTTTTCTGAAAGCTTGGAAGAGTGCCACGGGCAGAGCACTAGTAGAAATGGCTGAGGTTTAGACTGCAAAGCAGTGACAGGAGTGCTGTACCAGGTTGTGCTAGGTAGAGACAACGGAAGTGTATTTTGTGGCCCTGAAACCTGCTGTGAAGGATCTTTGACTGCTCCTCCAGCTTGACGACTTGGAATAGAGAATGCAAAGGTGTGAAAATGCAATGGGGCTCAGTCCTATGATGCAGATTGTCTACCAGCACTTCCTTTCGTAAATCCAGAATTATCATGTTTTTCAGTGGCAAAATTAATTTTTTTATATATATACTATGGTTTACTGTACTGAGGATTTCTCCTATGTAGAGCTATTTTAAGTGTTAAACTACTGTACAAAAAGTAATAGCTCTGGAGCATGTACATTACAAATCAAGCAAACTTTTGAACAGCTATGAAGAGGATATTTGTTACATCTAAGCTCCACTGACCTTGACAGTGTGTCTTGAAGATCATTTCCTCTGTTCTTAAAATCTAACCCTTTAAGTTTCACAGACTGTCTTGAAATTTTCTCAGTTCCCTGCTGCTTTTAATGCAGACATGAATATGTAATTTTATATTCAAGAAATAAGTACTTGTTTTAGTGCAGACAGGTAGCTTGCAGACAGATAACTATTCTCCAGAGCAGCTGTTGTGAGACAGAAATCCCTTTGAGGCACTTTATTCCTATGTTGAGATGGTTTGTCTCATGTATTCTTCCTGGAATTTTATTCCATTTGGAGAATGGAATTTCCCTAATCACTAGTCATAACACCAGGTTATGGTTTGCAACATAATTTATTGCCCAAGAACCACAAAGGCCTTGATAGAGTGTTCAGTGATTCTCTGCTCTCCATCTTTCTTTGTTTCTGTGGTTATGCTCCTGGCTTGGTTGAATTGGTTATTTCCATTTTCAAAGTGCGTTTGCCATAATAGGAATGAAAACCAGGGTATGCAGTAATTTCTTACCAAAGTCACTGATATGGTGGTAAGTGTGGTAGGTCTTGCTTAGTGATATGATTGGATGATTCTGTCTATCCCATAATAAGATATGTGTTAAAAACAGTGACTGAAACAGGTTGCTGCTTCACCTTGAATGTGTATTGGTGACATTTATATTGTCTCAACTTGTTATTTACTGGCAAAGCTTATATTTAAAATAGTGAAGCAAAGGTATATTTTGTCATATTTTGCTTTTTCCTCAATCTTCTCCATATCTTATTAGATTCCTTGCAAGAAATTTTGTGCCATTTCAGAGAGCACAGCTGGCTAGCTGCAGGCTTTTCAGACTGAACCTGTGGCCTGCCAACATGCCACTAACATCATCCAGTGAAGCTCAGAGAGGTGTGTACAAGTGGCATAAAGATACATGATATCCCAGTTCCCACTTGCCAGGGGTGGAGGAACATCACTGCCCAAAATTTGTTACTCATTTGGCTGAAGTCATTGGTAGCCTCATAGGAGCATCAATTACATAGAATCATAGAATGATTTGGGTTGGAAGGGACCTTTAAAGATTATCTAGTCCAACCCGCCTGCAGGGGCATCTTAAACTAGATCAGGTTGCTCAGAGCCCTGTCCAGCCTGACCTTGAATGTTTCCAGGGTTGGGGCACCTACCACCTCTCTGGGCAACCTCTTCCAGTGTTTCACCACCCTTATTGTAAGAAATTTCTTCTTTATATCCAGTCTAAATCTACCCTCTTTTAATTTAAAACCATTACCCCTTGTCCTATCGTAACAGGCCCTACTAAAAAGTTTGTCCCCATCTTTCTCATAAGTCATCTTTAAGTACTAAAAGGCCACAAAAAGGTTTCCCTGGAGCCTTCTCTATTCCAGGCTGTACAATCCCAACTCTCTCAGCCTTTCTTTGTAAGAGAGGTATTCCATCCCTCTGAGGGATTTCTTCTTGTTTTTTGTAGAATTAGACCAGCACAACAAAATCACTCTCATGTTTCGTACGCTGTTGGTCACGGTGGCTCAGTGTGCTGCAAGGTGCTATGAGAACAGAGGAAGCTGTTACGCACTGTGCAAGGACAGTCTCACCACAGGCACACTCCTGGCCTTTCAGGCCGAGTTTTCACTGTCAGCCCTTGAAACATGTGCATGCGAACAGACAGACTTGTCATTTTCATCCACTCTGTTGTAAATGTCAGCTTTGGGAAAATTTGAGACTCTGACTAAGATGTCCTCTGCATGAAGAAGCTGAAGAACTCTGAGTCAGAGGGTAATACAAAGCCTGGTAAAACAGATGTTTGCCATATGTATTTCTTTTTAGCAGTTAAACCAAAGTTTCATCGCTAATGGCTTTATCAGTGCCTGTAGCAATCCATTCATAGTGTGGCTTTATGGACATGAAGCTAACAAAATAACTGTGTTATGATGATTTACTGTGAATGTGCAGCTTTCACAGAACAGTACATTATTTTATTTTTCTCTACGCATTCGTAATTTCTTGGTTTTCCATTTTAAAAGCTCACTTTCTTCAAGAGTGTTAGAAACAAAATGAACAAGACAGTCTGTTGCAGAATTGTATCCTGCAGCATGGAGCAACAGCAGCTGCTGCTGGCCTGTTTCGTTCATCTAGTGTGACTCCCTTTGTTCTGCAGCCTCTTCCATTCCTACTGTTATATCACTGAGAATGTTTTCTGAATGTATGTATGTTTCTTCTTCAGTTCTGACTTCTCAGGGGTAGAGAATTGGTCTAGCAGCTAAAACCAGAGACCCAAGAATTTCTACCAGATTTTCTAGAAACTCATGGTGCTAATTCAGGGTTCATTACCTAACCTTTTCATGCCTCAGTTTCCACTTCATGGTAATCTCAGGATACTTAATGCAAAGTTTTGAGACAGCAAAGAAATATGACTGAGAAGTGTTAAAAAACAGATGCTCAAGATCAGCTTGGCTTTTAAATTGACTGAACGCATAGCACTTCCCTTGGAAGAGTGTTCTGTGCTATACCAGACCTCAGTGTTCACAGATTCCATCTTAATCCTCAATCTCAAATTTCCTACAGTAATTTGCACTTCTCTCTCAGCTCCAGCAACTCTAAAATAATTATAAACCATTATTGAAGTCCCTCCCCCCTTAGTTATCACTATCTGAGCCACATTGTCTGTATGCAGTTTCCTTGTGAACGTGAACTCACTTGTTAAGTCTTGACTTAAGGATGCCAGCAATGTGTCCTCTTTCAGTTTTGCGCTGCAGCCAAGGTTTGAAATAAAATCATTCCCAAATTCTAGTCCTAGCCAATGATTGTGGGTTACAACTGGGGTCGGTGAGCAGTGGGAATTTTCCCCCTCCCCTAATTGAGTGAAAAACTGGAATAATTTTGGCAGCCCTTTGTCGATGACTTATGACAAGCCAAATGCCCACAGTGTTTGGAAACTGGGTAATAAATAGCAAATACAAATCAGCACCTACAGAGTGTGCAGCTGGGCTGTTTACACAGGCAAACAGGCAGAGGCCACACCTGCCTAATGGGTGGGTGCCTCACTGAACAGCTCCCGAAAATGTGTTCAATTAGAGAGGTGTGTGTTTAAATCGCTGCAGCAACTGTCTGCTTACTATGAAATATGGCTGGAATCCTTAAAGAGGGACCACATTTCTGGAGAAAACTTTCAAATATATTAACCTGATACATAAATTCTATAATCTCAGATTTGTTTTCATACATGACTGCTAACAGGCAAAGGTTTGTTTTTTTTTACTTTTTAATGAGGGATTTTTAAGATGGTGTTGGGAAGTCATGATACTGTTTTGGTGGGGTTTTTTGGCACACCTCTATTTTTTTGTGATAGTGGATTGTATCATCATACGTGCGGAATTATGACTTTGCCTTTACACTACGGGGAAGAAGCCCTGTAAAATGCAGTATCATTCAGTAACACCAAAAGGAACTTAGGAAATGACAGGCCAAGTAAATTTCTTTTTGTATAAATGTTCTCTCTTTTCAAGTTTGCTTCAGTGTGAATGTCCCTCTTTAAGGTAAGGCCTTCAATATGGGGAAAATGTCAAGGTAGGTCCATTTTTAGGCCTAATAACCTTGAGGTGTCCCTTCAGTTCCATAATTTATTTCCATTCAGTCATCAGTGCATGGCAACGAGCATTTAGCAGATGGGCACGCAAAGGGGCTATACTGCATGCTTTTGCATGAGGTGTTACTGCTTAGACAAAACACCGGGGAGTGATCTTGAGACCTCAGACCCTCATGTACCATTGTTAAACATTGCACATATTCCCCTCTTGCTGCAGGCATTTCAGTCACAGGAAAACAGTGGGCTTTCTTCTGAGAGCGGCACCGTGGTGATCAATACTGGTGTACAAAAATGGTTTAGAAACAGGGAAGAATCTACATTTGTCAGAACAGTTCACATATATCCTAAAAACTAAAGAAAAATGGATATAGGCTTTCGGGACTTAGCCTTTTTATTACAAACAGCCATAACAGTTCAAGTCCAACACTCTTTTTTTGCATGCTACCCCTGCCACAGGGTATCATGAATTAGAATATTTAATATCAGCTGGTTCCTCAAAGTTATGCTTTTCTGCTGCTGGTTCAAGCGTTAGCCAGGTTGCTGCTGATTGAGAATGCTGGCTATTGGCAGATGATGAAGTTCGTGATCTCAGTTTAGCTTACAGTAGACAGTTGTGAAAAACAGTATCACAACTGCCTGCCGCATAGTTCATACCGTCTGGTCTAGCATGTGGCTAGGCAGGGCAGAGAAGTCTGTGATACTTCTGCCTCTTCCCTCCAAAAAGGAATGGACCTTGGTTTCCAAAGCACTTCAAATGGCTTGGAACTCTGTACAACCACTAAATTTGCTCATAGTGTAAGTATATAGCTTTCGAGGAGCCTATGTGCAGCTTGTATCACAACTTAGAGAAATCAAGTGTAAGTGAGCTGGTATTTTTAAGGGATTTCAGTGTTGTTTGTTTGGATTAACAAGGTTCTGTTTTCACAGAATTTGCTCATTGAGTTAGTCTTATTTTTTGTTTCTTATTCTCTGCAGCGTCAGTGCCTGCAGCAGCTGGTTTTAGCTGTGATTACCACAACACTAGAATTACAGAAGTTTGAAAGCTACTTCCTGGCACTGCGGGTTCCCAAATATTTATAAATTCAACAACTTCTATTATGCTTCTTTTGATTCTGTACTGGGGATCCAGCAGTGTGTGTTTGGTTTTGTTGAGTCCTGATCTTATAGTACTAAAACCCTTTCATACTGAATAATTAAGTTCATTTAATCATCTGTTAAATGTACATTTTCAAGCGGTGCCCATTGGGATGAAGTGGTAAGCAGCCCGAGTGTTCCTGCTTTCCTTTTGGCCTTTTCCAGAATAAGACAAATTCTGTTTCACTTTTTGTCTGCTTTAATCTCCAGTGCTGTTTTCAGAAAGTAATCTAAACCACTAAGTGAAATCATGTTATCATGGTTACTTACAGTATATTCTTAAGTGTTCAAACAGAACTACTTTATTGTTATACTAATGTAGATAATAAATAATGCTCCTGGGTTGGGCCTGTTTCTGATGTTATTAAAAGCTAGTGGCAAACCACAGAGTGCTTTAAGAAACAGCAAAATCTGTCTATTTATCAGAAAAAGAGCAGATTCATCTAAGGCTGGCAGTCCATGATTAGTCCATTCACAGCTGGAGTCTGGTGAACACAGAGTATAAGAGCTTTGGCTTTGGGTTTCTTTCTCGTGCAGAACCTTTTGTATTAACAGCATACCATGATAATGTAAGTGTAAAGTTAACAACAGTGGCTTACTCGGATGTTTTTCCAAAATGGGAAGCAAAATTTTGTCAATGTGTGTCTTCGCAACTCTGCATACTAGTGCAAAACGTAATTCCTTTGGCATTTACACTAATATGCAGATGGTAACCTGAAGCAGCTGATATATGGGCACTTAGGTTGCGAGGGCATCTTGAAATGATAAGGAATCCTTGCACTTCATTAACTGGTGCTTTCCTCTTGTTATGCTGCTGTGTTGTTACAAGGGATTTTGTTAGTGTGGAGGCACAGACCTTGTACTGGTCCTCACAACAGGAGTCATACACTTAAATTATGCGAGATGAGGGGAACACTCAGTCTAGATACCTATCAAAAACCTTAAGCATAGATCTTGTTCCTTGATTTGCATGCCGTATTCATGTTTGCAAAGGGCCTACAGAAGAATGATTCCCTTTGCTTAATTATGGAGTATATAAAAGAAAGAGTTGAAGATCATGACTGCTAATGACTCTCTTGAAGGATCATGTTTATATTTGACAAGAACAAGAAGAAAGAGAAATTGAATTTGTGCCCTTAGGTCTGCTATAACAGCTTGAGTTCCCAGCAAGACAAGGTTCCTGCTGTGCAAAAAGCCATATAAGCGAGAGACAATCAAGAAATCATGAATAATGAGAGATCACAATCCTTGTGTCAGAGATCAAAAATAGGAAGAAAATTACTCAAACGCAAAGCAGGTCAGTAGCAGAACCAAGAATGAAACCCATGTCACTGCAAACTCTTATGACTTACTGCAGTCTTTTAATAAAACCATGTTCCAAAAAAAGCAGTTCCACTGTCTGGAGGAAAGGTGAAAAGGAGATATATTGAGATGCAGGAGTAGTAGGCATTCATGCATAATTGTGCAACGCCTTTTTTTTTTCCAGTCTGCAGTGTGTGCATTAGTTTCAAAAAAAAAGACAGCAGCTTCAGCTGCTTTCTAAAAAGTCACTTATATCTTTATTTTAATCTATCTTTGCAAGGCTTAAAAATAATCATACTTCTAAACATGATCTCTAACAATTTGGTAGTCTTAGAATTAAACAGTTACTGTTTAGCTTTCTCCATTTGTATAAGGTGAGACCTGCTATACCATTTCTCTGTATGAAAGGCTGTCATATGCATCATCCATATCAAACAAAAGCTTTATTCTTAATGAGCTAGAGATCATAATCAAAGAGCATGAGTTACCCAAAATGGTTTGAAGAAGGCAATCTTGCCAAAAACTCTGTAGCATTCCTGCTCTATGGCCTGTAGTGCAAACTGTTCTAGTGTGTAGCTGAGTCTTGGAATGATGCTCCCACTATACGTGCTTGCTATTGCCTTTCATGCTGTGGTGTTTCTTTGCGTCCAGTGTCACAATGCATATGTCCATGCCTCCTCGATAGAGGAAGGGGCTCAGAATCAAAAGATACTGCTATATATTTATAATTTCATAACATATTCAAAGAGGTTGTCATAATGTGTTACTTTTTTGTAATTAGGTGGGATAGGTGACTATAGGTAGAATAAAATGTTGAAAACTCGGTTGGTCAGTATTTATTCAGGATACATGACAGAGATAGAAGTCTTCAAATATTTCATTACATTGTTCACCTGTTCACTAGCATCAGATTCTCCATAATTTATTCCTTGCCTTTCTGGTTGCTTAAGGAATGGAAAGCAAAGTAAATCTATTGATCTTTTACAAAATAAATTTGGTCGAATATTTCAGTGCACTACTAGACCATTTGGGTAACTTTTCAGTGATTTATGTGCCCTAGACTTACCAACTCTCCTGCAAGACTTTTTTTTTCTCTTCTTTGCAAGTCAGCTCCATTTTCTGGGTACAGCCAGTCCTTTATGCTAAAGTGCACAAAGGAAGACAAAAAGTCTTCTGCACATGTGTTTGAGGACTCGCCAGCAGGTGGTTTAGCATGTCGCAGTTGCACCAGCCCTGACTGCTATAACTCTATTGTAATAACAATGGTTCAAATGCAATTGCAGGAGAATGCAGCCGAAAATGGACTAATCTTGGGAGTGTGCCAGGATGGAAGAGGGGAGGTGACACTGGTGATCATGACCTTAGAGCAGTTGAGCATATAAAAGGAGGCTTGCCAATATAATGTGAATTAAAGAGGTACACAAATAAAATCCACACTGCAGTGAATCATAAAATTTGCAATTGGAATTACATTGTGCAGATGAACGGTATTTTCATATGATCGTTCCATTACTTTCTCTTCTTATATTTCCTCCTCACCCCATGAAGAAATATAAAAT
Source organism: Podargus strigoides (assembly GCA_028020825.1). Classification (NCBI taxonomy): domain Eukaryota; kingdom Metazoa; phylum Chordata; class Aves; order Caprimulgiformes; family Podargidae; genus Podargus; species Podargus strigoides. Next base: position 93,314,923 of record CM051619.1, on the reverse strand, counting down.
TGTTTTCCATGTAGTTAAACCTTCAAAGAAACCTACCATAAGGGAAAGATATAGTGTAGAAAATTCAGAAGTTGGTACTCTTCCCCTGCAATTTTTTTCACTCTAAAAATGCATGTATTCTGACATAGCATAGCTTATGTGCAGTGATTATGTGATGATTAAGTCCTAATGGAAGCAAGCCCTGACAAGGTGGACAAGATGGATCTTGAGACTAAAAGACTAACCACAGGTGGGAAGCTGTAGTAGCTGTAGTGCTGACCTTCCCTGCAGCTCCTCTGAAATCTCCATCAGTGTTTTACACAGAGGTAACTGTTGTGTTTTGGCAATCAGACTATGAACGAAGCAGGTTTGGTGTATATAGCTTCAGTGCTGTGTACTCGTTCATGCTAAAACCATACTCAAGTGTGGCCATAGGGGACAATGATTTTACAGCAACTTCTCCTGTGTGAGGTTCATTGCCCAGGCTGCGAACACAGGGTGGTTGTCAGTCAACCTGCAGAGGTTTGATTTTGTTTGCCTTGCTGTTTTTGTTGTGGTGGTTTTGGGGTGTAGGATAGGAGAAAAGCTGTGCAGAAGTGAAATACTAAGGCTGGCATCCTGGCCATGTAGTCATTAAATGTTTGTACCCCCTAATTGTTTGGTTATTCCTCGTTCCTAGTTGAACCATTTCACATGCCTAGGAAAGGTACATACTGTTTCAGTATAAAGGTGGTTTCAGTTTACAGGATCACAACTGTTCCCATTTAAAATTCATAGTTCTGTGAATTAGCTTGGCATACTTCCTGTGTACTTCCATAGCAGATTAAATTGTGGACCGCATAGGTTGGCGTGCATTTCAAATGTTGTTTTGCTATCTATCAAAATCTTTGAGTGGGGTTTTTTTCCCACTTCTTTCTCCTAATTTGGTGTCATTTATGTCTAACAAAAGCATAATCTAGGAGGCCAAAATCTCACTGTCCACTTGGAAGTACTGAATGTTGGCATACTTGTAAAAACTGCTTGGATTCAAAACCCTTTTGTTCATCATAACCTGTGAACATAACCTTTAATAGAATATACTGCAGTTCACGACTGATCTGTTATAACTCTTCCATATGTGAATAGATCAATTAACATGCTAAAAAAATTAACTAGTAAAGTTATTCTGATAGCATATATTTCACATCTTCTAAAATAAGACATTGTAGGAAATGCTTTTAATGCTGATACAAATTCACAGGGTGTGCAAATACTGTGAAGAGGCATCACCAGGATAAACAGAAAGATAGGCCTGAAGTGTTCTGCTTCTCAGCACATTCCTTTCACAGCATTCATACTAAATTTCTGTATATATAAAATGAGGTATCTCAAAAGTGAGCACTCATTACAGTTGGTCTCAACTTTTTAGAAACTACTGTACCTTTATGAAAAGAGATCTGATCATTGGTGCAAAGTGATCTCTGCCTGTGCTGCGGTTTTTGTTGTCGAAAGAGAGGTGAATGAGAGGACAGTGATATATGAGGTTAGCCACATAACCTTGTTCTTCAAACCAGTTTGTTTGATGTCTTGAGTTTCCATTTCTCTTGAACAAAATAATCTGAAAATCTTGTCAGTGGCGAGGTGAATACAAAATATTCGAACTATGATCATCCTAATCTAAGAATTTCTCCTTGATGATACTGTGTCAAACGTGGGAATTGTTTATTTCTTACTGAAGCAAAATTCTGGATAAAATTAAGCAGTACCATGCAATACGTATGAGAAGGTGTGACTCTTGCTGTGTGTCTTGTTCCTGCTGCACTGCTGTCCTGTGCCCCTATAGCTGCACCGAAAGCTGCGGCAGCTTCCTGCCCAGATGTGCCTGTCACATGTTTGATCTGCTGCTGATACAGCCGGGCACTGCACTGGGAGACTTCTCTGGTGAAGCTCCACAAATGAATGTCAAGCTTTTAGAATTTGACTGTGGGCTAGAAAATATATGAAGAGGCATCAAGCACTGCTACTGACAGAAAATTGCAGTGGAGTAAAATTAAAGGCATTTCATTCCATCATATTGAAAGGCCAATCTGCATCTGCATTTCTGTGCAGACAGTATCTCAGACTGTGCAAATCATGGATGAGCTTTGTATATGTTTTGTGTCAAAAGGTCCACTTAATGAAAAATAGCACAGCACAATAATTTTTTCTTCTGATATATTGGTTCATTGTTATAATGATTGTTTCTGGCATCACTTGTATTGGCTGTCTGTTCTGGATTAGCTATTAAGCTTGCAAAGAACTTGCAAGAGTTTTGGTGATTTTCTACAAATTAAATGAAAATAAATAATGGATTAGAGACAGATGCCTCTTAATGCCTCCAAGCTGAAGAATTAATTTAATCTTTGTTAGGCGGAAGAGAGTCCACTGAGCCTCTTGGCCTCATGACATAGCTGATGAGGTGCCCAAGCTTTGCTGAATTCCCTGGTTTGGAACATATTCTGTCAGGTGCCTTGTTGCAAGGATTTCTCTGGCTTTTTGATACCAAAGGCTCCTGTCATTCACATTTGGTTTATGTGATTAATGGAAGGAATGGCAAGTTCTAACTTTCTTAATGTATTTTCAGTGATAAGATCAACTTAGTTTCTTTTTTCACTGTTGCAATACATATAGTGTCATTTAGTAATCATTAACAGACAAGGTTGGTAATCCTTGACACTGGAAAGCTTAAGCATGTTTTGGAGGGTTTTTTAAGCTTGAGTCTGTCACTGGAGGTAGGAAATTAATTTTTCATCGAAATGGTAGTAAAAATAAGCCCAGTTTTCATAAATCACTGTTTAATGTGTGCTTATTGATAGCATGTTAAGTTCCTTTTAATCTTTCAGTAATTTTGTGAAGAGATTTAAGGAAAAAAAAGCATTTTGACTCATAAAACAATATTCCTGTGTCCAAAGTTGTACAGGCCAACTAGGAAAGCTGATTAAATGGTGTTTTATGAAGAGATAGTCTTTTAAAATTTCCAATATCTTTTGCTCTTTGAACAGAAGGGGTAGTCTTTGAACAGAATAAAACATGACTTTAATTTTAAAATTGTCATCCTTGATAGGTAGTAGGTCATGTCAGTATTTATTAATTCAAGGGGTTCTGTTTCTGTAGAATAAGTGTTACATCTAATCAGATCGTATCACCCGCATGAAGCAATTCCACGCTGTCTCCCAGGATAAGCAGGTCACACTAGGTCAGTGCTCAGATGGGAAACATGTGAAGCGTTCACGCTGCTGGGGAAAAAAAGAAAAAAAGATCAACTAGCTGGTACATTTCCTGCACTTGAGGTAGTGAGTCACTGTTCCTTCTCACTGTCAGAGGTACCGTGGTGGTGGTGAAGCCATCTTTCAGATGAGGTTAAGTATTGGAGTCAAGTCATTTTTAGCCATCACAAGTGCCGTGGCACTGCTGCTGCTCTTTGTCAGACGGAGACACACTCTCTGCAGTAGAGCAGTTTCAGTGCAGTGTGGAATTGGGCACTTATTGATGGAAGTTCTTGGGTAGCTGCTATGCCCGGGCTCTCGTGTAGCATGGACACATGGTGAGCACAAGGTGTTTGGGTAGTCTAGAGAGAAAAAAGTAGCATCTGTAACCTAGTTGAATTCTGCGTGTTTTGGTGGACAGCTGTGGTGGTAAGGATTCTTTTATTCCTACTAACCTTAGTTTCTTCAGTCATGTGAAACTGAGAAATCTTACCTGGAAAAAAATTTGAAAAGTTAAAAATAATGTGTTCCAAAGTCTCAGGAACTGCAGGCTAAATAAATAGAATCCCACCCATTTAATTACTACATTTTTAATGATTTGCCAGCCAATCTAAAGATTTTTCCTTCTTCATGATTTTTTTAGTGTTCAAAGTTGGATAATAGCTGCACTTTATTTCCTTCATATACTCTCCTTACCTTGCAGATCATCTTTCTTTTCTCTGCTTCTCTGCCAGGAGACAGCCACAGCCCTTCCTTCATACCTTCGTCCTGAGCCCTCATGCTGCAACTATATGTTGGTTCATGCTGTTGGCCCATAGAGTATTCACAGTGCAAGTACATTAAAATAGCAATAGTAGCAGAAATGTGGCCTGACCTGTTTTGTCTTAGCAGATGGGGCCTTGCAAGTAGTCATAGCTTCAGGAAGAAAGTGCCTAAGTTGCTAAGGAGGGTTTCTCAAATAAATCTTTCTGTTGAAAAGAAGCACTTCTTATGAACTCTACCTTTGTCTTGTATGGCTTAATCCACTCACTTTTGTTCCCTGTGGTTTATTTAATCTCACTTCATCAGTTGGATAGTTAGAGGCTTGCTAGCATATCCTTGTAATCTTAGATTGCTCCATACTTGTCCTGTTAATGAATTTGGTGATTTACATCTATGCTGCCAAAAAGACATGGAATTGTTATAAATCTCAGAAAGTAAAGACTTCTATTTCCTTCTTTGTTGTTGAAGACATATTTTAAGACATGCTAGGCTTTTAATCTAAGCAAGTACCTTTTGTTGTTGTTTCAGAAATGTTTGGGATTTGAAGTTCTACTGGAAGTACTATTATTTTCAGTTAGTAGGATTTAGGTACACTACTGGTGGGACTGTTTCTCAGATGCATTCATCTGCACTCTTCTGCACCTAACACCTTCACAGATTTTAGTGATGTTTTTTTGGGAAAGGTAGCTGTTGGGGAATTAATTGCCCCTGATAGGCTTTGAGGAATTTGTCATTTTATTCTTTTAGCTTCAGCAATGAAATAACACTTTTCAGAAGTACATTCAGTATGAAAACTTGAAAATAATGTATATTGTATTTGTTCTCAGCTAGTCCAGAGCTTATTTGCCCTGGATAGCTAGTGGTTAACGTGTGAGTATAGTCACATTTCTCTTGCACATAACTACAGTTGTGAATTTGAATTCTACTTTCTACAAATATTTGCTTACCTCCTTCTGCTTTAGTGACTATTCCTGTAGCACATTCATTGTATGAGTGTGAAAATAGTGCGGTAGGACATGGGGAACAAGGAGACTGTGGATGCAGTTGCAGTGTGATGCGTTTAAAAATTCATATGTAGTTTCATTCTTATTTTGCAGTATTTGCCCAGATGACTGGGAAAAAACATAAAGCTCAAAACCATGTCCCTTATACTTTATGCTGTTCAGAATATACAGGTCACACACACTTTATGTCCAGTCTTTATGTACAAAGTAAATATTGCAAATGTAAACAATATAAACACATATATATGCTTAAGTCCATATTCCCTTCCTTTTAATGGAGTTTTGTAAATAGAGGATGTGGATTTTTAGTTTACTGCACTTAGAAAGTATAAGAGACTGTCTCTATAGGAAAAATTACCTACATTGAAAGAAGACATATATCCCGTTCGGCATATACTAATGTACTTTATGATCTGTCACTTTATGATTTTATCATTTTACTTTGCAAATCAAATAGCTATTCCATTTCTGGTATCATCTTAATCTCAGCTGTGCGCAAGATGGACACAAAACTAGTTTTCAGTGTGTCAGTGTGCCTCCATTAAGTATCTCTCAGGTAACTATTAGATTTCATGAAACAAAGAGAAAAGAGACAGTATAAAGGAAAATGCTTGTTCCAGTTCCCTGAACCTCTACATGCCTGAAATACACTACTAATATGGAAAATATGAACAGTGCAGGTCTCGAGCGAATGACAGTGGGGAATGTTTTCCCCTGTAGCCTTAAGTTTTTTAACATGTGGGTGGACAGAGATAGTCACTATTGTGAGTGCCTTGAGGACAACAAGTCAGCCTCCTCAAGGCTGTCTTTAGTTAATACATCTTATCCCAACTACAATGGGTACGGTTGCACTTTGTTGGCCCAACTTTGCTGAAGGAGTGAGGTGCTTTAGACTTCAATGGAGAAATACTGATGCCATTGAAATAAAGAAGAGTTCTGAGGTGGATTTCTCTGGAGCCAGAATTTCACACTTTTCTGTGGTGCTCTGGATGACATTCTGAGCTGCATTAGGAAATCTGAGTTGCCGATGTGGGGCTCAAGGATTTTGGACTGAGAGCTGCTGTGAGGTCTACGTCTGCTCTTAAAGCTGAGTGTAGCCAGATATAAAGAAACAGTTAACTTGGAGTTGAAACAGTAGGCTATATTGTGGGGAAATCAATTAAATCAGTTTACTCTGTGCCTCTGAAATGAGATATCATTATGTCCACATCTAAGAGGAAACAGCCATACCATCTACTATGCGAAAGCCTTTTTTAAACTAGTCCTAATCTCAGCTTCCTGCTTTATCATCATACTGCTACTCCTTCGCCTGTCAGAGACCCATGAGTCTCTGGGAACTCATTTATAGTACTGCTTCTGTGGCCTTTCCTGAACTCATTTATAGTACTTGCTCCTGTAGCTTCTCTCATACATCTGTTATTCTTTGTGTGAAGTAGCTCCTCCTTTATTTCAGTCATTCCAGAAAATTCAGCCTTTTTTGGGGGGATGGCAAGGAGGGAGAGCACTTTTTTTTTACTGTGCTATTTTACCATTCACCTTATTTATATTTTTCTTCTCAGAAAACCAAAAGGGATGTAAATAACTTTGATCAAGACTTTACACGAGAAGAACCAGTATTAACGCTAGTGGATGAGACAATTATAAAACAAATCAATCAAGAAGAATTTAAAGGGTTCTCTTATTTTGGAGAAGAGCTACTGCCATAGACAACATCAGATGACAGATGAATGATGCTGCAAGAAGTGATTCTGAAAAGAGCGTCAGATTACTGAGACTCGGTAGATCAAGAACTACTTTTCATACCCTGAGCCCATATCCCTAATTAAAGTATATATTTATTGTTTTTTTTCCTTTAATCTTCTGACCTGAAAGCACTCTTAATTTCTGTCTCACAAAGCAATGCAAAATAATTTTGTATCAGAAATTGTAGATGTAACACACTGCCATATATTTGCAACTTTTATTCCTAAGATCTCGTGAGAAGACAAAATTGCATTTTTTTGATGGAAAATGAAGCCATGCTATTAAAAACAATTTAGCAGATCACATTCTGTAATCATCATATGTATTTAAGCTAAGTGAGAACTGTCTGTTCTGCACTGGTGGTTATGGTGATCTGCACAAAGATGTGGAACAAATAAGTGATGTGTTGCCCTTTGGTAAGCAAAGCATTCTGCCTTTGTGGAGGTGTAATCCTGAGCCGTGAATTTATTGTAATGGCATGCAAACTTAAAATAAAGCTGGCCAGAAAAAGAAGCCCGTCAATTAAGGCTTTCAATGAGGTTTCTCATCCAATTTATGGAAAACTCTTGGGAATAAGAAGAGTCACAAAGATAACTGACATTTTATTTAAAGCGAGAAATAGATACTATTTAGATAGTTATTAAAGGGCTAAAGAATAAAAAGCCTATAGTACTTTAACACAGTTATATATAGGCATTTTACAGTTTTTCAGGCAATTGGGTGTACTATCCATGTTACCAAATTTGGTAGCCATTTAAATGAACCATTAATATAATGGCAAGCTTGCAAATGTTTACAGTTAATTTTACATTAAAAATTAATTATAAACATTATAAACTTGCCTTTTCCATTGTAGCTAAGTTGATAAATCATTTCTTATTTATATTTATTTTCTCAGCAGTGTGTTACTTTTGCACACTTTTACAAAATCATAATACTACTGTGTGTGTTGGGTTTTATGTTTAAAATCTAAGAGAAATCTGCTTTTGGAAGACACAAAATAAGGCTACACGTGCATTATGTGGAAGTGTGTTAAAAAACTGAAGATCAAACATTCACAAACTGACATTATTGAAAGTTGTACATTGAAATTTTTTGTGTATGAATTGAAATGGTAACTCATGTGGACAATATTACTGATGTGAAGTTACCTCCTGTAGATATGCTAACAGTGTTATGTACTTATATTTCCAGGAGTACCCTGTGGTTTGGGTTTTTTTTTTTTTTGTGTACATGTATTGCTGAGGTCATTTTATTATATATTTTACTGGACTGAGTGAGCGGTCATTGGAATCCATTTTAGTTGTTGCACATGGATTTCCAGCTGCACAAAAATATATATACTTGTGATTGGCAAAGTGGCACTAAAGAAGCTTTTTTGCCTTTTGTACAGGTGAGATTTTGTATATAGTGTTTGCTGCAAGGCCTGTGGAATTCATTGAATATAGAGGTATCAACTGCTGCATGTTCAGGCATACTATTAAAATGTTAGTCTATGAAAGAATAATTATAATAATGTCCATGTGCAATACTCTTGTATGTGTATTGGTTCAAGTTACTGTCAGAGAGATGAGGTTTTTGTTATAAAAGATGTAGACATATATTAAGCTATACTAAATCTCTTGTATAGTTCTCTTCAACTCTATTATGACATGATAGAGCTCAGTAAGAGAAAGGAATGTTACAAATCACGGTGGACAAAGTGTGAAACATTGGCTTTAAGAGATAATCTCGGTCTCAAGCAGACAAGTTAGTTTGTGTCAGTTTTGCATCTGGCTGCTCATAGCCTGTTACTGATGACAACATTCAGTTCCATTTTGTTTTGTTTTTAAAACTCAGGTGTAATTATTATATATTCTTATGATGATTTCAAAATATTAAATATTATGATATATCAGTTAATGTGCTGTCTGGCCTACAGGTGTAATAATGGATCAAGCCTTTAGTTTAATTTAATTTATCTTCAGTAATCTTTTGTACTGGGAAAAGACTAGCTTCTGGAGCTGAGTACCAGCACAGAAACATCTTAATGATTGCATCATCTCAATGTTTAAATTTCTTTCTCTTTTAGAAATATATTGTAGAACTGCCCATCAATTTGTGTCTCACCACTGGCTCTGTTTATTTCTCATCACGGTTAGCTTTTGACATCCAGGCAAGAACTGATCACAATGCTAAAGCATTCTTTTCCATAGGTGAGTAGTCTGGCTAGGAAGACAAGTTATCGGACAGTGCACTACTGTTTATACAACAAGAGGCCTTTACACAAAACTCTGAGCATTTATTTTGAAGGAATAAAAGCATCCCATAAAGCTTTTGTAAGCAAGCTATGTAGTCTGTATTCCTGTTTCTAACATGACGATAATTAGCAAATGTTTGTATTTCAAGAGGCCTCAGCACCTGCAATGTTTGGTAGGATGCTAAGAGAAAAGTCAAGGAGATAAAAACTTTTGCATGGGCAGATATTTCTTCAATATAAATAGTTAGATCCTCTGCTTTGGGTTTACATCAGAAGGTTTGTCTGTTACCTTGAACATTTTTTAAAGATAATTCTTAAAAATGGACATTCTGTTACATTTCCGCCTGTTCTGTAAAATCTTTCCTGTTCCTTCTTTGTAAAATGAGTGCAAAATGCCAAAAAATTATTAATAATAATAATTATAAAGAATCCATTGTTTCTTGTTTTTTCTCCCAAATAGACTTTATTAAAAAATGGAAACACGTTTTTCTCTATAGGGTGAAAAATAATTCCCTCCAAAAAAGGCTTACAAATTACCTCTTTTTAAATTATGTGCAGAATAGTTCTGGCTAACTATAAAATGTATTCACTTGGGGGCTGGGTAGGTTTTTTTTTTATTGTGAGGATTTATTTGTACAGAATTTTTTTTCTTATGGATGTAATTTGAATCTCTTGCCATTCATTAGTGTTATTTCATCGTAAACATTATTACTGTGCCAAATGTACTGTATTCAAAAGGATGTGAATGTGTATTGTTTCGGAACCTAATAAATACAATGATGTTAAATCTTATTTTTTTCCCCAAAGTTTTCCTGAGTATTTCCTAATGAGGAAGAAAGAAAGATAGAGGGATGAACATTGTTCCTGTTACTTGTTGTACAAAATACCGTGAGCTTGTCTTTTAGGAGTGGATATTTTGCAAAGGAAGGATTTGCTAATAAGAGCCTCATCTGTGAAGCGCTAACCACTCCAAGAGAAACACAGGTAGGCAACAGCGCGTGAACGCTATTAATCTTGGGCAATATAACATTCACCTCAAGTTTAAAGACTTTTTCTGGTTACCAACTACATAATGGTCACTGAGTTCTGACTGATCCCAGCGCTCTGCTTAGCTGCATTGTTAAAACTCACTTCAGTAGGCCACTTAGTGTACAAACATGTGAGATTGCTTTAGTCTTTAATTGGATTGATTAGAGGGATTAATAGTATGCATAAGTTTAATTACGGTCATAGAGCTTATTAAATGATTTCTTAAACTTAATCTGTCAATGTGACATTGTCTGAAATATTTCAATATTTCATCGTATTTCAATTTGCACCTTAAATACTTTACGTTTTCATGGTCTAAAATTCCTCTGTTTCAGTAGATCAGCTCTTAGCATACTCTGGCAGTAATTCTAGTTAACAATCTCCAGTTAGCATATCTAGCTAGTAGGTATACTAACTATTTTTAAAATTATAATAATAATTAAAATAATAATAATTTGGAGTGTTTTCTGTTCAAATTCCAAGTTTTGCATAAACCTCCATTTTTTTCCTTTATGCTGAGTCTTCTCAAACTCACTGAAAGAGCTTGGTGCCTATGAGCCTATTCCAAATCTTATGTGTTGATAGCATTAGCATAAGCTCTGTCACACAGATTTTGCCAGTTTAACACCTATGTAACATCTTGATGTTCTGGGTATGTTTTGCAACCTTAAATCCATATGAAGAACTTAACTGTCGTCTTACAAACAATAAGCATCACTGGTCTCCAAATACATCAGTCCATATCACATTTTATTGTAATACTGTAACTGATGTCTATTAAGAAAAGTTTTTGTCCTTGCTTATGGACTGCAAAATTTGAAAAGAGAGCGGTCTTTGAAGAGAAATGAAGTTGCAGTCTGATAGACTGTCAATATTGTAAATGTGATACTAAAAGTTCAGGGAGAGAGTCTCAGCATGTATCTGTCTGCTTTTGTGGCCTTCCGCATAGGGGATGTTAGTCAAAAATGATTTTTAGCTTCCTAGTAGTCTGGTCAGGTGCATGAGTAAATCATTATCATAAGCACCTAAACAAACTGATCAAAATCAGAATAATTATCCAATAGCGAATTGAAGCATTGAATAGCTTGACATATCCTAACTTGAAGAAGCTACAAAAATTCAGTTTTTTAAATAAAAACACATGGGTTTAATGTGCCTTGTCCTAGGCATGAGCAGAAAACGAGAATGAATTAGATCAGAGTGGACCTCTTTTAGGAACAAGAGACTTCATCTGAGTGGTATTCATGTAATCAAAAGAAGGTGTGAGCATCCATTCTGGGTCAAACCAAACATTGCTCAGGTTAGATATCCTGCTCTTGGCAATGGTCTGTAACTTAGGCAGTAAAGTGCACTGATTAGAAATCAAGAAGTAAACTCTGATTGTACCTATAGCAGTATAGAAGTATAACCAATAGAAAATATCTGTGGAAAAATCTGAGAACATGAAAGTATGAGGTGGTATTCTGTCTGCAGCAGTCTAAGTCCATGATGTTATGAAGTAGATGGTGGTGTCTTTATTTTATTTAATATCTCCAAATTTCATTTGATTAACCAGTTTTTGAACAATGTCAACTTCTGGCGTGCAGAACATTCTGTGGGAAAGAGCTACACAGCTCAACTAATCATTGTGTAAAGAATTATCTCCTTTTGTTTCTTCTGACCCAGCCATAATTCCATTTTTGCTACCTGGGTCTTTATGTGAAAAAAGGGTAAATAGTCATTTGCTATTCACCTTTTTCATGCCACTCAAAACTGTATGGGTCCCTGATACATCTTTTCCCAGCCAGTTCTTTTTCAGCCAGAAAGGTCTTTGCCTGTCTGTAAAAAGGCTTCATACAGACACATCCCATAGTTTTGGTCATGTGTCAACTTTCTCTGAATCCTTTATAGTTCTACTGTATCCCTTTTGAAGACGGAGAGTAGAATTATGTGTAATATTCAGTATGTGGATGCAATGTGGATTATTATGACTAGTGTATTCTCTTTTGTGTTCTGTTACATTTTTACGTCTTTTTTTCTTAATCCAAATTTGTTCTCAGTTATTTTACAGGCCTTCCCAGATTAGTGCCAGTTGTAAATCTAATGTGCATGCTCTCTATTAGATTCTCAAGTCAAACTGAAAATAAGTTCTGTCCAGGACATAAAGAAAATAGGTTAAATAGGAATTTAACCAGTGTAAAATGCTGCCTCGGTGCAGGTTTCAATTTTAGCAGTAAAGATTTGATAGTTACCTTCCCAGTATGGTTTTGCTACTACTGCTTTTGTACCCCCTATATATAGCTATGTTTAGACTGTCTTTCCGTAGCTTGCTTATTAGAACATTGCTTGCAACAAATATTATTTCAAAATTGAGATACAGGATATGCTCTACTCCCCTCCTATCAATACAGGTTTTTACTGTGTTCTTGAATATCCCTTCTTTTGACACATTAGCTTCAATGAAGGGGAGAAAAATAAAGGGGTTTTTAGCACATTGGAAAATGTATGTATGTGCCAAAATAGTTTCCACTCCATCTTTCCTTTTACCTCATCATTGCTGTGGAAGCAGGAGATAAGGGCACCAGCCTGAGGTGGAACACAAGCTGCCACTATAAATATTGTGAAATGATTATGCAAGACTGTCCACAATTTGGAAAAGCATTAAAGAACTTTCACGTTTGTACACAGATATTTAATCCTTGGAAAAAAATCAGTTAGGAAGAAAGTCAGTGACCTGGAGTCTATTGCTGACTTGGGCACTGGATTGAGAACTGAATTGAGCATTGTGTACAGTTGCCATCACCATCCAAACCGCTAGTTTGATCTAGTGACTTAGGTACTACAGGAGGTAGCATGAACATAAGACTAAAGGTGCTGGTAACAGCAAGAGTCAGTGCCAGGCCAATGCTCGTCTGTGCCATTGTACTTTCTCATTTCTCTAAACCTATTAAGACAAAATCTTACCCAAAGGTGCCATGCATCTAGAATTGGTGCCACAAGGGGGAAAGGAAAGGAGTCCTGCTTTTGGCATACATGAGATCCTAGGTTAGTTTGATCACCTTACGTCACTGTACCCTTGATGACCTTTTAGGAATAGGCCAGATATTCCTTGAGCGACAATAAATGTATCCCTGCTCAAGTATGTCTATCAGATGGGTGACAGTTACAGAGAGGGAGAGACTGGAATATTGGCATGATTAAGTGTGTCTAAATGTCAGAAATGCACTTGTTACTTGTGCTTTCATGTAGAAAAAAGTGAGTACAGTTGCCTACGCAAGCTCCTGTTTTCATTGGCACAAGGAGCACGGAGCTTGAGACTTCAAAATTGTGCAAAAGAAGAGATGCTATTATGGCCATTTTACAAATCAGCAAACTGAAACTAGGTGCTACAGTGATGATTTGCTTCTTATTGTGTTAGTATAAAGTCAGTGGTGAAGGTAGTCAGTGCTCGCTGTACTGGTGTTTCTGAGTACAAAGTGTTTTCAAACCATGCTTCACTAAATACCTGCTGGTGATCTCCCGTGAAAGGGTTCCATGGCTCCTTGGAGTCCGCTTCATTTCTCTTTTCAGTTACTAAGCCAAAATACAGTCAAAAGTTGTATGCAATCAGATACAGTAGTTGATGCATGAGAGAGGTGGGGTTTTTTGTTTTACAGTGGGCTAAGCTTTTTACTGAAACATGGTCACACCCAGGCAAGGTTTGAGAACCTCTGTGTTCTAGGAAAGCTGTTTACTCAGAGTCTTTGGTACATCAAAAAAGAACATTTTCTGTTGATTTTTGGTTAATGAGCAGTGAGAAGGAGGCAAAGTAGGGCATGTGGAGGCATATTTTTCTAAATAATGATGTGGCTGATTAAGGTGAGCAGATTGAGGGCCAAAGAGATTATGCAAATCTCACTTAGGTAAATGTTTATGTTAGGGTGGGTATCACTGTCCTGTTTAGAAGTAAACTTAAGACCTTTAAACTTTACTTGTTGGGATAATGTGGAGACATTTTTTCTTTGATTAAATGGTATACTAACCCCTTACACACTAGTGCATTGCACCTGCACTTTTATTATCCTTATGTAAAGGACAGGAGCTGTTCATGGTTTATGATGCTGCTCTATTGAAGTATAGGGTTGTGTGAAATTCCTCAAACACCCCCTCCTAGCTGCTGAACTGAGAGCCTGGGTAGTCCCAAGATCAGTCCTCCTGGAGTGCAGGAATCTCAGTGGAAAACTGGTGGTTTAGAGCAGACTTTTTTTCCACATTTTTCCAATCCCAAACATAAAGACAACTCTTTAAGCAGCTGTCACCACAAAACTCCATGGGCACTCTGAAATACAGTCTTTGATGTGTATTCTCATTTAAAGCATCTCTGGTCATAGAGACAGCCTGATAAAATCATCAGTGTGTTCACTCTACCAAACATGGGCCATAGAGTACTGATCCAAAGTTTACATTACCGTGAGTCCCTCATATTATTAATTGCGTAGTCATCGTGCACTATAGATATGAGATTACTGTGACCTTACCTCCCATTGCATATCACCAGTGCTGGCTTGGTCAGGCAGCAGCTGGACATATACTGACTTCAGTGGGAGAAGAAATGGAAAACTCTGCAGAACATTATTCTGACAAGTTGAAGGGCTACAAAAGCAGCACTAAACCATCAGTCTTTAATACCACCAGAGAAATCTCCTTCCTCCAGAAGGAGTCAACTTACAACATCCTCTCAATGCATCCCTGCTAAAAGCTTGTGTGCTGTCAGCCATTAGCCTTCTGAGAGGCCCATGCCAAGGGGTGAACTGCCAAGATGCTCATCCCAGTCATATTATCCTTTTCTAATTTGCTTGCTCAGGGATAAAAGTAACATACCGCAGGAGCATTTTGCAGTGGATAATAATGCTCCCACCGTGTATTTGGTTGACACACTGAGAGAGGATCTCCAGCTGGAAGACTTAAAATCCAAGGATTTTCCTGATGTTTTTGTTCTTGTTAATATTCCTACATGTGTTGGGAGAAGAGTCTGGGTGATGAAGAGGAGTGGCGAGTATTAATTTTCATTTACTGAGCTGTCTAGCAATAATTTGAACCACCCACACAGCTGAATAAGTTGTTTTCAGAGCCAAGGAGGTTATCAACACCAATAAAAAAGCAGTTGTCATATAGTTTAGACACTATGCATGGGCAAAAAACTCCTGGTATATCACTCATATGCAAATTGAAAGTATTTCTATAACCTCTGACCCTGCTTGTAAACAGCAGATTCCAGGAATTCTGCTGGAAACCATACATTACTAAGGCAAAATTGTACTTAGCAATAAACATGCTTTCCTCCGTGAAAGAATCTGGAAGTGGAAGAATGCAAGACCTTGAGATGCACTGCTGATTGTGGGGAAACCGCTAAGGCCACCTCCTGCCTGACGGCTGGGAAAACACCCGCCCTTGCAGAGCTCCCGGTGGAAATATGTAAACCAGACATGGCTGTCGTGCATGAGCACCTCGTTAACACGCTATCAGGCATTTGCAGGAGGCAGCTGTGCAGTGCCAGGAGTGAGCGGACACACGATTTAAGCTTGCTCTGGCATGAAACGGGAAGTCGTTGGAGGAATTCAAAGAACTGAGTGGATGGACAGGGCAGTTATTTTAATGGCAGCAGGAGAGCTCATGAACAAGTAGCCGAGAATGGGAAAGACAGAAAATGCAGTAGCAGACAAAAAAGAAAAACCCTCTTGGAATGGGGAAGGTTTCCAGTGATCAAAGAGAACGGTGAGAAGATTGCTGAAAGGCAATCAAGGGACGAAATGTGAATCTTGGATAGCAGCTAAACCTAGGGGGGAGCAAGAAGAATTCAAAGTAGATGTCTGTGCTTCAAAGACGTGACCCAAGATATGCCCAAGCTACTTTTAAAATGTAGGTACCTTTACCTTAGCAGTGCGGCCTCACGTTCAAATATTTATCTGGCATCTGAGGCAGGGGAGTTTACAATCAGCTGAGAACTCAACATGGTTGCCGATTACATTGCTGGGAGCTAAGAGTGAGCTGGTTTAAAGCTAATCCAGGTTGTTTATACACAATTTCAAATCATAGTGCTAATCTGTACAATTAGTGTGCTAATCTGTAATTCAGCTCTTTCAAGAGAAGGGCATAATTTTTAAAAACAGTAATACAAGGGAATACTGTAGGAAATCCAAGCTTTACAGCCTTTGTGCTAAAAATGTAGGGCAGATAGTGTGCTAGGTTTTTCCCAAAAAAAAAGCAAAGAGGTGGATGGTTCTAATGCAAAATAGAATGAACCTCTGTTATTGGTGTTCTGTACGTTCTCACACAATGAAAATATGAATGCTTTTTCACGATGGAAACATCAACAAAAAGTAGGGAGATCATAAGGTAAAGAATTACAATGCCAATCTATGCCTATTAGCCCACTGGCATCGTGATACTGCACCAGATGGACTCACTGATTTTTTTCTCTGTTGCCCTTCCTGTTCATTCAGCAAGAATTCTTTTCGCACATCAAAGGCAATAAGGCAAAACAAATATGAGATCTATTTAATAACTCAATAACTTCCATGTAGAAGATAGAAAATGATGCTAGAATGAACATATTATATATTCAGAGTATATTTTAATTTATCAGCATTCAGTCTTTTACTCTGTGCTTGCTTGATTTTTCAGAATAAGCAACTATCACAATGTTACTGGTAGACCAAGCTGACAAAAGGGGTACTTTGAAAAATCCTTTTTTTTTTTTTTTCCCCAAGCTCAAAAGGTGTAGTGTCCTGTGATAGTTAAGCCAGCCTGTCAGCTCATGGTGGCTCAAAGAGGTGATCCTGCCCATCTCTCCCTGCTCTCAGACACAATCTCTACTTCGTGGGCACTGTCAGGCAAGATTCAAGTGTGCTAGGTGCTGAACTCTGCTCCTCCTCTCCGCTCGTCAGTTCCCTGAAATACTTTTATGGGAAATGGTGTAGGTCAACACCCACTCTCATTTATAGCGTGTAGAGCCTATTAAGCACACTGAGCTACTCAAAGAGGGCAGTCTCCCTTCCTGCCTCTTGGAGTTTCCTGTTCACACTGCTGGCTTTGTGGTGGCAATTGCCTGACCTCTTTTGAGACAATCCAGCTTGCTAACCTGGTAGGAAACTACTCACTTTTTTTTTGTGAGTCAGTTCTCTGCCATTTTAGAAGGCTGATTTAGTTCATGAAAGGGTCAGGTGCATGCTGGACCACTAAAGGCAAATGGTGGGGTTGTGGAACTGGGAAGGGCAAGGTGGGAGGAAGAGGAAAGATTGTTCTTTGGGATGGTGGGGCTGAGCAGTTCATCTGGGCTCACCTTATCCCTTCTTAGCTAAACAGGCTCGGGACACCATTGCAAAGGTGAGAAACAACTAAAGGACAACCCTGTGCTGCAGGAGACCATGCTGGTGAATCAGTGGGGTGTTGCCCTGTCTTGAAATTAGTGCTGGTCTGGTGCTGGCATGACAAATTAGAGGATGCAGTTGCTGAATAGGTAGCGGTTCAAATGTAGTGATTCAAATGAGATATAAAATTAAGTCTTGAAAGTGCATTTAAAAAACTGCAAACAACTTAACAAGAAAGCCCATAGTTTTCAGGGGAAATATTCAATAGGGAATTAAGATAAAATACAAAAGTTAAAATGACCCACCCAGAAAAAGTGAGGGAAGAATAGCCACTGATTCCAGTCAAGAATGTCTTTTCCTCAGGCAAGCAGCCTACCTTACCTCCAGGGCTGAATGGAAACCACTCCTCCCACTCAGGCAGGAACGTCACCCGGCTGGGTGTGATCTACTGGTGTACTCCCTGTAGCCTTCACATTGGTACCAGAACCCAGAGTTATGCTAGGGACTCTGTGATCACAGGCACACGTTCCCACTGCACTTATCAGTCTCCCAAAGAGATCCTATGGGCTTGCAGAAGCGGTGCAGTTCAGCACCCACTTTCCTATTTGCTGGATGTGGAAAGTAATAAATTACAGGGCTGACAAAACTGTAGCATTTTAGTAGTGGGTTTTTGTGGGTTTAGGTTTTTTTTTTTTACAAACAGACATTCTTGGATGTTGTTTTTCCAAAATGCAGACTGCCAAGACTCCTGGCAGATATCAGAAATCATCAGTTTGCACCTCTGTGACAATATTCAAAGAAAAGAGCATGCTTAGTACTTCACCAAAAGAGCCAATGAACTAGTAGTCGCTTTGCTAAAACTTACCCTTTTTCCTATGCTTTCCAGGGAGTGGGGTGGGGATTTACCAGCCCTTTCCAAGCCATCAGCTCCCAGCTCAGCTACAGCCTTGACTAGGACAATGATGGGAGGTTGGGTCCAACTGTTTAAACCAAGTGAACAGGGAGCCTGGTCTGTGAAGTGCTGAGCATTCTTAGGTCTCAGGAGGAAACAGAGCACTCATATTCATGGGAGTGGAGGCACGCAAGCTGTGAAATTCAGTACTTCAAAGAGCCCTGCAAAAATACAAAGCTATTCAAAAGTTACCTATCAGGAGCACTCTCTCTGACTGTTTTGTATGTATTTTGCTTTGGTTTTAGTCCATTTCTGAGTATTTTCCCACTGAGATTATTAATTTATTTTCCCTTCAACCTAATTTCATCTCTTCACCCATCCTTCTATTTTCTTCCTCCAGCTGTTGGGTGAGATTTCTTCCTACATTGGACAGTTTTACCCATCGACCCAGTGCCTGCTGTGACTTTGGCTAAGATTATACAATTCATTCAGTGTCATTCACAGCAGGAGCAAAGAAGAAATTGTTTCATTACAGGAGCACAGAACAAGGATGATACTACCAACTATATATAAACACAGAGCACTAGTTACCCACCAGCTAGCATTTAATGGAGGTGGAAGGCTGGGTGAATTTCCTTGGCTACTGCCATCTGCCAAAACACATCCTGAAAGCACAGACACCCAATGTTGTGCATTTAAAGTTCCAAAACTTGTGATCCAACTGTTGAGCTCATATCTCCCAGACTATAAATCACAGCTCTCCTAGCCTGCAAAATGATACCAGCTGAATGCAGGCTCAGAGTGAGCGAAAAGAGTTGCATCAGACTCCAGAAACAGTGCGGTAATTCATCTCTTTGATTTGGCAAAATGTTTTAATAGGTACAAATGCTGACTGAAAGAAAACACTGGCATTCTGTCTTGTTTTGCTACCTCACACCCCTCTTCTTCCCCACAACCCCTTTGCCTCCTTGCTGCAAAAAGTAAGTACGTTGAGGGAAACAGATTTACCAAAACTACAATCCTGCATGTGAGCCAGCCAGTTTTCACAGTATTGCAGTCAATAACATGTGCTCTAGGAACACATCACTTTGGATATCAAAGAGAGATTTGATCAGGAGGCTAATGGGTGTTCTGAGCAGCAGCATTTGTCCCTCCATTTGCTTTGAAAGCTCGTTTCCATGTACAATAAAGGTAGCCATACACTTTTGTGCAACTGCTACCCAGTACACACAATGAGTGATTATAAGTGAAAGGAGCTGCTGATTTACTTAGTCATCTTCTGTCACAGATGTCCAATGACCAAACACTAAACGTCTCTTTGAAATCTTTTTCAAAGTAGATCTATGCAAACACGGGGGGAAAAATTACTCCAAATACTTGTGGTTTTGTTGGTAGCTGCTGTGACTACTGATCAGTCCTCTGCTATTCTTTGCAGATGAGAAACGTGTTTGAGATTCACAGTGGAAAGAGACAGATGAAATGGCCTTGCAAACTTATCCCTAAATTAAGAAATCCATATTGATACTGCAACTACCAATGAAAAAACACATTGTGGGGATTTTGTTCTGTGATGGTACTGCATATTATGTAAATGAAGAACAGACCAGATTAAGCTAGGAGTTTAACAGGGCGATTCCTCAAATTTACGACTTTGAGACCAGAAAGTCTCCAATACAGTTGCTCCAGGTCCCAATAAGTTTGTGCTGTAAATACTTCAGAACCCTCAGAGAAGCAACTGAGCTTGTTAGCGAAGGGACCATTTCATGCCCTTTTCCCCACAACTTCTGGAATGAGGCCAGCACTCTGCTACCTCTCCTTTCCTCCTGAGGAAAATACTAATTTCTTACCATAGCTTGGGAGGGGATAAGAGCAGCCCTGGCACTTGGTCTCCTATTATTTTTAGATGACTGGTGGCTGTTTTCCTGATGGCGTTGGGTCATGCACACTAGTCCCTCTGCCAGTTTGTGCTGCTGGTGAGAGCCCAGCAGCTGCTTCCTCTCCTCTGCATAGTGTGTCTTGTTTTTCACCCTGCCCTGCCTTGCCCCCTTAAGCACATGGACCTTTCTCTCCTGCCACAAGGCAGAGAGAGCATGGGGCAGGGCTAAAACATGTACACATGTGCTTCACAGGTGCAGGTCACTAGCAGAGTTGGGCAGGGCCAGTATTTGGACCATTAGTGATATTTCTGCACTAGGAAGAGTAAAGGAGTGGTGTGCTTGCTTTGCTAGAGACCTCCAAGCTCAGTTGTTTGAGTAAGTGAGGCCCTTAACAATGTTATTTGGACTGCAGTACTTGGAGCCATCTAGCCAGGATTTACTTATGTGTCTTCTCTGGTGTGCAGCTGGTCATGTCCCCTTTTATTTTTTTGCCCCTTCCTGTGCTTTTCTTTGGCTAACTGAAATTTGAGAGGTATAAAAAGAAGGAATTTTTTTACAAGGATCTAGAAGTGTATGATTTTTCCTCTTATTGTAAGCTTTAATATTGCTGATATCAGTCAAATGTACTTGTTGCTTGACATGTCAGCATGAATATATACAACTCTCCTGAGGATAGCTGAAGTGACAGATGATTTCGTTGTTGGGTGTACAATAGGCATCAGCACAATGGAAAAGAAGGGCTGACATCTGCTATGGTGATATGTTTTCAAAAACATGTATTGTCATCTCTTTCTTTTGTGTGTTATGCAATTATAATTAGGAGTGGCAAAGTGAGCATCAGTTTGACTGCTTTGTAGTGATGCAGAGTTTGTACTCAGCAATCTGCATCAGTGCCTTCCAGTGTTTGACAGTGCAGTATGTTCAGATACCACATCTTTCTGTTTCTGTAGTACTGTGCTAACTGTGCAAAGCCAGCAAAGGAACTGATATTTATATGAACTGAAATCTAGCAGTCCTTATTTAGGCCAGCTTCAGATGCCTCCATGCTATCCATGAAGTGTCCACAGCATCATCCACCCTGGAAATTTCTCATGTTAATTTTCTATGTCCTGTTTTCTCTCTACATTGAGAATGAAGTTTCCATGATATTTCACATCCACACAATGCCATGGCAGTGAAAATTACAATATTGTAATGATCAGTGACTAACCTGCATCTAAAGAATAATCTTTACACCTCTGCTGAATTTGACTCATACCCCCCATTTGAAAAGCTGCTGCAAGCCCGGATATGATTGATGTGTAATGAAGTAACACAGCCCACTTGAAATATTAAGCTGTATTCTCTCTTGATAACCCTATTTCCAAGCCACTCAGCATCACACCACATGGGGGATCTACGTTCTTAGGTAATGTGGTAGTTCTTCCCCTAAAGTCCATTGCTAATCGAAAAAGAACAGTGAGCAGGTAGATGAGAAAAGCAGAGGAAGGAATAGAAGGGCTGTATTTGCAAATGCAGACTCAAACCCAATAGCTGCAGTCACAGCTGTCAGCACACTGCAGTGCTCAATGTGTGTTACACAGAGCTGAGAGAGATGTTGAAGATGGTGCTTACAAAGCAAGAGTGGATTCTTCGTGTAAAAGGTAGTCTGGGAAGAAATTAAAGCGTTAGCAAGGGAATCAGATGTTGGCAGAGCAAAGAGTAGGACTGATCTTTTAAAGAGAGAAAGATCTCAACAGGAGAGGGGAGTGGAGTTGTGAAAAGCTTTCAGAGAAAAAACAGAAAGGAGGCTGCATTTTCTTTTCCCTCCCTGAGCATTCCATTTTCTCCCCAAACTCCCTGCATACCACCATATCACCTGAACATCCTGTATTCTCCAGCCTATCTCACCACCACCACCCAGCACCCTATGGGCTAAGGAAAAGTTGTGCTCCTTGTTTTACATGCAGTGACTTGATTTACTCATTCAACCTTTACATATATAAAGCTATTTTCCCTGTCTCAGGACAGCTGCTGTACTCATTTTTTAGTACTGGTAGCAATTCTCCATGTGGAGGTGACTAACTGCTCAACCTTTTCACTCATGTTTAGGTGGTTCTAGCAGCAGCTTTATGCACCTGCTGCTGCACTTGGGTTTGGGAAGGTTCTACCTGCAAAGGAGTCTGAAGAGGCAGGTTGGGAGGGGCTGAAACCTTGTTCCTGGCACAGGTGCAGGCTGTGAAGCATTGATGTGGAGCCGGCAGGGCCATAATGAGCACCAGCTGTGCCAAAGGCAGCACTGGCAGCTGGGGCTAACGAGAGCTGTGGTGGCCATGGCAGGCCCTGAGCAAGTCCTGCAGTTAGGCTCTTGGTGTAGGGAGAGGTTTGGTCTGAAGATGTGCTCTTGTTCCTGTCCTGAGATGGATTTATAGGACTGCTGCAGAAGATATTCAGGTAGGGCAGCAAGCAGTGTGGTTGCTTGGTTTTGTTGTGTTGTGGTTTTTTGTTAGTTTTTTTTTTTTTTGGGGGGGGGGGGGGCAAGTTTAAGGGGGGTAGGATAAGGGAGTATCATTTGTACCTGTGAATACTTTGTGAACAGGCTATTAACATTGGTGCTTTGTTGAGAAGGATAACTTGGTTTTCATAGAATAGTCTTGATTAGAAGAGACCTCTAGGATCATAAAGTCCAACCATTGATCTGTTTTAGCCTGTTTTGGAACGAATTCAGAAGAATTCGTTGTTATCTCATAAAAATTTTGATAAGTGTGTATTTCCTTGCTACTGTAAGTGGACTATGTAAGCATTCAGGAATTCCGATGCTTTTCTAATAAATGTGGAGATTCAGAGTTGTTTGTAACTGAACTATTTCTCGTAGTGGCAGGCAGAAGTTTCAGTTGTGTTAGGCTTTACTATACTTAAGCATAAACTGGATATATCCCTCAGCCTCTCATTATAGTTGCAGAAGAAACTAGTTTCCCTTTACACTTTACTATATGTTGGTGTGTAGTTATTTTTAATTATTATTTTCATCAGAAAAGTAAAATTTAAGGGAGGTAGTGAAGACAAAATTACACCTCAAGGTATAGACATTATAGTAAATTCTCAAGATCTGTTCCTTGATCTCTGCTTCTGATTTGCTGTATGATGAGTGAATTCTCATGTGTGTTCTTGATCAGAGGCTAAGGCCTGCAGTCAACTAGTTTGGTATAATTTCAGCAGAAAAAGGAGAAAAGTTAAGAAATGGGATCCTCTGACACTAGGATTAGCCTAGTCACCATGGGGATCATGAGAGGGCAGAGAAAGGAGCTGTAAGTGAGGTTTTGGTGTGCTTTAGCAGCTCCACAGAAGTAGAGGGAGGCTGCTGGGTTAGAAGCAGACATGTGGAGTGTACAGGGCTGTGTTTCACCTTAGCTGCATGCAAAACCTTCCTATTACTAATACATCCCCGCCTCTTTGGAGGGTTGAAATATAACTAATGGGTGAAGGTTCAGGCTACCTTCATTTGCGTACAGTTTATACTTAGTTTAACTGCAAACATTTCCCATTTCTAATAGGAGAAATGTTTGATTGTGCCTCTGTGGCTGTCCTCACAGCAGATGTAGCACCTGTGGTAGATCTGCTCTGAAGCACCTGGAGTGAAGAAAGATTAAGTGATGAAAACCTGGGCTTGATGCTGATGAAGGAGGTGGGGTGGCCCTAACTTGGATGATGGGAGCTTTGCTCCTTGTCCAAGAGCCTGTGGAAAGGATAAGGAAGTTAGTAGAATTGTCTGTGACAGTTCTTGGGGTGGAACACACTGTGATTGGACACATACATGAAGCAGCTCTGATAATGAACCCGTCTTGGGTTACTTGTTGGCTGCTAGTGCAGTTGCTAGTAATGCGGTGTGGTGAACAGTGTCCTGAGCTGCCATCAGCTGGAGAACAGAAGAAAGCTAGTATATTGACTTCAACTCACCCTCTTTCCTTGTATATTTTTCTTTTACTGCTCGAGTTTCATCTAGAGGCGATTTCCCTGTATTGGCACTTGAAAAGATCTGAAAGTCTCTGTGTGAGAAATTGCATGACATAGTGACTCAGGGAACTTGTACTGCATTTTCTGTTGCTGGGCAGTGGCAGAAAGACTCTCTATCTGAACTACTGTTAAACCAGGCTGAGGCCAGCCCTTCTGTTACACTAGGAAGCTGTGGAGGACTTCTATACCTTATATTGCTGGCTTATTGCAGCTGCAAAAGTGTCTGTGAAATTGGAGCCTGCAAGAGACAATTTTCACTCATGTGGCTTGATCTCAGAGAGCTTACAGATGCAGGATCTTACAGACCAAATACCCTCCTGCAGTTGTGCCATTTTCTTCAAGTTTAACTCTCCACAAAAATGCAACAAGAAAGTGGGAATAGAAAAGGTTAAAAGACAAAGCTATTTAGATTGATTTTTTTTTTTTTTTCCCCCCATGGTCTATGCCTGTGTAAATGTTCACCTTCCTACAGTGATTTATATGTCAATCGTCCATGTGTTTTCTTGTACTCATGAACCAGAATTAACTTGAAGAAAGGAAGCTATAGCTGAGGCTCAGATAGCAGTGTTTACTAAGTGTCAAGAAGCATCTCTGCTGCATGTCCTTGCCCTTGTGGCAGGGTTTAATATCAAACTTCTTGAAGAATGATATAACCACCTCTTTTTTTTTTTTTTTTTTTATCATCCCTTAAAATCTTATATTAATGTAGGTTTTAAAACACTCCAGTGCACTAAGGTAAAGCTTCTCTTGAATAAGCTGGAGATGCATCTGTTCTCCTTTGTCAAGGCTCATTAGCAGTCAATGCATAGTCAGGAGCATAAGAGTTTGGTTATCTTTATCTGACTAGATGAAGGCAAAAGTGATTTTTACAGTCACAAAATGTTGTTGCCCTCTTAGAAATGTAGCCCTACTGGGTAAGAGAGTGATTTCTTTTAATAACTGCTCGTTTTAGGACAAGACAAGGTAAGAGGAAGACAAGGAAAACTAAAATCATTCATATGCTGTGTACTCAGCAACAGTTGGGTGTCTTGCCACTGCATGGTCTGAAGTCCACCTTCAGTAATTCTCATGTGCATTCCAAATACCTGGGCCAGGTATTTTGGTGGCCAAAACTAATGGAGGGAGTTCAGCTCAGAATGGCCAAACACTTGCTAAACATAATTTCCTTAGAGAATCAGTTGCTAAGAAAGGCTAAATGTTGGGGTGTATCCATAATGCCACCAGTAACAAGGTATAGTCGACTAAAGCTAGAGCTGAGTTTACCCTGTACTTGAGAGATTCACAAGTGGGGAACAATTTGTCCCTTAATGACTGGAAGGTACCCAGATTCTGCTAAAGCCAATTTGAAATGCCTCCTGGAAACTGTTCTACTGATTTCTGTGAAATATTTGGAAAGAGAGAGGATTTTTGACAAGAGATCTGGGATCATAAATGTCACCTGAAATATTTCCCAGAACTTTTTAATGGGACTCGACGTGCTGCAGGGACACTCGCGTCCCTCACCAGGATTCCATCCAACCTCTTCATTGAGCAATGTTGTAATTGCAAGGTTGAATTACTTGCTTTTTTAGCTAAAGAGTAGATTGAGTATTTAAATGGGTCAGATTCACAGTGCTTAGTCAAAGCTGTTTTAATTTACTGTTGATTTAGCAACAAAGTTACACGACTTCACAAACTTGCAATCTTTTACAAATGAAAAAAAAAAAGAAAACAAAACCAAAAAAATAGAAAAACTCAGTCCAGATCCCTTGCCAGCTGGGTACGGATCTGTGTTGGTTAACAACGGAAAGTAAATAGCAAATCACATAATGTTGTGTTTGTGGTTTTGTCTCTGTTGGTCTCTGCAGCCAACTATCTTTGAATCAGGAGATAAGAGTACATGTGCTTCATGGATGTTTACAGTAAATAATGTGACATTTTGGAATGTGGTACTGCAGGCAGTGCATCATTTCAACATAATCTTCACCAGTATTTGCTCCAGTGTACATTTAGGATGCAGTAGCCTGTTAGGGCTCTGGAAGGTAGAAGACATAGGTTCATATTTAAGTTCTAAATCACATAGAAGAGAAGAGGTTATCTCTCTGGATCCAGAGCACTCCTTTAACCGTGGTTAATCTGGAGCCTGAATGTCTCCGTTTTTCGTAGAAAAGCAATCTGTTTAGACGTCTAACTCCAAAGGGGAGAGTTTCCAGGGAACTGGGCACTACTGTCTGGGATTTTTCTTTTTTTTTTTTTTTGTTTGTTTTTTAGATATATGAAGAAGGGAACATGCATCTAGAAGATGGCTCTTAGCTGCAGCTCTGGGATGTGTGAAGGAATAACAGGCTAGGTGAGAATACAGCTCTAAGCAGGGATGAATTTGGGTAGTGTTAACTTTCCTTAGCCCTTTCAGAGTTGCCTGCGTTACTGAGTGATGTTGCCTGTACATGCTGGAGTCTTCTTAATCGTGATGGGGGTGGATAAGAGCAGCCTAGCAGTGCATGGCTTTGATCTCCTAGGCTTGATAAAATTAGTTTGAAAGAACTGTGAGTCCAAAAAGACTTGTGTTTCTCCCTTACCATTTACCTCATGCAGTTATTTCCAGCTGGATTAATTGTTCCAAAGACTCTGCTGTTCAAATTTGGTGAGTGCTGATTACTCGCCTTTACCCAAAATAAGAGGACAGGGGGAAAACAAATAGGCTCTTGTGCATTCCCACACAAAGGTTTCAAATCAGGAAAGAAGACAGGCTGTTTACAGGTGAAAGAAGCAGAGTATTCCCAGTAGTGAGATAGCTGATATGAAACCTTTGCTCTCATTCCTGAGGCTTTTGACACACGATAACTTTCTTCTACCTGTCCTTCCCTCTCTCCCCATGCCAAATGGAGTGCTGTGGGATTGCCCTCAGTTTCCTGCCTTCGTTGCCACCCCTTTCTAGCAAAAATTGGCCTCCTGTTTCCCACACACAGCCCCAAGAAAACTATTTTTAAACCATACTGAGCTGATGTTAAAGCTATCAACTTCAGTGGTCACTACAGAAACTAATAACATTCGTGACAGTGTTAGTGCTTGAGTCTTATTTTTCCTGAGTGATGACCAGCACTTGGATAAGGATGACCTCAGATCTTTGATTCAATTTGTGCAGTTTAAAAAATAATTTTCTAGGTGGAGGCTGGAAAAATGCATTATGATAGTCTAACCTGACCCTCTGCAAAGAATGTGTATGATCTTGGCCAGAGATGCCTGCAGGTATCCCAGTGACTTGTGAGTGAGCCTAGCTTATCTCTCAGAAATTTGTGCTCTTCAGCCTTGATCTGAAGATTGTGACTGCTGTACATTTGTTGCAGGAGTGGGTAATTTGAATTTCTAGTGGTTGTTTTGCCTTTGTCTAAGAAATGGAGCCCTCTAGTTATAGCTATTCTCTCCTTGTATAAGTACCTGTAGATTGGGATCAAGTTAACTTTTGACCTTCTCTTTGATAAGTGAACTCCTCAAATCATCCTCGCTCTGAGGTCTTGTGTCAATTTTGTGTCATTCTTCTAGACCTTTTTTTTTTTTTTTGAAGGGGTGTGGGAATTGCAAAGGGTCAAATTCTGGGTGAAAGGAGCTCCCGTGTACTAACTTGTATTTCTAACATGGAAGTACCATGGCCTTTTCAGTATTCATGTGTATATGTTGGTTTGTTGAGGTAGTTAAACATTAATATTCCCATTTCACAAACCGAGAAACTGGAGCTGAACAGTCAAATAACTTGTCCGGAGTCATGCTGCGATCCAGTCATACCTGCTCTTGTCCTCTGCCTGCCATCCACTGCAGTGCTGCTGTTCACATCTGAACCTGAATATCCCCTCCGTGATGACTTTGAGATGCGAACTGTTATCACAACTCATACACATGTGCATTTATTTGTTAAAAAAAAAAAAGGCACCAAACATTTATTAGAACATTGTTAAAGTTATGAAGTCTAACACTTCAAATTGAAAAAATCATTATTAAGACTGTTCAGATTTATCACCTTTTTGATACGTTATGGAACTATCTCATTATGTCAGTGCATATGCTTTAATTTTAACTTTCTGTAATAAGATGTGTACTTACTAAGCATACAGAACAACAGCAAAGGTATAAGTAACCAAAAATAGAGATGTGGTCGAAAGTATTAAAGTAAATTCAACTTGTAATTGGAAAGTGAGTGTTACAGTCCTCTTCCAAAGTTACTCTGAGAAGTGCCTTTGCTTTTGAAATATTCTCTGTAATTAACATCTGGGTTGGAGTTCTGTCATCAAACTGAGGAAAAACAGATGATCTGATATAAGGAAATGTCTGTTTTGGTTTGCTTTTAACAAACATATCTAACTTGCATTAGTTACAGGTACTATAGATGCACCAGCATGTATACTACTGAGACACCAAAACCTGAAAACCTGAAGCAATATCTAACAGAATTGGATTTAGAGAAGCTTGTAAATCCAGTTGGCAGTGTCTAGAAGGAGTCTGAATATTCTTACCAGGTTGTAACCTTGCAAATTCCTTTATAGGGCATGTTCTTTGTTAATATCTCTGAGGCTGAGACAGTTTCATTTCAGTGCATTTAAATTCCTTTCCTTTGTTTGCCCCTGGAATGTGTGTTCTTAGCCTCTAACCTGTCCTAGAACATTACTGTCTCCATGGCAGAAGAGGATAGGTATGGTTGATAATAGTATCTATTTAACACTTTCCTCAAATAATGTCTCCTGAATAGAAGGAACAAGCAAGCAAGAGCCTGTTCTCATGTTGCTTTGTAAACCTCTATGACAGCATTTCAGACCCTTGTTACAATCGCTAAGGGGTAGGAGGGAAGACTAATATTTTCTTAGTTCAAAGGGCTCCAAAATGGATAATCCAGTTTATCAGAAATTCAGTTTATTCCCTGACCAGGCAGGTTGTTTTTTGGCAGAAGCAAACATAGTTTATAAGGCCAGCTTGTCTAATCAAGCAGCACAAGGATAGCCAGGACAGACTCTAAAAGGACCCAGTTTATCCTACCAGTGGAAGCAATGTAACTTTTTTTTTAATAGGGTTTTACCGTTGATTTTAGAGAGAAGTAAACCAAAAGATAGCCAAGAATCCCACTTGGTATGTCTTTATGTCTTTTGTGTCCTTAGAAAACATAATTCACAAATCTGTGCTGTAACACTTCTAATCAGTCCATTAAATCAGATGTTTGATTCAAGCTGCCTGAAATACCTCAAGCAATGAGAGGGAGGGAGAGGGGACCCCAAATATGTCCTTTCCTTATTAACAATTTACAAAGTGCAGGAAGGATAATCTCATCAAATCACAGTAAATAGTTCAATATGTTCCCGTAGTTATCTCCTATCTTGTCACTACTAGGACTAGAGTCACTAGGATTTGAGTAAAGTTGGGTTTATTATTAACCAAAGCTTATGTAAGATGTTATTGCATCCAATTCTATTTTTGCAGTTACTTGGACTCTGTCAGTCTTTCAGACACAAAATGCCTCCTGTATAAAAGCACTCATACAAAGCAATTGTAATTGGCACTGGTTGGGCAACAAACTGGAACTCGCAACAAGGGTGGTGTGGCCTGCCTGTGCTTCCTGCAAACCAAAATGCTTTGCCTTTGCTCTTCTGAGAGATTTTGAAGCAGGACTGGAGGTGTCGGGTGAGTTGTAAGGACAGGGTACTATCATATATACAACACGGCAGACTTGAGCTGGAAGGTGGCATAAGCCTTGCTGGCAGGGTGCCACTGCCATGGCTGGGAGCGAGACCCTCTGCGGTCCTGAAGTGCCCAAGCTCAAGACCACTGGGCACCCTGCCCACTCCTGGAGGCCATGCAGGAACCTCATCCCATTCATGGGTAGTCCTGAGAGAGGGCTCCTCGCAAACCAGCAGCAGAGCATTTGAAAATTACACACACAGAGGAAATAGGGCACGGTATGCAGACTTTCCAGGCAGCTCGCTGGCCCATCATAGGAGGTTGCATGGGAAAACAAACACCTCCTGGTCAGGTTCCCCAGCTCCAAGCCTTTTCAAGGAGTGACAGGCATTATCCAGAACAGCACCAGCCTGTGGCAGCCTGGCTGTGCTGCCCTCAGTCACACATGGAAGTACGCCCTTGTGCAATTCATGGTCGGTGTAGGATCAATGAATTACTGCTCTATGCAATGAAGTGTCAGTCTGGCCTTTTAGATTTTCTTGGTACCATCACTGCTTTGTTGATACTTCCCCCCCCCCCTCGGAAAACATAAGTGGAAACAGGAGAGCGCAAGCAGGTCTGAGGGAGCCAAAATCCCAGGATAGACACGCATGGGATTCTTCTCAGGAACAGATGTAACCCTGCCATGAATGATGGGACTTGGTGGATAGCTACTGCCCTTCTTTTTCTTGCCCACCCCCAAACTGTGATGGCATTGAACTTTACCTGCTCCAGACAGATGTGTGGCAGCACAGTCCTGTTCCCCTGCACCCCCTCACCTTCCCTCCCTCCCCAAAATATCCCACTACAGTGGGCAGGCCAGTCACTTTTGGCATGTGGGGTTGAGGAGCTGTGAAAAAAAACATGATACGGCCTGGTGAGTGTGTGCAGAGGACAGCATCCCACACATCCATGTACATGGGAGCAAGGGATCAGGGTATGGAGATGTAAGTAAATAGCTGAAGTTTCTGGGCTGCTTTGAGTCAAATAGACAGCAAGCTTAAATGTCCCATGCTAGTGTGCAGGCTGTCAGAGAAGCGGAGGAAAGATCTTTTGTAATGTTTTGGGTTTGCCTGTGTTGTAAATATACACATAAATAAAAATGTGGGATTTCCTTAAGGCTTTCTGTCTCTGCTGCACATTTTATCCCGCATCAGGGGAGTGGGAGGGGAACAGGAGAGGTAAGAACAGAGACCTGTGGCTCCTGTGTGGAAACGCACGTCGGTTTATGGCAAGGGATCCCACTATCTCTTATCCACTTACCTGCAGGCAGCCAGCATGTCTCACTGATGCTGACAGGGTAAGTACAGCCCTGGCAAGACATCCTTCACCATCTGGCAGCAGTTGGAGCTCCTCATCTGTTGCCCCGAGGGCAGCTCATGCTTGGTTTCTCCAGCTCTCCACATAAGCTGGCCCAGGGTGAGATAGTGTCCCTAGAAACCTGGATGTTTTGCCAACTGATGACCCAATCTCGCTTTCACATCTGCCTCATACCTGTACTCAGGGATGAAAACCTTCTGGGGCGTAAGAGCACCTCCAAGTTTCTGTGAAGCCTGAAGTATGTGTGGCTGGTTTTGAGAGGGGCATTGTCAGCGTGTAACAGCCATCACCGACATGAAACTGCAACAAAAAGTGCAACTTTTCCCTGCCAGTGGCACAAAAGTATGTGGTAGTTCCATCAGGTTTTGTCTAAGCCACTTCTGGGTTTGTTTTCTTTGTGGTTCTTTAGGAGAATGGGATGTACCTTGGGGTGTGCCAGAGAGGCTCAGAGCTGCAGCTGTGGACAACCATTACTTCTGCATGACATCTGCTAGATCAGCGTGTGATCACATTGGGAGGAAGGTTAGCGTCTTGAGGAGGGGAAAATGGGGCCGTGGTGTGAGAGTTGGTGTCGTTGACTTATCTGAGTCACAAGCATAAACAGCTGAAGGAAATAGGCTGGTTGACGTATGTGCTGTTGCTAAATAGTGTTCAAAATGGGAAATCTGTCTGCTTTTCCCAGGAGAGGGGAGGGAGGAGGAATCTACTTTTCATCTTTCTTCTCTATCCTGCCATAATTTAAAAAAACAAACAAAAAACCACAAAAACAATAATCCCAGGACCTTAATTATCTTTTAATACCCCTTTGCCAAGCTGGGTTGAAATCAGTCAAGTTCAAAAGCTATTTGAGATGGGGAGGTAGACTGAGAGTTTAATTGTGTTTTAGTCAGAGAGCAATTCGGGTTGAAAGGGGCTTCGGTGGATCATCTACTCCAACCTACTAATGGAAGAAGGGTCAGCTACTTTAGCTTATGAAACTAGTCTATTAAAAAAAAAAAAAAAAAAAGAAAAAACCCCACCTTGCAGTAATGACTGAAGACCAGAGCGTACCTACATATATATACGTGTACGTGTGTGTGTGTACGTGTGTGTGTTGCACAAGCTGTGATTTTCACAGAGCAGCAGGCCTGTTTCTTTGGAGCAGGGAGGGATGAGTTAGATTTGAAGAGGGACGCAAATGTCTCAAGGCCCTCGCCTGGCTCTTGCTCTTAGCTAGGCAGTGAAGCCACAGCAGCATTACGTGGGCTGGCGCTTTGAGGGGTAACAGAACTCCACAGTGCTTTCCTGAAATGCTGGCTGCAATGGACAAAATCCTCGAGAGCCTCTCCTGGCAGAGCAGCACCATCCATAGGGAAAGTGAATTGCTGCAGAAAGCCAAGCCCTGGCCCTTCAGTACAGCTCAAAATCTCAGGAAAGCTGAAAGGGATTTCCTAGAATAAATACAGAGAGGAAAATAGAGAAAAAGATTGAAAAAAAGGAGTTATTTTTCTTTTATGATGAAAACCAAGGTGGTTTTCTATTAAAATCTGTCTTGCTTTTTCTTTAAAAGAAAGCAAGCCTTTTAACATTTTCCTATGGTGCAGTGAATCTAAACACAACAGCAACAAGCTGGTCCATGGGAACCGGAAACTGAGACAGGCTAGAAAACAACATCCTCGGGGGGGGGGGAGGAAAAAATGCTGCTTTCAGGGCTATTTCTTTTTTATTTTTATTTTTATTGCTGTCGGAAACAAGTGACCCACTGCAGCCAAGTAGGCCTGAGGCTAAAATAAAAGGACCTTCTGAAAGCAACCAAAATACACAGACCAAATGCTGTACTCAACATAGTGTAATTGCTCCTATGCGCTCTGTTTCCTTTTCCAATGTCTGTAATTTTAATTTCTGAGGGAAAAACAAATGTAACTGGAAAGTTTCTATGCCTCAGTTATTGTTTCCAAAGGGGAGAAAAATTGAGCTAAAAGGAAAAATAGACAAGAACATGAAGTTTGTGTGCAGATAAGGGTGGGGGGAGAGGAACTCGAGGAAGATTTGATGTAAAATGGTTCTTGCCAACATAAATGGAAGGATATAATCTGCAGAAAATAAATGTTACTATATTTGTGTATCTGTGTGCCATAAAGTTGACAGATGTCAAGCTTTAGACTAGACCACAATTAGGGCTTATTTTAAGCTGAACTAAGATGCAGGAAAGCTTGCCAGTTTTCAGTCAGACATAGGTCTAAGAACTGAAAAATACTTACTATATCACTGTAGTCTGTTGTTCCTGTCAATATGCAACACCCCTGTGAGACACCAACCCAGTAATGTGCCCGTGTACACTAATGTAATTAAATGCAAAACCAGTTAAAAGTGGACATTTACATCAGTCAGTATTACAGACATGGGATAACAAAAAGCAGAATTACAGGCTCTCTTCCCCCCTACATTTGCCTGCTTTTTCTGTGAACATAAAAAGCCTCAGATTCAGATGGTGTGATCAATATGTTCTGATGGGAGCTGTATTTCAGTTATTTCTACGTACTTCAAACAGCATGTATAAAATAAATTTGCAGCTGAAGTAAAGGATTCAAAACTTGGTTTTGACTTATCAGTCTTAACAAACTTTTTTTTTTTCCCCATGAGGAAGAGCTTTCTGTATAAAATAGTCGGACAAATTTTTAGTGAAGCATTTAGTTGTTTGAAATAATCAGTGTTGCTAATTCAAGAGCCTGGGAAGGGAGACACTTTAGACTTTGAAGTTGGAAAACGCCAAGAATTCTGTCTTCCGGTCCAAAGAATCTTATTTTCTGTTATTTCAGCTCATTGAGTGTGCTGCTCCTCGGGGCTCTGTATGATTCCACTAAATAACCACTCTCAGATTTGATCATTAGTATCTGCTAATCTGGATTGATAAGTAGCCAGGGAAAGGAGCTGCATATTCCACAGCAGGACCTGTGTGAGGTATACTTTTCCCTACCAGTTTACATTCTAGTGTTTAATTTTATCCCATAACACCCATTTGCTTTGTATTTCTGTAAGTAACTTTGGTATGGTTTTGGGCTTTAGATGAAGACTCTCTCAAAAATTCCCAGATCTGTCTCCTGCTGTTGCTGGAGACTGCTCAGCCAGACTAGATATGTTTAGCTCTAGTGAAGAAGCCTTAGTCAGTTCTTCCAACCACATAATTGTTTTGAAGCTCTTCTCAAAATCCCTCACAGTTGTTTACATCTTTCTGAAGTTGAGATAAAAATTCTGCTGGATCTTCACTGGCCTTGCAAAGAAATGTGTTTTGTCCTTTCTGATTTAAGCCTTCTAAAGACTACACTTGTTGGTTGCAGGGTTACCTGCTCTCAGGCCAAATTGCTTCTTGCTGGAATTGAATTTAAATGATGCAGCTTTGCAGCAGGAATGAAACGGGCCCTGCTTGAATTTCACAATTCCATGTTACTGTGTTTTAAATTATTTCAAATAATATATTTTAAATTATTTTCCTTCCAAACTCCACCTGTAGCTGATGTTTTCCTAGGTTTTATTCCATGTAACTTTGTCCTTATTTCTAACCTTTTATTGGCTCTCTTCTGTTCATCATGTAATCTGTGGATGATGATTAAGATACCATTCAAGCTAGTTTTCAATATTATTTTAAAAGTACTGAGGGAAATCTGGTCTTTCTTAACACAATCCTTTTTTTGGAACCCCATCATGAGGTTGCCATTGATCCCAAAGAGGGCATTCAACAACAAAAAAGAAAAGTTGAAGAAGACAGGGTCCTGAAGCGGTACTTCTTGTTCATACACTCTATAGCTTAATTAAACCCAGTGGTTTTGTTAAAAACAGATCCTTAGATAGTATTGCTCAGCCTAAGGGTCCATTAAAGGTCTTGGTCTTCACTGACTTACACTGGATCAAAGTTCTAATGCCTATACATATACTCCTATAGGAGTCCTGTTACTCTGTTTCTTTCTTCTGCTCAAATCGAACTCAATGAAGTCTTAGTGTTCCTGTTAAACAGGAATAATTATACAACTGTTGACAAACTGCTCTGTTTAACTCCAGTTTCAGTGATCTAGTTGAATACCTTCCTAATCTCAGGTATGCAACATCAGTGTTTAAAGTGAAGTATGTGATCACGCCAGTGTTAAAGGTGACCTGAAGTGAATATTCAGGTGTTAAAGAGCATACAGTGAAGGGCTGAAAGTGAACTTATTTAATGTGGTTTCAGTAAACTTCTACACTTGACTTGCCTTAATAGAGTACCTTAAGTTTTTCATCTACTTTGCTCTTGGTTCACTCATTCAGACATTTTTGTGTAGAAGCACATGCAGATATTTGTTTTTTATGAGAATCTATTTTACAGAGAGAGTGTCCAAGGTGGAAAATGCTTTAGGACTAGGACAGAATGCAATATAGAGCAATGAAGACAGACAACAAACTTGCAGATGGTTGTGGAGGATATCATGTGCTGCATTACTGCTTGTCAGCTGGCATAGTGCACTGAGGTAACTGTGACTATGCAGCAAGCTTTCTCAAGACTTTTTCTAGCCTTAGAGCCAGCCCATCCATACCAGCCATTAGCAGATGATTACATTAGGAAACTCCCAAAATGTTTATTGCACGACACAAAGATACAGATTTCATGTGGCAAGATCAGTTTGGGTTTTGGTTTGTGGTGGTTTTTTTTAATCCAACCTTGAATTTCAGAAGCTTATTGTCAACCTTCTACCTTTTCAGTCCCAGAGCTTCCATGAAAATAAATACCTTTTCTGTAACAGTATGTCTGATAGGACAGTGCTCTGCCTTTTGACATGGTTGGTTCTCTTGCACTGTTCCTGTGGCTCAAAGTGTGCTTGAATAGATGTTGCATTTCCAGAGCTGCCTGGCAGGGTAAAGGGCATCTCTTGCCCCTCTGCTCATTTTGGGAGAAGTACGAGCCAGAGCATGGAGCTGGTGAACCTGTGTGCCTGCCAGTTAGTATGGGAC
Source organism: Podargus strigoides (assembly GCA_028020825.1). Classification (NCBI taxonomy): domain Eukaryota; kingdom Metazoa; phylum Chordata; class Aves; order Caprimulgiformes; family Podargidae; genus Podargus; species Podargus strigoides. The sequence continues at coordinate 93,278,895 of CM051619.1, read as the reverse complement.
CAGCTTGTAGGTGATGTAAGATAATTTAGATTGAGATCAGGGATGGTACAATTTTCCCCTCCAAGTTGAGGGAATTCAGTGCTGTACCTGTCACTGCTCCCATGCTCTAACACTGATCGTGTTGCTAGAGAGTCTCTGCAGTTTATTTCTCTGGTGGTTTTGAGAGCTAACCACACCCGCTGCTGGTTTCTACAGTACCAATTTACAAGATTGGCTGGTTTGGATGAGGAAACCCACATTTCCTGAGGTATCCCAGGGAGCTCAAAAGCCAAGATCTTCAGAAAATTAACAAAGTGTTGATTTTTTTTCAGCATTCCAGTGTAGAGAAGGCTGTGTGTGTTTGTCCTCCTGTGGAGGAGGCAGCTGCAGATGCATGCTTTAAAACATCAGGAACTTCTGGTATTGCTTTTGTTGCACAGATGGGATCACTAGCCAGTTGCTTGTTTTTAGTCTTGATCCTAAAATAACTTTCTGCCTTAGGAGTAATCAAGCTGGAGTCCTTGAGTGCCCCTACATGAGTCCCATGTAGGCAAGCGTACAGGTGGAAGAAGCAGATGCATCAGTTTTTCACCACAAAGGGGAAGAGGTCTGTCTGCTCCTTTGCAGCAGCTGCATGATGCTTTTACTCTCTGAGATGATTCAGTTCTAATACCAGCACAAAATTAAGTACTAGTTTTTGGGTTGTGTTGGTTTAGTGGCTTTGGTTTTCTTTTTCCTGGGTTAGTTTCCTCATGGGTTAATGAGTTAAGTGGCTGATGAGAATAGTCTAATGAGCATCAGACCTGGCATTGTGTAAGACAGGAATGAGTGTGGGAAGCCAGATGATGAAAATAAGTTTTCACCTGTGATGAAGAGTTGGATTGGCTTATTTGGTCTCCTGAAGTCTTTTTGCTGCAGCAAGGCCTTAATACTTCGGACAGCTGTTGGAAGTGAGAGGGGTGAGAGGCTAGGAGGAAAAGCTTCTGGTCCATGCCAGCTTGAGCTCCCCTGGGCCTCCAGTCACCTGCTGGAGCTTTCCTGTGCTGGCTGTGCAGCTCTCCCAAAGTGCCAGGAAGTATTACAAAAACTCTTCTTGGTGAGATATAGGAGAGTTGAGGCTTTTTTCAGTGTTGTTTAACTCCAAGTTCTTAGGCATCAGTTTATTTTTCCAAAATTACCAGCAGCTGTCCTGAACGAATCAGTTTAACAGATCAATTTTATAAAAGTAAGTTTTAAAAATAAATAAATAAGAAGTAGCTTGTAAGAAATTGCATAATTCTAAAAAAAAATAAGTTATTACTAATATTAGAGGATAACTTTTTGAAAAAAATACTTTGTATTCTAATAATTACTGTTAAATGCTGTATACTCAAAGAACTCAGAATACAGCTTACAGTCCCAATTCTGTACTTTGAAATATTAAAGCAATATTATTGCAAATGAGTTATACACAGTCTAGGGCAGTGCAAGGCTAAGGCTATATATCTAGAAATTGCAGAGCCAACCCATGTAAAATATACAGCTGGAAAACAATGTTAATACAGCAGCTTATCCATTTGATTTTACGGCACATACTTAGTAAACGCCAAAGTATGCAAGTCTGCTACTTAATGACTGTATCCCACTTAGCTGAGCTCCCTGGGAGTTCTCTGCATGTCACTAGGAATTGCTTTGGGCATCTTTCAGGAAAAAAAAAAAAAAGATAGGAAAGATATAATCCATCCCTGAAGAGACTACAGCCTGACACTGGTGATGAGCTAATAAAGGGTGGAGAGGGAAAGATACAGGAGAGGATAAGGGTCACTGTTAAATGATAGTGTGATTACACAGTCTGGGCATGTTAACAACTTGATGGTTAATTCTTGATCCCGCAACTTGCAGCAATCCACCCACTCCTGCAAATACAAAGCCCCAGAGGCTTCAGGGGATTCCACAACAGGCTGTCAGTATGATATCTCTTTCAGGAAAAGGTTTTTGAAAATAACAGCAGTGATGATATTTGCTGTTGGAACCTCAGCTCTTGCATTTCTTACCTTTTAGTGAAATATTTGTTGTTGTTGTTGTTAAATTTGCTTCCTTTAAAAGTAATAGTCTACTAATCCATCCCAGTGGTTTCTCCTACCAACTAGCTTCTATGTTCATCTTAACAGTGCTCAGGGTATACACTACTTAAAATTTCAAATATTCTTGTTAAATGTAGGTATCTTTGTCCCACTTCCTAGCAAATATAGCCGGTTGCATGCAAGGAAAACTTTGAATTAAGATTGTAATTCTTGAGGGACTGGAGACTCTCACTCCAGATGAGTCTTCAGTGTGGTTTCTCTGGCAGAAAGAGAAACTGCTGGCCTGTGAAAGGATTTGTCATGTGGCTGTAAAACATTCAGTGCACTGATAGTTTCAAATGCATGTGTTACCTGTCAAAGAATCCAATATATATAATTCTTGTGCTGTCACTTTACATGGTTAAATACCGTACCTACCACACCCACAGCTCTAAGTTAGGTCCTGTTTGAAGGAGAGTTCAATGTGCCATTTTGTCTTGCTCTCTCTTTAAAACAAATACTGCTTTCTCTTTGCCTGAAAGTGTTTCCTTTTAAATGAGTGTCATGTATCAGTGCAAGAGTTTCTTAAAACAGGAGGAATAAGAGAATGGGAACTGACACTTGCTTTTTCATTATTTGGAAGAGTAAACAGGTAATTTTTTACAATTCCTCTTTGCTTAAGAAATGTCCAAAATCTTTATAGAAATGAGTTGGAAATTAAGGATACAGCCAAGCGCAAGTACTGAAGTGCACACTTGTGTTCAAGCATGAGTTGTTACGGGATTTACTCATGTACTTGCGAATGAGCACGTGCTTTACACTGCAGAGCTAAGTGCACTGCCCTTTCTAAATTCAATATGATTTTTTTTTCCTGCTGTTGTAACATGAAATAGTTGCCTATGAACCTGACTTAACTAGTACAGCTATGTATGCTGATGCAAACACATACTTTAACTCCTAGTTGCAGATGGCCCTGAATCTTCCTGTGAAAATGAGTAATAGGTCTACCCAAACATAATCATCTTTACCCTAAATGCCCCTAATACTGTTCCTTACTTGCTCTGCTCGTAAAGGGATAAAGAAAGAATTATCTCCTCATGTCTTTGGCTAATGATCAGGCCAAAAGTAAATACAGACCGCATCACAGGGACGCAAAGGGCTTAGCTGCTGCTGGTGTCTTGGTCAGGGACAACCCTCCTCTGCGGCTGCCCCGCCACAGCCTCGCTGGCTCAGCGGCAACTCGTGCCAATGGGGCTCTGCTGATAGGGTGCACACATACTCCTTGGAGAGCAGCAAAACCACTGTGCTGGATAAAGCCGGGGGCCTCCTGTAAAGCATGTAACTTGATGGCAACTCTTCCATCTTAAAAGTACTGTGAAGAAAGTGTGCTGATTTGCCTTGCCACCAGTGTAAAAGGCCCTATGGAAGGACCTATTTTGCTGAGAAATGTGGGTTGTGCTTGGAGGAGCAGAGCTCTGGCATTCTTTATTCTCTGCACTTTATATATGCATATTCCTAATTCCGTTTTTACTGTGATTGATGGTATGTACTTCCAAAGATGAAGAGAGGTTTTTTTTCTTACCAGACACTCCTACATGAAAGAAACAACCCCACGTGGTTGTGTACAGCAAATGATTAACAGAAGCCATATACTTTTATCTAGTCATAAGCATATCACTTGTTCCACATCAGAACTATCAAACCTATTCTTCCGACAGCCTCGTACCAGACTTCTTGATTTGCTGCCTGATAGTCTGTCTCCTTAACTGTTGATGAATAACTAAATGATGTAAATGCATTAGCTAACACTTTAATAATAATAATAAATCCCTTTAGATTTCTTGGGTCTTTTGATCTGTTGTGGGCAAGTGCCCTTAAAAGACATGCCCTTAACCAATATGGTTATATCAAAGATTATGGAAAAAGTTTAATTGATAGTCTTCTCCATGCATAGAGATCTGAAGATAAATTGAAAAAAAAACTTGGCTTGCCCCTGGAGAAAAGATTCATGACACAGAAGACAAGACTAGGAGCTAGATTTATGTTGGGGATGTGTGCCCACTTGCTGATTTTGGAAGAGTGCAGTCTTTTTATTCTTTGCCATGTGTTCACATGATTTTTTTTTTTTTTTTTTTTTAAAAAAGAAAAACAACAACAAAACACCACAACTTTTTACAGCACTGGTGCAGTTGCAAGAACTCTCATATTTTGGTGGTCTTGGAGTTAGTCAATATTAATGACAACTGGTAGTAAAAAGGCTTTAAATATTTCTCAGAAGAGAGAGGCCTCTTTTTCTAAGGATTTGCATGCAGAGATGATGTATGCAAAATGCAAAGACGTGAGCAGCTGAGGGACTCCTATACACGTATAGGCCCCAGTCTAAGCTATACATGTTACCAATCACGACACTTCTATGCATAAAGTATCTTTGTATAACTTGGTGCTAACAATGCTTTAGGCTTCTGCATTTTAAAAAGAAAGCTCAGGATTTCTGTGGCAGGCAGCCTCTCTGGTTCAATGCACCTCTCTAGTACATCATAGCATGCTTTTTCTTGTGTTACTGTGAATGAACCAAGGTTGGTATACCTAATGAACACAGACAAAACCTGAAATAAAACCCAGGGCAAAACCAAAATGATTGATTTGGAGCATACTTGTGGGATATCCATTGATTTCTTGGGTTACATATCCTAATACTATAAACAGGTGAAGAACGTGGTATTTGTTCAGAAAGGCATGGGGGAAGAGGGTGCATATTTGTACTGCAGTCTTACTTACTGAGCTACGAGTATTTATATAGAATTACTCCAGGGGAGAAAACCCTCAGCTAGAGTAAATTGATTAAGTACATTTTTCATGATGCTGCTGACTTTGAAGGACTTTAAAATACTTTAAAGACTGAACCTGATCGTTCAGTTTTCCTCAACCAGGAACTGGCAAATGAGACCTACACAAATAAATAAAGAAGAAAATGTTTCCTTATGCTATAACCATATACACTAGACACAACACAATTTCTGCCTTCATATTAATGTTTTACATGCAGAAAAGTTTAGTCTATATTGCCATTGGAAGCCATTGTTTTTACATGGATTCTCTGTATAAAGTTGACTATAATTGGGAATAAAGCATTATGATAGAATTAATCCAAATCTCTGGCAGGGTTTCTCATGATAATAAAAGTCTTGTATAAAAGCTTATCTGCTGATGAAAGATACAGACTGGCAGTGCTGCCTGCCTGTGGAACTTGTGTTCCTGCAATGCAGTACTTGAGTTTGATCTAATTCCCACTGTGGTCAATGAGAATCTTCTGACCTGTTATTTTCATTTGAGAAGTGGTTAAAGCCCACAATCCCTTGTTGTTCCTATGCTACCTGGGTGATTGTGTAAGGACACAATCTTGAAGATAATCCCAATTAGACAAGTCAAAACAACAAAGGATTATTGTGACAGAGCATCAACTTAAATTATTTTTTCCTGTTTGGTTCTTTTTTTTTAACTTCTAAATGAAGATTAAAAAATAAAAGGTGATAGGGTGATGAATAGAACTTGTTTTAGAAGGTGAGGACCCTAAGATCCATTGCATAGACTAAGGGCTAAGTTCCTCAAGCAGAGTAACTGGTGGAATTTCTCTGAAGGTTTGACCTGTTGTAACTTAATGTCAGCTATACTGACCACATGTAAGCATGAATAGCTCTGTTTAAATATATTTTTTCCCATATGTTGGATGGAAGGATGTGTGATGTGCAAGATAAAGCAAATTAACATAATGTAAAAGATGACAGGAAATAGTTAATAATTCATCACTTCTGCAAACTGTGGGTAACATGTATTTGGATGCCTGTTTGTTTCAGTGCTTAAAAGACAGTATCAAAATGTACTGTAAACAAGAGATAACCTTCTGTGAGACAGCTGTGTTGAACTCCTTAAAATTTTTCTTACTATTAAAGGAATATTTAAAAAAATAATATCTAAAGAGACAATCCTTCTAGGAAAACACCAATTAATAGATAGAGAAGTCACCCTGTTTCTAATAACCACACTTGCTCTCTTTTTTTTTTTTTTTTTTTCTTCTTTTAACTGATTAAAAAATGCTTCCTGGTGCAGTGCAGTTGGAGAACTTGGCAGGCAGTCTGCATCTCAATGGAGCACAACTGCTGCCTTTTCTTCCCTCCGACTCTCTTAGCCCAGCTGTAGCGGCTTCCTCCCTCCGCTGGCTCTGCTCCTTGTGCATCGAGGACCAGGTGGAGTCTGGGTCTACAGCTATTTACATCAAAGGTTTAATGCTGTTCTTCCAGCAAAATGTTATGGAATTTTTGTTTCCCAAATTTCAAACCTTTTATGTTTGTGAACAGAGTCATTTATTGCAGAGACAGTAATAATTTAAAGCCCAAAATATATTGAATTTAAAAGAAAATAAATAATAGAAAGCTTGCCTGGAAACCAGAAGATGGCATATCATAGTAATACAGAGAGATGTGTATCATCTTGTCTGCCACCCGCTGTGGTGGCTGGTAATGGGATTAGTCATTCTGAAGCTAGAACTTCATAATTTGGGAAGTTTGTGGTGAAGGCACTCTGAAACCAGTTGTGAGACCTGAAAGGCTGACACTCTCACCAGGAGGCAAGGTCCCTTCAGTGGTATTGACATTATGCCCAAGGATGGTAGCCCATTGACACATGTGGCTTTCCTTGGAAACCAGTTTTTCGTTATTACATTCTAAGGAAGAGTAAGCAATGAAGTAGGCAGACATCTTGCTGACAGCCCTGACAAAGCTAACCAGGCAATTTCAGCTCAGTTAATTCATGGGTTGTCATAACTGCACAAGATAACCTAACCTTGAAGTTATTTCTAGCATTATCCACCTCTGCTAAAAGGTAGTTCTGCACAGTAATGGGGTTAAGTGCTTATGACTGGTTTTGTAACTACTATGTTGTACCATCTGAGGAAAATCAAAAGGTCTTGTGCGTACACCTCCATTGGCCTTCTTGTAAATTACTGAATTGCCTCAGAAAGTTTGAGTGTGCGTGTCTATCTGTCACTTGGAAATTTGCCTGCTTGCCCCCTTCAACACTCACATAACCAATTACTTGGTAGAGTCACTCAGAGCACTGACAGATCTTCCTGTCCGTGTGTCAGCCTCCCTTCCACCACGCGGCTTATTTGAACAGAAGCTGGAAGCTGTCAAGTACCCCTTTCAACATGCTTAGAAATGCATGAAAGAGTATAGCTCTTCTTCTGCAGTTCCAGCACCAGTTGAGTGCCTCGGAAACCTCTTCTCTTGACAAACTGCCTCCCTACAATTGTGCATTTGACATAGTAAGAATAAGCTGAATAATATTTACATTGTTTGTAGATACCATAGGTGTGTCGTGCCGCCCAAGAATTTCTCCCTATAATTCGCTGCTTGGAGTGTATTAAGGGAAAAAGACTTCCTTCAATACATTTACATACTTTCAGGAAAATACAAGGTGGACTGTTGTTGCTAGTTGTGTCAGAAAAGTATGTGTCCATATCCATGAAAATTGATTCAGTTGCCTTGCAGTGTATTAGGGCTCTCTCCTTGTTTCTTTTTTTTTCCTACTGTTTGGGTGCCCTCTTTTTTCCCCTCTCCATTGTTTACCTTCTGATTCCTGAGATTTTTCCTGTCATCTTTGCAAGCTTTTCTCTGAAACTGTGAGGCTGAGAAACCATTTTTAATTGAGATTTTCATATAATTTTTGGTTTTGGCAAATGGGATCTAAAGCGACTTATCAACAATAGTGAGTTTAATGATAAAAGTAAATAGTTTTAATGGTCTTGATTTCATAGTGGCCTAGATGGAGACTTCCTGACTCACCTAAACCAATCCCTGTTACTGCATGTGAATGTCATAAAATATTCTTGAAAACGTACAGAGTAACATATCTAAACTAATTAGGTGTTTCTTGCCAAATCCTTTTGCTACACAGCTGTTTAGGTTGTTGCTTCTCCAGTGATTGAGCCTGTTCTTAGCATGAACATTTTTTGTTGTTGTTGTTGCTGAATTACTATTGATTTACAGGAACTTACGTGTACTGCTTGCTTTTAGAAAAGAAAAGGAATGGGATGTGGTGTCAGTGTGTGTCTGCTGTATACATCAGATCACTGGTGTCTAAGGGTCTGGAAAACCTGGTGTCTAGTCCTCACAGCACAATAAAAACAATACTAAGTTACTATGGAAGACTAGTATATGACTTGTGTTGCAAGCTGTGAAACAGGATAATAATTTGTAAATAATTTGAATTTAAGAGAGACAGTCACTGCTTCCTATCTAGAAGGCCTGCAATTGTGTTCCAGATGAAAATTCATTTGGCTGGGCGAGATTTATTGTTGATAGATCCAAAGTAACTGCTGTTACTCTTTTTGTTTCCTTCCCCAGTAAATTAATTATTTACCATATAATTTTTCTAGGGATTTAAGTTAAGTCTATAAATCTATATGCTTTTTGACACCTCCTCTCGCACCTCACCCCCTTCCCTTTTTAGAGGTAGCCATCAAGTTTGCCTCTTCCAGGTCTCTGGTACAGCAACTATTCCCTCTTAGCTCTCAAAGATGACTATTTGAGGTTCTATGTTCAGTTCAGCCCAGTCTTTAAGTATCCTATGACAAAGGTGAGAGCATTTAACTTAAGTATTTTCTTACTGTTTCTGCCTCTAATCTACAGGATACATAATCCCTGTCACTGGTGTTACTGGACCAGCAGCCTACTCACAGCTGGCTTTTGCCAAATGCTGATGCAAAGATGGTGTTAAACACTTTGGCCTCCTTGGCATGAGATCAGTTGGCTGACTAATAATTTCAAATCATCAGTCATGTTTTTCTTAATTCTAGTGAGACTTTTTGAGAGAAGTCCAGTGACACAGAAATCACGGGATGATATCAAAAGTGTTTCGGTATCATGCATAACAAAAGATACTAAATAGGAGTTTCTTGACTTGCATGTTGACAGGCTGAAATGACTTGCATCTGAGAGATTTAAAAAGAGTTGGCTGAATGGGTCTCTGGGATACTAATTTCTTCCCCAAATAGCTGTTTAAAATTGTGGAGAAGATGGAGATTTGACCCAAAACTTAGTATTGTAACAGCATTTTCAGAAAGATAAACTATAGTAATATTCTGGGGAAGATAATGGAACAACTAATATGAAACCTGGTAAAGAACGAAGAGATTAACTTTGTGCTATGCAGCAGTGCTGTAGTGTAAAGTATACCCAGCTAAACAAAATTTTTCAGGAAGGTTTTCTTCCAGAAATCAGGAGTGTTTAAGTAATGCGTTGTGCTCCCTGTAAAACATTGCAATTGCTGTCATATGCTGTTTAAATTGGAAACTAGAGTGACACAGTTTAGCGGAAGGTACTGAGCCTATGACTGAAAGGTCTCAAACTGCAACTGCAATAGGGATGGTGTTTCTAGAAAGGTTTGGAAAAGTTTAGTTTTTCACCCAACTCTGATTACTTTTAACAGCACCCTTAGAGTAAACAAAAACTAGCCAACAAATGTTTTCAGCCTGTGCAAAGGCTGAGGAAGCACAAGACAATGGAGACTCGCAGCACCTGAAGGAGAGCGGTGGGGATGCTTAGTAAGCTGAACACTGCCAAGCTGAGGCTTGCAATGCAGTTACACAGCAAAGTAAAAATGGAGGCTATGTTTGCAAGGTTCAAACCTGGAGTGCAATGACTCTGACAACAGTTTAATGATCTTTGGCTGGATAGCTTACCGAACCTCAGTATCTAAAGGCTAATGTGATCCTTAAATTTACTAACTGAATAATTTCAGGCAGTATCAGCAGAACCTACCCTTGCTCTGTATTTTACATAGGAAATGCTTTTATGGCACTTTCCAGTTAGTCCAATTAGAAATTGCCGGAGATCCATCTGGGAATAATTAAAAGAGCAGAAAACTGATTGTGGTGGGACACAGGGAGAAAAACCTACCTGAAGAGTCAAGCAGAAGGGTGGGAGCTGACTAGACTGCAGGTCATGAGTAACTCTGAGGCAAAAGAGAACGAAGTTGAAAAAACTTCTTACTGATTTCAAAAAACATATAACCAAATAGCCATATATGGCTTATAGAAGCCAGGCCATTTCACACTTAGTGTTGGTTTTCAAGTGGGAGGGTAAAACACAAGAGCATTTACCAGGAGTTGTAATGGATTTCTGCCAATAATTATCTAAAAGATACTAGAAAACTTCTCTGTGATATGCTATTTTATTGGCTTATATCTATGGATTTATGACAATTGTAATGGGTCTTTTTAAATGGAGCATTTTGAGTGAAAGCAAACTGTCAGTTTGAGAAAAGGACGAAGAGTAACATGGGGAGAGAGCTGTGAAGGGGGAGTCTGGAGTGGGTCTGTGGGAGAAGATGGAAGGAGGGAGGAGAGAGGGTGAGGATTTAAAGGAGATTTAAGTAGTAGGAGATTTAAGTTTCATTAGCAGACTCCTACAGGACAAAAACTAGTTAGGAAACAGCACTGATAGTGTCAGATGGCAGACAAAAACACAGGAGCCTTTCTGTTTCACTGAAAGGAAGGAGTCCTGTGGCAGTGCCCAGAGAGCTCTTTGCTTCCTCCCAGCTTGAGTACAACCTTAAACTGCTGAAAATCCCACTTGTTTCTCTGTTTCTCCAGAAGAGACTTGTTAGAGACTCCCAAAAATGGCAGAACTAACTCTTCTGAAGGACACTTTTATGGGCATCTTCTAAAACATGATTAACTCAGCTTTCACAGGACAAAAAAGATAAATTGCAAGAGAAAAATAAACCAAAACCCATGTACAAGACAGGGAATATTTTGGTGGGCTGGAACAGTATTTCATGGTTCTCTCTTTTTTCCTTTTCCCCCATCTTCTTCCTCTTTGTGGCTGATGTTTCCATATCACAAAAGGGATATTTCACATACCGTTTTCTGTTTGAAACTAATAGGAACTAACCATCTGTGTTGTTTATGGACCAAAAATCTCAGCTAGAAAGTGAAAGTTATCCCACATAATTACAGGATGAGAACACACGTTAACCTCTGAGCTCGGTACTTTGACTCTGGTACTTGCCAGTAGCACTACATGCTTCATGCCAGGAGTTGAGCAGCACAACTTCCAACCTCAGTACTTTCATCTCAATACTTCATAATCTGTGTCTGTCATTTGTTACAGAAACTTATGATTTTTGACATAAATTACTTATCTCTCAGGAGATTAATTATCTTATTTGTTTGCCAGGTTTCCTGGAAAAGAATTGAAAATTGCCTTGCAGAATAGATAGTTCAGGGTTGTCTTTCTATTTTCATTATTTTAGGTCGTGTGGCAGGGATATCATCTATTTCCTGGTAAAAATCACTTTAAAAAATTATTCAGTGTTGCCAGTGTGAACTAGCTTTTAATTTCAATACAAACTTCTGCTTAAGTTGCATGCATTCAGACTGCAAAATTTACCCTTTCCATCAAAAAGAATCTGCTCACAAGTATCATCGCTTCTGGAACACTTTTAAGAGACAAACTACAGAATATAAACAAAAACTAAATAAAATTTGCAACCAAAAATATTTAGGTACAAAGTTAAGCTGTGTTAATAACGTGAATACTGAGTTAATTCAGCTTGTTGGCAAACTGCTGAAGTCATTTATGTGCTTGTAACTATGCCAGTACCTTCTCTTAAGGCAAATTGCGAGTATTCAATGAAGGATTTAAAAACTTAAGTTCTTTACTGTGTTCAGGACAAATCATGGTTTAAGTAGGACACTGATTCCCAGTTGCTACCTTGCCTCTGGAGATTGCTACAAATTATGAACGTACTTTTATTTTTCTGGCAGTTTGATATGCACAGACTTTCCAATGCTTTTCTGAGACTCAGGTGCACTACGTGACACAGCTCGAAAGACTTTTAATAAAGCATATATCTGGATAACCAGATGAAGCTCCATGCAATCAGTGTTTGCAAATGCGTAGGTTTTAGGAAGAGTTTTGATAACCAAGCTGCTTTTGAGCTGAATTGTTGTGATACAACAATGGGTGCTGTGATTTCAAAATCCTGCTCCTTTTATTGAAAACTGGTGTCAGTGGGGACTTAAGAAAATCCCACCAGCGATCATTTAGCATAATGAAAACAACTTCTGGTGACATTAAATGCCTTTAATGTTGATTGGGAAGAGGCAGGAGGTCCTGTTTTCAGTTTCATAATTTGTGTGGATGTTCTGTACAGCTCTTGCAGCAAAAATTCCATCTGTCTTTGAAAACTTGAGCGTGGTGCTCACACTCGTTTGCTTCCAACACAAGGCATGTCTAGGACCCTGCTATACTTGTCTCCGAGCTGGTGACACAATTCAGGGAGAAAACCTGCTGAGCCTGTCAGGCTGGCCGAGATTTTGGGCCATGCTGGCCTAACATGCTCCGCTATTTGAAAAATGTAATTGGACGTTTTAGCTGCGTTCCCGAAGCCTCTCTGTCTGAAGAGAAAAACAGATTTAACATCACTCTTTCCTTTTGCTGCTGCACTTACTTGTCTACAGGATATATCTTATAAAATCAGTAAGTCAACAACTCCCATAGCTTGAGCAAACACTTTTGTTGTAACTGCTCTGAAGCAGAGGGTAGACTTAGAGCTCTAATAAACTTGCTGGAGAAGGAGATTCAAAGGTTTTAGCACTTTTTGAACTTAAAATTAAGATATATCTTGAAAGATAGTGTGAGTCTTTGGAGCAGTTCCTTTGTCATTGGTATAGAAAGAAGAAAAAACACATATAATAGCGTCTCAGATTCCATGTTACAGAATGGGATTTTCAACTGTTTGCAGTTGACTGGAGCAATGTAAATGAGGAGTAACTTTGAATCAGTGACTATGTAAGGGTGTTTATGTAGTCTTCGTATTTGGCTTGTGAAAATGTAAGTACCTAACTTTGTTAGTGGCTCTGCCGCTGCTTAATATTAATTTTGAGTATGCAAAAATGGGATGATGAACTCTTATTTGAATATATGCGTTGTGACCAAACTCACTGCTAGATTAAATTATCTTAATTACTAATGCGAATTTGCAGCAAGCTGTAATAGCCCTTCTTGTTTTAATTCTTTATGACTACTGAAACCCAAGGGTTAAGAGTTTGGAGAATGTTAAAGCATTCCCTTACCAAATCAACTTGCAATGAAATTAAATCTGTTTCTCCACAGAAATTACTTGGAATATAATAGCTACAGTTTATTCTACTCTTATTTTTTTTCTTTCTTGGTGAAATGGCACATAAATTATATACTACAGTGTAATAGAGAAATATCAGTTAATATGCACAGCCAGGGTCATTATTAGTAACAGGTGTCTCACATAAAATGTGCAGCACATAGATGTGGAAGAAAAACACAAAACACCAAGATGGCTTTGGAGAAAAAGGGGGACGACCATCCAGCTCTTGTCTATACGTGAATCACTTGTGCTGTTACCAATATCTCATGTTAATCTCTATTTAAGAGACTATAAATATTTCCAGGAGCAGATCTACTTGAGAAACAAATGTTAGGTGCCATGCCAAATAGATCTTGGAGTGCTTCACCAAAAGAGAACAAGTTTCAGGACGAAGGGGGAAAAAGATCAACTTTACTGGCACTTTAAATAGTCAAGTTGCTATAATCTTGTGGCTATTGAGGAGGTAACTCGTGAGCAGCTGGGTTGTCTGGGCAGTGGGGTTGTGCTTGGCAGGTGGAGGCTGTCCCGGATGTCTTAGAGACCTGAATTAGGCTCTTGCTCCAGGTCACACTCTTATGGAAGTTATGTTTACACCATTGACTTAGAGGGAGTGAAGGGAGGCTTGGTAACAGATACCCACCAAGAGTATCAATGACTGCCTCAGATCAGTGAGGGTTTTAGAGCACCCGGGATATATCTGGGAGTTGTACAGCAGCATTTTTGGGCTGGTATCTCAATTACCAAGAACCTTGCCCACTAAAAACTAGCCCTTCTTTAGGGCAAAAGAAAAAGATCTGCAAGTCCAAGAGCTCCATCAATACTGTGATTCTTTCAAAGGGTACAGTGATAAGGAATTTATCTTTTTATGACAATTTTCTGCTCCCAGAAAATGTAAATTTTTTTTTGCAGGGGTTTGTCATTAATGTTTATAAATATGTAAAGGGTGAGTGTCAGGAGGATGGAGCCAGGCTCTTCTCAGTGACATCCAATGACAGGACAAGGGGTAATGGGTGCAAGCTGGAACATAGGAGGTTCCACATAAATATGGGGGAGAACTTCTTCACAGTGAGGGTAACAGAGCACTGGAACAGGCTGCCCAGAGAGGTCGTGGAGTCTCCTTCTCTGGAGACATTCAAAACCCGCCTGGACATGTTCCTGTGTGACCTGACCTAGGTATTCCTGCTCTGGCAGGGGGATTGGACTAGATGATCTTTTGAAGTCCCTTCCAATCCCTAACATTCTGTGATTCCGTGATAGTGGCACCTGAATAATTTAGGATGTTTCTTGCAGTTTTACAATAATTTGTCACCTTCTTCAGGTGACAAGTGTTCACAGGGTTAATGGGTTCAGTGGCTTTGTTAAGCATCAGTAATTTAAGAATGACTGTTTTAAAACAAACACTTTTCAAGATCTTCACTAAAGTAAATTAGCCTTTGGCGAATAAAAACAAAGCCCAAATCTATTTGCCTGTATTATGGTTAAATCAGCATTTAATGCTGGGATTAAGAAGAGAGCTCATTGCTTCAGTTTCATTCTAACCTGAGTTTTCATTGGGATTATGTTAGAGGGAAAATCATTGCTATACAAAAAGTCAGTGTAGGCTCGAGCATCACTCACGTGCCATGCAAACCCTCTAGAAGTAACCACCAGAGATTAAAAGGTTTATGAGCTGCATTGCCTTTGGTATTTAGGTTCCTAAAATTAAAAAATAATAAAAATTAAAATCTCCTGACTCTTTTTAAAACTCAGAGTTCTGCAGTGGGTGTGTTACACTGTCTCTAAATAAATATTTGTCAAGTGACTGAATGTTAACTACTAGGCATTGGTATCAGCTTCAGTACTGCAACAATCTTCAATCACAGCTTCCCAGCTCTCTGGACATTCATCCAGCACGCAGTGCTTTTGCTCGTGTTTATGTTGCTCTTCCTCTTCTGCCACGATAACTGTTTCTTGGGGACAGGAGGTGATGCGTATTAAAAATATGGCTATAAAACTTGGCTTTTAAACAATTTCCCTTCCCATCTCCTAAAGGTTACTGTTGTTCTTGTTGGCTTTGGGTAAAACACGCCTCTGGTGATTTTGCACCCATGTTTCCTTCTCAGAGCTACTGTTAAGGAGCAGGAAGAGGCTGCAGACCTCTTCTGCCCAATGCTAGCACTGGCAGATAATGTAGGTAATACAGAGGGTAAAGTAAATAAGTTACAATATTATTACTTCTATTATTATTTTTATGTGTGGTGCCTACCTTTCAGAAACATTGCAAAAGAATTTCTGTAAATTAGGTGAAGGCCATATCTGCTTCATACTTCATTTTCATTATATTGGACTATTATTACATTCTATATCAGAAAGCATGCAGTAACAAACTATATTCCTAGGCTAAGCTTGCTCCTCTTCAGTAGGTTTTTTTTTTTTTTAAAATAAGCTGGAGTCTCACATGTGCCCTAAGTTTTTAAGCTGCTGAGTGGTTGCCCTGGCTGCCTGGCAGTCGTTTGCATTCAAGATGACGAATCAGGGTCCTGCTTAGCAAATGTGTTCAGCTTTTACTCTCCACACAGGCCAATAAAAACAAAACAAAAAAACCCCTGTGAAACAGTATTTCTAAATAATAAACTATTGAAGGTCAAGGTAAAACTCAAAACAAAAGCCTTCATTTAACAAGCTGGTTTGTGTCTGTTTTCTCCTTGGTTTCTTGGTTGAGTTTTCCCAAAATTTCAAAATGATAGTTCCCAGTATCGTGACGGGAGGGTTTCTGTGTACTTATTCATCATCAGTTTTCTTTCTAAACTGATTCTATTGCAAAACTTCGCTATGTTAATTAGACTTTCTTTGTTTTACCACTTTTCCTTGGGATAGGCCTAAGTCATCCTCAGTATGTCATTTTGAAAAAGACTAAAAGATAAGCTGGGTAATTTTAAACCTTTTAATACTTACAGGTACATTCCCAACATTTTGGCCATTGTCTTTTTTTCATGGGAGTGTGATGGCTGAAACGTCTGGAATGTGTCTGTAAGTAATCAATGCCTCGAAACGCTGGAGCTTATCTGTGAGCCTTGCTTGAAGGTGTGCACTCCATATTGGGGTGTTCTCAGAGACCTCTTAGTGCATTCCCTCAAAATGGCATTTTAAACTGGCTGGTCCAGAATTGCCTACGGAGTGAGTATTGCTTTCTGCCTAGGGTAACAGGGAGAATGCTGTTGTAAGTTGTTCTTAAGATCTGTTCTTGTATAAAAGCAACATATGTGTCTTAATATATGTTCTTGTACAAGAATTCTCTCTCTAGCTTGAAACCATAGCAGTAGGCAAAGGAATCCTAAAGACTCCATGTGTGCTAGCTGAGGTGAAGTTTCCTACCCTGACTAGCGGTTGGTGCCACTGTGGAGAAAGGGCACAGCTACTGGTTTTGCAGAAAGTACAGCTATACTGAGACACAGGCACACACTTGTAATTATGAAAGAAGGTGGGAGTGTAAGTGATGGGTTGCACAAAGAACAGTACTGCATTTTATTGCACTAGGGTTCAGGCATTTTTGTTACATCTGCATCTGAGTAGTCCCCACTTTCTCCCATGGACCTTCTGTGTTTTATCTAGCTTTATAAATAACACTTTTTCTCTGCTAACAAATTAGCACGAAGTTTGATATTTTTCTGTCTCATTTGCTGCTGCAAGTAATGTATGTTCTGTGGCTGTAACTTATTTTGGTATAAGTGAAGAATCCTGTCTCTTTCCTTCAAAGCATCAGCTGTGTTGCAATTACAGGGCTCCCCTTTCTCCCCTTCCCTTTCCCATAATGTCATTATTTGTTGTTACAAACATCAACTTTTTGCTGTCATACTTTCTTGCAGCATTGAGGAGCCAGAAAAAGAAGGGAAACTAACAGGGGTTATTAAAGAATCCGAACAGTCTCATCCTCTCAATTTGTTTTTAATAGCTGGTTTTAATTTTAATAATAATGCCTCTGCTGCAAGGGATGGAGTATCCATGTATTCTTCTGACTACTCTGGAGCAGTAATTGCCGAACAAAGTTTAACTTCTGTATGTTTTACCAGTGCTCTTTAGTCAGTATAGGCACCAGTAGCATACATACATAAAACAGGGTGCTCGAACTGTTTTCACTTCACTCATGATAGCTATGCGCATTCAAACTGGTTCAAGGGCTGATTTGGATGGTTGATTACATACATATGGATATCCTGAGAAAACACAGTGTAGCACAACTGGTCCTAAATAAGTGGTGTTTTGGAGTAAATGTCAGTAATCAGGAGCTTGCCTGCATCTGGTTTGGGTGATGGGGTGTTCCTGCCTGGGAACACCAGAAAGGTGAGCTGAGTACCAGAGGCCAAATCACTACAGTCTGCAGATTTTCTAATTTCTCAGTGTAGTTGAAACTTGAGGGTGGGTCATTAGAATTGCTAACACACCATCGTTTTATTTGTGTAAGTCTTCAGTTTGTTTTTTGCCTAGAGCCTAGTCCAAACATAGTTGACATAAACTAGTCCCCTGTAGACTTGAAGGGCCCTTCAAGAACAAGCATCTGCTATCCAGCCAGATGTTAATGAGTCATTTCAAATACCTCATCCAAAGGTTGCTTTTAGGAAATCAGAAACTTTCTGTTCCTATAGCATCTCTAGAATAATTCACATAGGAGCAATGTGGGTCACCTCATATAACTTACAGAACAGAGTGGGCAACATAACTGCTTATATTTTCTCTGGCCACCAAGAGTAAGGAAGCCCCATCTGCTATGTTGATTCTGCTGGAAACCTTGGTGGTGCTGGTGGGAGGAGACAGAAGCTAACCCTCACTAAGGTCAACTCATGAAGTGCTCCAAGTACTTTTTTCCTCCTCTATGATGTTTTCTCTGAATTACACCTACATTTTCTATGTGAAGTGTAAAATACAGCAAATAAGAGATAAAATGTAAGGAGTAATATGGGAGTATGAAACAGAAAGAGCCCTTACAATGGTGATAATAATTGAGAGGACAAACTGTGATTACTGTCAGTTTGAGGTTTTTCTTTGCTTTTCTGGCAGTTCTCATCTCCTGCAGATTAAATAACGCACCTTTGTAGAGTAAGTGTGTTCACTGCATGGCTCCTATCGAAGCTTCTGAGTAGTCTAAGATTAGAGAAAGTCCACCTTAGGGTGGATACTGCTGTTAATAAATATTGACTGACCATAAATGAGATCAAAGCAGTAATGAGGTGCACTTGAGAATAAAATTGTATGATTCTCTCTACTGTTCTCCAGCAAGGAGAAAACTTCCTGTGTCCCTGTAGGTGCTGTGGGGCCCCTTATGGTCACAGAATGTGTTGAGTAGAATGACAGTGCTATTAAATATATGTGTTAGATCTTTCCCTCCCTGAATAGTCATGGGAAAGAGAGGGAATTAACAACTAAAGTAAAGCTACAGAAGACAGATAATTTGGTCACAATGTGGAGCTCGGTTGCCAGCAATAATAGTATACACAACTTCAGGAACTGAAGTTGCGAGTTGTAAGGGTCACTCGGTCTTGCTTTGCACTCCTGATGCAGCAGCAGGATTCTGGTTTGCTGGGCATTGACCTGTGTTGAAGCCCACCAGCCTGTCTCCACAGAGGAGGACAGGTGGTGTTTCTTCAGTGGCACATAGATGTGAGTTCTTCTCTTGTGGAAGCACCTTCAGGCCTCGCTGGTCAATTGAGCAAGAGATTCAGACTGTTAATCAATTATGCTGTATCCATGTAGGCAAAGCCAGCAAGAGTTGGTCAATGGGCTAGACCTGAAATATTTGAAATTTACTGAGTGGTTTAGATTTAGCCAATTTGAATGCTTTTCTTGTCTGATTTTTGAAGGCAAGTTGTTTATCCAAGTGAAGTGCTTTAAGATACAACAAGGAGCATTGACATCAGCAGAGATCAATGAAGGATGAAGAGGTCTATTTAATCTAGGAAATGAGTGACTTAGCTCTTTGATCCTATTGCATTCTCTTATTCCCAGAAGGTTAAATTTAGTCCTGCATACACAAATTCTGTTTGACTGAGTTTACTTGGGTTTTAAATGTTTGTGGGTTTCTTTGGTTTAGATTCTCTTGTACAACAAGAAAAAAAACCCAACTGTTACCACGTAATTAGGCTGTTGCTGTGTAAGCATGTGTAGCTCTTTTCAGGCTTGAGAGCAGAGTATGCAAATTCAAACCCAAATACATTTCTTTAAACGTTCATATGGCATAAAAGAAAAAAACAAAAAAAACCTGACCCATTGTACACAAACCAGCCTATGACATGGCACAGGGAAATTGGTCAAATTTGAATAACCAAGAAATACATCATTTGGCTCATTTTGGCTGCAGTACTTCCATTTTCCAGAAGTACGGGAAACCTGGTGCAGTTACTACACAGGTGTGCGTTTTCGTTTGAGGTGTAAAGATGTAAGGTAAGCCTTAGAAAATACAAGGATAAGGCTGCAGTTTCTAGTGTGATGTAATCCTTCGTGTAGCAAGGTTAGTTGCTTTGGTGTAAAATAAATAAAAATCAAAGTGTGGTTTATTATTAGTATTATTTACATTGATCTTAACTGCAGTGAACTACAGCAGGTGCTAGCAAGCGATGAGCTTTATCGCTTCTCGCCACGCTTTGCTGTGTGTTGACAGCGAGGAGTTTTCAAAGCGCCTGAGCTGAAATACGCTGTATGATGTAGAAAATAAAATGGAAAGAGCGCGGTGGTGGAGGCAGTCCCATCAGCGACTCAGAAGTGCACACTCCTCTAACCCTGACCCCTGCCACCCTCTGTCCCCCCGTGCGGCTGAGGGCTGAGCGCCTGGCGTACGGAGCACTCGCTTACTTTTATTCTTTTAATTTTTAATATTTGTTTACAAACAGCCCCCCCCCCGCCGGGGGCCGCGTTCGGCACCCCACGGAGGGACGGCGGCTGTGTCTGAGGCGGGCGGCTGCTGGGGCGCCAGGGCCGAGCTGTCCCGAGCTGTCCCGCAGTCGCTGAGCGGCGGCGGTGCAGGTGCGGCCGCGCCCTCCGCCCCTGAGACCGCACCGGCGCGGCGGGCCAGGGGGTACCGGGGTAAAAATGCCTCGGGGGGCGGGGGAAGATAGAAAAAAAAGTTAAATAACTGAATAGAAATAATGGGGCGGCGGAGGGAGAGGCGTCCCGGTGGCGGTGTGACGGGGGCGGGGAGGCCGGGGCGCGGCGGCGGCGTCCCGCCGGCCCCCATTGGCGGGCGCGGCGGCGGCGGGGCCGGGCCGGGCCGGGCCGGGTGCGGGGCGGAGGGGCCGGCCCTGCCCCCGCGGCCAGCGGCGGCCCAAGGTTTAAAGTGAGAACTTCCAGCGGGCGGTGCCGAGCCGCACAGCCCGCCGCCGCGCCGCTCCTGCCCCGCGCCCCAGCCGCCTCCCCCGAGCGGGCCGTACAATCCTCGGCAGTGTCCTGAGACTGTACGCCCGCCTCGGGGGCGACCCGGCCGAACAGGACCCTCCGCCTGTCGCCGCCGCCCGCGGAGCCCCCGCGTCCCGCGGGCAGGTGCTGAGCCCGCCCCGGCCCGCCCGGCCCGAGAGGCGGCGCAGGAGCCGGCAGCCGCCGCGATGACAGCTGACAAGGAGAAGAAAAGGTGAGGGGGCCGCGGGCGAGGCTCCGGGCTGCTTCGTCCTCCTCCTCCCCCGGCTCCCCTGCCCCCGCGGCAGCGCCGTCCGGCGTGGGGCCCCGGCGGGACTCCCTGCAGGCAGGGGCACTGCCGGCTGGACGGCCCGGCCCGGCCTCGCCTGGCACCGCCGCCGCTCCTGCGGGAGAGCTCCGGAGCCTTCGGGGGGACCATCAGCGGCTGTGGCGGCAGTCAGCTCGCTTAGCCTAGGCTCGGGCCGGCCGGGAGAGGAGCGGGGGACAGCGCCGGGTTCCTCCGGGGCAACCCGCGCTCCTCCGCCGGAGTGAGAGCGGCGCCTCTCCCGTCCCGAGCCGAGCCTGCCCGGGCAGCTGCCCCCGCCGGGCGGCACCGCAGCGAGCAGCGCCCCGGGAGCTGCCGCCACCGCAGGAAGCGGTCCCTGCTCTGGCCGACACGTCCCGAGCGGCCGCCGGGACCCGGCCATGCCCGGCGGGCACTGCTGGCGGCGGGCAGGTGCGGGTCCGCTGCTCCTGCGGGGTGACGCTGGCGCACGCTTTAGCAGGGCTTGTTCCCTTAGTGTTAATTAGGACCTAGTTATTAGGAAATAATTTTTCAGTTGAGGATGGGGGTTTTAAAGATAACACCCTCAGTAAAGCGTGCTTCGTAATTAAAAGCGCGTGGATGTAATTGACAGGCTGTATACGCGTTTACTGGCTGTACAGAACTCATCCATCTCGCCGCACGCTGGCCCAGCTCGGGGAGCTCGAGCTCCTCACCTCTCGGGAAGTTTTCCTGAAGGGCTGAGCGCTCGGGGAGCGCCCCGCAGGGCACCGCGCTTCTCAGGCGCTGCTGTCCGAGAGAGGATGTACAGCTAGGCATTCCCGTGCTGCCGTAATGAACCTGCCAAAGGGAATAAAAGCAGCACTAGGGGGTTTTGTAGCTGCATCAGAGTGTATTCCTGTTGGTTCTTGAGACTGAGTGTCAAAATACAGGTCGCGATCCCTTACGTGTAAGTTACAGGTGGAGACTGAGAAAAGGAGTGTCAAATCGTGGTTCCAAGCCTATAAACAGCTCCTGTGGATGAGCGAGGGCGCTGACATGCTGAAGGCAAAGCAAGTGAATAAAGGTCCGCAAGGTCTCGTAACAGGGTGTTTGTTCAGCCCGTTTTACACAGCAGTCGATCGCAAGGCTGGATCTGTTATTGGCTCAGGTTGCTGTTCTGTTCTAACCATGGGCTGCGTTAGCAAACAATGTGATTTACAGACTAGGAATTTTATCTTGTTATTGGTCATGTGTACTTTCCAGTTCATGATGCGCTAAACTTTAGACACTATTTTTTGGTTTGTATGATAGCTCCTTTTTTATTGAGTCACCCTATGACGATGTAATAGGGGAAGTATAGTAGTATAAAACATAGGTTTTCCATATAGCTAGCCTCAGTTTATCAAACCCCAGTGTATTAAGGTGAAACAATTGCCATAAATGTGTTTTGTTCTATGTAACAATCTTCCATGCAGGGTATAAAATATGGGTATGTTTTGTGTCCTCTTGTGCTAAACACGAGAGTAAAAATTTATAGTACAGTACAATATAGTTATAAAAGTGTGTTATAGTAGTTTACAGGGATGAGAACAACGAAATAGTGTACATATTGAAAACACACTGCATTCATTGTATCACCTCTTTTTAATGAGGCACTCTTAATCTGTTCAGTTTTAACCTCTTACGTTCACACACGGAGAGGGATTGAGCACTGACTAATCTTGCAGGACAGTGTGCTGAAGTGCTTCGTGGAAATACTCTTTAGATACAACAGAGAAACTTCACAGGACTGAAGTCTGAACGCTAATCCTGGCTCTGTCACTGGTTTTACGTAAATATTCTGACAGTTTTCCATCTGTCTCAGAAGTAGGCTAATTGGCTCATGGGATTGTTCTGTAAATTAATGCTTGTGGAGGAACTGGGAAAGTATCAGACGAGGGGTTTAAGATAGCATGCTTGTGCCTCCCTGTCTGTGCCTATACATACGTCCCTTCTGGGGATGTGCCCTACATAGCCTAGTGAAGCAGGACTTTTTTTAAAAAAAAAATTCACTACTATTATAGAATAGATTTATTACCTTGAGTTCAACAGTTATTGTATTATTTACTTGCTCTCTATCCAGATATGCAGCTAGGAACTCTAACCCATCTCGCTAATAGCATTTATAAATCAATTTCAGGGAAAAAAGGTGGTGGGAGTAATCTGGTTTACTAGATTTGCAGGCAGCTCTGGAACATATGTTTAGAGGAGCAGTTCTCTTAACTGTCAAACAGATGCTCTATGGAAGATAATCTTTGATTCTTTTAATGGTCCATTTAAGTGAAAGAGCATCCTCAGGTTCTCATTTGAAGATCTGTCAATTGAGAAGAGCAGTTGCTTCCTTTGGAACAAATGTAACAGTTTTGTTGGGCTGGTTTCCCACATTTAAAGTTAGTCCAAGATACTGAGTTCAGATTAATATGCTTATTATTTTAACTTAATTTTAAAAAAATCATTAACTACACAGTCTTAAATACAAAGCCTGATGTTTCCTAGAACGCTAGTGATTAGAAACTGGGAAAAGGAGGGGTAAAAGCATGAAATGCATCTTAGCAAAATAATAAAAGCTAAAGAAAAAATACCTGTGGCCATTGTGCAGTACAATGACAGTAGATAGGTCCCAATTTATTTAGGGCAGTCTTGTAGACTATCTTGGTGTGTTTTTTAATTATTTAGTCATCATGCGTTTTTTGAATTATTGGAGGGATGTAGTTATTTTATTAGGAATGGATAGTGTGTTAAATGGGCTGTTCTGGACGAACAATGGTGTATGTTTGCGAAAAGTTTAAAGGTAGGCTAAGGACAAATGATGTACCACCCAGTAGGATGCATCGTTTGGCTTCACCTTTTCAATTGTGGTGTTTGGGGATTTTTGTGTTTGTTTTCCAGTAGTATGAAAAATAAACCATTTTTGCAGCTCAGGGAGATTCTGTACTAGTGGTTCTGGTATAATTATACAGTGCTGTTTTGTGATCCTAAGGATGTAATGTTATATGAGTGTTTACTTCTGGTCCAGAGAGTAAACAAACAGGATTCCTCCCAGTTATTGATTAGGTAACTGACTGCTATCAATTACCCTTTCACTTTGGGCTTTATTAGATGTTGAGCCCTTTAATGAGAGACTTTGTGCCTCATTTTTCACTGACCTTTACTTCAGGAGAGTGATTCTGCCAAGCTGAAGTCACTCTTGGCCGCTCCTCCTCCGGATGAGGAACTGGTACCTCTAGAGCTCAGGTAGTCTCTGGTTTTAATGGCTGTAATTTGGATGCCAGGAAATGGGAGCGTTTAGATGTGCCAAGATGTTAAATTGTAGGTTTCAGGAAACATACAATCCGAGTTTTGTTCCACCCAGTATGCTTTCTGTTTTAAGGTATGTTACTATTGTCAGGTGTGCTGCCTCTTGCCTGTCACTCTGTGATGCTGGTGAATTAGGTGATCTTGTCCATCCACTTGCCCCAGCGTAGGTTGTTCCTTGTATTCTTGTAAACCTCACTTTATGTATTTCAGCTCATGAAGCTTTGAAGGCTTTCCTTCACAGACTAATAAACAAAATTGTTCAAGTGTTGTTATTGCTCAACATCTCCCCATGCATAGCCCATGTATTTAATTTACTCCTGTTTGCTTCTATGTTAACATCTGCCCTTACAGATTTTCTTATTTGGAGTTATCAAAAGGAAATGTAATCTCCTGAATTCACAATGAACAATCTGTTGAAATTGCCTGTTCAGCAGTGTTTGTGGTATGTTAACATTAAGAAATTTGGACTTGTGTTTCAGCACCAGAAATGCAGGTGCTTTATAGCTTGCAAGTCTTACTGAATGTCTCTGGCCAGTTGTATGCATCGTACTTTGATTTTGCCCCTTCTGGTATCTGCATTCACCACCCTTGCTGTATTTCTGCAGATGTGGAAAGGGCTTTTCTACCAGAGCGTGGCCCAAGGGCACATGAATGAGGAACGACAGGCTGCACACGTGCCTCGATGTCTCCCTTTGCCTGCAATGGCATGTAGCAGAGGTTGGGCCGAGCTCTGACTTGGCCTGCTTGGAAAAGTTTGTCTTTCTGGCACCCAGCTGCTGTGGCCTCACCTCTGTAGAGCTGAATGAAGTATCCGAGCTTAATGAGGGCTTTTGCTGTGGGAGGGATGTGCAATGCGAGTGCTGCCCGGTGTGTACCACCCTCCCAATGGTATCTGGGCTTCTGAGGAGTTGTGCTTTGCAGGGGTGCCACAAGGGTTGGCTCTGTGTTTTGCACTTTGCCCAAGAGCAAGTTAAAAATCTAATGTCCCTTAGTGTACAGCACCTTTCTTTTTTGTGTCCTTTTCACTTCATCTTCAGATGTTGGTCCTCTTATGTTTATCCTGTGTGGGTCACTGGGAATATCTTGCATATTGGAGGTACCCTGATAATAGGAGTTCTGGGATTATGCTGCGATGCAGGAGACCCATCATGAGTACTAAAAATGGATCTCTCTGCCTTCCTATAATGTATTTGATTGTGCTGGATTCATTAAGTGTTTTTGTTTTCAGGTTCCAAGTAGGAACTGTTGTTAGGGGTAGTGGGGGCAGAACTTTCTGCTGTTATTTTCAAATGGATAAGCTTTTTAAAACTCAGAATTAGTATTAACACTAGAGTAAGGAAATGAGCGATAGGCAGGTTATATTTATAAACGGGTATATGGAACATTTTTATTCCTCTACAGCTATTTGCAAAATGCTATTCTGTTAATTACTTTGATATTCATAGTGTCGTGTATATCTCAGTAGTTACAAATAATTTTACTCCTAGTAGCAGGCACAAGGCTGACAGAACCCTTCTCTTACATTAGGCAAAAATGCAAATATGATTATTATGCAGCTGGCATTTTTTTTTTCTCATTTATCAGTCTTGTGCTCCATTTGCTTAAAAGGCAATATAATATAGTAGTTATCTGCTGAGGATAAAATCTCGATTGCTTATAAGAAAAAATAACAGCTTTCTTGAATTTACAAGGCTGCTTTTCACAGAATCACACAGAATCACAGAAAGTTAGGGATTGGAAGGGACCTCAAAAGATCATCTAGTCCAATCCCCCTGCCAAAGCAGGAACACCTAGGTCATGGAGAGTCTCTTCATGGAGACTCTTTCTGAAGTATGTAAAATGGGAAACTGTATTTTACTGTGCATTTGGAAAGTAGATTAATGAAGTACAGTAGGCCAATTGGCTGATAAGTAAATAATGTTCCAAAGTAACTCTCATTTAATTATGCTTTTTACTTCTTGAACTCAAATCCAATTATGATTTTGGTTCTTTTCTCTGTGACTTCATGTAGGTCTAGAAAATTCAGCTGAAACAAAATCTACCATAATAAACTCTGATTAAATGTGCATATTTAGGTCTTAAAGCAGTTAGACTTGTAATTTCATTTACTTGTCTGTTATTACAGATAGTTTGGAGTAAGGCAATGTATCCATTTTGCTTCTCTGTCCATTGCATTTCATGACACAGCAAATATTCAATGTTCCATTCTATAAAAACTCATCAAATGTTTTATCAGACAAGGAGTAAAGTTGCTTTAGTTGAATTTCTATGTCGGATCTTCAGTCAAAGAAGTGTCCTGGTCTTGACCCTTCCTCTGTGCACAAATATGTGGAATCAGCAATTTTGTTTGGTTAGGGGAATGTTTAGGGTGTTGCCTTCAAAAAGATTGTCTGAAAAATTCAGAAACTTTACAAACACTTTATGTTAGCCTGTGGGTCTGTGATTAATACTGGCTTACTGCAGCTTTTACGAACAAGTTCTGTGCATCTGGGCAGGAAGAAAAAACGCATTTGTTACTTTGTTTCTGCTGTTAAGTGGGACAAACCCAGGGTAATACAGCTCCTTAGCGCTTTTCATTCCTAATGCAGATATGTTGAACCAATCCCCAGGTTGCAAATGCTCCTTCCTTCTGCTGTATATGTATTTATATAGTGATCTGCTTTCAAGCAAAGAGACTTTTAGTAGCATATGTTTTAATCTCAAGTACTTGTGGAGTTTCTGTAGAATCAAACTGACTGTTTTTCAAAAAGATCTCAACAACTTACTGGTGTTTTTGAGAAGATACAGACAAAGTAAACACAGCTCTCAAAATGCGTCTTGCCCATGCCGTGGCCCCACTTCTTGAGGCTTGTCCCTAAATCCTAGCTGTGACCTACATGAATGAAAAGCCTAGGCCAGAATGTGGACAAGCTGTAAAGCAGGATTGTGATGGAGAGAACAACTAGGCTGTGGCCATTTATGGGATTTAGCTGGGATTTATTTGTTGGGATTTATTTGTTTGGTTTTTTACTATGTCATCAGTAAGCTTAAGAGTTATTGTCCTGCCATGATCTTAAGATAACTCACAGCAAGTAATACGTCTCCTCAGATATTTTTTCCCAAATACGTGTAGCGGCGACTAGGTCACCATCTGCTCTATAAACACAGTGCTCATTTTATAGTGTACCAAGATGAAGGTGAGGTTAATAGAATGATGTTTCCTCCACGAGTATCTGCTTCAGTCCTGCAGATCTGTAAAATCAAGGATATATTTATGAAATAGGTGGTGGGCAGATGGTGCTGTTTCTTACTGATCTGGGCTGGTGTCAAACCTACCTTAACTTTCTTTGAACTGAAAACACAACTTTCTGCTGGGTGCTCTCATGCTGGTGTGGCCACTGGCTCTTTCCTGCTGTAGGAAGGGTTGTGCTGATGACCAATATATTCCCATGAGATGCCGTTTCTCACCTTCCACACTGCTGTGCCTACAACCAGTGTAATGTCTTAGCTGTCTTGTTGCTTTTGGCCTTGAGGATGTCCCTGGAAACCAGAGCAGCAGTAGTGGAGGACATGGGGTGATGGTGCACGCCCACCCTTGGGTTCCTTGCTCTAGTGGGTTACCCTACTCTTCTTACCTTTGGAAGAGCCATGAGTGCCTACTCCTATAGTGTGATCTGTTGTCTGCCTCAATTTTTTTCCAAAATTCATTCATTCCCTGTTGCTTTTGCCTCCTTCTCTGCAGCCCTGGCAGAACAGAAAGCTGGAGCACTGCAGCATCCCTTTATACTTGAATATGAATTACTGCATACGTTCAGCTACTTTTACAAATAACATTTTGGATCTAGAAGAGTGCGAGCAGTCTGACCCTCTCTTTTTGTTTCAGGAAATTGTGTTATCTAAGGACAGGCTAAAATTAGAAGGGATATGGGGAGGACTGTGTGTTTGTTGGGTTGGATTTTTTTTTGAACTGAGCAATTCTCCTAATGGATGAATCATGTGGGTGTAACTTATGGCAATTGATAGCTAGCAGTCTGTCTGAAGGTATATGTGTAATAAGATTACCAGGATCATTTAGAAACTATTTGGAACTACTGAAACGTGAACTTGATCTATTGTAAATATTTGTTACTCATTATCTAAAATATCAAAATACATTTGGTTATAGTTAGGCAAATGAAGGTAAGATATAAGGTGCAAGTTTTTAACAAAGGGTTACTGAGTATTGGAAGAGCTGTGGATGCAGTTGGTGGAGTGAATATTTTCTGTAAAAATAAATATTTTCTTGGAAAATAATTTTCCACTGCACAGAGGAAACAAAAGCTAGTATTAGACTAAAATGAAAGGATGGGACTGAGAAATTGTCAAAGTATTTGGAGAGTGATGAAACATTATAGATTTGGCTTCATTTTAATAAACTTTCTGAATTCCTGTGTTTTACACTACATTGTTAATCCAATACTGGATGTTTTAAATTTCATTTGAATGAGATTTTAATAACCTTCAACCTCTCTTTAATTTAGAGATTTTTCTCTTTCCTTTCTGTTGTTTGACTCGATTGGTTTATTTTCAAGATCATCTTTGTTTTACTGAAAGCCATGAGACACATACATGAATCTGGTTTGGCGGCTTGACCTGAATCAAGTTTCTGTCTCCCTTTCAGGAAGACTGTCTTAAAGTTTATCTGCTAAACCAAAATATTAGGTATTCCTTTTAGACTACTCATGAAGCCGTCATCACTTGAGGCCTTGAACTCGTAACAGTCCTAGTCTTTCAAAGACTGCAAATTGCTTAAACCAGTTACCAAGTCTGATGAAAATACTTAGTCATTTTTGGATTGAGTTAGGCAGGAAGTGTGACTTGGCGATGACAAAGGTCTTCTCTAGCGTTGGTTATGTGAACAGCTTTTTAAAGACAGTAGTATAATTGAAAACATAACAATAAAAGGCTCCCCCCCCCATCCCATGGCCCACATCAACGGCTCCTGATATTACAAACAAGAAAGTAAAAATGCAGGTGAGATGAAAACAGCGTGTTGCAGAATTTCTAACTTGGTTGTTCTCAAAGGACTGATAATTTTAGAGTCATGTTCTTGCAAACCTGCCTACCTATGGTGAAAGATAGAAATGTTTGTCTTTCCCAGGAAAGCTATTGCTTTAAGTAGCAGATATTATTATATCTTGAAATATAGTGATTCCAGGTGATACCCACCTTTGGCCTAGTACATGCATTTTTTCTTTAGGTAGTCAGCCTCTGGGTCCCTTAATACACACAAGGTGATTTGCTGAATGGCTTTGGTTTAAGAAGCTAATACAATGGCCTGAATAAGTGGCATGAAATCTAAAAAACATACCCTATTGCTGCTCTTTCATTAAGAGGGAAAGCTTTTGATAAGTTATTGTGCCTTATGAACTTTTAAAAATATTAGCACTGAGAAAAATCCCTGAAAATTTTGATGCAAATCATCTAAAAGTGTTCAAAAGTTACTGTTTTACCTTTAAGATATATTCATGTGCTTGTAAGATAAATATTTGCTTAGGTAATAAATTGAAGGAAGAATGAAGTGGGATGGTTATTAGGCAGTTTTTATAAAGGTGGTAGAAGTAGCTTAAAGAACATTCCTCGTATTTTGTTTCACCATTAGCATATCTAAGGTCTTTACTGCCATAAAAAGGTACTTAAACTGTTTGTATCACTGCTGTCTTCGCACTTGCATTTGTATGATAAACTACAAAGCAGTCCTATTCAGTCATTGTGTTTGGGACATTCTCCTGGCTGGTGTTGGTCTTCCAGCCCAGTCCATTCACAATTGTATCACCCTCTCTGCCAGTAAATTCTTGGTGTTATTGGCTACTTGTTGTCACAATACTTCAAAGATCTTCATGACATTAACAAACACTGAAAAAACCCCCAGCACCCCTCTCTGTATTTCTACATTTGTAAACTAGGAATGTTGCTAGGAATGTGCCGAACCTTAAGCTGCTATGTATGCAATTTGTATCCAAAACTTGTTGCAAGTACCAGAGTATCTTCTGAGATTGTATGCGTTGTTGTGCCTGGTTAGATTTTTATATACCATTGTGAGAAACTAATGTACTTGTCTGCTGATGGCAATGGCAGTATCTTCAGACTTTTAAATAATTACAAGAGTATTGACTTGAAGCTGACGTGAAGCTTGCTTAGAACAAAACCGGTGTTTAAATGATCTGTGAAAAGGCAGCATAATACATAAGAGCATGAGAAGAAACTCAGCATTGTCATACAGAACTCCTTAGGCAGTATTTCTCCGGAATACAAACCCAGTGAACAACTACAGGTGTATTCCACTCCAGAATTTTTAGGAAGGACTTGGTTGCCTCCAGTGTGTTTGTAACCCGTGAGAGAAGATTGGAAATTGGTGGAAACTCTTCTGGTATTTTTCCTGTAGAGCTTTTGCCAGGTGGTTTTTCTGGAAAGGCTGCATTTGCCCTCTTCCCCAAAGGCATGAACCTTTGGGAATGGCCTCTGAATGTTGCCCTCACCATGAGGGGAGAGCTGTCTTTGCAGGAGCAGCAGAGCTTTGGTTAACGTTGGTTCAAGCCACCCCTGGATTTTCCCATCCCTTCTTAAAGGGAACCTCTGTCACAAAGGAAATCCGTGACGAATGTAGCTCTTGGTTTACTTCTTCCAGTGTATTCCCATATTGACCTGGGTGACCTGTTTCTCATCATGCTTTAAGCTGATTTATGTACATTGGGGAATGCAGAGTGTTGAAATTTGCCAAATTTTGTGTATGAGATGCATGGCCTTTTCTTACAGAAGAGGAAACCAGTACCCCATCTAGCCAAGAAGACGATGCCTGGTCTTAACAAAATAGCATTACTTCATTTTTAAGAAAAGGTAGACATTTGCGGGGCTAACCCCCTTTATTGCTTAGCGCACCACTTTCACCTGTGTGATTTGGAGGAAGATTTCTCATTTGACTGATGGAACATAGCTTGGTTGAGCTGTGGGTGGGCTGTTTGTGTGACAGCTGTAAGATTATCAGTTACTGTTTAATAACTCCAGTCCTTGGGTTTTTTCCCCTGAAAATGATTTGAAGGATGTGTTTATTGCCATTACTAATCAGAGGAACGTTTTTATGAGAACATCCTTTCTGTGCTCAAGTTGTCTTAATACTGGCTTTTACATAACAGCAAAGCTGTATTAATGTTCCCAGTGATTCACAAAAGGAGACTCTCCCGTTCACTTAGGCATGTGCTGGCTTGAAAATGAAATAGAAGCAAGGGCAGATATCTTGAGGGAAACTTAATGCCTGTGTTTCGAAACATCCATTATTTCCTATTTAATTAAAACCAAACCCCCCAACCCTACTTTTGTTTATTAACCGTGCAACTGGCCCTAACAAAGCCTCTTTGGCATGGGGACCTGGGCCAAAGTGCAGCGAAGCTGAATAAAACCATTTCTTGGATTCTGTCTCTTGAGTTTGTTTGCTGCTCTCGATAGAGCTGGCTGTGAAAGCTGCATCTGGTTGCTGACCTGGCTGCTGAACCACGGCTTCAGCAAGCGGTTCTGGCCTCTGCAACTGCTTCTCCTGTCACCTTTCCTCTCCACACCCTCTCTGAAAGCCCTGCTCAGCCAGCCCCAGCTCTTTGTCCTGATGGGGACTGGGGGTATTGGGTTGGTAATCTAGCCTAGATGGGGTGGCTGATCTCCGTCATTATCCTTGCTCCTCAGGCTGGAAAACTGGGATGGTAGTATATCCTTCCTTCCACCCTTTGTGTGTCTTATTTATTTAGACTGTAAACTTTTAAAGTAGGGACTTTCTATGCCTAACACAATTCTGCAGTGATGCCGGCAAGAAGCTTGTGTGATAAACCTAACTTGAAAATGCTTAAACAGGAGGTTGTCAAATGTAAGAAGCTTGGTTATCTCTCACTTTTCTTACATCACGTGGTTAATTGCTTTCTTTACTGCACCACTCCATATTATCCCTCAATATTTAGGTTACACCCACATGCTGACAGGTGACCTACACCTTCGTTTGCTTCACCTTTGAATTTGACTCTCCTGTTGTATAAGATCCATGTGCAATTTAGATGCCTCAAGCAACTGAGGAGACAGGGTGGCAGGGAATTGCAACGCCCTGAAAGTATCTGAGAGATAATAAAACCCCTTCCTTACTCTTTCAGATTTCACCATGAAGCAGGCAACTGAGCAACCCGTGGGGCAACAAGAACAAAAAAGAGAGTTTGACTGCCACACAAAAACCAGGATTTTCTGCAGATGGGAAGTTCAGTAGGGTTTCAACTGGCAATCATTTGCTCTCATTTTCTTTGAACTGAGAGCTGTAAGAAAGGAAAGCAGTGCTGAATTACAGGGTTAATCTGACATAGGCTTAGATGTTAGCATATGCAGGCTCCTTCACATAGACCGCATAGACTGAAGCCTGTGGATCTTCATTCACATTAAGGCTTCTCCCGCATATGGGTGGCAGGGCAGGCCTGAAGAGGGAGCAGGCACATTCTTCAGTGTAAAGAAAGGACAGTGAGAAAAGCCTAACGTTTTAAGCAGGCTTTTATTGGCAGCTTTGCAAACTGTATACGCAGGCCCTGAAGAAGATAATGCAAGAAGCCGTGTTATCTGTATAGCACTGCTCCTTCCCCTTTGCCTGCCAAATCTTAGGACAACACCGCCCACCCCCCAAACCTAAATGCCACCATGAACAACAAACTCGGTGTAACTAAATTCCAGCTTCTCTAAAGGCAAGCATGATCAACGAACCACAGTGATCAGCACTATTGCTTTCTGATTTTTTTTTATTTTTTATTTTTCATTTATTTTAAAGGAGGCAGATGGCAGCAAATGGTGCTTATTCAAGAAGTAGTGACTTTTCAGTGCTCTTCCAGCCTGGGAAATAAAATGAGCAGGGAGCAAAGTCTGCATTGTGAGTTACAGTAAGGATTTCAGGTGCAGTGATGGCTAATGTGGAGCAGACGTCCAGCTAAATAAAGACAGAGCTGAAAGAGGAAGAGTGTCTCCAGCCTGATCTGTGAAAAGGTTTAAGAACAAATCATCCCAACATGAAGTCATTATAGAGTGTGCTTTCTGAGGGAGCTGATGTGATGAATACAGTGCAAGCATAAAATGATTTCATGAGTAGGTTACAGCCATGGAATGACCCTACCGAGTCATTTGTACATTGAACTATGTGGTCCTGTTGGTCAGGTTTCTGAGTTTCTATATGTACCTTACTTAACAGATTAAGTGCCCTGGCATTTGTAACAGAGTAACTCCAGCTCCAGAAACTTTGAAGTCTGATAATATGTCTAGAACTTTTATCAAAATGGGGTTCAGTTCCTGCCTGAGATCTCTGGGTCCTGCTTTGTGAAAATACCTTTGAGGAAAATATGATATAATCCGTGCGTAATGTGAATGTTTATCTCTCTTAAAACAGAATTTCATGATCGTTCCAGTTGGGTTCTACTTCTGTTAGCTGGTGGAGTAAGCAAATGAAATGGGTCAAACACCCAGTAAGGTATGAGGAAAGCAGAGCAAGCATCTGGTCTTATACTGTTGTTTGTGGAGGAAGTAAGTTCTGATTTACTAAGTTGTAAGAAGGAAATATTTGGTGGGCAAATCTATTTCAGTACACTCTGGTTTTGAAAGTATTTAGTTTGCTCACATGCCAGGAGTTGTTGTAGGATACACAGTGAAGCTGTGGAATATGAAATTACTGTACTGAAGGAAAATAAAGAGGAGGCCTCAACCTAGAGATACACTAGCTATTGAGAGTCAAAACATCTCTCTTTCCACCCCAGAGAAAGTAGATGCTTTATTGCTTGTGGTGGTAGGTATATTATAGTTTGTCGTAGCTGACTATCAATTACATACAGGAAGTCTGGAGAAGGATTTTGGCTGGGTGAGCTCCTGGGAAATGCAGTCATCAAAAGAAATTTTAATAGAAGATGAGACAGTGATTAGAAGAACTATCTTCTGCTAGCTTGTTTTCTTAAAGAATCGAGGCTTACACTGTGACAGAGTGTCTCTGTCTCCATTTCTGACAGACCTGTAAAGATCTCAAGGATATTAAATTCCTGGAAATAGGTGCTCAGCAACAGTGTTGTAATCACTTCAGGGAAAGGCTGGAGCACAAGCCCTTTCCTCTGCAGAGACTAGAGACTTCTTGTGGCTGAAGAGGTCACAGGTGTCCCTGCAGGGACAGTAGCTCCAACCAGCTCCATGCTTGCAGCTCACTGTGCCCCAGGTACCAGGGTCCAACAGGAGTCTGCAGAGCCTGGGGAAATGTGGTTTTGTTAGTGCCCTTGTTCGCACAACAACTCTTTTGTTGTCTTCATAGCATGGTTCACTACTTAACCCTTGTGTTGCTTTAAAACCTCACTGTGAGGTATTTGCCTTGCTATTTGGCAGAAATAGAATCATAGCCTTGGTTGGAAGAGACCTCTAAGATCATCAAGTCCAACCACTAACCTAGCACTGCCAATTCATCACTATACCATGTCCCTCATAGATACAGATTTGTTTTTCCTTACTCTGGGCATTTTCAAGGGTTTCAGTGTACTTAGACCTTACTGGGTTTGGATGAAGAAACTGCTGCACAACTATGATTAATAGTAGCGCTTGATACTGCGAGGTTTTTTAGACTGGCCACGTGAAAACCACCAGAGCGTGCTTGACTTGGGCCCCAAGAAGTGCAGCTGGACTTCTTTCTGCTGGACAGGAATTACTGTTTTCAACTGGAGAAACAACTGCACTTCTGAACAGCTGTTGCTCTGGATCCGGCTGTAGAAAGTCTGTTTTGGTTGGAGAGGTCCAACCGTATGTGCGTTTGGTATTGGTTGTCAGGTTCATGATTAATTTTGGGCATTGTTAGACCGGCGGTAACAATGAAGGCATTGTCGCCACTAACTTTTTCACTTTCCTGTGTTGCTACTGTGCTCGTTTAATTATTTTTGCAAAAGCAATAGGTTGTGGGAACCTTTTCATGTGCAAACCACGGGGAAAATGGGAATCTCTTCTGAAGAGTTCTATATGTTTGTCGTTCCCATAAGCGATGGCAATTATGAAAACTTTTAAAATCAGTTAATTGATGTTGGCAATTGGTATCTACTGAAGATCTATTATACTTCTTAGAATCACTTCCCCCAGTTGAGGCAGCCCTACTGTTTGGTTTTTGTTTGTATTATGTATTTGCTGGAAGGAGAGTGCTATTGTGTGTTTTCTGAGGGTGATTGCAAACATAAAATAGATTCTCTTGAGAATGCTTTGTCTACACTCATCACAATTGGTAATTGTTTTGTATTGTGTAAGACTTTGCATGCTGCAATTCTTGTTTGGCAGCGTGTATGTGTGTGTGAACCTCAAAATGGATTCCCACCTCCATACTTTTACGATTAATGTTTTGAAGGTGAATCCTAGAACAAAGCATAAAACTCCTGAACTCAAGTATTGCTAGACAATGAACGTTTGCCAGATTAAGGATAATTTTTTCAGCCATTCTGGAAAAAAGTTTGCTGCATTTTAATGGATGTCTTCTCCAAGTAGGACCTGGATGAGGTATTTCTCAAATGCAAAAAACCGCAATGACTTTCTGTGTGGAGGCAGATTAAAATAGTATAGTGGTGTGTGAGGTGAGTGTCATCTTCTTGCACCAAGTCCCCTTGCAGTGGTCATTCCAAAATGCCAAGGGAAAAGGAATCCATAACCCTCACATATCCTATTAGCAGAGTCCCTGGAGGTAGAGGTAGGCAAGGTGTGTGGAAAAAATGAGGCTTCTCACAAACATTTTCTTTGTAGGTCACTTATTGTAGTTGAAATTACAGGGAGCATTAGAACAAGTGGTCTATTAGCAAAGCCATGAAAACAAACTGTTTGCCACTTCTAACAAATGTTGGACAAAAATATGCTCCAGATTTTAAAAATAAGTGAAGACTTGGCGAAAAATAAGACCCGGGTTTATCTGCATTTCATCAGGTACATGGCGTCCTGGAACATAGCCCACTGGCAAAAACATGGGGAGTGTTATCCTTTGCAGCACTGGGAATGTTCTCTGCTGAATTTGGCGCCAATGACCGAGCTTTGCTTGTTAGCTGAAGTTCACACAGACTCCTTGCCAGGCCTGCCCAGAATGCTGTCTCCTCTGACTTCCTGTGGTCTTGCATAATATTTCCTTGCTTCTTGTATAACTGCAGCTTGATCTGGTCACTGCCCAGTTTATACGGTTGACTTTTTAAAAGGCCAGTCCTGCAAACGTGCGGCTGAGCCATGTCAGTGGCAGGAGGAGTCCTGGTGGTGACGCCGATGGAAGCACCCTTCCACAGGGAAACTGCTGGCGATGGGGCTTTATAGTCATGCTGACGTGTCTGAAGGGAATAAAGTTGACTGCTGCAGCCTTGTGACAAGATAAGCGCGAGGCACAACTTCAGATTGACTGTGTCTTTGAAATATGCACCGCTGTTGCTCTAATTTCTGTAACAAATACAGGCATTAATTAAGAGGGGGGAGGCAGCACAACCAGCAGTGTATTGATGCATGAGTATGTTTTCAGAGTACTGCAGAATTCTCTTTAGTGCTGGTAGTCACTCAGTTAAAAGTCCTTATGTTTGCCTTGAAAATGTGCTCCAGGTACCCTGAGTATTAATTTTAAGACAAGCATAGCAAGTCAAGATACTTAAGAAAATAGCCTTTTCATTCTGATGATTTTTAATGCTTCCACACAAGTTGTTTCTGCAATTGCCTGCTGTTAAAATATGCATTAATTTTGCATTACTGTTGAAGCGAGTGTATTAACATTTACCATTTATTAGCCTGGATTGTTTGTATATATGTTTTGGAAGTGAATTTCATAGCAGTTTGTTTGCACTTGTAGTGATTATTTTTTAAATATTTGTGTTTGTGCATGTGTGTATACATACAATGTTGCATGTAATTACAGAGCTTTGTCATGTTCAGAAAGGCAGTTGTCTAACATGACACTTTCTAGGACCCCCTTGCTAAAAGCAGTTCTCAAACTGTTACTCATGTTCTTTGGCAACCCTGTTCCTAGCATGATTTCGAAAAGCTGAAGAGCAAAGGTTACAAAATAGTCGTTTCAGTGTGTTTGTAAACTTACTCAATACACTTTACTGATTTGTGTGTTACAGTTCTCAGATCTTGTATGATCTTCCAGTTAAATGCTATCTGCGGTGAAGAAACAGAAGAATCATTTTAAAGGGAAACATTAGAATTGTCTTAGTCATCACGGTTATGTGAGATTTTGTTTAGATCGTCTCATTCCGTCATCTCTTCCATGAATCCAGGTTATCCAGTTGTCATAGTAACTTTGACATCGAAAAGTTCATGCTGCCTACACATGACTTCTTGCAACACTCTCTATTCATCTGATTAAATTAATGGAAAATACACTTTTACTGGTTAATGTGTATTACCAGGGAAGCTTTTATGGTCATTTAAAAGTGGTTTATTGCCTTGTATTCTTAGGATCAACATTTTAATGACTATGGTCTAGCTAATACAACGTTTGGAGAATTGTCAAAGTAATACAGTGGCAATACTACTAACATCTAGCAGACCATTTTATAGTATTGTGAATATAGTATTGTGCTCGTGGGAGGCTCGTATAAATACATTGCATTTTTGGCACATGGATGCAAAGCCAGAGTTCCTAGTACGGCTTGACCATACAGCTCTAGCAGCATGGATGCCAAATAAACTCAGCATGCTTTTGCTGGTGATGGAGAAGCCAGTCTATATGCCAGTACCAAGCTGTTTTCTCACTGATGGTTTTGGAGTCCTGGATAAGCCATACAAATATGAATTGCATGGTGGAAGTAGACTGCTGTTGGATTGGCCTTAAGATTAAGGAAGAAGAGTAAGAACTACAAAAGGTGTTGGGCTGAGCATTGCTTAGCTGGCTAGAAAGCACAGTTCACAGTCAATATAGAGGGATTTCCCCTCTAAGTGGAAGCAGTTAGAGAGAAATATTAGGACCCTTTTAAAATTTGTACCTCCTGTGTAAATCATCTGAGTGGTTTTAAAATATTTCAGGAAAAATGTTTTGGCTTATAAAGTCACAGAGCTGGAAATTTATTTAGCATATAGCATAATGAAGTTTTGAAACTCTTGCTCAAAATGGATGGGCTGAGCCTTAGTACATGTATTGACAATGTTTGAGGCATATGTACTCTCTGAATCCAAATGAAGGTGAGTGTCAGAGAGGTCCACAGTCACATGGGTGTGTTCTTCCTGCATTTCTTTTTTCCTTTTTTTCTGGAGAGCTGGGCAGAGAAGAACCTCATGAGGTTCAATAAGGGCAAGTGTAGGGTGCTGCACCTGGGGAAAAAGAATGCCAGCCACCAGTATAGGTTACAGGGGGGCCCCCTGGAAAGCAGTTCCGAGGAGAAGGATCTGGGAGTCCTGGTAGACAGTAAATTATCCATGAGCTGGCAATGTGCCCTTGCCACCAAGAAGGCTGATGCCACCCTGGGCTGCATAGGAAAGTGTGTGGCCAGTAGAACGAGGGAGGTCATTCTCCCCCTCTCCTCTGTCCTGGTGAGGCCACAACTGGAATCCTGTGTCCAGTTCTGGGCTCCCCAGTTGAAGAGAGACAGGGACCTACTGGAGAGAGTCCAGCGGAGGGCAACGAGGATGACTGGGGGATTGGAGCATCTCCCCTGTGAGGAAAGGCTGAGAGAGCTGGGACTCTTTGGGCTGGAGAAGAGAAGGCTGAGGGGTGATTTAATTAATGTTTACAAATACCTAAAGGGTGGGTTGAGGGAGGGTGGAGCCAGACTCTTTTCAGTGGTTCCCAGTGACAGGACTAGGGGTAACGGGCACAAGCTGGAACATAGGAGGTTCCATTTAAATATGAGGAAGAACTTTTTTTCAGTGAGGGTGCCAGAGCACTGGCACAGACTGCCCAGAGAGGTTGTGGAGTCTCCTTCTCTGGAGATTTTCAAGACTCGCCTGGATGCAGTCCTGAGTGATGTGCTCTAGGGGATCCTGCTTTTAAGCAGGGGAGTTGGACTAGATGATCTCTGGAGGTCCCTTCCAACTCTGAACATTCCGTGATTCTGTGATTTAGAAGTGTGCAAATGGGTGCTGCAGAAGATTTAAGGGTTTAATGCTGAACTGCACGGACTGACACATACCTGCTATGTTCAATGGGAGTTTTGTCTGAATAAACAGCTCGAAATTGTGCACTTGTATACATGTCTAAATATGGATCTTGGTCAAGTAAACAAGCATGTAGCTGTACGCAGTAATCTACTTTCAAAGCTGGGGAACACCCTGTGTCACTTGTGTGGCTGAGTACATGGCCATGTCTCGAGCTTCGTGCGAGCTTGCGTTAAGGACGCTGATCACCAATCCACGTGTGCCTCATCACAGGAGAGGAGCGATAGGTACCTCTGAGGGGTATAGCAGCCTCCGTCACTTGGCTTTTGGTGTGGTGAGATACCACTCTCTGCTGAAGGACGTGTTAGGGCAGATACACACTTTTAAAATGCCTGTGCTCGCAGATAAAGGCAGAAGGGAGCAGCTTGCCTAATGCTGGGTGTTTTCAGCCCTACATGCCTGCCCCTTCCTGAAGTTGAAGATCTTGCTCAGTGTTTCTCAGGCTGAACTTTTACAGGACCAAGAATAAACTTCTTATCTGTGGAAAAGGCTGTGTATAGACTAACTGGAAACACTAGAAATGGAGTTATGCTTACGGTGCCAAAGAGCATTAGAGCATTTTTTGTGAACTGTATTCTGTGGCTGGCAAAGCATGCAACATCTGTAACCCTCTTCATAGGTGTTGTGCAGAGGGGAACGGGGCGTCCTCCTGGCTTTATTTAGATACTCTCATACAGATGTTGCAGTTGAGAAAGAGTTGCTGATCATTTTTGTTTCCTTCTTAAACATTTTAAGTTTTTCTAATGAAACTTGCCCAGAGGCTGTAGTCTGTCAGCAGGGAAAGCCAAACTTGTGACATCACCACAAGACGCACCACGTCTCATGCGATATTGTGACTTGTATGCTGTAATTAGGGAGCTGTGCACATGAGGAAATGCCATAGGTGTGTAATAACTATTTTATTGTATGCTATAAAATCCAGTCTCACTAAGTACTGAGGACCTTGGGGACTTTTGGAACAGCTTCTCCTGCTGTCTGAAGTAGTAATGTAGTATACTTAGCCTCTTAGAGGGTAGGTCTAGTAACAACAACTAGTACATTTGTATGTTTAAGTATGCTTAAAAAGCTTAGATGGATGTTGTTTGAAAAAGTGAAGTGAAAGAACTGTAACATTAACATTAAAAGCCAGCATATGCTATGGTGAGGAAGTATAGTCTTAGCCATACTACAAAAAATAGAGATCTGAAAAGCTCTCTGATTGTCAGATCTGCCAGATCAAGCAGAAGTGAAAAGTAAATATTACTGTCGCTTACAGTGCATTGGTTTTTGTTTGCATTTTTAAAAGCATTAGGGGATGATGCAGGAGGGGGGCGGAATAAAATTATGAAAATGCACCTATTTGAGATGTCAACAAAAAAGTCCCAGAAAGAACAATGACATCTTACTCAGTTTTCACACTTCAGTTTCTCTAAACAGCCAAAAAAAAGAGAAATATTTCTGTTTCCTCTAATTAGTAAAGACGGGAACATTTTTGAACCAAAGACAAAGAAAAGCTTAATGCAATGGGAGCTTTAACAGAGGACAAGAGGTACACTTTTCTTGCTGGTGCTAGTGCAGGCTTGGTAAGGTTGTCTTTTGGGTGGAGGTGGCGCATGCAGCACCAGTGCTACCTGGAGGCTGGGAAGGAACAAGAGGGCTCTGCCCTTTCTGTGGAACCCTGTTCACCAGCATGGCTTTCTCTATAGGAGACTGCTGTATGTTACCTGCTATGTGGGATGGCTGGCAGGACAGGCCCATGAGCTGTGAAGAAAGCCGAGGAGCAGTTTCAGCTCTAGTGTCATGCTGGCCTACCACAGTGTGTAGTTTCAAAGGGGTTTGCTGAGGCTTGGATATATGTTAGACTTCTGTCATTAAAAGCATCTGTAGCCATTAGAGGTTTGACCGAACCAGCTTTCCTGTTCATGGTGCTAAGGTGAAGGCTGGGAGAACGTTTTGGGGAAGCATTGCTCTGCTTTCTGTGTCCTTCTCTAGAGGTCTGCTGATTGCACTGGGCTGATGGGAAGATGCTCTGGGCTGCATCAACCTCTCACCTGGTCCTCCAGGGCTATTCCTGTATATTCCTCTGTAGACATGGATACCCCAAGAGGGTAGAAACGGTTGAAGAAGGGGCAAACCAGCTTTACTTACACTCTTTCCAAATAGTCAGCAAAAAACCTTCCTGCTGATTTCAGTGGCCATACATGTTTTTTGAGCAGACACCCTCATCATCATATATCTATCGTTAATATGCGTATGAATCAACTTTCAGTCTGATGGTTAAGAAGGGCTCTTATGAAATAACTATTTTTGTTGGTTGTGCTTTGCTTGTTTTGCAGGAAAATAAACATTTGCTACTAGGAACCATAATTATTCCATACCAGTTATTCTGCCTGTACTCCAAATGGCATGCATTTTTCTTCCACAGCAAAGCACATTTTACATACCCTTAGGACAACTCTAACCTTGGCCTAATACCGGGGGATTACAGAGATAAGATACTAGCCATGGCTAGTTTATCATCTGATAAACAGGAGCATCAGTAGGGTGCAGAGTTACAGCCTTGGAAGGCAGAGAAAATGGCATTTAGCACACTTTGAAAGTTTTTTTAGGGATTGAATAGGAATAATGAACAAACAGATTTTTGCAAGGATTATGGGGACCCTGTTAACTTTTGCAGTAACTATTTAACTGCTTTCTTATTGCTTAAAATTTGGTGCTCTCATTTGTTACTGTTCAATCAATGGAGTGAAATACTATTTCCCCATGCCGCAATTTATTACCAAGTAACATAGTCTATTTCAAGCAGCATTTGAATACTGGAAACAGGTAAAATGAAAGGTGAAGGTTAATGATTTAATGACAAGGTCCCCAGGACCATGCCTTGTGTATAGAAGGCAGTAATTTACATTTGCTTCCTGTAGGGTGACTTTACTGAGGAACTGAGGGCATTTAGCATATGCTGATGCTGAGACTCTTAGGAGCTTCTGTTGTTATTTGGAAAGTATAAAGGCTGTGATGGAGACTTGTAGGGTGTTGTAGGAGAAGCAGTGAGGCACTGACAGACAGGAGAGTGCTAGCAGGACAGGTGTAGGCAGGGAGTGTTGAGGAGGAGAGATTGTGATGTGCACTCCAAAACCCTGGGAGGGGACCAGGGAAATAGGCTTTGATTAGGAGAGGGATGTTTATGCGTTAGATAGAATTACACATACAGCAAATAGCCTTAAATGTATTTCGTGGTTACCACTACTTATATACAAAGCAAATCCATAATTACAATGCTGTTCTTGTTCTCATGTGCCAAACAAGTTCTGGATATTCATAGAGCGTGGTAATGTCAAAGATCACCTGATTGTGAAAGGGTAGATTTACTGGTACCGGCTATATTCACAAAACCAGCTGAAGCTAAATTGTCATTCACAATGTGTTGTGAAGACTTTAACCTTCAAGCGTTTGATGATAGCTTCTGCAGCACCTGCATGCCCACAGCAAATGTCGTGGGGCACAGGGGGGGTGGGTGGCTGGAGACAGGGAGGCTGGCGGAGCAAGACACTTGGGTCCTCAGGCGCTTTGACTCTTCCCTGATCCTGGTTGGGCTGTGCAGTACGTGCAATGGCATCATTAATGTCTCTTTGTTCTTCCCTAATGCTGTATGAACAGCTTGGGGCAGAAAAATCTCGAGTTTGCTGACGATGACAATGTCTCGTGAAACTCAATAGTTTCTTTTTGCCTTTTTGATCATGCTGGTAGCTCCTTCTGGAACAATCTCCAGTATATTGGCTCTTTTATTTTTTTGAAGTGTTTCAAAAAGTTCAAGGAAAATATTTTTTTTAATTTTATTGGTCAGTTGGAGACAGCTTTAGAACAGGCCTAACTGCAGTTGGAATGATGATTTCCTGGACAGTTCAGCACACTCATTCAAGAGCCCTCCCTCTCCTACCAATAACTCTGCTGTTGTTTTAAGATAAATTATAGATGTGGAATAGCACACAGGTCAGATGTCTGGTGTAAGAGCCAAAGGCTTCCACTTTGTCAAAGTGGCCAAGCTCCCACCGACTGGATGGCCACAGGATTCCCTCAGGTTAGCCATAGGGTATTGGACTTGCTCCTCCAGTCCAGCTTGTAGAGCTCACAATTTCAAATTACTCAAATTATTCATTGGAGCT
This sequence comes from Podargus strigoides, assembly GCA_028020825.1. Taxonomy (NCBI): domain Eukaryota; kingdom Metazoa; phylum Chordata; class Aves; order Caprimulgiformes; family Podargidae; genus Podargus; species Podargus strigoides. The sequence goes on along the minus strand of CM051619.1, from coordinate 93,235,435 downwards.
CTGCTCAAAACAAACAAAAATTGAACACCCCCAAGTCCCTTTGTAACAATAATAGATTACTAATTATCTTAATACATTAGAAAAAAACGCACTATGACAAAATATCTGTATGTTCGCAATAAAGAATTTGTTTTGTCATCATGGCACATTTTACAGAGCATAAGAAGCACTAACTTTTGCAGGCAGGAGTTAAGAAACTAATTGAAACTGCGGAGATTTGCTGGTTTTGCCTGCCCTGCTTATGCCCTGTTCAATACTAATGGGACTGTATGGGATGTAAATGGCCACAGCACTTCTGTTATACATAAACTAAATTTGGGGAAATTTTAGTGTTTGTTATGCACAGTGAACCTCTGGGAAAGCTTCAGCCTTTGACCTCTGTAGTGGGTTATGACAGGGAAGAATCCTAAAAGTTTGATTTAGACCCATCTGTGGAAAGCTGGTTAAAAATATTCAACTACCATGTTCTTCCTCCACCCGCCCTCTCAGTAAAGGTCCTCTTAAAATACACTCTCTGTGACTTCATTTTTGTCATTACTTTGGGAGCCCTGTAGCCAAAGCCTGCTTGTAAGGAAACTATTAAATTATATTCATGTTTGTGCTTTGAAATTGCCTTGGTGGTAGTCCAAGAAGTATTTTCTTGCTCTTCCAAATTTCCATGCGCTTTAATATTAATCTATTTACATCAATGTGACCTGCCCCAGCAGTAAAATTTGTTTGTAACTGGTCATGTAATGATTGCTGATGGGACATAAAAACTAAACTAAATTTATCTCAGGCTTTTAAAAAACTTATTCTAAGAAAAATAAAGTTTTTATTAGAAAATAGAATGGTATTTGACAGTATCAATGGGTAATTTGTCACAAAATTGAACAGTCATTAAAGAAATTATGCTAGCAGAACTCTCTAATTTAGCTTTTACAAAATAGAATATTCTTTCTTTGAAATACTTTGTCACTAGCTTTTAATTTTTCATTATATGTTAATAAATGTTTATGCTTGGATTGTGGTGGCAGTTTCAGACTGAACAACTGGTAATGGCATTATTTGTTGCCTTTGAGAAAGTATCCTTTTATAGGGTCTGTATATTACAACTTAAAACTATCGCAAATATCTAGAATTTAAAAATTTTATTTATTTATTTACTTACTTACTTATTAAAATGATAGCACAAGCTGTCTTCGAAGCAAGCCAGAACATGTGGCTGTCAGTTCAGACTTTGAAATTCTGCTTTGCTAATACAGTTTTTTTTGTTAATAAAGGTGAGGGGATATTTCATGCAAGGACAGAAGTGTATATTACTTAGAATGACTGTTACTAATGACTATTAATTGCATTTTTAGAGCGGTCGATAATATTTTGTTGTTTTTCTTGCAAAATTGTTTGTAAATCAAAGCCATTATAGTATTGCTTAAATGGAAAGGCCACTGTTTGCCTAGAACAGCTGTGTAGTTACATTAGCTTCTATAAATAAGTTTATTATCTTAGATGAAAGTTATAAAGCAATCTGTTTACCTCTGTTGAATTAAGTAGAATAGCTGAAAACATGCCTAAAAAAAGGATGAAGAACAGCATTGGAACAACATACCATCCCTCAAGTGTTGTTTTAATCAATATGTTAATCAAACAGAACTTCTCTATAGTTTTGTGGTCTTAAGAAAACTGGAAGGAAGGAAAGTGCTATTTCACTCTTCAACTGACCAAAATGTAGTAATTTCCTTGTTTAAAATACTGATTCTCCCCAATTGCCCTGAGATCTTTTGGAGGCAGATAGAATTGAATGGGGAAAAAAATATGAAATATGAACATACAAAAACTTCCTTTAATTGTGTGGAAAGAATAAAAGCATTAGCATGCACTCTGTTCTCCTTTAGAAACACGTATTGGTTAGATGCAGAGGTTTCAATACCACACATGCTGAAAATGTAGTCTAAGAGCTTTAATTTACCTTTTTCTGTCAAGGTTAATGGACAGAGCAAGTACTGGAGCTGCTGTAAAACAAATCTGTTTTCCTTTTGTCTGCTGTGCCAGATAATGAAATAAAAACTAAATTATCACTGATAAAAGTAATTTGCAGAAAAGCAATGATAAAAATATAACAGCAGAGCTTGCCATTAGCAGTTTAAATGGATAATGTTTGCTAGCACTTGTAAGCTACTTCTGTCCTCTGGTTTTCATTGTCTCCTCCCCCTTCCCATGCTAGTAAGGGCCTTTTCAGTGGAGACTTAGAGCAATAAAATTAGGGATCCCAGCAGGGGTAACTTTCTGAGGGATAACTTCTATTTTTTTCCCCCCTTCTTCTTCTGTACTACAGTATTGCAAAGCCTGTACAAAGTTTGAAGTGCTGTTATAATTTTATCTGTCCCAACTTGAGGAATGTGTCTGCTAATGATGGAAACTGAGAAAACGGTTTATCTCATTGCAGTGCTGGTAACTCTTGCAAACTTATCATGAGTTATACGATATTTACTGTGAAAGCCTTAGTTCTTGGAGTCATGTGTTTAGGTGAGACTCATACTTTCCTTTGTCCATCTTTCTGTATGTCTGCATCTTTTTATTTTCTTTTTTTTTATTTAATATTTTAACTCTGTCTTAGAGAAGTTTGAAGTCATGTCCTAGTTGTTCACAAAAACTCAGAAAAGGGAAGGCAAACATAGACTTCTGAGTCTCGTGTGTTTGTGTGTGCATGATGACTCTAATGTGTGCATGTATAAATAAATGTACACACACATGCACAAACATGTAAACCTTATAATATCCTTGTAAACCAGCCTTATCTCTCTTGAAATTGAGTCATCATTTTTTAAATGCTTGGAATTCAGATGGGAAGCCAGTGTCCAGAGTAAAACATTAGCCATGGGGTACTTGAAGGATGATTGGTTTCTTGTAACAGCTGGACATGCTCACTGCTACATTTGTAGTTCGTAAAAGTATTTATTTAAAGACATTCAGTTGTGAATGGCTAAATAGGGAACAACTGCTAAACTCTAGCTGCAGTACCTAGAAGTACTCTATGTTTGCAGCCTGGACGCTGCTGTACAGTGCTTGCCAGGTTGCAAATGTCAAGGACAGTTACCCTCTCACATTCCAAAATGGTTTGCCTCTGACCATTCTGCAGAAAACCTACTCTTTCTCCAGCGCTCCTTCTCCAGCTAGTGCTGCCAGTTGCTGTTTTGTTGTGCAGCTGCAGTGGCTGTAATCCTTGGGAAGGCCAGATCTCGTTGGTCCAGGCGCATGAACACCCTCTCCTTGTCCCCCAAAAAAAGACGAGAGCACCTTGAAAGCTGGGGTAACTCTTCATGTGTGTGGCTGTGCTAGAGCACACAGTCTGGCTGCTGCTGGTCAGACAATTTCTTACAGGCACAGGCTCGTATGAGGTGCAAAGCTGCTATTGTTTTAATATTTTGTTGTGCATTAATATCTTGATTTTTTCCTGTGTCATGTAGGAGAAAATATCACATATATGAACTTTCTGAAGTACTTTTATCTGACAAAAACCTTTGTGTTAATCTTCTAAGTGATATGGGTCTGTATTGTTCTGAAGTGTTTTACCATTTATTGTGGCTGAATACTTGTTTTAAAAATATAATGTTATAATACTTTGAGCTTTGGTTCTGTATTATGTCCATTCTGTGTGTCATGCTTTATTACCTCTGCAGCTTCAATGTCTTTAGGAAAAAAAAAAGTGTGCTACTAAAAATGTGTTTATAGCAGAACAGATAATCAAATCCTTCTTTTGCACTACTGTTTAAACAGTGGAAAGTCACCTTCAAAGATGCATTTAGAGGCATAATAATGAGATATCAATATAATGGAATAATAATAATAATAACATAATGGAAGAGAACCTAAATTTTAGTTTATGGATATAAACCTAATAACCTGAAGCCATGGTGGCAGAGGTCTGCTTGCTGGTGTACAGTAGTGGCTATACTCTGACTTTGGGCAGGCAGGACGTGATTCTATTTGTGGTGTTTTAAACACAATTTCAATGAAGTAAAACTTTGCTGAGTAACATCAAAGATGGATCACCATAGCTGGATAGCAAAGCAGTCTGATGCGTTGGGACCGGTTTATGTACTGGTTAACAAAACCATCAGAGAACAAAATGGAGCAGCAAAACTGATGCTTAGAGACAGAGGCCAGAGTGTGAATTCCAACGTACAAGTAGAAACAGGGGTAGCTCTACTATTTGTCATATCTATGTACATATTTGTGATCTCATAGGTACAAGTGGATGTTGGACAGAACAATTTTGCTGCAGAAAATGGTCCCCTATTCCCTGATGACAGCATGAAATAGAGGGGTTAGACACGAAACTACTGAACACAGCAGAATGAAACATTGAGAGCTTTAGGAAAATGGTGTCTCTGCTGAAAACTTAATGTGAAATACAAATGGAGATGCACGCTACTGCAGAATTAAGTCCTACAAATGGCTGGTCTTAGCCTAAGCTCTTGTACTTTCCATCCATCTTCAGGGAGGAGGTTGCAAATGCTCAGCATCTCCTGGCCTGTGATGTGATGTGATAGTCAGAGATAGGAGCACACTAGAAAACTGGCCATTTTAGGTAGTTTAGGTGAGCAGTCAGACCATACGTAACATGTGTAAGACCTGAGCTGTTTGGATAGCCAGCCATAAAAAGTTTATTCAAGCCAGAAGTCGGAGAGACAGTGGAAAAGGCTTTTCAGTAAATGAAATTGTTGCTGCTTGAAAGGAGAGATGTCCTCATCAGGTGAGCGTGTACCTTCCTGAGAAGGGCTAGAGGTAGTCTTGAATGTGCAAGTTCTAGCATGGGGCTCACTGAGCAAATAGTCATGGGAACTTGGCATCGATGAGGACGGTGCCAGTTGGTGGGCAACAGCATGGGAAAAAATATTTGAGCATACAGAAAAGACATACAGATGTAAGATTTATTCTCAATTTTTTCAAAAATTTTTTTTAAAGAACTGAGTTGTGTCTGCACAATTGTAGTCATATATGTTAATACGAAGGTACTGACCAGTAGAGGGTATATATTTATCCTTTCTGTAAAGTTTTTGTGCAGTAACTCTTTACAGTATCCTTATGGGGATGAGAAGTGATTCCTTCTTTGCGACCAGTTCTGATCTACTCTCTTGATATATCAGGCTGATGATGCTACTGGGCAGGCTGGGACCATTTGCTCTTAGAAGTGTTATTCATGGAGTTAAACAGAATTAATCTTTGTCCTTCTACTGTTCTGGTTAATTACGATGATCAGTGCTTGCATAACTAGGACTTAACAGAGTCCAGATCACAGAATCACAGAATGTTAGGGATTGGAAGGGACCTCAAAAGCTTATCTAGTCCAATCCCCCTGCCAGAGCAGGAATACCTAGATCAGGTCACACAGGAACGCATCCAGGGGGTTTTGAATGTCTCCAGAGAAGGAGACTCCACAACCTCTCTGGGCAGCCTGTTCCAGTGCTCTATTACACTCACTGTCAAGAAGTTCTTCCTCATATTTATGTTCCAGCTTGCACCCATTGCCCCTTGTCCTGTCATTGGAAGTCACTGAGAAGAGCCTGGCTCCGTCCTCATGACACTCACCCTTTACATATTTATAAACATTAGTGAGGTCACCCCTCAGTCTCCTCTTCTCTAAGCTAAAGAGACCCAGCTCCCTCAGCCTTTCCTCATAAGGGAGATGTTCCACTCCCTTCATCATCTTTGTGGCTCTGCACTGGACTCTCTCAAGCAGTTCCCTGTCCTCCTTGAACTGGGGGGCACAGAACTAGACACAATATTCCAGATGCGGCCTCACCAGGGCAGAGTAGAGGGGGAGGAGAACCTCTCTTGACCTACTAACCACACCCCTTCTAATACACCCCAGGATGCCATTGGCCTTCTTGGCCACAAGGGCACATTGCTGGCTCATGGTCATCCTGCTGTCCACTAGGACCCCCAGATGTTCCTGTATTTCAGCCACACTTGCACCTTTTACCCTGTTTGAAGCAAGACACTTAGGGTGAAAAGTTCTTCACTTCTCTCATTATCTAATTCTAGGTCTGCACTTGGAAATATTTTCCATGTTCTCAAAGTCTTTCCGCATCCGTGGGATTTTTTTTTTTTTTGGTTGTCTGTTTTCCCTTTTCTCTCCCTAAATCTGCTGATGGCACTCCCAGATCTTTCTCCAGTTTTCTGAATTGTGTTATCTACTTCCTCCAGAGATGGTTTGATAAAAATCTGGTTTCCAGTTCTCTCCATGGTTTGGGCCTCTGTGTGGTAGAGAACGTCACTTAATGAAGCTCTGTTAGTGGCCTTTCTTGCTTTCCTTAAACTGGTATCCATTTCAAATGGTCCTCAATGATTTTATTATTTTTTCTATAATGAAGTGCAATTTTATTGAGACATTGGAAATTCTATATTATAAACTAGCTAGACATTCATTCTTTCTTGGCCTATGAAATTATGTGAAATCTTCATTGCTTTTTGTAACAGACCTGTAGAGAGAGTTACTTTTTCCATGTAGACCCGTTGTTTTGTTGAAACTTCTTTCCCCCAAACCTGTTGTTTCTACATACTTTCTTTTTTTAAAATCTTTATCCTCTTTTCTTGGCCGCCTAGTAACAGAACTCATGGAAATTTGCATGTTCCTTCCCATGCCAAAAAGTGACTGCCTGCTAGTAACTGTTCTGTTGTAAGGAGTGGAGTGTGATATGTCTGAGAGCAAAGTATTTTTGTCATTGACACAAGACAAGAAAACATAAAACTAATTTTGGAGAGCTGTGTTCTGATCTCACTTCCACACAAGTCAGGATAACTCCATTGAAGTTAATGTGGTGAGGTGAGAATTGACCCCAGGGACAGACAGGCGTGATGTGATCCATGGTGGGGAACTTGCGGAGATGAGACTGCCTTTGGTAGTTGCAGACTAGTCCTTCGTCCTGGACTCTGTTGTGTTCCCACTGTGTCTTCTTGCTTTGTACCACAAGTACCATTGCTTGGATGGAGTTTCAGATGGTTTTTGCTGTCCTTCATGTGCTTGGGTTCCCTGACTGTGTGTGGGAGGTGACTGTTAATACTTGATCCCTGCTCTGAGTTGGAGTCTGATGGGCAGGCATGGGAGAACCCGCTTCCTACGTCAAAGATGTTTTTCCCAGTCATTTTGTTGCTGTTTTGATTTTAATGCTGAAATGAGGAAGTGAGGAGTTTAACATTTCAAGATGATGATTTAAGTAGCTGCAGCTCCCAAAAACATGGGAAAGACATGTTTTGAGACTGGCTATACAAAACTGTTTTGAGTAAATGTTAAATCAGAGGCTATATGCTTCTTGGCATTCAGTCCTTCCGATGTAAACACCAAGGAGAGGTCACACAGCAACAGGCTCTGAAGCTGCTGCCTGTGTCCACCCTTCAGATTTTAATGTCCAGAGCAACTCATCTGTAAAAGTGTTCATGCCAGGCAAAGTTGTGTGACGATGAGTACTAGTGAACTGTGTAATTCTAAAAAGTGCCTAAGTAATTTTCTGTGGCTGGTACACACGTAATGCAGAAGGAGAAATAGCATTCACCAGAGTAGACATGAACACTGCATTTTCTGGGAACTGGGCCGGGGGTGTGAGGGTGTTTGTGTGTGGGGTTTTTTCTTCCCAAACACCATTGCTTATCTTGCTTGTTTCTCTGTCTTTTCTCTCCCTTCTGGCCAGACTCCAGTTCGTAATTCTGTATTCTTTCCTGAAGGCTGAAGTTTTCTGATGTTAAATGTTTGTTTTGAATTTGCACCTTGTTTCTGCACAGAATGTACATTTAGGAGATTCTTCAGCATATAAAACAGAGACTGAAAGTAAAGTGGTATTGGGTTGGCGCACCTATGTGCCCAAAATAACTTCAGACCTATAAAAATAGGCAGTAAGAAATTAATTCTTATGGAGCAAAAATAAAACCTGTGCAAATATTTTGACAGTGAAGGTGACTGACCAGTAGAGCAACCTACTAAATGTAACAGTGGGTTGGTTCTCCATCCCTGAAAGTTGCTTAAATTGGCTGGATTGTTCTTTTAAAGAAATGCTCAGATTCAAGCTGTGTTAATTCAAGTGAATCCTGCAACCTCTGATGTACAGGTTAGGCAAGTTGTTGGCATTCTTCCTTTCTGGGCTGATGAGGTTTGATGCTGTCATTCGTCGTTCTCCCAGAGCTGTTAGTAAGCCAGAGCTTCAGGGAAACATGCCTTCCTTCAGGATTTTAATAAAACATGCTATAATCATAGTGAATAAAATCCCTGCATCTACAGAGGCATGAGCCTACGCCCTGCCTCCACTCCAGTTTGAAGCTTAATTGAAAATGTAGTAGATCAGTGGACTTTCCTATTTCTTGTCACACTGTGGGTCTATTTTACTCACTGTGCTTTCGAAAGGTTTTTTTTCAGCTTTTGTTGGTTAATGGTGTGGTAAACATATATGGGTAGATAAAGTTTTATTTAGTATTGTTGATGAAAATCAATTGATGATACTATTTGATTCTTGGTCAATGATCTGAGATAATGGAACCCTCTAAATGAAGAAACTGGTTGAAATGTTCACCCACGTGGATTTGTTCTGCTAATGACTATTGGAGATTTTTTCCCAATGTTTTCAAGTTTTCTTTGAAAGACTAGTGGGAGGGTCAACAGAAATCAGTGGAAGTCCATTACATTTATGAAGAAATGATAATAAGAAGGGGGGGGGGGGGAAGCTGATATTCGCAATTGGTGCATACAATTGTGAGTAAGATTTTTTTTAAAAAAAGTTGGGAATAAAATGAATAGGATGTACATAAAGTGTATTCCTCTAAGGCTTGTTATTTTATAAATGTACCGTTGACTAAAAATGATGTTAAATCAAGTTTAAATCATATATGTACAATTTAGATTGACTTCATTAGGTGTGCTATGCCTTGCTCTTTAATTATTTCTGTTGTTTTCCATACGCATTGCATTATAAAGATTTCTAAGTCTTAAATGTATTTCACAGTAGCATATGGCTGTTCCAGTAAAGGAGTTAAATATTAAGTATTTATTCATGTTCTGTATTCTGTATGAAAGGTCTTTTTTTTTTTTTTTTTTTTCCTGTCTATGAAGGGATAAAAATATTTTTATAACTACTCTCGGCCTAAGCAGCATGTTTTGTGTAAATGTAGCTAACTATACTGGCATACAAATACAATTCAAAAGAATATGTTAACGCAAGAAGCAATGTTGCCTTTTCAATTCAGCTAGTATCAACATGGGTACATGGTGCTCTCTCTGCACCTACCTCATCCCTCTTCTGCACTAGCAATTGGGGTAGGGTTGTGGTACGATTGTTTCTCAGTGTACCTCATTGTTAGCCTCTGTACCATTCCAGCTGTGTTTTTTAAAAATTATCAGTTTTGGCAGTGAGTGCAGCTTCTTTTCTTTTTTTTTCCTTCTTTTTTTCTTTCCTTTTCTTTCTGCTTTTCTTGAGAAAGCAGTCATTTTTGGAGTAATCATGCAGTTCATTTGATTAAGTTACTTAATTTAGGAAAGGACAAGAAGAATAAAAATTGTATTTTCCACCAACTGCTGTGAGGAGACACAAGGTATGTTTACAAAACAGTGCTGCTAGTTACTGAGACTCCCGGCTCAAAATGGATGAGAGCACCTTCACCCCAGCCTTGGGAAGTACCATCTGTTTTGTCTAACTCTTATGACCCCTTGTGCGTGTACTGATATAGCCATGTAAGTTTCAGCATGCCTGTCTTGGGTTTTTTATTAGAAATTTGGCTGCAATACAGTTAGAATCAAAATAATGACATATCGACGTACCACACCCTGACAGATGCAAAGTTCTGATAGATGTCCCAAGACCTGCCTGGTTGTAATGTGTCTCTTGTTAAGAGAACTCAAGGGAACTTAATAGTAAGCTGACACTTGTGAGTTGTATCAAATTAAACAAAACTTTAAAATCTGGCTGCTTTTCTGGAATAACTGAGTTTTACCTACCCACTTTTTTCATAAATGGAATGCATTCTCATTCTTGGGCTCCTACCTCCCTGCCCTGTTGGGGTGATAGGACCATGATGGAGACGACAATTAGGCCCTATATGTGCATATGTGCCTTGTTTGCTTAACTTTAAGGAGAATAAAAACTCCAGCAGGAATAATGGCAAAATACTGATGTGTTAATATATAGTTCTGAAATAAAAAACAGAAAATACAGAGAAATGTGGCCATGTGAATTTGCCTTTTTATACACACTGGATGCTTTCCAGTTGTGCTGCTTCCCATTTATCACCATCTTTTATTCTTGTCTAGAGAAACCATTCTGTGATTGTAGATACATAGAAGTTTAAGGACTTAGTAGGAAAGGAAACAAAGCAAGAAACACTGAAAGACTGCATCCAGTCATTCACTTTGTATAACAACACAGACTGCCCTTATATCAGTTCCCTTTGAAAGTTTGTGTTTAGTGAGTAGTTATTCAGGGCCATGCATCAGAAGTGCTAGTGGCCATTTCCCAACAGAACCAAGCCTTAATTTTTAAAATATTTGAAATACTGCAGTTGAGTGTGGAGAGGCCACAATTGTTTCCTCCTTGAGTACCAGAGTTTCGACATCCCTCTGGCTTCTGTTGCAGCAGTGGGTGCTGAGAGGCAGGTCAGCAGTGAGAGGGCTCCTCGGAGCTGAAGGCATGTGAATGGGGGTGGAGAGAGAGAAGGCACTGATTGCCCCCGAGTTATATCACTCCAACCTCTGATTTTAGCTGTAAATATAGAGGAGTTGCCTAACTTTGCTGAAGTGACTGCTGGTTTTCTGGCCATGTAGCTGAAGCAGCCTGACCCTTTGGTTCAATCCTTTTCCCTCACAGTAAGAGGATAATACAGTTTACCTCAGCCCAAGCTACTAATCTTTGATTTTTATCAACTTAAACTAGTGACAAACTTGAATACTAATGAGATCAAAATCACAGCATGCAAAGTTATCACCATTCCAGTTTGCTCGATGTCTTAATTAAGAGGAGGCAGACAATTAAAGAGCTACTGTATAAAATAACAGCCCCTTGAAAAGAAAGCAGGAACTAAGAATGAGCTCTGTGTCCCAGGATGTTTGTACAGACAAAACTCACACCCCAGAAGGCAAAAAATGTTGCCTCGCTCTCAGGTTCTGCGCTTGATCGTTGTTGCAGGAAGTGGAGGAAACTGTGTTACATGGAATGATCAAAATTTAGAGTGTCTGTATTGTTATTCTCAAGAATTATTATTCCCTGCTTGCCAAAGAAATGGCTGTTTAATCTGTCTTTCTGGACATCCATCTTCTTGCTGTGAATGGCTACAAGTCACCAAGAGACAGAGAGGGAGAAACCATTAACTTCCATCATAACAGAGCACACATTAAAATGATTAATATCCAAAAAGTAAAGCAGAGTCGACATTATTTCATAAAGATTTTTATTGCAAGAGCTGTTTTCTTAGCTTTATTATTAGATTTAACACTTTAGAAGGGCAAGGCATGGCTTATTAAGAGGCAACGGTGCAAATTAATGATCCTTTCAAACATCCTCTAAAGGAGACAAAACATTTTCATTTCAAGCTGGTGTGTGCCACCATTGCAGTCTTTAGAGCACCCAACACAGACCCTGCGCTTGAAGCAGTGACACAAAGTAGCTGAATTTCCTTTGTAGGTGCTCTGCTGTCTTTATATACTGAACTTGGGAGTAAGGATGCTGTAGAGCGCATCATCCCAGAGCAGCCCAAAGCCTTAGGAGAAGAAGGAGCTCTTTTTGTGTTCCCAAGGCTAAGGTATTCACTTGCTCAATCTTTGCTCTGTTGGTAACTTCGCTGACTGCAAGGGAGATAAGTCTATGTGAGAGCATGGCCTCCATACCTTCAAAGACTGGCCTCCAGTCCCCAACTATCTGCTGATTTGAGAGACACATTTCATTACGAATTGGCTTTACTGCTACTTTTCTGTCTTGCAGCAGTTTTATCTTAAATATTTTAATAGTTCTAGCTACTGTTTTAATTGACAGAATTAGAAAAAAAAATCACAGCTGAAATGCATTGTGGAGGGCCATTCACTTATATAGCAATTTTTTAAGTTGTGGCAATATATTTACTTTATGATCCCTGTAAATTCTCACTATTGTTTATTTACCAGCCAATACAGTTTTAAATTTTGATTACTCTGGAAATAAAGATGTCTGATTTGCGCCAGTTTACATAGAGAGCCTGGAGATGCATGAGAGAAGAAAGGTGGAGGCAGGGGTTGTGGTTTGGTGGATGCTTGCAGACCTCTTACATGGCTCTGTTTGGTGATTTCTGTGGCCTTACAGCTTGCTGATCTTTTTTCAGGGGTTGAAGAACCTACAACATATTGAAGGGTGGGCTGTTTATTTTCCCTGTGTTGTTTTTGTGTACTGAAATATTGTAGTGAAAATGGCTGGGTGGGGTGTAATGAATGTTTTCAAAGACTTTCCTTTGAAAGAGGCTTTTTTCCAGCCCTTGGTGGTCACCACCCATTTTCCTGTGCTGTGCATGCCTCTCTCATTGTTCCTACCCACAAAGGCCCCTTGTGTGAACCTGTCAGCAAATATGCCAGCATGACGAGATAAAATGTGATGGTATATTGGTCCGAGCCTGTCGAAGCACCAGGGTTTTCACCCTCAAATGTTGGGGGGTATTGCCCAAGGCATTTCACAGCATTAGATTGTAAAACTTGGGATTTGTCAACGATTTTCAGTGTGACACTCTCAAATATTTACAGTTGAGTGGGTTTGAGGCTGAAGCATAGGTATGTACACCACTGAGAGTATAGTCATGTGATAACAATGTCCCTTAGGCTTGAAATAAAGCTTAATTGAAAAATTGTCCTCTTTTACCTGCAGTTGTGCCATCTCGATAAGTAATGCTGGTTGTGGTTTGGTATGGGCTGGGATGTGGTCAGTGCCCCATCTGAAAAATGAGACTGGTTTTGAGTTTAACTTCCAGGGACCACCCCCAGGCCTGTGAATTGCACTTTGTTCACCTTTAGCTTTAGCCCGCTGGTGAAGAGATAAAGTACATCCTTTGGTATGTGTTTTTTAGAGTAGGTAAATAGTTGGGTTATCTGAAAACAGATCTTAGCAATACCTGCTGAGCTTCTGAGCAACAATATGTATGGACATCTAGATTAGCTGTCAAAATTGACTGATTACTACAAGTAATGCCACAAGATAAGGATCTGTAATCTCTCAAACACAAATCATTGATAGAGATCTTGGGTTGTGCGTTGTCATAACCTTATCCCCACTGCTGTGGTGCGATCCCAGCTCTAGCTGTGCTGCAGGGGTTCTTGAATGTGTGAGTGGAAACTATGGAGAAAAACAGAGCGGTACATTTATCACTCTCCAATAGTTTGCTGATTTGAAAGCAAGTTCAGTTTTGGCCAGTGCTGAAATAGTCCTTTCTGTTTTATTGTTTAGTGGGTTTAGTGGTGGACTTTTTAAGTCTGCAGGTTATCTCTTAAGCTTGCTGTATCAAAATGTTGATTGCCATAGGGAAGTGCAAAACCGGTCTCGGGAGGAAAGACTGAGTTTAGATGACTTTTGTGCTTCTCTGAGATCTGACCGTGTGCTGGGCTGCTTGTTTCTCTCCAATCTTCCTTATGATTTGAGAAGACGGAGGAGGTGTTTCACTGATCTAAGTACAGTCACTGCAGCAGCTTCACAAGGGTGATCCAGAGCTGTCCTGACCCTTTCTGTGATCGTCACTGGGGTTTGCTGAGCATGCAGTGACTTGGAGCAGAAAACTGCTGTGCCTGAAAACTAAGCCATGAGAAAAGTCTCTCTGCCATCCAGCCCTAATGCAGGGAATGTGTCGAAAACACAAAAAGGCAATGCCTCTATCTGCTCTAACTGCTGATGAAACAGCAGCCTGGCATCTTTTCTGTACACCGTGGGCCTAGTGCAGTTCTGCAAGGCTGTGCCTTGCTCCAGGAGCAACGTGTTCAGCACGTCCTCCGAGGTACCAGGCTCGTGCTGGCTTAGGGACTGCACTCACAGTATCATAAAATAATCCACGACCAGATTAATGGACGCTGAAATCCTAATACTTATCTTTCTGGTTCAAGGTACTCATAAAACTAGAGAAAAAATGGTAGAACATAAATCCTGTAGACGTTGTTTTGCTTACTGTGATTAAATTTATCAGACTCTGGTAACATATTTTGAACCTAAATGCTTAAAAAAAATGTAAGTGCTCATGCAGCCTCAGTAAGGTTTTCAACATTGAACTCCCTACTATTTAGTTGCTGTGACAACATCAGTATTCATGATGATACTTTTAAATTGCAGGTGCAAAGTGTTTTTCTTTTAATAGCTGCATTAAATGCAGGTAGTGGTATAAAAAAGATGCTAGTGGTATAGCATTTTAAAACTGTATTGATGTAATGTTTTTTGTCTTGGCACCACTTTTTTTTTCAGAAATAAATACCAGGAATGTTCATGAAAATAAATAAAATACAAATTGAGTACAGTTTAATTATTAAGACTAAAGGTACCATCAGAGCTTCATACATTTGGAGAAGTTAGTCTTACATGTGAATTTACAGTTCATATGAAATTTATACTGTCTAAAGAGCTGATGTGTTCCCCATTCAAGAAAACATTTTCCCAACCGTGTTACTGTCAGCTGTGGTTGGTGCTGGGGTCGAGTGGACTTAGTGAATCATAAATACCCTCAAAGACACTAAAAGCTTGGTATTCACTTAGGTCTCATGTCTTGATACTCTAATCATACTAGCCAAGTCCCTTATCATTGTGCCAAGCATCCTTTGTAAAGGCCCAATGAGAATGGAAATGAGTTCTTCACCCTTAACATGAACTCTTCTCTTGTCTGACACTCATACTTCTCATTTTCCTGACTCTTATCTAGCCTTTGGTTTTAAACTTGGAGGAAGGAATTGCATCACATATTGATATGGCAGTAGGTGCCAAGCTTTACTGAACTGGCAGTGATTTGCTATTTAGTGGGTATGTACAGAAGCACAAGAAATCTCCCAGTCAAACCAAGGAGTCAGTGGTGGGTTACTGGAAGTTAGGGCAGCTTTAAAGGAAGGGTGGAAGGTATTTCATTTCCTTATTTTTGTCATAGCACTTTCTGTTACTAGCTTTTCTTGTTACCTTCGAACTCTCATTTCCTCTATTAATAAATTCCCCATTTTGGCATTGTTCGTGTTTGTTTTGTCTGTGTACCGGCTACCATATCCCAGTGTGCAGCCATGCTGCTTCAGCACTTGACCGCCGTGAGCACTCCATGTATTTTTGACCATTTTTTCCCTCTCGATCCAAGAATAACTCTGCGTCCTTGCTTTCCTATCATTCTTGCTGGTGTGCTGAACCTGAGCATCTGGTGTCTTTAGACTTTAGAAAGGATTATTTTCACTGGAAGGAGGTATAAGGAGGGATCTGCATGGCATTGTGTATGGGTTTCATTCACAGCTTTCATAGTTTGGCTTGAGTTCCTGGTGAGAGAGTAAATTGCCATTTGTAGCACATTTTATTTACTGATGATCACTTTTATTACTTTAACGGAGGGGGCTTTCAAAAGCACAGCATGCCATCCAGAGTAAACTGCTTGTCAGGTAGAATAGTTACAAATACTTTTAAAAAGAATTTTAAGGCTAAGTAAGCATGACCGCTGGCTGCTTGGTGTCTGTGCAAGCACACCTCTGGGGATGTCAAGTGGTGTGGTTCTGAGATAGCTATGGAGTGCCTCACAGTCAGCAAAACTCCTTTTTAGATATTACCCTGGTTTAAATCAGGTAGGGATTTGCCAAGCAGAAGGTAAAGCAAAATATAAACACACAGCAAAAAATGTATTTGCTGGACTGAAATAAATCTTTGTTGTTATCTAAGATAGTGCTACCTATTAAAATATCTTTATTGAGTTTTTACTGGTTTGAATTGGAAAAATCTTTTTTATGCTAAGCGTCTGATCAGTTTTTTCATTTATTTGTACTGTAAAATATTTTCTTATCTTTGCATCCCTGGAGTGTATTTTTCTCGTTCTGCAAGTTAACATTTGAAGCTTTAACTCTAAACCATTTGAAATAAGCATTTGCTACAGAAACTTCATGCAACAGCTTAATTAGCTATGGATTCTTGACCTTTAAAATGGTGGATCTAGAAATGTTTAATAACCAGCCGTTGGATGTAAAGTAATATGCTTGTTGTTTTACTAGCTTGCATACATGGCAGTTTGAAGCAAAGTCCAAGGGTCACCAAAATCATGAACTAAACTGAAGTGCGTCAATCTGAACTATGTATTTTAAAGCATTGTATGAATGTGTCACACAGTTATGTATGTTTGAGTGAAGGCTACCAGATTACATACAAGATATTTTCAGGCAAGGTGCGGACTGCAATTTCTCTAAAAGTCCCTGTGACCTGGAGCCCACAAGGTGGGAGTTTAATTTGGTACAATTACTGTGCTACCTAGTCATAAACAAGCAAGCGTGTGTGTACACAGCTGAAGTATCAACCCACATGGACTTGTTGAGAGCAGCAAAACTCTGAGCAGAAGACTGCTATTTCGGCAGGTCCCTTCCATCAGTTTAAAGGAGGCCACTGATGTCCTTGACAGAAGGGAGGATCGCTGAAGCTGACCACCCGGCACCATCGTTGGCTGAGTGCGTACTAAGGGCTTTGAGAGGGTAATTGCATGCAGGAAGGACCAGGGATATGTATGGGTGGAGGCTGTGGACAGAGATTACTGGAGGAGGTACTGATAGGATTAAGACTGCAGAGAGGGAGTATGGTCACAGTCAATGGAAACAGTACCGAAACATCAGGTCAGTCCCTTTCTGCTAAACTAAGGAGGGTTGTGTGGGTATCTAACCCTACTTCAGACCAGTGGGTGATGCCGTACACGTGCACATAAACTCCTGGTCTGTTTGCCTCAGTGTTTGTGGGGCTGATGCATGCTGTGTCTGGGTTGCAGGTACCTTCTTGCAGGTGCCCAGGCAGGGCAGTGGCAGCAGTGCAGCCCATGGCCTGGGCTGGCTGCCCCAGCATTTCTCCCACCTTCTGGAGTCATCATAGCAATGAATGCCAGGATCTAACATGATCCCTAATCTGACATGATAGTTTTGCAAGGTTATTTAAGCCAGATCAGTTACGGGGGGCTTCAGGTTTTGCCAATAAGTTGCCATGCCTGGAGTTTCCAGTACTGCAGTAAGAGAGGCTTCAGAAAGGCAGATTATGATCTTCACCCCAGGTGTGCAAGACCTTCCTATGCAGGTATTCCCACCAATTTCAGTGAAGCTGTGTTGCAAGGGGCTGTCTGAGATGAGCAAGGGGATAGGAATCTGGCTCCCGGGATCTGTGCAGGGCATTTCTACACCCCTTTGGATGCTTCTGGTGGGTGGGATCACATGCTCTATTCACATGCCTGGGTGTACCCCTGGGACAGGTTTGTTGTTGGGGTTCTTGGGAGAAGCATGGAGAGCTTTTGCTCCTGAAAATGCAGGAGCTTCACCTGAGAGGACAAATACCAGTTGTTTGTCATCTTTGCTCACAAGCGTTGGCCCATAAATTCTATTTTCAGAGTGCAAACTAAACATAGCCAGGAGGGAGTGGGAAATCATGTAAACAGCCTTCCTGGGGGTACAGTACCATACTTGTGTTCTGTGGCAGGGAAGTGCCTGCACCGCCTTAACTCTTCCATTCCCTATGGTTTGCATGCATGTAAGCGCTGGGACAGCGCCTTCCTTTTCCTTCTCAAGCCTCCCAACCACCCTCAGCATAGCCAAATCCAGAGTGGAGTCCCCAGGCCCCTTCCTCAGCTCAGTCACTCTGTTTCTAGTGGAGGTTTGAGCATCTCCATTCCTTTCTTGTCATTTTATTGGGAAGGATCAGGCTGCAATTGCAATGTGAGGGTACATGTGTGGCAAAGTGGAGCCCTAGACTGCTGGATCCCGGGACTCCTGAGGGAAGGAGCGCTGGGGAGCTCCCAGGAGGTTTCCCCTGCAGAACCTCCAGGTACAGGTGGATTGATTTGTGGTGGCTTTCTCCTCTCTCTCCTCTCTGCATTTTTAAAAACCTGACGCAGGTTTGGGTGAGTGAGGTTTCTGCTTCTGCTCACGTCTCTTTCTCCAAGTAGGGCCGCACACATGCACTCTTTTTTTTGCCACGTAGTGGGTGGTTTATGTGCTGGGAGGGAGTGATTCATTAATTAGCTAGAGCCTGGGCCTATTCCCCTAATGATGTGTGAAGAGGATTCGGTGTCAGCCTTTCTTCCTGGCCTTCAAACCAGCAGGTGGTTGAGTGGTTACCTCTTCAGTCTCTAGCTGTAGGTAGTCCAGCATCACCAGGGTAAAATGTTAATCCCGGGCATAAAATGGGGGTAACTGCAGAGAGACCTCCTGGCCTGCTGCCTGCAAACTCAAAACCTTTTGGCAGAATTCTGTCACTCGACCGCAATTTTTTGGAGGCTTTTGCAACCAGGACGAGTAAGCACAGAATGATGGTCTGTGACATGGGTGTCCTTGGGAGGGACAGCAAACAAGCATAGATGGTCTGTCTGCAGGGCGCAAGCGGCGTGGGGGTGTTTTGGGCCTGGGTGTGCTTGTGCTGGGCTGGCTGCAATAACAGGGTGGCTCGAGGGTGTGCTGAGGGAGGGAAGATGGGGAGGAAAATTGAGGTGCAGGAAGCCACAGGGGGAAATGCTTAACAAGCCAATGGTTTGTTTATTTAAAATGATAATGAGTGAGCAAGAAAGTCTTTTGAAAGCAACCAGGCAGGCTGATTCCTACCCTTGTTTTCTGATGTGAGAAAGTGGTGTGTAATGAACAGCGATGTCTCTCTGCAGAGAAACCGAGCACAACAGTCAGAAGCAGTGTTGAGGGAAAGCATCTGCAACACAGGGGAAAAAAATTGTTTTCTGCTCATAGCATTAGTTATTAGAAACCTTGAGCAACCCATGGTTAATGAAACCAGCTTGTCTCATTAGCCATACTTCAAAATTATATTTACAGAGGTTAGCAAAACTAAATATTTTTCTTTGTGGCCGGAGTGGTGTCACGAGAGACCCTGTCTTATACAACCCGTTTTTACTGCATGAATTGCAACACAGCTTTGGCCCTGGTTCCCAAAGTTTTGTATTTAAACGAGAAGGGATTGGATCTTGTTTTGCCCAGGTTCATTCTAATGTAAAAATTGTGGGCTCTCGATTTGGAGCAGAGCTCAAACATTTATAGTTCAAGTTAAATTTTCTAAGCTACAATTGGAAATTCTCGCAAATATTGCCACATAGTTTTTGTTCTGTTTGGTTTTGGTTTGTTTCTATTCTTTTATTTTGTTGGTAGAATTAGAAACTGAGAAGATTTGTTCCCAGTGTGGCTTCTTTATAGGCACAGCATAGACACTTTTTTCATTAGAAAGCAAGACATACCTCTGAAAGAAGCATCAGCGTAAGCAGTTCACATGGCTTTCCCATTTTGAGCGCCTGCCCTGGGAGGAGATGGGGCATTTTCTGTTGTACCTTCTCAGACAGCTGTGTGAAGGGACTTTTTTTCATGTGGATCTATTATGACTCTTACTTGGCAAGGAGAAAAGTGAGGAGTTAGTGTCATCTTATAAATATCTTATGCTTTAGATTAAAACTTGGGTGGGCTTGTGTTTGTCCAGTGATGCCCCTGAAATCATGATCAAAGTTGGATGCTGCTATTATGTACGGAAATATGTGTAGTGCTCATCCCGTGCGTACCTCCTGTTACAGAAGCCATATTAGAAAACATGCACCTCAGGCAAAATAATTGTGAAAGAGGTTTGCCGCGGGCTGATCATGGATCTTGAGAAGATACCGTAAGCATTTATGAGTCCCCTTGCCCTGTTAGCATTCCCACTGGTGAGCAGCTATCTGATTCCTAAGCGTATGCCCAGCTTCACGTGTTTTGCAGCATGAGGCCTCTACTGATGTGTTGTGAGCACATTTCTGATTTGAATGATGATGTTGAATGCCCAGCCTTGCCTAGGCCCCAGCAGATGCTTTACTGTAACATTACTCTTAGCATTTAACACACACCCTGGCTATTTTTCCTTCTTTCTAATTTACAAAGCCACCTGCGGTTTTCACGCTAGAAGCTCTTGCAGGCAGTCTAGCTCTTCTAGAAATGGTTGTCGTCTATAGAATATACTACTATGTATTAATACTCTTTTTTCTGGTTTATGCATTTTTATGTGAAACCAGCCATGATTGAAACTGTTTCTAGGATTAAGTGATGCAATTAATATTTGTTTTCTTCATCATCTTCACACAAGAGAATGTATTTATTGAAATATCCTGT
Organism: Podargus strigoides; assembly: GCA_028020825.1. Classification (NCBI taxonomy): domain Eukaryota; kingdom Metazoa; phylum Chordata; class Aves; order Caprimulgiformes; family Podargidae; genus Podargus; species Podargus strigoides. The sequence goes on along the minus strand of CM051619.1, from coordinate 93,215,154 downwards.
TTTGATTGGTTTGTGGGTTTTTTGGTTGATCCATTTTTAGTTTATAGGCTCATCATTTTATACTGACATTGTAAAAAGGAAGATTATAAGATGCTTCATTTTTAAGTGGCCTTGCAAATGGAGAGCTGCCACTGGTGATTCTAGAAATGAATGTGCAGCCACAACAGCAAAACCGGTGGGGCTGATCTTCTCCACACCCTGTTCTGTGCTCATCCAAGCTGTGCCGTTTGTACTGGTATGGTATTACAGGAGTCTGCCTGAAAAGAAATACATTCTGTGTTGGCATGACTAAGGTGCAAAACCTCAAATTGTGCAAGTGAAGGAAACTTGTATCAGCAGAGCTGCATGGAACTGAAATAATTGATGGTTATGAATGTATTCAGGTTCTTCATGTTCTGAAATAAGAATTGTACTTTATAAAAGAACCTTAGAGTCAGTGAAATTCCCTCTTAAACTGTCCTATCTCAGATCCATTATAAATATAGCTCTTGTATTTTTTACATGTTAAATTTAGCTTTATGTCCCTCACTGCCTTAATTTTGCATATTTGCTTCATAAAATGTCTTCCCTGTTGTTATTTCCTGCTCTTCTGTTCTCTGCAGAGTTCGAGGAGGCTGGCTCTGTCAGTCATGTTATTTTACTCAAGAAAGAATCTGTTTTCATAGACAATGGAGAAGTGGTGATTTAATTAGAATAGCTTCTACAAAGTAGGGGTTTCTTGCATGCAACAGTATTTTCTTTCCCATTTTGTATCCTTCATGGTCAAGCAAAGGTAGCGTTCCAGAGTAGTGTCAGGTTAAGAGCTGAGACAGTTGTATATACAAAGACAGTTTGATACCCTATTATTACTTTTATTTTAATGTGGGGAACAACCATTGCAAGTCATTATATCTATGACACAACCACTGCACTGTAATTGTTCCAGCTTTAAAATGGATTGTCACCTCATGCCAGAGTATTTTGCAAGTAAATTAATGTATATTGAACAAATGAAATCTTTATTTTTAATGTTTCCTGGATTACAGGAATAATAGTTTGCTATTTCATTTTGAATCTCTCACCTAAGGCAGATCTTGATCCTGTTACACTCAATGGGGATTCAGGGGGTCCAAAGGCTGACTCATGTAGAATCGGAGCCCTAATTCCCTTTTTAAAAGGAGCAAATAGATAATAAATTCTGGTAATTTGATTTAAACCAGTTGACAGAATGGATTCATTGCTGAGAAGATTTACTCTTGTAAATGCCTCTCTCAAGTTGTGAATCGCATTTCAAGAAATATTTTTTCCTTTCTCTCCTTTACCTACCAGGAGCAGTTCAGAACGGAGGAAGGAGAAATCAAGAGATGCAGCAAGATGCAGGAGAAGCAAAGAAACCGAAGTTTTCTATGAACTGGCACATGAGCTGCCCCTACCCCACAACATCAGTTCCCACCTGGACAAGGCATCCATAATGCGCCTGGCAATCAGTTTCCTACGCACTCACAAGCTTCTGTCCTCAGGTAAGATCTGGCTAAAAGAAGTTGTCAGTGCTAGTTGATAGCAGCTTGGTAATATTGTGCATGTTCTTCTCTTAGTACTGGGTCCTAAAGTGAGAACAGGACACAACTGCTTGTGTTGTGAGAATACAACTAGATTTAAAGCTAGGTTAGTGGTGGGGAGGTTTTTTGTCAGAATTGTTTATATTTTAATTGGGATACAAAAATTTGCATATCTGAGCAATATTATCATTTAAGGTCGTCATTACCAAAATAATAACCGATGCAGTTTGGCCTCTCTAAAAAAACAGCTCTCAAAACTCTTGAATGTAGTTTATTAAGCTCAGTTACAAGATTTTAAACTTTTAAGAGTTTAATCAGAATGCAAACATACATGTTAAGTTCCCTGTTGAAACAAGTAAATTTTGATTTGATATGGCAAGCATGTTTGTGCCAGTGCATTCAAAAGGCAGCTGGGAAGTTCTGGAGGTCCAATACTTTGTTTGAAAAGACTAATTGTGCTATATGCTAACATACTACTAATGAGTAGTAGGTAGATTGTTTTTGACAAGGTAGACTAAGATAGCTAAAGCAAACAACTTCTAAATACTCAAGATGAATGGATTCTATGTAATCAGAATTCTGCTCATGTTGGACTAGTAGGAAATGTGAACCAGCATCCTTTTCACAGCCTGTGAAAAACCTGTAAAATTAACAAGGTTCTTATTTTGCACCTGTATTTGAATAATCACTTTGATGGAAATCTGTGCTTTGAGTAGCTTGTGAGAGCAATGAAAACAACTAACGTTTGTGGGAGAACTTTCACACAGTGACCTATAAGTGTCCAGAATATGTTAACGAAACAATGCCTGCATTGTTTGTGAAAGGTAAACCCAAAATTTCATCTTCATTAATGGCAAAACTCCCAATAAGGTCACAATTGCACTTCCTCTCTTTAGAAAAGTTGAGTCATGCCATAACAATTACTTTAATAAATGTTATTAGGAAGTAACTCATTTTGTGGAAGAGTATGCTGTTAAGTTTTTTGTTGGTTAGCCTGAAAAATATGACAAATTCATTTCTGTTCTGTGTGCTTCATAATTTTTGTAGGTTTTTTGGATTCTGCGAAGACTATTGTATAAAATGTGGGTATTTTCATCTTAGTTCATAGAATGTGGTTTTAACATTTACTTCCGTGAAAAGATTTGCTGCATGGTGTTTGCAAATCATCTCTGATTTCACCGTGTAATTAACGCTCCAAGAAGTTGCGTAAATAGGTAAACATTCTTAAACATGCTATACACCAAGCCAATTTGTTAGTAACTTTCTCATAAAAACACTGCTTCAGCTTTTCAAATATTTTATATAGCATGAGCTAGAGATTGGAACAGCATAGGAAAAGCAAACTTTTGAGAGGCTATAACAGATAATATAAATAATGTGTGTGTCTGTGAAACTTGACATGAAATAGTTTGATGCTGTCATCATCAGAAAAATACATTTGCATACATGAAACTGCTAAGTTTGAAGTGAAATTTTCAAATACATGTACATTTATTGGTGAGGAAAAAATCTACAGATAAAATGTTTATTTAGTGCTTCTGTAGTGTTAAGGCTTAAGGCTCATAATTTGATAGTGATGACAACTCAGTATATGTATATGATATTCATACATACACATACAAATATGATTTTTCTGTGACAGTGTTTGAAAAACAATGTGATTCATGTAGCTGATTTACATTTTGTTGAAGTACCACCAGGATCCAGCAGTTAGAAAGGAATCTGGAAATGAAATGTTACAGTAGTGACAGGCTGTGATTTAATGTTTCAGGCTTTCTTTATGTTAGTTATTTGCTTAGCCTTCCATCTGATGCACTTCCCCAGTCTAAATATTGACTTGGATTAAGTCCTCTCATTAAAATTTGTGTTGTTAGTCAAATGCAGATTTGTCCATCGCTGCATCTTTAGACACTGGAGATGTAGGTATTAAAATCTTCACTGCTTCTATTTTGAGGAATTGAACTTCAGGTATTTTCAAGGGACTGATTTTCTGGAAGAGCTGGGTATTATTTTCTGACAATGGGAATATACTGAAAAAAGTGGCATCAGAGGACTTTCATCATCATTATCAGAATAACGACTTAGGAGTATTATTTCTGCATGAGTTGCCCGACAGTTTAGGTTTGCTGGGACTCCTGAGAACCACAGGTGTAGAGAATGGCTCTGGCCAAAGCAATTTCTTATCAAGTTGAGAGTTTCTTGGTCTCAGGAGACAAGGCTGTAAAACTGAACATAGGCATTTCTGGCAGGGGAACTTAGTTGAAAAAATACTGCCTTTTAACACCATTGAAGTACAATAGCTGCTTAATAAAGCTAATATTTGACAAGTACTGTTTTTCTGATCTGTTCTTGTAAAAGCAGAATTTAAGTCTTTAATGGTGACCTTCTGAAAAATGTCAGTCTTTATAAGGGCACCAACTTTCACTAGAAGGCCGTCCGATTTAATTCAAAGAGACAGGTTTTCGATACAGCCTTTGCTGCTCATCACGTTTTGACGAGAGTCTGGAGCAAATGGACACTGGGCTTGTGTGCTGCCTGTCTGCACTCCATTCTTGCTTTTGCTCTAAACCCTTTCTGAGCCCCAACCAAAGCTGCTCTCGTTTCAAACACATTTTTAGCAAACTGGAATTTGACCACTAGTTCTGCATTGCATTTGAGGAGCCTGATTTGACTGATGGGGAGCACGGGGGTGACTGTGTCATCTCTGACAGGTGAACCGGGAAATGGGGAGGTGGAGGACCGCAGTGTGTGTGAGAAGCAAACGCCTGCCCCAGCCCGCAGACACACCTCCCACCCTTTGGTTTGTGTTGACTTCATGGAAATAGTTTTGATTATTTGGGCTAGACATTTAGTGTAAACTGGGGTTAAGTGGGAATGTTTGTTCTGTCATTAATTAGGACATTAAAATAACATTTACTGCATTTATATATATATATATACAATGTCACTAAAACAAGCTTGCAGTGCAGCTTGAAAAATGCTTCAAAAGGTAGTAAAGAAAAAAGTACTGCTTCATGAGCATTTTTGTTATTTATTATTTACTCTGTCAAAAACTGGTACACCAGGTTTTATTTTATATTACTGTTTGTGGGCATGATTCTCAAACGCCAACACATCATTTCATGGCAGTTTTGCTGGGAGTAGAGAGAGCAAGGCCCTTCCCAGGACTGCAACCTCAGCTTTCTGCAAGCTGATGCTCCAGATGGGATTTCAGAGATGGCTGTAGGCAACTTGCCAGCCTCAGTCCACTGGCATTGAGTGTCTCATGCCCCTTCCTATTATTCCCCGACTTGGAATAGGGCTTTTCACTTGTGTAACTCGGGCTGTTTTACTAGCTCTGTCTGCATAGTGATTATTTATCTGTCGGGAAGCCAAGACCTAGGGAAATCTATGCCCACATTCTTCCAGCAGGTGAATGGCAGAGGCCACGAATCTTAGTCCTCATTGAGAGCTCTCCTGCTACGTGCCTCCGAAAATCCCGGCTTCTGGGCTGCTGGGTGCACATCTCCTGCAGGCATTGCAGGGCCCAAGCTTGGCCCTTGTATCCTATCATAATAGGAAATAGCTGGTTGTATATCTCAAAGTTCAAAAGGGTAAAAAATACCAGGGTTTGCTTTACAAAAGTTGCTGCTTTACTTAGTAACACGTTTCCCTTTGATTTTCACAGTAGGCAATTCTGTGTGGGAATGTTGGAGAGGAAGCCTTTAACATTTAGAAATGCAGGCTGTTCGTCTGACGGCCTGATTGAGATTAGTATCACAGGAAGCAAACTGAAACAATAGCTTTATAATACTGTTTCCATGTTGTGCACAGAACAGTACACGGTATAATTGGAATGCTAAGTAGAAATATCATTTAATTATGATCATCTTGAATATTTTTCAAGATGTCTCCTAATTCTGTTGGCACAGTACATTTTTGCCATCATCGCATTCAAATGTTTCGGATAAATTTAGAACTGATCTTCGTTCATTTCCTGTAAAGGTTTTGATCACATGAAGTTGCTGCTGAAAATAGACAGTTTGATGCATAGTGGAGCTTTTGGATTTGGGATCTTACGACCTTTAGTATAGTCAGAAAAACTGATGGCAGTACTTGTCCCCTGTTATTCTCTAGTATAACTAGTAAATTAGCCTAATGCTTTTTTGGGGGGTTCGCAGACAGCAAAAGAGAAATAACTGTCTTTTGCTAAAGAATGGCTGCCTTGGTCAACAGCTAACATTGTGATAATTGCTCAGGCTGCCCAAGATAGTCTTGGTTTGTCTGAATATGAGGAAGAGAACCAACTTTAGGAAGCCTGTATAGATGTTAACATGCAGTGCCAATAACAGTGTTTCTTTGGACCACTCTGATGCTAAAGGCATTACAGGGACCAGACCTCTTTGGTACCAGTGAGTTTCTGTGTGCCAAGACTACAGACTTTTTAGTTGAGCTAATTAGGCAAACAAAATTTTATTAGCTTTCTTTAATCCTGTCCCAATTGTGTGGCCACTTGGGTGTCTTTTCTGTGCAGAAATCCAGCAAAGGAAACTGGATGGGAGTTGCTCCTGTGAAGGCAGACAGCAGCAGAAATGGGGAGGGAACAGGGAAGCAGACGGGAAGTTGTTTGGGAGAAGGGAGGCCACAAGGAAGCCAGTGTGAAGTTGTTTCAAGGGAGGGAGACAACAGAGCCGGAAAGCCAGCAGGGAGCAGAAGGGAAAAAACAGCTTTTCTCTGGGCTTTTAAGGGAGAGGACTAACTGTAGGGAGAAGTGAGGTGGGCATTGTTTTTGAATGTCTGGACAAGCTGTGTCTAATCTCAGACCATTGTGGCATAAAACAGTGCTTTAAAAATAGCATGTCTACTTGTTTGCTTTTATTAAATTGGAAAAATAGTTTTGTGCCAACCATGCTGTTAGGAATGACAGTGGAGCTGGGTGCTGAGTGCTTCAGCTGCACAAAGTGACGTCCCTCTTCTGAGAAGGTGTGCTAGAAGGTCCCATGGGGCTCAGAAAGCCTGGTCTGATGGGGTGCTACACTCATGGCTGCAGGACTTGAAGGAGCTTCCTGGGAGCAGCATCTGAATGATTTGGCTAGATACAAACTCTGCAATCAAAATAACACTAACATAAGTGTTTTCTTTATCAAAGTTGCTTGTGCGCTTGGAGATAAGAGCCCTTGAGGAAGCTTCAAGTTTAATAGTAGCTTTTTCTTGATGTATCTAAATTGAAAGCTTTTTCTGAACACATTGAAAAATATCCCCTTGAACAGGATGTAGCGTCCCGTCAAGACAGAAAAAAAAAAAAAAAAGAAAAAGGAACCAAAAAAAAAATCAGTTGCTTTCCTTTGATGCACAACAAGAAACCAGGAAGAGACAAGTCTGTCTCCAAGCTGCTCTCTCTGATGCAGGATGGAGCTGCTGTTAGATCTTCCCTAACTTCTGCCTGCTGGCATCAGGCAGTTTTTACAACCCTCCTCAGGAGTGGCAGCTATATCCTGGTGTCTGTTATGCACAATATCCAAGCAACTTTCTGGTACTTGTAGGATCCATGATTAGAGACGAAGCCATGAAAATTCTGTGGAGGTAATAATGTGACCTCCAGTAAAAACCCTCTTTATCACTCACTGAACTGACCAAAAAGGCCCCTTTGAATAAGATCAAAGGTGTTGAGAAGAGTATAGGCTGTTTGCTAGGAGGTTGTTTATACCTGAGCAGTTTTTCTTGTAAGTAGAGCCTGATTTTTGAGCTTTCAGACTCATTCCAAGAGGCTGGACTGAAGGAAATGAGCAAGCATCTACGGAAAATGTGTTCTTAAACTTGGGAACAGTGAACATCCTGACAGTGGGAATTAATCAAAGCTTGTTTACAAGAACTATTTTTAGCATAAAAGGTTATCATAAACACTGCAATAAGCATTTGTCATTACAGTTCAAAGTTCCTTGATGAATAAATTCTACTTCGGGGGCTTGAAAATTTTTCAAAATAGAGCTGATTAAAAATATTTCTCAAAATTTGGTGAATACTAAGACATGGACTGAAAAATTTGATGCAGACCAAGAAATACTGCCTTGGGACAATATGAACAGCAGATGACCCATCAAACTGGGACATGGGACACAGTTCCTCGTTCTGCTGTAGCTCTGACAGTCACCCCAGGGAGGCCACTGCACTTTTCTGTGGCTCTCTGACGTGTTTCAAGTTCTCTCGATCTCAGCTAGACAGGGATTCTCCCTCTTTTGTAGGCTTCCCAGTGCTACGTGAACACAATCTTGGCTGGGATCCATAAATGTAACTATAATATGAACAATAATATTACAGTACTTCATTCTGCTGAATGTGCTAATAATTTATAGTTAAACTGGCATATTTGCAGTCCAGTCTCCCTACTGTACTGTCATGGTGCCTGAACTGAGATACTCCCATTACTAGAGATGGAAAAATTTGCAGGAAAAAATAAGAAATGCATCCTTATTTCAAAATTTAGTTAGTGGCTGTTTTGAAAAGCAATGCTGATGACAAAACCTCTACCTAAAAATCAGGGTAAACTGAGTCCAAGGTTACCTTTCTTTAAGATCTGGAAAACTCTGGCAAGTCCACATGGGGTGCTGTTATCTGGATAAAGTGACCTAAGACCTGCTGGAAACCCAAGTTCTGCCCTCACCTCCTCATGCTAAGCTCCTGCTTTCATTTGGCCCCAGCTTTCTCAAATATGTTCCATCTGAAGCTGAAATTTCTTACTTTAAAGCAAAAGACAACAGGGACTTCTGGGAGCAGCTTGCTGTAGTGGTGGCTTTATTTGTTTTTCTTCTGGAACACAGGTTCTTTCTAAAGCAAACTGCATTTTTGCTAGTGGCAATAACTGAATTGTTTCTGATGTATCAATCTCCTAATGTACGTATGTCCTCGGTGCATTAGTAGCTAGTGATGTTCACAGGAGAAAGGGAACAAGCTAATGTAACTGCGTCCATATAAGGGTCTGTTATTTATTATTCATATTATTATAATTATACTAAGTTACCTGATACAGGGCATACTAGGGCCACCACAGTGATGGCCAGCATATTTCTTTGCTGCGGAATAAGGATCTTCAGTTAGTTAATACGCTTCAGGGGTTTAGCCCGGATGACACCTTCTGGGACTGTGTGTTTGCAGCAACCAAAAAGAATATGGATGTGCCAGAAGACGTGAACGCCTTTGCAGCCCTCAGTGCATGCTCTTCCCTAGGCAGGCTGCTGGGGATGCTTACAGGTGACAAGCAAGGAATGTATGGGCAGTAGCAGCACAGCAGACTGTGGAGGTACTTGTCACCTGGCTTTATGTGCCTGATAGTGCCTAGTTTCCTTGATACAGCTGCTCCGTCTTTGAAGTGTGAGCATGTCCTATTAAGTCTCACAAGAAGCCTGTGTATGCCAACTTCCCTTGCCTGCTGCAGCTGGTGCGGCTAAGGGGGAAGGAGGGGATGCAGTGGGGTTTATTGAGTTACCAGGGAAGCTGGAGAGTGCCTGCAAACCACCTTGGTTTGAGCTTTTGGGGATATAAGAGGGGGTGCATAGCAGCACAGATGCCCTTCCCTCCCTCCTCCCAGTCCACATCACAGGTGCCTCCAACTGGATGAAGGTAATTTTAATTTAAAAAGTTGAACTCGGATCCCACAAAACCCTGCAACTGCGTGCTTTAAAGCTGACTACATCTTTAAGTGCTGTGCTCAGCTGGGACATTAAGGGTTTGAACCTGCAGCCCTGATGTGGGTGATCCTGTGTCCCCTGCATGTGTTTGTGTAAGTAATATAATTTATATATGTGGAAAAGCAAACTTAATCATCTGATAATACAAGTAAAGTGTTTGTCTTTCACTGTTGGAGGCATTTTAGAATACAAATGCTTTGAATAGCCTTCCTGCCTTTGAATGGTCATGTTTTGTTAATGCAAACTTAATGAGCTGGGGAAAAAAAATGGAAAGGAGGGTCTGGAGTTAGAGCTGAAAAGTCATTTTTTTCTCTGAACCCACACTTGGCTGATTGTCTTGGGCTATAGCCATGATCCCTGCTGAATAAACCATTTGTTTGCTTCCGGAAAAGTAAAAAAAGACCCTTGACATTCTTTACACAGCAGAAACAAGCTTGAGAGCAGATGGTCACTTACCTTTTTTTTTTTTCCTTCCCTAAATGTCATTATGGTCAAAGTGCATACTATTCAAATATATTATTGTGTATTTTCTGTATTTTAAATGCTAGCCCTGATGTAATTTCCTGAAGTCAGTTGCTTTGTGCTGAGAAGGAGCTGGCCCCTGCTTGTGTAGTTGGAATTGCAGTGCAGAGACACAAAGTGATAAATCCCCAGCCTGTGCTGGCCATCCCCAGAGAGCGTCTTCTCTTCCCTGCTACAAAACAATCCATGTTGAGAAGCAAAGGGTGATAAAACAAGTGTTCCCAATGGTTCTGGGGCTGAGTCTGTTTTTTTTCTTGTTTGCATAATGGGTAATGGGCTGCTGCTAGGGAGGGATGTTGAAGAGCAGGAAGAGGATGCAGAAGCAGCAGCCAGCATCATTTTTTTCACTACTCATCTGTCCCAAACAACGGCTCGGTGGGCTCTGCATTGCAAATGCTGATCTCTCTGCAGTTGCTTGCTGGTCCATCCTTAGGAATTAGCAGGAGGTTGCAGGAGGTGTATAGATCAAACTCATCCTTTAATCATAACTTCGAAGTAAATACTGCATTCGTTTGGCTCAGCCTCTTCCCTATCCAAAAAAATACCAAACCCGAACCACTTCTAATAATATTTTGCAAAGCAATATCCCATTCCCACTTGTAGACTTCTTCCAAAATGACTATTTCAACATTAAGAAACATTAAGAGAAGTGATGAATGTGCTGTTTCAGGGAGTAAAAGAACAAAAATTAAATACTTTCCTCAAGTACTAATAGAACATGTACTAGAGAACAAAAACTGTACGCTGAGAAGTTGCAACATTAAACCAACAAAAAAGGGCAACTTCTCCAAGAAACTTGTCCCACTGTTCTTGCAAGTAAGGCTGATGCAATTATGACTGGAGCCTCTGGCCAGCAAACTCAGTGGTGGGCCCAGCCTGGAGCACTCTTGTGCCACCAGGGAGAGGCACAGAGAGCAGCATCTCGGCAGCTCCTCAGACTATGGAGCACCTTTGATCTAGATGGGATTTACCCATGGCCTTGTATCTTCAGCAGTGTATGGTTGGAGTTGATTATTCTTTATTTTGAGACAATAAGGGTTGGGGTTTTTTTTGTCTGTTTGCTTTTTCCCCCTGTAATTCGGAGCCTTACCACTACACATATTTGCAATGACTGATTGCAAATGTGCAGGCTAACTGGCAAAACTATAAAGATAAGCTTACCACAGCATGTCTGAGGTACACAGACCAGATGCAGTATCTGTAAATAGTTTTGTAAAAAAATAATCCCAGAAGTTTCACATAAAACATGTAAAGAAATTAATGGGCCAGCTCCTACACAGAAATTTTTCTATACTAGTCATTTACAAATCATCTTTTGCAGATTCCTTATTCATGGAGCTGAAACATGCTTAAAAGCATAGAAGGGAAGGCAATAGTTCTGAGTGGACACTTGGGTGACTGGCATTAGGACGAGCCGTGCCTCACTCTTCCTTCCTCCCTGCCTGGGGCTTTGCCTATTTACTGCTTCCCATCACAGAAGATGAGCAATGTGGAACACACACAACAAAGGCACCGTGGTGCCATCAATTGTCTCTGCAGCACAGCCAAAAAGCAACAGGAAAATGAGAAACCAAAAAAAAAAAAGCTTTGATAAATATTCTAGCATGGCTTTAGATTTCAGCACATCTTCTCCGAAAATGGGAAAGATTTGCTGGCTTCATGAATCTGCACAGGCAAACATAAAGGATGAAAGTGGGGTCTGAGGCTCTCCTCCTTAAGGGACAGGAGAAGCGTAAGTAACAAAGCTTGTGTCAGAGTTCGGAATGGCATGTAGCAAGTTCTGATGTCTGCAGATGAAAAAGCAGGTATCAGTGGGATGGATCTGTGTTTTTCCCAGCAATACTGAGGTTCATGGGGTGAAAGAGAGATTTCCCTGAAAGGGCTTTAAGGAAGTGTTTTTTCTACTTTTTCTGCTAAAGCTAGTGTTAACAGACCTCTCCATACCGAGTGGAGAGGTCTTTGGGCATGCTCCATAGGAAAAGTATTTGTACTTCTTAGAAAACCTGACCTGATGGCAGTGTCTTTTGTTTAACATGTGTTAGGAATGCACAAATTTACTTACCTTCTGTAAGATTTGCCCTATACTTTGTGCCTGTTAGAAGATACAAAGGTTGCATGTGGCCAAAAGCATGTGCACAAAGAAGATGTACTTTGGTGTCTGGGTATATAAGTGTCGTGTACTGAAAACACGGAGAAACACACTAAAACTGAATAAAGGGTCTGTTGCATTTGCCAAAAGGTTTAGAAAAATATCTTTCTAATGATAAGGACATCCCTTTCATACACTCTGCAGACAGCTTTCTTCTGAAGGAAGGCCCCACCAGACAGGGTTTGTGGAAAGGAAATTCTAACAGCAGGAAAATATTTTGTCGCCTTGTAACTGGAAATGCTTATGTTGAAAAAGGCTGGCTGGGGTGCTGAAGGCTTTAGATGCCTTTTTTCTTATTTTCCTCAGTATGTGCTGACAACGAGAATGAACTAGAAGCAGACCAGCAGATGGACAACTTGTACCTGAAGGCTTTGGAGGGATTTATTGCCGTGGTGACACAGGATGGAGACATGATCTTTTTGTCAGAGAATGTCAACAAATACATGGGTCTTACCCAGGTGACTTGTTCCCTAATACTTTCCTGTCTTTGTAATACAATTCCTAGAAATAAGTCCTATGCCTAAACACAGAAAAACAGCTGTGTGTCACTGCAAAAAAAAAAAAGACTGAAAATAAAATTTCTTATTTCTCAGGCAGGTACCCTGAACACCAGACAACAGTGTGGTGTTCTTTCCTCCTCCCTATCAAAGTTGTAGTGTCCTTGGTGACTGCAGACTTGCCTTCCTAGATATTACTGTGGAGAGGAGAATGGGCGTTTATTCAACTTGTGCCTTAGACTATGGGAAAGAGGAGAGAGCGAGCTGCTCTTTTGGGTCCTCTCTTTTCTGCTTTCTTGGTTGGGGTATTTTCTCCTTCTGTATTGCAAGTATTTGGTGGTGCTGACTGTAACCGCACTGTGTAAATCCAGAGATAGGGAATTGTTCTGGGGAGAAAATGAGAAATTATGCATAGGATAAACAAAGGAAGGGTCACAGGATTTGTGTCTGTGAGCATCGCTGGATGTCAGCAAACAGAGCAGATAGTTTAGGGATACTACAAAAAATGGGTGCAGCTTTTGTGGTGGGAAGGCTGTTCTCCTGATTCACAGTCTGTGTCCTCTCACAACTGGACTGGGATGTTGTTAAAGACAGCCAAAATCTTCAGAGGATTGTTATTGGGTGTATGTGCTCTTTAGGGCATGTATGTGCCCTTGTGAGTCACCACCTTGATGTGGTTGTGGAGTTAAGGTAAACAGGTTAAATACAGGACACGGCAGAAATTATTGATAAAGGAAATGGAGTTAAGCCTACTCTGACCCACTGCACATCACTAATTAGACTATGGTCAAATTTGGCATCTTTGATTCCTCTTAATTCCTCTCTGAAAAATCCTGGAAATGAGCCCAAAGCTGCTGTTGATGCACTTAGTTCTAGTGACCAGTTTCATCTGAATAGGTGGTATTTAAAAACAAATAAATACTATTAGTTGCTTTAATTTGACTAAATATATTTCTTACTTCTGCACAGGTGGAATTAACTGGACACAGCATTTTTGACTTCACTCATCCATGTGACCATGAAGAAATTCGAGAGAATCTGAGTCTGAAAAATGGTAATAATGACAATAGAAAAGCGTTACTGTTTGCTTTTTTAAATAACCAAATGAAGCAATTGGCTGGCAGTAGACATCTGAATTTTCATTCCTAGAGTAATCATTACCTGTTATTCAATACTTTGCAGATTTGTTTTGTTCTGCCAAATATTGTTTATATATGATAGCACTAAGAACTGTTTGTTTAGTGTTTTCCTTTCAACAAGTTAAGAGAAGCATAATGTTTTCACTCCTAACACTTTGCAAAGATTTATGGGCTGCAAGCTAAAACATAGGTTTAAATGCATAAAGTTCTATTTAAGCTCCACTTAAAGTTTTAGGTCTGAGCTCTACAAACTGCTCTTCAATGGTCTGTGCATCTTTGATGGTCTCTGCAGGTAAATTATCTGAGAATTAGTGTGTTATTTCTATCGAATCCTTCATGCTTATGAGTAGAAGAAATCCAGAAGCAAAACTGAAAAAAAGTCATTTGCCATTTTCCTTATGTAGGTCCAGGCTTTGGAAAAAAAAGCAAAGAGATGTCAACTGAGCGTGACTTCTTCATGAGGATGAAATGCACCGTTACCAACAGAGGCAGAACTGTTAACCTCAAGTCTGCCACATGGAAGGTACTATATTTGAGCCATAACTGGGTTTGATTTTAAAAAACGTTTTGGCATGTAGAAAAAGTACATTCAAAGTCTTTCTCATTCAAAAAAAATCATTATTTCAGGTTTTGCACTGCACTGGACAAGTTAAAGTGTATAACACTTGCCCTCCTCACTCTCTGTGTGGATATAAAGAGCCTCTTCTCACCTGCCTTATAATAATGTGTGAGCCTATTCAACATCCTTCAAACATCGATATCCCCCTGGACAGCAAGACCTTCTTGAGTCGCCATAGCATGGACATGAAATTTACCTACTGTGATGACAGGTAAATTCCACTGATTTTCCCTTTCCATGGGTGTTTCTATCTTCTTGAACAAAAGAAGCTGTCCTTCCAAATGTCTTCCTGTGTGGACTTGGTAAACAAGAACTAGAAAAAAGTACAGTCTGTTACCAAGACAGCTATTCAGTGGTTCACTTAACCCATTTCAAATCTCAGTTTAGGCAAAATGGTACTCCTGCTGCATTTCCTCCTCCTGCTGAGTGAGGAATTCAAGTTCACTGGCAGAAGATGAGGCAACTTAGATCCATAAGCATTAGTTTCTTGGGTTCTGACAAACTGAAGAGTACACACAATCTCTGTTCTCATTTTTTAGAGAACATCTCAAATGACGTGCCTTACGGACCTTCGTCAAGGACTGTCCTACGGTTGGTTTGGCCCAGAATGCTATTATCAGTTGGCTGGAAAGTACTTTATGCTCTAGATTAACTAAGAATTGCTTAAGGCATCCAGAGCATTGGCAGCTCTGAAATGGGGTTGCAGCGTCTTGCTCAGTGAAAGGCAAACAACCTTTACTGGCTATCTATCCGCTCCTTTTAGTGGCGAAATGAAGGGGAGGGGAAAATCTTGGGGCAAGCAAGGGGCTGTGTGCTCCACTCCCTACATTTCCCCCTTGAGTGGAAAAATGGACATCTTCCTCATCTCTGCCTGCCTTATTTCCCCTGGGATCTCTATGGCATTTCATACCATTTAGCTCTTCTCCCTGTCTACATATCGTAGTAACCATCTTCCCTGCATGTGAGTGAGCCAGAGATCCCTTCCTGTTTCCCGTTTCCCCAGAAAGTCCTGTCTGTACTGCTGTGGATTTGGGGTTTGGTTTGGGGTTTTTTTTGAGATCATCGCTGATTTTAATATGAAGTTTTATGTCTAACAAAACTGGTGTCCTGAAATTCAGGGATGCTAGTAACCACTGAGGTCTGTAGGGTTATCAGTGGGATTATACATATGCTCGCATTTTACACAAAAACTCAAAGGATTGAGATCTTGGTTATTTTTTTCATGCTTCAAAGGTTTTTAAAAACTTGTTCTAAGCAAGAGTATTATTTTAAACAACGTGATGAAGCAACCATATAAACTAGCAGTGTTAGTAGCTGTGGATGAAAGCAAGATTACAAGTGTGAAACTTGTGACTGACCTTCTTCTGACCTCTCTGAGAACTTAGCAGCAAGTGTGCTCTAACTAGAAACTTCATCTGATGTAACCACAATAAAACAGACTTTTTTTTCCCCCTCCTTGTTAATACTTTCATGATGAAAATATTGAGATACCAGTAGGATTTTGCTGCTGGTGAGGGGGGAAGCGACAATATGAGAGTCACTCGCTATTACAAGCAATGTATCTCTGAATTACTGGGGCTGTTCAGTGGAAGGCTAGAGGAGAATAACAGAGAATTTTGCTGTATTGCAGCATTCACATGTCTCTGCCAGGCTTGATGTATAAACAATTATAAACGAGAATTAGAGGGACTGATATTATCCCATTAAAGATACATGTGCTTATTTTAAAAAGAACGACGTATTATGCTATGTCTTAAATAGTGGGAGTTGATTTACAGGAAAAACTTTTCACATGGCAGTGAAATACAACAGCTTCCTCTGGAGGATTTAACTTGTAAGGAATTTCAGAGATTTCTCTTTAAAGCCAGGCAACAAAACAGCATGTATTTTACTAGATGGTTTTGGTTGGATGTTTCATTCATGTTTCACTGAGATTACGATAAAGCTGTAAAAAGCCAGCCAGGCCAGAGAAGGAAGAGAACTCATGCACCTTTCAGGTTCTTCCCAGCAGATCCTCCTGGCTCTTGCTTCCCTCCCAGAGGGATGTTGATTCCTCTCCAACAGGCGACACATCACTAGACACATAAAAATGCAAAACACTGAGCTGTTCTTATCAAATTTGGTGCTGTTACGCAAATTGTATTGAAGGAGCAGCTTATGCCAAGAATGTAAATCCAGGCTGAGGAGAGGGGGAGGAAAAGCAGCATGTGCCAGTCAGATGCCTAAACCTTTTTCAAGCTGCTTTGGCCTTTCTACAGTGAAGCAGCAGGGCTGACACAGCTCATTTCTCCATAAGAGATTGTGTCTTTCCAGTTCAGGGCTGATAGCCTTGAGGGCAGCGTGCCTCCTCTTAGCAGGCTTCTGCAGTGATCTGAATATCCCCTTTGCAGTTCATCCGGTGTGGACAGGTCTGCTTCCAGGGAGCATTTTTTGGTTTTGAAGCGTTCAGTTAGAGAAACTAGGATTTCTGAGGAAGTACCTTAATGAATGACAGCTGTAGTGGACCTTACTAATGGAAGCACTCACCTTCAGTGTGAAGCTCAAGTGGGTACAAAAGATAGCTGTCCTTGTACATGAAGGTGAAATTTATCCTTGCAAAAAATGACGATCACATCCGTGGTCTCCTTAGCAAAGCTCATAGCCTCTCTCTGTGACAAAGCAACACACAAAATATAGGCTGGCTACCTTTTGGTTCTTCGTGAAAAAAAACTAGTTGGCTGACATGAAGTGCCTTGATTCTTTTGGCTTTTAGAATCATAGAATAGAATCATAGAATAATTATGGTTGGAAGGGACCTCCAGGGTCATCAAGTCCAACCTTTATCCCATCATATTCCTAACCACTAGACCATGGCCTCAAGTGCCTCATCAACCTGTTTTTTTAACACCCCCAGGGACGGTGACTCCACCACCTCCCTCGGCAGCCTGTGCCAATGTCTAACCACCCTCTCAGTAAAGAACTTCTTCTTAACATCCAATCTAAATTTCTCCTGAAGCAACTTGAGGCCATTTCCTCTCATCCTATCATTAGTAATTTGGGAGAAGAGACCAACACCAGCCTCACTACAACCTCCTTTTAGGTAGCTGTAGAGGGCAATGAGGTCTCCTCTCAGTCTCCTCTTCTCCAGACTAAACAACCCCAGTTCCCTCAGCCAGTCTCCATAAGGCCTGTTTTCCAGACCTCTCACCAGCCTCGCTGCCCTTCTCTGGACTCGCTCCAGCACCTCAATGTCCTTCTTATCCTGTGGTGCCCAGAACTGGACACAGTACTCAAGGTGTGGTCTCACGAGTGCCGAGTACGGGGCACGATCACCTCCCTACTCCTGCTGGTCACACCGTTTCTGATACAAGCCAGGATGCCATTGGCCTTCTTGGCCACCTGGGCACACTGCTGGCTCATGTTCAGTCGGCTGTCAACCAACACCCCCAGGTCCTTTTCCACCAGGCAGCTTTCCAGCCACTCTTCCCCAAGCCTGTAGCGCTGCATGGGGTTGTTGTGGCTGAACTGCATGACTCAGCACTCACCCTTGTTAAACCTCATACAATTGGCCTCAGCCCATCACTCCAGCCTGTCCAAATCCTGCTGCAGAGCCTCCCTACCCTCAGGCAGATCGACACTCCCACTCAGTTTCGTGTCATCTGCAAATTTACTGAGGGTGCATTCGATCCCCTCAGCCAGGTCATTGATAAAGACATGAAACACGACTGGCCCCAAGACTGAGCCCTGAGGGACACCGCTTGTGACCGGTCTCCATCTGGATTTAACTCCATTCACCACAACTCTCTGGGCTCGGCCAGCCAGCCAGTTTTTAACCCAGCAAAGAGTCCACCTGTCTAGACCATGAGCCGCCAGCTTCTCCAGCAGAATGCTGTGGGACACAGTGTCAAATGCCTTACTGAAGTCCAGGTAGACAACATACACCGCTTTTCCCTCACCCACTAGGAGGGTCACCTGATCATAGAAGGAGATCAGGTTGGTTAAACAGGACTTGCCCTTCATGAACCCATGGTGGGTGGACCTGATCCCACTGTTGTCCTGCACTTGCCACGTGATCTCCCCCAACATGAACCATTCCATAATCTTCCCTGGCACCGAGGGCAGGCTGACAGGCCTGTAGTTCCCCGAATCCTCCTCCCTGCCCTTCTTGTAGATGGCCATCATGTTGGCAAGTTTCCAGTCATCCGGGACCTCACCCGATAACCAAGACTGCTGATTTCTTCAGGAGGGTACATGACAGATGTGATACGAAGCAGGCAAGACTTGCCTTTCCTCATTTAAAATATGTGAGACACTAGCCTGTATATTTTGCCTATCAAAAGCAATTTGTGAATGTGGGCTTGTGATTTGCCAGTGGTTAGGTGGGATATATTTGTATTATTAAAACAGCTTTTGCACGGTGATGAGCCTGTAAAGAAAGGTTTGTGAAATATAAATATTAAAAACGGCTTGTTCTGTTAAATGCCTACTCCAGCCATTCCTGCAGAGTGATTGTAAGATGTTCCCTGGCTCCACTTATCTTGGCTAAGTGGTTTAAAGGAAGGATTATTTTAGCTGTAATACAAAAATTCTGATCAGTGGTACAATTCAATAACCCAAGTGAGGATTTAGTTCAGCTGCATAATGCTTTTGTGTCAAGGAAGATGTCCAGTGAAGGTGTTCTAGTCAGAAAAAAAGGCCAGTCTTTGTATGAAGGCAATTTTGTTACCTTGGTGGCATAGTTGATTCTCATTATATCTTGCTGTGCAGGGCCACGGGGCCTATGGGTAGATAGAAATAGCAGCAGTTTCTATGGCAAAAAAATCCACAAAACAAAAGTGAAATCTGTCTCCAAAACTACTTCAGGTGCCCTGGCACATGCAGTCTCAGCTTTTTTGTTTTATGCATGACAGAAAAAAACATACACTGTGTTTTGGAGGGCACCAGGGTTTTGAAAGCAGGGAGGGTAGCATGGCGTTGTAGGTGGTGTTGGCTTTTCACCTTCATCCTTGCAACCTCTCTGGGGTGCTAGAGAGGGGAGGGGGACGTGCTCTTTGCCCATGATTGCTGTGGGTAGCATGCATGAGAAGAGAAAAGGCTAAGG
Source organism: Podargus strigoides (assembly GCA_028020825.1). Taxonomy (NCBI): domain Eukaryota; kingdom Metazoa; phylum Chordata; class Aves; order Caprimulgiformes; family Podargidae; genus Podargus; species Podargus strigoides. The sequence continues at coordinate 93,195,946 of CM051619.1, read as the reverse complement.
AAACAAATCTATTCTGCATGGGACAAGATGTGCAGGTGGCGACTCCAGAGGCTACATCACTAACCAGTTCCCTGATACCAGCACGTGGAAAAGCGTATGTTCTCCATTTCTTTGAAGGCATGGCTTGCTTTGGGGAACTGTGTATTCCTGGGTACAAGCAACCCAGGAACCTAGTTATCGTCTTTTTCCATTTTTTCTTGATTGAAACATTTTAATGGAAGAGTTAAAGGAGGAAAAGGAGTGATGGAGGATGTGTGGTGATTCAGAATAGGGTGGTGCAGGAAGATGCAATGCCAATAGTGTTGGTCTCAGTTAGGTTTCTCCTAATATGAGTGTACACATGGGATCCAGGCTATGCCTGACTGCAAGGAATCTGAATTGTATTGTGCTTCCAGTTACATTCCTGTAAAACAGAAATATGCAGGCACAGGACCCCATACGATGTTTTAAGTCAGTCTGCCATTTGACCTGTATTTGGGGAATATTTTTAAATTGGGTGAGAATGCAAATAAGCATTTGAAAGGACCTACTGTCCTTCCTTCCCTGCTCAGGGGCAAAATGCATTATGGTGACAACAGTGAAGCGATGACATCTGAAGCCAAAAATCTGCGTTTGGCAAAACTGGCTTTTGGTATATGCCATATTTAAAAAAAACTTGACCAACTACTTTTGTTAATAATGTAACTTTGATTTAGATAGACCAAATGAGTAGGACAGACAGAGTTCTGATGCAGTTACTAATGTACCCATCTAGTTATTTTGCCTAGCAGGACAGATACACCTGACCAGGCCAGCCATCCTTCTGAGGAATTGACAGGTATCCCAGGATTTTGCCGTTGTTTTTTTTTTTTCTTTGGTCTGGGTTAGAGTAGAAGAAGCTGTGAATATTTTCAAGAGAAAATGAGGGTACTTGGGAGGACCATCACACTGCCCTGCCATCCTGCTTTACCCCAGGTGTAGTGACTGTGTTGGGCTTTATTTTTTTCTTTTCTTTTCTTTTTTAACTCATGCTGCTGTAAGTATAACTTTGTTTGTTTGTTTGTTCCCATCAAGACCAATTTAACTTCAGTAACTTGGTAACAGTGTGAATACAGAAAGACTTTGTTAAGGGCTCCACGCCCTCACACACACTGTCCACACACAGCCTGACGAATATACACCCAGCTCTTTTTTTATGAGCAGTAAACATTACAGCAGTCTTTCACAAAGAGCCTGACTTCTTAGTCCTGACAGTTCTTCCCATACTATTTTAACTCAAGAAATGGTATACAATACAAAGCTTTGTGCTCCTACAAGGAGACAGAAAAGGATGATTTTAAGAAAAAACAAACCACTTTAAATAGCTCATCTCTTCAGAGATGTAGCCTTTGAAGCAGTGAGCTTTGTTTGCTTTGCCGTGTCTCAAAGAGATAAAGTAGGGCAAAGTTGTACAAATCTAGAAATAGGATTCAGATTGCTTGTTTCTTCATTGTGCACCTTAAGCACAAAACTTTGCCTTTACTCCACATCCCAAGAAATGAGTATGTTAAGAGAAACTGAAGTAGTGCTCAAAAAGCATTTAAGTAATAGTAGTTGGGTCAGATCCGCTATTGCAGAGGGCTGTTGCCCACCTCTTTAATGGGTTTTCTGAGATTTTGACCTCAGTTCATTATGGTGACAAGTTTAGCTCAGAATACTGAAGGGCCGACCTGGCAAAATTAAGATTTCCCCAAAGGTATTTGTGTTTCCAGAAATAAGTGGTTAACAGGAGAATAAACTCAAGTCTCTCAGCCCACCTGTCATCTCCAACAAAAAATATTATTATCCAATTAGTGCCAGTTTAGCTTTTACAAATGCAAAGGAAACACAAAGCCTACCATGGCAGGAATGCCATCCAAAACCACCATACAGTTTGCTTTCCAATTTTGTCATTCCACAGCTTGCACAAAGAGCAATTTTCTGTCTGGTGTCTAAGCAAAAGCAGAAGTCTGGTGTTCTGGACTTAGGTTTTGTAAATGACCCTTTGGTCCCACGGGGCATATATATTTCTGTGACTCTCTTAGTTGTGTACTACTCTTTCTTCTAGCTCCATAGGATGCTTTTTCCTTTCCACTTAGTCCTCTGTGTATTCAGCTGGCATTTCGTATGGCAAAGAAGCTCCTTTGGAAAGCATGTGGAGGGTGCACCTCACTGGCAAACCTCAAAGTGATGCTCAAGTGAGGTCAGTGCAGAGACCTTTGCTGAAGCACTCTCTGCCTCCTGGCCCAAGTGCTGTTCAGGCTGTCAGCTGCAGCCAGTCTTCGGCCATGAATGTCTTGGGAGAGTCACGAGATGGCTGTGATGGAGACGGGGATAGATGCCCGCCTTGGCCCTGGTGCATAATGCGGCATGGAATTGACTAATCTGATTTCCAGCCCTGCACTGCCTGTAGCCCGTCAGCTTTTTTTCAGCTTTTCAGAGTCAGCAGCACCAAAGGAGGAATAAAGGGGGGGGTGATTTGCTGATTCATGCACCCAAAACCAATACTGCTAACAATTCTTGGAGAAACAGTGTTTGTTATAAAATAGTGGTGTTTAAAAATGTATCTAGGAAACACTGTCAGTCAGTTTTAGAGGTTTTGGGGGGATTGGAGGAAGAAACATTCTATTATTTTTTTTTTAAATTGTTTCACTCTCAGGAGTGTTGAAATATAAATGTTATGAATCTGAATAGTGGTAACAGATTAACAGATCAGTTAACAAGGGCATAGGGGCTGTTTATCCATATTTTTTTTTTAGAAACAAAAGTAACTATTTTAAAACAATTACTCTTGATTAGCATTTCACTGTTACCCGGGTGTTGGTTTAGAATTTAGCCAGTGTTGTGGGGTTTGTGGGTAATTCCCTTGATAGCTTGCTTTTATCTTTCTCTATACTTTTTAGTTGGTGGTAGTAAAAAGATATCAACCCACCATTTGCTAATTTTCATCCAAGGTTACGTTAGATCTAATTAAATTTGACATCGTCACAGCAGGATCGCACTACAAGTTGTTCTGTGCTACAGAATGGCAAGAAGGGTAATTTTATAGTGAGAATGCTCACTATGAAAACTGATCAGTGAAAAGCAATTTGAGAGGGGAATTACAGGATTGGAATAGACAACTTGGCATAGAGATTGCATTCCTATATGAGAAGAATTAAGAGTCCCTCAGTCTACCATAATGCATTTTTTTTGTTTGCTATCTCTATTCCACTGTTGATACCCATGAAGGCTGTAATGTGGTTTTGGATTTGCACTGGTGCCGCTGGGTACACGATGCTTTGGTTTTTTTCCATTATCTTTATTTCATTTTCCTTCTCCCCACTTGACCCCCACTTGGCTCTCAGCTCCCGGTGACTGGATTAAGAGTAAATCCTCAGCCTCCTGAACTTTAAAAGCCTTGCCCTTGTGATGAGTTCCAAACTAACCACAATGATTTTATGATACTATGCCATTATATAACCAAGTTTCTGGTTTTAAAGACTGTATCTTACACTGGTTCTGGCAGAAGCCCCTGGTGACTTACACCAGTGTGTCCCAGCTAACTGTGTAAAGGCAAGCAGCAGCTGTATTTTGGGAGCCTTACTTCTATTAGGGCTCCTTCTGTATTTGGTGTTTTCTCCTGATGGTTCAGCTCTGAAGACCAACTCATTATGAGAACTTCTGCTCTTATTTTTTTTTAAAAAAAAAAAGCAATTGTGGTTTTAGAGAAAAGTTAGAATTGACTGGGGTGCAATTTAAAATCTCAGAAGTTTGTCAGTGAGGAGAGTCATAAAGGCAACTCTTTTTGAAACCTTATTCAAGAATTTCTCCTTTTTCAGTCTAACTGTAAGCATAAATAAAACTGTAAACATAGAAAGAAGAGTAAGTCTTCAGGGGAACCCAATAAAAGCAACTACAGTCTTTGCTCAACTAAACCAGTATAAACCCAGGTTTGTTCCATGGAAATCAAGACAAAGTAGTTTTCAGAGTGACAAAACCAAGGTGTCCTTGGGGGTATGAGCTATACATTTCTGCGAAGGCGAGGGAAAAGCTGACTCAATGCCTTGGCATTCAAACCATACACAAAATCGCTCCATCTTATGTGTCTTCCTTGCTGGAGGGGGATCCAGGAGATAAATGCCATGCTCTTGCTCTGTTTGTTTTACAGTATTTACATGTCTGTCTTGTAAAGACATGCTTGTGTCTGGAAGGCTGGGCCAAGGCTGTCCTTCCAGAGAGTACACAAACCTGAGAATCTGTTTCTTAAAAGTAGCAACGCCACTAATCAAATGTGGTGGTGGCAGATAAAGCCTTTCCAAGGGACTTAGTTACGAGGCATAGAACCGATGGCAGCGACGTGCTGTAAGATGTGACCATTCCTTTGCAAACCTCCCAGCTTTTCAAGGTTTATGACAGCTTAGCAGTTAGTTTGTAGTCAGTTTTGATACTGCTGTCTGCAACATTACAGGTTGTGATTGTGGTTTAAAAGCTAGGAGAAGGCATCTATGAGTGTTGTGGCTGACTCAGAAGTGTGTTTCCTTCTTTTCCTAGAAGATATGATATCTTTGATTTGTAGAGGAATTTTTTTGGTTTTTTTACTAACCACATTTCCTGTAAAGTTGTGTGTGATGGTATTTCAAATTGAAGGTAAGAGAAAAGAACCCTTTTCCTCCACCCCCTCATTAGAGAAAATCATCTGCACAGTTTGATGACCTATTTTCATTTATTCAGGAACTTGTGAGAAATCCTGCCTTGCCTGAGTACTCAGAAAGGCTCTGAAAAAAAGTCTGCTCTTTGAGATCATAGCTTTCTTTGTGTTAAATCCATCTTAGTTTGTGGATTAGTCACCCAAGTAACCTAATCCATATGCTGAAGTTCTCATATAATTGAGAAACACTAAGTAGAACAACTGATTTTTTTAACTGCCCTTAATTTCTCACCTTGTTTTTATTTCATTGAACACAACACCCAAAGTAGCGATTTAACCCTTTTATGTATGTTTTTTTTAAATGTACACATACTTTTAAACCTGATGGTGCCAACCACTACCCCCTTCACATGCATTTGATTTTGATTGATGGTAGTTAAGAGTTTCTGGAAAGCTGGAGAATGGTTTTCCAATTGAGACCTTCTGTAAGAGATACTGTGCAATAGGCGTGGGAAAATTAGCAACACATGTAATGACATCCCTAAGAATTTTTATTCCAGTAGTAGTAAAAGGCAGTTTATTCTGAACATGGAAATATTTCAGAACGTTATCAGTAGTCCTCTACAGCTCCTAATGTGTTCAGAAGTTCAGAATTTCTTATATTGTGGTTTTTAATTCTGTTAGTCTAAGGACTAGAGCTGATAGCTGCCTTGCACATGTAAGCATAAGGCTAAGGCAACTTGAATTTTAAATATTTGGGTTTTTTTCTTATCCAAGAATAACAGAGTTGATTGGATACCATCCAGAGGAGCTGCTGGGCCGTTCGGCGTATGAGTTCTACCATGCCTTGGACTCAGAGAGTATGACCAAGAGTCACCAGAACTGTAAGTCACATTCTTATTTTCCTTCATAGTTAGCACATAAAGCTTGCAGGTGCTTCAGTAAGTAGTTGAAAATAAAAATGCACCCTGTGCACAGATATTCTCTGAGAACAGTATTTACACTTTGAACAAAAGCTTACAGGTTACTGTGCTTGTCTAGGTGAAACCTGCTGATGATCTTTTCAGAAGGTCTGATTTTTGCCATATTTGAAACTGAACTTGGATGGTAGAGAGGAGAATTGCTGTCTCTCTAAGGGTTAATACAAAGATGAGCTGAGTTAAGAGTACTAGCCTGGTGAGAAGTGCATTTACCTGTGGTATTATCCTTCTGGTGTGCTGTTGGGCTCAGCAGGAAGAGCAGCTGTAAAGGGCAATAGGAAGAGCTTATTGCAGTGTATTTTTGAATGTCTTTCTCTTGCTATCAAATAACAATATCTTCCCCACCCAAAGCAGATGTACGAGGAGACTTTCTAAAAGGGATATTCATTATACAAACAATATATACTGCCAGGAACAGCTTCTTGTTATTCTCATGCCTATGTGAACTGCCAGTTTTACCTGGTTTAATGTAAAGTACCTGAATTATTCCGAGAGCAGAGATCAGATCCAAGATCTGTTCCCTCTTCAGCAGGCCACACAGTTACGCTTCCTGTCTCTCACATAAGGTCTCTTAAAATTATTGGATTTAAATCTTCAGTCTCTGTTCTTAGAGTTGGCGCTATGGCTGGAGAATGCATGGTGCACTAATGTACAAATGACATTTCCCACCCTTGGCTATTCCAGTCACTGAACTAGTGTATGGGAGAGTTCTCAGCAACACATCACTAAAATGTCAGCTGCTGCTCTTTTCATAAAAACAAAGCAAAGCTCGTAGACTGGAGTCCACAAGCTAAAAAAAAATCCCACCTTGTAGTTACTGTGATCAAGGTCTCTGTCCTCAGGAAAAAGCCCATGACTTAGGTCATGTCCATAGGGAACTGGCCACCAAAAAGACTTACAGAAAGTATTTCTGTACTTCCCAGAGAAAAGCAGCAGCAAAGAAGAACTGTCTGACCTTAAGGGGAAAAGGAGAGTTAGTTCTAATGGCAAAGATTCAGGAGAGTTTTGAGTTGAAATGTTATTTGAAAGAATGTTTGGCAGCGATTAAAGTTGTGTGTTGTAAAACAGTGTTGGTGTGAATCATCCTGTTTCCAGCGCTGCTTAAAAGAAAAAAATCAAACCATACTTACAGAGAGTTATCTGGGAATGTATTTGTTAAAATTGTTTCTTAGGTAATGTGTTTGTGTTTTTAACAGTGAAAAGAATTTAGTGATATTCATAGATAGGATGTCTGTATCCTGTGCTGGGCTGTTGAGAGCCATCCTGAGAAATCACGGGGTATGCTGTACTGTTGCTTTTGAATAGATGAGTTGCACTTCTAAGAATGTGACAACACCAGGGAGCAGATGAATCACAGAATAGTCAGGGTTGGAAGGGACCTCTGGAGATCGTCTAGTCCAACCCCCCTGCCAGAGCAGGTTCACCTAGAGTAGGTCACACAGGATTGCATCCAGGTGGGGTTTGAATGTCTCCAGAGATGGAGACTTCACCACCTCTCTGGGCAGCCTGTTCCAGTGCTCTGTCATTCTCAAAGGAAAGAAGTTTTTCCTCGTGTTCATATGGAACTTCCTGTGTTCCATTTTGTGCCCAGTGCCCCTTGTCCTGTCACTGGGCACCACTGAAAAGTGTCTTGCCCCATCCTCTTGACACCTGCCCTTTAGAGATTTTTAAGCATCAATAAGATCCCCTCTCGGTCTTCTCCAGGCTGAGCAGACCCAGATCTCAATCTTTCCTCATAAGAGAGAGTACTGAAATGAGAGCTGTCAATCTCTTTGGTAACAGGAGAGAGAGGCCTTGTTGGTTATCCCTATCTAGTTAATTGCATGGGACCGCTGAGTTGGGATTTGTCTACATAGTAAAGATACCTGGAGAATTTCTACTACCCATCTTGACCAGGTATTGATTGAGGTTGCTCCTCACTCTAGCAATTCAGTTCACCTCACGTAGTGCAGAGTGTATGTCTAGATGCCATCTGTGCCTGCTGAAAAGGGCCATGCCCTACAAACTTTTGCTGTTGGGCATGAGGACTGATCAAGGAGCAGAACAAAGGCAAGGGAAGGTCTAGAGGGCTGAGTTATACCAGCAAAAGTGCTCAAGGCACTGTGCACTGCACAGGTTACAAATATTTAGGGTCAAACTGTTCTATAGTGTTCATGATAGGACAGGATCAGCATGGATGATCTTTACTCTTGGAAGCACAGGACCGAAGTCTGTGCTATGATAAATTTTGTTGCCTACAACAGAACCATCAGTTTACATCGCCAGCAAATTTGACTCCTTTAGTTTTCCTGAGATAAATACTTCTTGTGTCTTCTGGGACAGTTAGGCTTCTTACCGACTCAGAGGACCACCACAAGGGCAAAGCGACAGCAAGCTGTGACTTGAGAAAACAGACATAAGCTCTCTGAATAGGAAATGTGTGCCACTGAGGTATTGTCTAATGCACAGGGTAACCAAGCAGGTATATAGCTTATACAGAACTTACTAGTTCTTCCTGGACTTCAGTAAGGCATTTGACACTGTTTCCCACAGCATTCTGCTGGAGAAGCTGGCGGCTCATGGTCTAGACAGGTGGACTCTTTGCTGGGTTAAAAACTGGCTGGCTGGCCGAGCCCAGAGAGTTGTGGTCAATGGAGTTAAATCCAGATGGAGACCGGTCACAAGCGGTGTCCCTCAGGGCTCGGTCTTGGGGCCAGTCGTGTTTCATGTCTTTATCAATGACCTGGCTGAGGGGATCGAATGCACCCTCAGTAAATTTGCAGATGACACAAAATTAAGTGGGAGTGTCGATCTGCCTGAGGGTAGGGAGGCTCTGCAGCGGGATTTGGACAGGCTGGAGCAATGGGCTGAGGCCAATTGTATGAGGTTTAACAAGGGCAAGTGCTGGGTCATGCACTTCAGTCACAACAACCCCACGCAATGCTATAGGCTTGGGGGAGAGTGGCTGGAAAGCTGCCTGGTGGAAAAGGACCTGGGGTTGTTGGTTGACAGCCGACTGAACATGAGCCAGCAGTGTGCCCAGGTGGCCAAGAAGGCCAATGGCATCCTGGCCTGTATCAGAAACGGTGTGACCAGCAGGAGTAGGGAGGTGATCGTGCCCCTGTACTCGGCACTCGTGAGACCACACCTTGAGTACTGTGTCCAGTTCTGGGCACCACCATATAGGAAGGACATTGAGGTGCTGGAGCGAGTCCAGAGAAGGGCAACGAGGCTGGTGAGAGGTCTGGAAAACAGGCCTTATGGAGACCTGCTGAGGGAACTGGGGTTTAGTCTGGAGAAGAGCAGACTGAGAGGAGACCTCATTGCCCTCTACAACTACCTAAAAGGAGGTTGTAGTGAGGCTGGTGTTGGTCTCTTCTCCCAAATTACTAATGATAGGATGAGAGGAAATGGCCTCAAGTTACATCAGGGGAAGTTTAGTTTGGATGTTAGGAAGAAGTTCTTTACTGAGAGGGTGATTAGACATTGGCACAGGCTGCCCAGGGAGGTGGTGGAGTCGCCGCCCCTGGAGGTGTTTAAAAAACAAGTACATGAAGCCCTTGAGGCCATGGTCTAGTGGTTAGGGAGATGCTGGGGTAAAGGTTGGACTTGATGATCCTAGAGGTCCTTTCCAACCATAGTGATTCTATGATTCTATGATTTATACATGGAAATACCCACCTCAAAATTCATTTTCAGCATACTTGTATTTATTAAAAAATAATTTTTCTTAGAAATATGCTATGTACAGAGTATATATTCATGCAATAATACAGTCATCAATTCTGACAGTGCCAACCATTTTGTTTTGTAAAGGTGCATAGGAAATAGAGGAAGGAGACTGAAGTTTGAAGAGAGGGAGAGGGGAAAACCTCAAATGAGTCTCTTGGATAGAAGCAGAAGTCCTTCCCTTTCCTTTCTTTTAATTTAGTGATAAATCATGCTTACTGCAGTTTTACTGTACTGCAGGGTTGTTTTGTTTGTTTGTTTGTTTTCTTGAGGTGAAATATCAACCTCGCATTCAAGCAAGCCACAATAGTGTTTGTGTTCTTGGCTGGAAGTATAGTTGCATATAGAGTATGGAAGTCTTAATTAGGCACTATCAAATGGCAGATTAGAGCATATTTGGCAGTATTTAGCATACCTGTTTTTTCATGTGTTATGCAAGCAAGATTAAAATCTCTGTCTTGTTACATAAATCTACACAAAAGATTGACTGCAGAGCTATATTTTCCGATTCAGCAATTAGTAATCTATAATCATTTTCACTTAGAGTCTGGTCTTGTTGCCAATGAAGCCAATGGGAATTTTGCTTTTCACTTTAGTGGGGAGCTGAATGTTGTCACCATGTGGGATCTGCCACTTGGTAGTATGTAGCAGAAGTTCAACAAGCCTTCCAAGTTAATCATATTTCTCAAGTGTCTCTCAGCAACTAAAACAAATTCTGTGTCCAATTAAATTCACCTCTGCCTGCCCCCTTTCTCCACCCAAAGATAAGCAATATAATTAGAGTCTATTTCCTTGAGATGTTACTAATTCTGTAAAGATACAGGTAATGTATACTTAAAAAAGAAAAGAAACAAGTGAGAAGTTCACTCTGAAAGCAGAAGTTTAAATGTAGTGTTGATAAAGTCAGCAGTTAAGAGTGTATTAGTAATTTATGAGATTAACCCATGGAGGGATTCTGCTGTACTTTATTATATCAGAACATGACATGCTTTGAATAATAATAATAAAAAAGATTAAAGCAGTAAAAAGCTTCTTTGTAATGTAACAGACGCCTACACTGTGACTCTTATTGATGAGCTGATGATTAGGAAGCAGTGTAATTATGTTTCACAAGCAGAGCAGAACAGTCCAGTCACTAAAACACTTTGAAATGAAAGCCTTTTGATTTTGTTCCACCAGAAGTATTTAATCAATAAAAGTAATGTTCTACTTTGTCTAAATAAATTAAATGAAGGATGATTAAATACTCCTAGGAAGAAAACAAACAAACTTCAGAGATAGAAGGATAGACACAGCAACGCTTATCTGCAAAACAGTTGTTGCACTTCATAGGCCTGGATTTGTACGTTTGTACGGTGGACGACATAGGAGAGACTGACAATAAATAGCTTCTATTAATGGCCATGTTCACAAGGGATTTTTCTGGACAAAGACTGTAGAATCAAGTTTCCAGCCTTACTGAGTCAAATTGCATTATTTTTAGGGCACTAGTTTGATGGTATACTGTCTTTAGGCATAAATACTGTTTAAAAGGAAAGATTGCCAATGTGCTCAAAGGTTTAGTTGAGCCAGTTCCCACTTTTGCTACTCTGTGCAACTACGTCTGCTTGCAAATACAGACTCTTATTAGTATGAGTACTGCTTGCATACTCCAGCCCTAACTTTATTGTTATTGATCAACAATATTTTTCCTCATCTGACAACTGTGAATTGTGTGACAATATTCATTGCTTTTAGGAAAGGATTTACAACACATAGGACATCATAAAACTTTACATTTCAGAAGTCCAAAGCTCTATATTGAAAACTCATTCTCTTCAAATATTACAAAATGGGGGGGAGGGGCAGGATTTCACCTTTCAAACATCTAAATTAAGCTTTAAACCTGAGTTGTACTATTGTCAGTTTATTGCTTAAGAAGTACAGGCCAGTTCAAAAAAAAACCCTAACATTTCCAGTTAGATAAACATTATTTGATTTGTCACATGGGTCTTGGTTCCCTCTTGGCTGCTAATTTCAAGCCATTGCAGAAGAACAACACAATTCAAGCAGACAGAGAAAAAGAGTAGTTCAGCTTTACTTTTTTCTTCTAGTCGAAACACATTTGCCATTCTTAATTTTGATACTGTTTTAAGAGAAATGCTGTGCCAGTGACACCTCCACTTTTTGTGGTGTTGATATGTCTAGCTCCTAACTCTAAGGTATAGAAAGAGGTAGGTATAGATTTGACCAACGTGATTTTTTTAAAAAAATTTTTGTGAGTATAGCTTTTAAATCATCTGACTCTTGGGCTTATCCATCACCTAAATAAGGAAACTATTAAATAGTTTCCTAAATAAATTCACTTTTCAACAGGTCAAGTTGGGAGCCCAAACTGAGGCACTTCTAGAACAGGGACTCTCAAGAAACATGCAGTCAGCTGGCATTATTTTGGGGACAGTTAGGATTTTATATTAAATTTTTAAAATCCCACACTCTGATCTGAATACCCAGACCATCTCAAGAGCTCAAACTTCCAGTCTTGAGTGGACACCTCAAATGAACAGCCTCTTTTATATTTAAAATGGCTGAATTTTCCCCAAGCATCCTTGCTAACAACTGTCTTAGTGCAGTTTTGCATAATGAAAACTCAGTAGTGTTGTTTATTTAAAACAAGTGTTACATATTGTGCGTTCCTGTCCTGCTGCATTATTTATGTATCTCTGCCCCCTTTACTCAGTGTGTACAAAAGGTCAAGTAGTGACGGGCCAGTACCGTATGCTTGCCAAGCATGGTGGATATGTATGGCTGGAGACTCAAGGAACAGTGATTTACAATACGCGCAACCTACAGCCTCAGTGTATTATCTGTGTCAACTATGTGCTGAGGTAAGTTGTACGGGGCAGAAAAAACACATAGGGATTCATGTACTGGAAGAAATGCAATAATCAGAGGAACTTTTGAAGGGTCTAGTTATTCAGTGTTGTTTTTCTGAAATCAGTTTAGTCGTGTTTGTTCAGTCTTGTTTACTGATGTTAGACAATGAAAAATGTGGCATGCCCATTCCCATACACGCTGTTGAAATACACCACAGCCTTTCTCTTCTGCAGCGTGGCTGCTCTGCTGATACAAGAGTATAAACCCTGCCCTGAAGATTTTATTGTGTAACACAACTGCTAATGCGTTTTGTTTTTCTAATGCTGTGACAGAGATAAACTTAAGTAGTAATTGTATCTTATGTTGCTAGGAGAAGCTGTTTTTCCCCTCAAAAATTGAGACCAATCAGGCACTTTGCCTCTGTTTGGCAAAACTCAAGTATTTTTGGTCCTAGATGGGGCCAAAATAGGAAATACTTATTATAGCCTTAACTACATCCCTTTAAAAAGCAGAGCAGCAAAGCCCTGAGTATTCCCACAGAAGTACTGGCCACCCTCTCTGCATTATCTGAGATGGTGGTGCTCAGCAACGCTGGAACCATGCCTTGCCTGTCGAGAGCCTGGCGTGCGACTGAGACAGGCCAAAACACTTGTACGGGCCCCAGTTTTAGAGAGCTTGGTACTGCCTACATTACCCCCATCTTTTTTTTTTTAGACTGCAAAATGCCTAAAACCTATTTTCTTGTTAGTGAAATTGAGAAGAATGATGTTGTGTTCTCCATGGACCAAACGGAATCACTCTTCAAGCCTCACCCGCTGACAATGAGCACTGCTTACGAGAGCGGCATCCCCGGGATGGAGAAGAGTGACTTCTTGTTTACTAAGTTAAAGGAGGAACCAGAGGAACTTGCTCAGCTGGCACCAACACCCGGCGATGCCATTATTTCCCTGGATTTTGGTTAGTATTTATATAAATAATTTTTGTGCAAAGACCCACGTGTGAGCCTACATTTAGAAACTTAATAGACAAGGTCTGTTTACTGTGTGTACAAACTGGGAGTAACGACTATAAGAGCCCATGTGCTCACACCAGTGGAAAATTTCTGTGAATGAGAGCAGAATCAGGCTTTCTTGCTGACTAAACAACATGCATTAAGTCTATGCCAACTTATTGTCATGGCAACTAGGAGCAGTGTTTACTTTCAGTGAATAGCTGCAATTATATCATAACACAGCACAACCTGAAAGCATCCATTAATATTGTTAAAACTCCGTGCAGGGACACAGAAGTTTGAGGAAGCCCCTGCCTTCAACAGTGCTGTTTTGACACCAAACAAAGCATGGCCAGTGGAAGTGAAAAGCCAGGCTGCTCAAGGTGAAACACTGACAATACCATCCTTTACAATGCCTCAGATTGCACCTGGCAGCAGTACTCCAAGTGCAAGCAGCAACAGTAGCTGTTCCACGGTAAGAGGAGCTTTAAAAAAAAAAAAAAAAGCATGTTATGTTTTTTTATGTAAGTCCCATCAATATGCAGATGACATTTTCATGTTAGCAGTCCTGTCTCATTGCTTATTAAAAAAGCCCAGTGTATTGGTATCCCTTCTGTACTGCAAGTATCTTAAGTATCAATAGCAAAAATGTCAAATGGGAACTATATCCTGCCTTTACATTGCAATCTTCATTTTCTCCCAGCTATCCCTCAGTAATTTTATAACCTATAAAACAACTAGTAGAATGTGATACCACTTTTCATGAAGTTTGGCTTCTTATTTAAGGCTATGTACCAATAGTGTGGTCACTAACAACATTGCCCCAGACCCATCCTCTTTCTGTTTGTTAACTGGAAGCTGCAGATAGATTTGGGTTCCAAAGACACTATATATACAGACTGGCCGCTTGCTTTTCATAGGAAATATCTATTACTGAGTAGTACAGTATAAACAGCATGATGCTAAGCCAATACTGTGGTTATCTTGCTGCTCATAGCAAATTCTTATTTCTGTGCAGCCAAGCAGCCCAGAAGATTATTACAGTTCTGTGCATGAAGATCTTAAGATTGAGGTGATTGAAAAACTTTTTGCCATGGACACAGAATCAAAAAGCCAGTGCACCTCCCAGGTAAGGAACTACTATCTCTTCCAAAAGCCATAAAAATCAGTCCCCTGCTAGTAGGTAAGACAAATACATGCTTATGTGCAGATATTGTGATACAACATGCAAACTGCATTTACACATAAACATCAAAGCTTTGATGCACAACACTAACAAAAACGTGCACTTTCAGAAGCTGGGGTCTAAATCTCTATCCCTAACTCTCTGAAGCAAGTGCTTAAGGTGTCACAGTGGTGGCACTGCTAAGAAGAAAGAAGCAACAGAGAGCTTTCAGAATTTGGAAACTTCTGTAGACTGGGTAAGGAACATAAGCAGCAACCATTCTTTTTAATTTGGCCTAGTGATTAGCGAGTAAACATCCTTTCTAGAACAAAATACAGATAAACTAATTTTTGCAAAACATCAAAACGAGAAAGGAATGCCCCTCATAGCACATATCTCCTTTAACTACAAAATGAAAACCATCATTTTGGATATATTCTTTTTATCTTACCTCTTGGAGGATTTCAGAGAGATGTGACAATACATAACGTCACACAGGGTCTCCATCTGCATTCTAATCAGGACATAAGTGTAGAAATTATCAATAACTCTTAATCCTCCACTATTATAACATTACATAAAGTGAGCTAGTGAATAAAATGTGTAAGCCTGATTCAGCCCACCTAACTTCAGATATGTAATTGACTTCCATTTTGTCACATTCGGCATCTGCTTGCTCAAGTGTGTCCCACCACATCAGCAGCTTTGATGGGAAAAATGCGTGTTAGAAAGGTGCCCCTGTCATGAGCTGACTGGTGGGCCAACATTAATTTCCCTCTCTGTTCAG
Organism: Podargus strigoides; assembly: GCA_028020825.1. Taxonomy (NCBI): domain Eukaryota; kingdom Metazoa; phylum Chordata; class Aves; order Caprimulgiformes; family Podargidae; genus Podargus; species Podargus strigoides. Next base: position 93,180,832 of record CM051619.1, on the reverse strand, counting down.
CTCTGGTCAGACACCAAGAGAAATTAATTTCAATATGACTAGTGCTCCAAGGAAAAGAAAATAATACAGGTTTAAGTGCAATAGTGTCCTTCCAACTACATTTTTAAAAACTTTTGCATTTTTAGATGCATTTTTTTCATGTAGCTGGATTATGAGAAAGCTGTATTTTCTGTTTTAGCATGAAAAAGCCTGAGATTGAACTACAGGCCACATGTTGTAGAGTCTTGGCAGATAAGTTGTTCAAAACATGATGAAACACAAGATCTACTTCAGATCACACTGATGTTGCAGGCTGCATGCAAGCTGCTTTAGCAACTACTGCTTATCTGAGTGGATTTTTTCTTCAGTTTGTTGTCTTACTTTGCTGCTGATGGTACGATGAACATGTACGCTAGTCATAGAAATAAGACATCTTTAAATAGGAGCTGGCTAGTTTTATGTAGGTAAATTTGGCATAAGGTTTTTTTTCAGCTTCACATCTACTAGTATTCTATATCAAACTAACTGCCATAACTAATATTAAGTTCTAGTTTCTTTAAGAACTTACTTTATTTTTGCACAGACTGACTTCAGTGAACTGGACCTTGAAACCTTGGCTCCTTACATTCCTATGGATGGAGAAGATTTCCAGCTCAGCCCAATCTGCCAAGAAGAACGTCCTCTCTCTGAAAGTGCACAAAATACCCAGCAGAGTCTAAGTAGCATGAGTACCATCTTCCAACCCCTTGCTTCTGCTTCACAGAATCAGTTCCTCCCAGAGAAATACTGCCCACAGCTATCAAATAAAAACATTAACCCTGGTCATGGGTCCCTGTCATCGGTGTACTTCAACAATGTGAGTAGGTCATCACTGCCACCGTACCATGACCAAGCCAGCACTCCCCTGTCTTCGATGGGAGGAAGACCAAACACCCAGTGGCCACCTGATCCTCCGTTAGAATATATTCCTACTAAATGGAGACTCATGGATAAATACTCAGGATCCCTATCAAGTTCCCCCTCAGGGCCACCAGTACATTCCCCGAATGTTCCTATATATAAAAAAAGGTAAGAGTTTTTGTGGTATAATGATGTATTTTACTTCAGGAAAATATTTGGGGGGATGAGGGGGGCAGGGGTCATAATTCTGAAAAATACTTTTTCTTAATTCAGCTGGAACAAGTTGTTTTGATAGGCATCAGACTGCACCTCTGGGGCAATTAGCGTGGTGCTCTCCCAGTGGCAGTCAGTCTGGTGGAAGCCGAAGTGCCCTAATTTTTCATTGCCTGTAAGGATATATGAATGGATTTCCTGCTGGTCAGGTAAAAATTACCCCAGTAATTTTGCAAAGCCTGCTTGACTTTGTGCAGTTTAAGAAAAGTACTGAAAAGGCTTACTGGTCCAGCAGTAAGCTGGGACCCATGTGTACTTCCTTACCTTGCATATATTTTTTTCACAACAGAAATTAGGGGAGATGGAGGGATGACAGTACATGTATTGTTGGCATATGTAAATACTACAACTAAGATTTAAAATTACAGGCTTTTTCCAACAAGCCTCCCTCACCTTGTTCACTTTCTCACACACGTGAACAGTATGCAATTAGATGTAGAGTCCTAGAAGTTTTCTATCATAGCTAGAAGTTTCTTTGCAGCTCTTGGGTCTTCAGTGCTGGTCCCACTAAAACATTCAGGAAGTACATAAAATAGCAATGGTCATTTTAAAACTTGAAGCTGTGCAGTTTGCTTTCTGGGATTTCTTGTTGGCAGAAATACCATTGTCTGAATATGCATCTGGAAAGAGAGGGTTTGTCCCCAAACAGCAACCTCTGTGTTCATATTTAGCATGCTAAGCAAAGGGACAGGCGTGGCCCTCAAAATCCTATCGTTAAAAATCGCATGATTTTCTTTTCCCCAGCATTTTTATGTCTGCCTGGAGATCCCTACAGGCTGTTTATGCTTAGACTTTCATTAGCCTTTGATCCCAAAAGTCAAAAGTTTCCAAAGCTTGTGGGGATGACTAACAAAAGGAAATAAAAACATTCGACGTTTGAGGTCTGTCCATTGTCATGTGTCAAAGACACCTTAAATGTCTTTAAATGAAAGAAGAATCTGTATAAATTAACAAAGTGGATTAGATTTGCCTCCCTGCTTACTCACCCAGAGATTTTTTCTCCACAGGCCGCTGGATGCTTTCGGGCAACGAGGCATAGATGTAAACCCAGCAAGAATTGCTCTGTCTAACAGTTTGAAACTGAAGCGACAACTGGATTATGAAGAACAAGTGATGCAACAGCTGAGTGGGGTAATCATAAGAAATACATCCCCTTCACAACTTTGCACTCACCGCAGTCATTGGTGTAATTATTTGTTTTGCTTTTCTTCACATTCTAGGGTGATCCATCTGTCATTAACCCATCTCACCTACTGTGGAAGAGAATGAAATTTCTCAAAGGGGAAAACTCTTCCTTGGTTACAGAAAAGAAGTCTCTCAGCACAAGTGTTCTTACTGGTAAGACGAAAGTGGTTTTGCAATGTAATGTATTGAAACGCAATTTTAATATAGGTTGAATAGAAACAAAAACTCTTTCAAAAGGAAATGTAAATAAGCTCTGTAAATATTACACTAAGCTAAAATTAAAGATCAGATTGTATCACTAAGAGCTGAACAATTTAAGGTACATTTGATAACTACCAGGTAGGTGGTTTCATGTGTGTTCACACCCTTGCTTTGGAGGTAATAGAGATCAGCTTAATGGAGATGGGTTTACCTCATGCTGATCCAAGGCATGGACAGAGCTAGAACTGATACTTTTTCTCTACAGCATTGTTTCCTTACACAAGCATATCTTGGGTGCAATACTACTTCTAGAGCTAGTGCTGTTTCTGGTCTTGCTTTGTGACAAGATGTAAGTATGCCTACACCATGTGACTGTCACACCAAGTATCACATCACTTTGAATTTGTATTTTCTACTATAATTACTACACTGGAGTAATTTAACTTTTTTTGTCCTACTACGTAAATCAGATGAATTTGTCTGTAACTCGAGAGGTCTGAGCCAACCAATGAATCAACTGCAGCAACAGCAGCAACAACCCACCTGTGGCAGTCCTGGTGAGAATCTGAAAGCAGGAGCATTTCCCCCTCCATTTTACAGTTCCCATTATCAGAACTATACTGTCCAGCCAGCTCATAAAGCATCAGGTAAGAGCAGTCAAGTACAGAACTCGGAAAGTGTCGGTATGTAGTTCCAGTATTGGATCCATGAAAGAAAACACTTAAAAAAAAATATGGAGGAGGATGATAAACCAAGAACCAAATATGTATGCTTCACAGGATGAAAAATTAGTTATGTTGTTTAGTGTGAAACTTTAATGTTTACATTTGTAATATATGAGGAAAAATTATTTTTGCCCTTCATTTCACTTAAATGTAATACACTTTAACCTTGGAGGTCCAGTCATCCTCCATCCATACTCTTTTCTTGTGATGGAATTGATTAAATTGTACTGAACAGCTTCACTGCAGCATTAATATGGGAGATTTGTAGGTTAGAGTCTTAACACATGCCTTCTAAAAGTTAAAATAAGGAATTAAATGGAACATACATATGTCCCTTTCAATATATAAGGGGACATCTATTTAGAAACTGTTGTTTACTACAGCTTTCCTCATCTGCACCACTGTCATTTTTCTCAGAACAATGTAAATTGGGGATGGAGGTGAAAAACTGCACCTGTGTGACACGCTTACAAGTTTAAGGCAGTGATGCATAGGTTTGCTCTGAAACCTGTAACTGCTGCTAGTTTGAGGCATATTGACAGAAATGCAAAATGAAATTCTGACTGGTATAAATGGAAGAGGGAGGCGGAAAGAAGTCCTCTCTCTGGTTTCAGCACCATGACTTACTTCACTAATTTCTTCCAGGTATGACCAGTCGTCTGCTGGGGCCCTTCTTTGAACCCTACTTGTTGCCTGAGTTGACAAGATATGACTGTGAGGTGAACGTCCCTGTTTTGGGCAGCTCTACACTTCTGCAGGGCAGTGAACTGCTCAGAGCGCTGGACCAGGCAACCTGAGCCATCCTGCAATATTCCAGGGCCTATACCATTCAAAACAGCTTCAGTTTTTAAATATATTTTTGCAAGTAGACAATTTCTAATACCAATACACTTTTACAGGATTTTACTTAGATATTGAACCTGTCCACATTACCAAATAGTGGCCTTTTGAAGTTACTCACTTTATTATTCATATTAAAGAAATACATCTACTGTATTTTCTCTATTGCAATTAAAGTGTTGTTTAGAGAGAGAGTTTGATTACCCTCCCCTTATCTCATTGCTTGTAATTTATACTCTGAAATTTCATGCTAATAAAAAGCTGTGGTCTAAATGCCTCGTCATGTGATACTTTGGCTGCAGTACTGCAAAGATTTACTTTTATTGCCAAAGATGAATGAAACAAATTTGATCTCCAACCACAGTTTTTTGTTGATCTGCCAAATTGAAATCCTTTGAGTCTTTCTGTTTTCCAGCATTTATTGTATTGTAACTTTCGTAACTGTTCAGAAAGCATACTAAGGAAAAATCCCAGCCTTCTGCCTCTCCCCCTTCCCTTCATTTTTTATACACTTTGTTGAAAGAAATGTGAATGGTGAACTGCTATGCTTGTGGATATCTGTGAAAGTTGCACATTGTAAGCTTTTTTCCCCTCAGAACCAAGCCACATTCTCAGCTGCCTTAACCTGCCTTAGCTCTACAGCCAAGGGAGTCCTACAGATTTACCCCAGTGGAGGATTTAGACCTGTGTTTTTGTTTGTGTTGGAGTTTGGTATGTTCTTTTTTCTTTTAATATGAAAAACTTTTTTTAAAAAAAAATTTTCTCTGTGTCTGTTTTGAATAATTTCTTGGTACTTTTGCTGTATCTAGGACACAACAAGCTTTGTGAGCTGAGCTGTTTCTACTAGAACTAGTAGTATTTGTTACGGTGTTGCTGATATTTCAGGAATCTGACCAGCGGCCAGCACTAACACCTCCGATTAATGTTAGCTTTTTTTCATTCTACGTGCTAGCTAGCAATATAATTGAGATGTTGAATTGCTAAATCTAAACGTTGAAGTAGTTTTTCCCAACGTATTAGGCTAACTCAGTTAAAAGTAGAAAAAAGGATTAAGCAGTGTAGTGAGATGAATAGCTGGCAGGCAGGCCTCTATCATTTTTACTTCCATTAATCAGTAACTGAAATGTCATTAAAAGGCAGCCCGACATTTTCAGAGCTCCTTTCCAACTGTCATTAGTTTTCATGCACATATTTTAAAAAATAAGGCTTTGAATGCTTTCAAAGGAATTTAAATATGTTGTAATTTAAACTTTCAAACAGCAAAAAAATATTAAAGTAATAAAAGACAGGTGAGCAGTTCTGACTTCAGAATACATACAGAGACCTAGATACATGCTGGGATATATCCTCCTGTTTCCTCCACTGGTATAAATCAATTGTAGCTTCATTGAAGAAAATGGAACAGTGGCAATGTACAAAAGGTAAGAATCTGGCTCAGAAACTTAGAACAAAGACACAGTCATTTGAGACTTCTGATTCTGCTGAAGCCTGGTTTGCAAAATTGCTTTATATCATGCACTGACACTTGCAGAGAGGGAGCCTTGGGTTCATTGAGCACTTCAGAGCTCGCTGTGTTAAGTGAGCCTTAACCACACATGCTTAGAAAAGCTGAAGATCTTTTGTTATTGGTACATAATGTAAAAAAAATTATAATAGTTCCTATTGTAGGTAATCTTTCAAGAGTTTATTACCAAAAATAATCTACTTCTAAAATGAAGTTATTACCAGAGAAAATACATTGTAAGCATCAAAATTGGATGAAAATTGGCAAACCAGATCTGACAAATTTGCCGTGGCAAGGACTTAAAGGCTTCAAAGATTAAAGACACTTGAATACTGCTCTTCTGTTTCTTTTTTGTGTAGTTTCAGCATTAAAAATGTTATACCCTAACAGTTTACTAAAACACTCTGAAAAAATATTCCATGTCTTAATATTAATCATACTTTTTATCATAATTATTTCATAATCTATATTGCTGAATTCTTATTGACAATATTATAACTGTATGAGAACTTTAACTTGATAAGGAAATGTATTTTGACACTGATACCTTATTAAAGTATACTGATCCTAAATTCTTTGTGACTCATTTACTATGAATTTGTTATTTGTTGTATTATTGTAAAACAAAAGTATTTATTAAATTATTTATAGAAAATAAAGGTTTGCATTGATCTTTGAAGAATGAAAGCAAAAGATACCCCTATTTGAGAGTTGGGAAGTAGCATACCACAGAGCTGGTCCTTACCACCCACCTTTTGGTAGAGTTTATCCAGCTTTCCTCATGCGGAGAGGAAACCCTGTGGACTGCCCTTCGGAAACATGCTGTATGGGTCGGAATGCTGCTTCAGTTTCAAAAGTGTATTTCTGAAAATTGACAAAATGACATTTTAGAGGCTGAATTGCCCCAGTTCCCCACCTTTTTTTTTTTTCAGCAATAACACAAGCCATCACACTCTGACAGGCCCATGAACAATGGGTTCTCCCCCATCCAAGCCCCAGTCCTTTATCCCAGTGCTGCTGTTGAACACACCAATCCTTTCCCATACAGAAGGTGCCCGTTTTGCCTGTGTGTGGACACTGATCATGCCCTAGGAAGGGAGACAGTGCAAGAAATTCCTTTCCAAGCATGCACGCACTTAGACTGGACTGTGTGGAAGCTGTTGGTGCTTGACCCTTCTGATCCCTGCCTTTGAAATATGCAGTGCCCATACAGACACCACTGAGCTGCTCAAACAACAGCAAATCTGCTGAATAATCTGCATAAGAGGGCTATCAACAGCCGCTTCTCAGCAGGCAGAGGAAGTGACTCCTTGCTTCTAAACCTGTTGTAATTAGCAGTAATCACACCAGGGAACGGCGGCATGTCTGTTACCCTCCCTTTTCAAGCACCCCATTGATCTTCGGGGCACTTGGACAAAGACTAACTCGGCACGTCAGATCTTTATCCTACCCAGGGTTAAAAAAAAAAAAAAAGCCACTCTCTTAAGCAGAGATTAACCTGTTCAGATCAGTTTCTGTCACGTAAGGCTGTAACCACTGACTGCTACTGTAAAATAGTGCTGCCAGGCTCTATTTTTTGGGGGGGGTATCTCATTCTCATGCTCAAAGAGCTTCAAGCATTCACCGATCCCATGTTCAAGTAGCTTAAGGAACATATTGGTAGTGCCTTCAGCTTCTCCCCACCCACCGCTCCCTCCCTCCCCCCCTCTTCTACTACAGCTAAACCCTTCTGATTTTAGTAAGTTCTAGTGGTTTTTTTTTTCCCTTATGGATATGAATGCCCTAGATAGCAAAGCTCTGACACTGCAATATATGCACCCAAAAGAACCAAATCCTGGCCGAAAACTTAATACCTAGATTGCACAATAGCTGAGCTTTGCTCTGCTGAACAGAGGTTTATCACAGCTTTTTTAAAAAAAAACATCATCATCATCCCCCCGCAACCCATAGGCTAGCACATGTGCTTAAAATCAAGCATACATCACCTTTCACTGCCTCAAAGCATCATTTCTGGGAATCAGATCTTTCACCTCCAACAGCATAGAGAGAACTGATCACAAAGAGGTTGTTCAACACTCACTACTACTACTACTGAAAATCAGGCAGTTTCACAAATGTACATAACTGCGGCTGGTCTGTCTTCAGCTGATTTTCAAGTCTATTATCTTTCTAAATTGATCAACATTTTTCCTAGACCATAAAATGCATGCAAGTAAGATTCACACTGTTTATCGAACAAATGGTTACAACAACATACTATAGGAACTTCTCAACATCCTGGTATATATTCTGACTACTAGGAGAACTGCAAAAAAGCCCAGATAGATAACTCAGAGCAAAGTCCAACTATCTGTCTTTTCAGTTGAGACACCAGCTCCTAAGCAGTACTGAGATCTGTGAACAGTTGGTGATTCATCACCTTTGCTTGCAACAGCAGGCAGAGCACAGGGAAACAGTCTAACACACAGCTGCTCTGGTTCTAGATGGTGAAGGTTTCATCTGTTACTTCTCCCTTTGGAGCTCTATAAAGCTATTCAAAGGCATGCCAGATTTTTAATTTTCCCCCACCCTGAAGAAAAGCCTTAAAAATATTCTCCTAGGACAACAAAATCCATCACACATCCCGATTCTGCTCCCTCTGCACAAGCCAACACACCACACAACAGCCACCTTTCAGTCATCTGGGGCTGCGTGTGAGCTCACGCTTGCCCACATAGAATGCAGGCATGGATTCCCACTCCCCCAGGCTCCGTTCATTGCTGTTGCTTTTCTTAGTCAACCAAAGATACAAAACCACCATAGGAAGGCTCTAGCAATTCATATGTAGCCCATTTTTGGGTGTTCACATTAAAACCAGCTTCAAATAAAAAAGTGAGACAAACCTTGGTTACTGAGTTTAGGAACACCACTGACATTTCTCTTGTCTGAAAGTCAGCCTGCAGTTTTGGCAGCTTCTGATGTGCCACAGGTCTCACATGGAACATTTTCCTTGAAGAAGTCCTAAATTCCTGTAATCAAGGAGTTACTTAATTCTCCTCAGTCATGCCTCTCAGTTAGCAATGTGGTTAAGATGGTTCCTTAGGGAACAGAAGCACATGCATGAACCTGGCTTGCAAAGACTACCTGCAGGCTAGTGATGCCAGCTGCTACTGCCTTTGCCACCCAACAGTAATAGGCAGCTGGAGGCAACAGCAGCTGCATCACCCCCTCGCGTGCTACCTGCTATGGAAACTTCTGCATCTCAACTGCAGCAGCTGGAAGGACTGCTTAGGTTTGGGTCGCATCTCGAAATACCCAGCTCTCCTTAGCTTCATTAAAAAAAAAAAAAGAAACATGAGCAACCCCTCCCAAACTCCCCACTTGAAAAGTGTGGTTAGATCTTGGAATTACAGACAAAGCTGGCAAGCTAGGTCCTCAAAGGCACCAGCACCAGAGAACAAGAGTGAACCTCCCACCAGGTACAGTTTTTGAAATTGTATGATTTTTAAGCTAATGATTTGCGGTCTTTGAAGGACTGTCACTGGCTGGGTTTTGCAAGTAAAAGCAGTACATTATACCAACACATCTAGCAACCGAAGCTCTGTCTCCCCACAGCGCTGTCAAAGGCACACCAACAGCAAAGTCTCTCATGGCAGAAGAAACCAACCTCAAGTTTTGCTTCCTCCAGGCATATTGGTGTCACCCTCCAGCATGTAGTTCCAGAAGGACCAAAGGTCCTAGATAAATCAGGACACCAGCTCACCTTCTACTTCTGACAAGCCTGCTCCAACCTGGCCCATCTGTACATGCTCCTCATTGCAGGCAGCAGTTTTTAGCACAGATTTGAGGATTTCCTGCATAGGTTCTCTCTGGTCATGTCCTTGCCTTGGCTGTGTGTTTGATACAACTATCAGCCAGATGCCCAGCCCTTTTTGCCCAAATCCTCAGCTTCTGTGGTTCTCAACCTGAGATCATGTTGAAAATGTCCAAACCCCATTCCTGCTCTCGCTGCTGGGCATGACAGACCACACAATCCTTGCCCTGACATGAAAGCAGATTCCAAGTCGCAGGAAGCTAATGCATCCCCCACCCCTCCCGAAAGCTGCAGCTCCACTACCAACTCATTTATTTCAGACATTTTCCTCAGCTATGAGATGGCTGTTAACATTTGCTACTCAAGCAAGCAATGGTGGGGTATGGATGAAAAAGGTTCTGCTGGCTCACAGACAGTATCTCTTTCACCATCCTCTTGACAGAGCGTTTCAAGCAAAACTCTAACAAATTTCAGACATACTTATAGTTTCTCCTGCAGTTCTGGAGACAAGAGTAGAATTGAGCACTTTCTCCAGATGGCTGAACTCTGTAAAGCCAGAACAATTTCCCAGCCATAACAGGAGCAGGACTAAAAGAGTGAACCCATATTATCAGCACCACAGAACTAATGCTAGTGGGAAGAGAATCCGTATTTGTGCTTCCCCAAATCTTCTCCCCACACATAATTGTGTGTTCAAGAAAAAAATTAAGCCTGAGATAGAGAGAGGTGCATACATTTGTTACAGCGCTTCCAGGTGCTGCTATGTGCTTCACAGACACCAAGTTCACTTAGGGCACAATTTCCAAGTCCAGCTTATCACTCAGTATTTTCAGTCCTACGCAATCCTCACGCACTCACTCCAGAGTCTGGCTGCTCAGAACTTGGAGAACCCCGGGATGCCTCAGAGGAGAGTGACTCACAGGCATCTCTCTGTCCAGTTATAACCCCTAAGCCAGAAAAATCAAAGGTTAACACTTCCACAAGCAAACTACAACCCACTCGTGTGTCTGCTGGAGAGCGTGACAGTAAAGTGATCACAACGTCACTTCAGCAGAGTTTTTCAGAATAAAGGTCTTTCTAAAGACATCAATGGGGATCCATTTTCCCAGTTACAACTGTTTGTGCAACTAAATTTTATTTTAGATTCTCTAGTGGGGGAAAAAAAACCCAACCCAAAAAACCCAAACCATCAGCTTGAAAGTCTTGCTCTCCTTTTCTCAAGATGTTGGTAAATGCCACATTTGGACACAAGGGGAAAGCACAAATCAAAAAAAATCACAACTACCAAAAATCCAGACCGAAGCCCATAGATCCCTGGTATTATTTTGTAGCCAAAGTTATATGAACTTCTAAGTAGTAGACAATGAAAGTTGCCTCATATGATGAGCCTTACGATCAATACAAATATATACATTTCAGCCCCTCCTCCACACAGCAGCACCCCAACAGTATTACACTGGGTCAAACGAAGCATAAATTGGATGCCGTCACTGTCCCTTTTTAGATATGTCACGTGACATCTATTGGCTTTTCTCCTGGAAAAGCAGGCAATACTAATTGTGTCTATCACCTTACTGCTAACACAGATAGTGCTGTCCTCTACCACAGCCCCACAGACACACTGGAGAACACAGAAAGCAAACCAATGGAAGTCTACTGGGAAAACAGGTTGCTCTCCATTATTTTAACTTCAGCTGCAAACATCAAGATAAGCTTTCCTGTGCCTTGCTCAACTATAAAGATGCTCATATGTTTTGGCATATTTACATCTTTTAACACAGGTTTGTTCACAACTTCAATTTGTTTAATCTTTAGTCATTTTTTGGAGTATCATCCACAGTATCATCTCTCTTAGGGCCAGTCTGATCACCACAGAAATCTCAAAGATAAAGAAAACACCAACATGGAATACCTCAATTTTTGGCCAACCTCCCTCTCCCCTCTCAAAACCTATCTATCTTCTGCAGAAGAGGTCCTATTTAATGATAGGCAACACCTTGAACAACCATGTACTGGTTTTGCTCATATTTAGCACCCCTTTCTGCCTTCCCTGGATCCACGGCAAGCACAGTCTGTGCAAAGCCATCCAAACACTCTGAAAAGTGGACAAAAATCTGGCTTTTGTAACCATCAATTATATCTTAATATACTAAATAAACACTTTAACTTGTGCTTTCATTTTTAGAGTGACTTCTCCAACCTCTGCCCTTACACATTCTCCCTCCTCCCATGCAAAACCAAGAAGAAAGTGCCTTTAGGAAAAAATGAAGTCACTAAAATACTTGTCTGGGTAACCAGGAGAGGAACCAGGAACCAATGAAATATCTGGAACTCGTTTAAATTCATTGGAAAGACAGGAACGTTCAAGTCAACAGTGCTCTACTACTTTTTTCTGCAACACAGTCCCTGCTGGGCAGGGTTTGTTTGCACTGAGGTTTTGTATTAGAAACACACACACTTAGCTAAATATGGAACTTCTTCTGTCCCGTTCAGTGCATAATTTCCACAAATCTGTGCTGCAAACAATGAACAGGGTGAAAAGTGCCTGTGCTCAGCACCCAAGAATCACAACAGGTGTCTCTGAATGGCAAACTGTCATGCTGGGCATACTCAAAAGACTTGTCCTGAAACCTGCTCAAAGCAGGTCCTCTTCAAAACCTGCTAGGAACATGCTTTCCCTCGTGGGTACGTTGAGATTGGATCCCAGATAAGCCACCTCGAGGAGCAGGAAATGCTTCCACCGTCTCCTGCTGAGCCATTCTCCAAGACGTTTCCAAGAAAATAGAAGCGATCCTTCTTCCTCCCCTTCCCTTTTCCCCACATCGCACGTCCTTTCCATGGAAATCTCTCAAGGAGTATTTTGATTCTTACAGGCAATATCATGTCCTGACTCAGGCTAAGGAAATAAATCCCACGTGTCTACAAAGCCTATGCTACAAAACAGTTGCTAGGGGGTGACCATTCCCAAGCCCCTGAAAAATGGGTCTTCTGCAGCCCAGGGCAGGAACTCACGTTCTCCATAGGGCACTCCTGCCCCTGACATTGGAGTGACCAGAATGCTGCAGGAAATTGCCCCGGGAAACATTCCGAAACCCACCCTTTTCACTTTCGCACTAGACCCCCAAGCTTCATTGCTTGAAGGGCAGCAGCATAGCACATTGACTCTGCTAGTGGCCTACCCTGCTCCTCCCAGTGAGCCAAACCATAATGGCAGCAGCTTGCTAGGACCAAAAGCAGCATTGCTGGGTCCCCCAAGCACACCTGGGCTCAGCAGCCCTCACTCACAACAGCTAATGTCACAGCAATCAGATACTTCCCCAATTTGCTGCACCCCTCAGCCATACTCTCCTTACTACCAAGATGCTGAATTCTTCTTCTGAGTGAACACCTCCAGATCACTTTTCCACGTCCAAAAGCATTTAGAAATCCTTTTCCAAACACTCTTATTGGAAATGTAGACCACACAATTACAAAAGGAGTTCTTGGGTCTTTGTATCACCTTTGAAAGCAGTATTGCAGCAGCACCAAAACATACATTCAAATTATTTTTTTTTTTTTTTTTTTTTTTTTTTTATGTAAAAGTGAGCCATGGAAAAAAAGGACGTAGACAGTTGCACAGTCACATGCGACACACCCTGCAGTTGGACAGGCCTGGTTTTGGCAGTATAAGATGTATGTAGAACTAAATCAGTCCATACCCAAAGAGCTACAGGCTTGAGGGACTAAGCTCTATTAAGAAAACTAGACATTCAAAACCAAATTTTAAGGATAATATGTTGTAACTGTACATGTAATGCTAGGTCTAGGAGACAGTGTTGCACTTGCAACTAATGCTGAAAGAGTAAACTTGCTCTCCTTCGGGATTTCCAGTCACGATCCTACCAAACAGGTATTTTTGCCATAGCCAAGGGAATGGGACTGAGTGCATTTGAAAGCAGAAGTCAGCAGGATACAAAAAAACCCTTTTTGAAAATAAGACCGACTATTCTCTCCATTTTTAAAATGGAAACAAGTAGGCTGTCATCCATTTCTACTCAACCATAATGTGTTCCTGCCCAACTGGTATTTTGTTACATCTTCAGATTTTTCTGCTCTATTTAAAAAAAAGTCCCCTGACTCATTTGGATTTTTTAGCTTCTTAGCATCTCTCTTTAGCATGTACAAAAATGTAATTTACAGGCTCTTAAAAAATGAAGCTCTCAAAGCTACTTTGAAAACCTAACTATTTAAACAGCTCAGAGAAGATGGCTGTCATCCTTACATTTTCAAGCAGCAGTGTGTAGATTTCAGTACAATCAATTCATGTCTATGTCATGTTTCATTTTCATGCTTCATTTTACAAGACCACTAATCAGACTAATGAGGTTGAATGTGAAGAAATCCCTTTGTTTCAAGCTGAACAGCTTCTGAAACCACACTTATAATAGTCTTTCTTTGCTTATTCAATTCCTGTTTGTAAGTAACATGGGGGAAAAAAAAAAAAAGAAGTGGCATTACAGAATTTTTCTGCTAAACCTTAGAGGCAGAAAGCCATCTTGTTACAACATCCCCTGTAATTTATAGGAGCTGGAGCTGTATATTGATGTAAGGGAGTCACAGTGCCTTCCACTTTGTGAACATCCTTAAATGACAATAAAATCTTATTAACTGCTTTGGTATGGTCACAAGTAAGTTCTGTATGTTCCAAAACGGTGGCTTAAGACAGTCCAGTGAGCAAATGTCTGCCTGCAGGCAGCGGGGAGTTTGTGTGGTACCGACCACGCTCACGCATGGAGTAGTCGATACCCCCCATGCCCGTGTACGACGTGTCTAAGACCTGGGTAGGGACTGGGACTTTCCTGGTTTGTTAGCCCATCTAAACCGTGAGTATACAGAAAATCCACAGCAGGAGAGAGAAGCTAGAAGCAGAGATGGAAATTCCCACTCGGGGATTCATTACAGAGCTGTCCCAGGCTGCAATACAAACCCGCCAGTGCTCCTCGGAGCTTTTTGTCACGAGTCAATAGGACTACAGAGAGACACACAAAGAGACTTACTAGGGAATACACGCAATTACGGGAAGGTGCCACAAAAGGCAACACTGTCAACTGCCCCCCACCCCCTGCCCCCAACCCCGGAGTCTCAAAACAGTCTTGGCTTAAATTTGCTCATTCTTGAGGGTTTTTTTTGTTTAACATCACATATAAATCTCCATCCCACCCTTGCTTTGGAAAGCAAAGTAGTAGTCACAGTATTAACAATAATCAGAGAAAGGCTTGTTTCTGATCCTCTAAATGCCCAGACCACCTGTTGAACAAGTGACAAGTACATTGCAGACTTAGGAGGTCAGACAGCACTCCACCTTTACCATCAAAGTTACTATGGGTGTCACTAGACCGGCTCAGTATGAATACATGAGGTTCAGCCATGGTTCAAAGTTGTCTGAAAGAGGCTGGATATACCTGTAAATGGCATGGAGATGGGGAGGGCGTCAGGTTATCTTTTTCAGTCTCTAGCATGGTGACAGCACAAGCAGCACAGTGCCGTGGTTCAAATCTGGGAAAAGGGTGGCTCCCAGTTAAAATAGAATGCATTTATAGACAAAATCCAGGCAATTCATTTCCTCCTAAAGTCCTAAATCCCACATGAGAAATACACTCCTGCTACAATACATCCCAGGCTATGACAGAAGCTTTAAGTCCTTCACACATCACCTATAACATCCTGAGTTGAGAGTCAGTGAGGCTTTAGGGGATTAGAGGTACCAATCACTAAACCTCCTGTCCCCAACCAGTCCATGGAGACGGGGCGAAGACTTATCATACCACAGCAGGGGCCAATGTTACCTCCACATGGGCTCTGAATCACTAGTGAGATGACAGAAAAAGTCTGTTTACCTCCTTCCCTTTCCCACTCCTGAAAAAGATGTCCCCCATGTAGCAGCACCCTTGGTATCAGGTGGAGCCTGACTGCGGAAACAGATGTTGGACGACCAGGGCAGAGCACGTGGTGGGTCACAGGACCAGTCTGATGGCTGCTACCACTACAGCATGCATGCATGACTATTATCCAGAGCCTACATCCACCCACAGAAAGCAGACATTTGAAAGTGCTTTTGTTTTTCTCCTTCAATAGAGACAAACCTGAGCCACTCAGCAGCAGTACGATGGCATGCAAATAACAGAGCCGGTGGATCTGAAGAGTGAAATGCTGAAAAAGCATTTTAGCTTTCAACTATCTCAAGTGATCCTCTGATGTTTAATTAGGAATAATTAAAGAACAAATGAAAAGCCTGAATCCTTTCATAAATACTTCATAGGTATACGCTAGTTATTTCAAACAGGAGTTTGGTTCCAGGGTGGCAGACTCCCTTTGCACAGGAGCCGAGGAACAGCAAACTAATCTGTTAAAGAAATAGAGCAAAAAGGTGTCAGATTTCTTCCAAAACAGAGATATTTTTGACAACAAACTGGATAGTAAACTTAAACAAGATGACTGACTAATGACAGACAGTGATCCCCCACAATCAGCCTC
The DNA here is from genome assembly GCA_028020825.1 of Podargus strigoides. NCBI lineage: Eukaryota > Metazoa > Chordata > Aves > Caprimulgiformes > Podargidae > Podargus > Podargus strigoides. The sequence goes on along the minus strand of CM051619.1, from coordinate 93,164,919 downwards.
CAGACACAGGTGTTATTAAAACTCAAAGTGTAGCTTTACTGAAGTCTTTAAACACTGTACTGCCTCCCAGACATGGGAAAAGAATAAAACTGCCTGAGCAGCTTGGGTTTGGCATAGAAAAAGAGAGTTAATTAAGGAATTGGGTTATTCCCAAACCGTACTGTTTAAGAAGCCCCATTATACCTGCTGCACAATAGGTGGGATCCATTTTCTTTCAGCCACACTTATGTCAGATGTTAATTCAAGACTGTTTCGCATTTCACAAATACTCCCCTAAGACAAACTACCTTCTGTGGAAAAGAGGTAAGTCAGGTCATTGGGAGTATTGCGAGGGGAAGTTCACTAACCACAGCGTGCCAGTGAAAAGCAGGTGACATGGCAACGCACGTTCAAGCAAGGTTAAAGGTGGAAGATGGAATATCGTTTAGAGTCACTGGGGATGTGGGAGGAGCAATGGAAAAGGATGACGGTGCTCCTCAAGTCAAGGGAGCACAGCCTTTACCACCCTGCTGCACCTCCCGACTTCTCTCATTTTTGGCACAATCTGTTTCACCCCTCCAGAGGCACATGCCCAGACCTGAAGAATGCCCCCTCCATGCTGCTGGCTGCAGCTCCCATGCTTGACAGAGTGGAGGGTAGTCACCCCTTCATGAGCATCCTCCAGGCATGCTCATCCTCCCATGGAGGGCACGGGGGGAGGATGGGACAGAGTCCCATGGCTTTCACACAGCTGTAAGGGCAGCAAGCCACACGCAACTGGTAAATCGGTAGACACGTCGCCTCTCCGGCAGATGTGGAAACAGCCTGCAGAGACCTTCCTGTGCGAGGGCGCAGCTGGTACGGGGGCTGCCCTCGCCTCCTGCCCCCACCACACCAGCTGCATGGCACAGCTGGGCACTCCTCTGGCCAGGGGGGACTGGCACGCAGTGACACGGGAGGGAGGGAGGGCATGGCAGAGAGGGCCAAAAAGCAGCACAGAGAGAGCAGAGAAATGAAAAACAGCACCCCCGCCACAACATTGCACCTCTTCTTAGAATGCCTGTACCCCAGGAAGCCACTGGGGCTCACCTTCCCCTTCCGCAACCACAGAAGCCTGCTGGTGCTGTGTGCACCAAAGGGCACGGGGGCAAGAGGACTAGGAAATGGAGACCATACCAGCCAACCCCCAACAGCAGCTTTTGCCTCATCTTAACAAGAGAGGTCTGAAGACCTTCTGAGTGTGCTCAGGAAGGTCCTGAAGGTTACTCTTGAGGCTACACTTTGAAACTGAGAGGGTGTGTTGCAGAGGGTACAGCAGTTTCCCAACTGCTGACCATAGGAAGGAAGGAGGCACTGCAGCCACATGGGGAGAAACCAAAGGTGTGGAAGGAGGATGGGGGTAGCACACTTTTCTTCCTTGCCTCACTGGTCTATTGAGATTTGAAGCTCTCTGGTGCAGGGATTTTCTCTCCCTGCTGGTTTTCAAGGTACCTCGGAGGATGGAACCTCGAAGCCATTTGTGGTTCTACAGAAATTTCCACACATATAAATAGTATGAAGCAAGAAAGAGGAATTTTAGTCACAGTGTGACAAAGCAGAGGAGGTATTTAAATCAGCCTCTACCTCTAAGCACTTACCACTCACCAGTAATGCTTTCATACTACTGCTGCGCACTTCTTTTTAGCTTTGCAATGTGTTGCATTGGCATTGCATACGAATCCTTTAGGCAATTTTTGGTCATCTCTTCATTTCCATCCCATCTCTCTTGCATCAGCAAACAAGGTATTTCACAGAAAATAATCAATAGGCTTGCCGATCAGAGAACTTTCTAACTAGAGACAAAAGCATCACAGCTTCACAACAACCCTTTTCCCCTGCATTCCCAAGGGCATAGTGCTCTCCCTGTTTGATGGAGAAACACTTTGTCTTTGGCATTTGTGTCACTGTAGCTAAGCAATCACTAATTGCTAACCTCCCAAATTCTCATCATAAACAGTGGCAGGAGTGAGTCCACAAGCCATCAGTTAATGAGGGTGGTCACCGCATCAGGCTGTAGTTTGTGTGGTGTAAACTAATATGTATTATTTAACTAATGCTTGTGGACACGCTTCTGCCAGATCCAGGGCAGCTGGCAGACCCCTCACTCACAGCAAGCTAACAGACCTGTCCCTGTGAATTTAAAATGCTGAATTTCATCTAAAGCTCGTCTTGCAGATGCTCCTTCACCATCTTCCAAACCAGCTGCTATTCTTGAAGTTTTTAAAATACTCTGGAGGAACCACTGTATCTTTCTGAAGGAAATTCAGCTGCACAAAGTGAGCAAAGACAAACAAAACTAAGTTTCTGTGCCTCAATTCCATTTCAAAACTAACAACCATACATTGCTTGGACAAGCAAAACCACTTGCAGAACAAATGATAGTCTACAGCCCACCAGCAGGAAAGGTCATGTTGTTATGGTTAGTTTTCATGCTTAACCCTTCCCATCTCATTTGCTCTTCTCTTCCATGTCCTCAAATAGTGCAGTCTCATCCCAGCATGGAGACTTTCTGAATTCAACAGAAACATGTAGAAAGAGCGTGAGCCTATTTCACTGATCTAAACATAGGATGGGGATCTTAAAACTGTTCCGGATTGTAAGAGGCCCTGTTGTTAACAGATTTAGGAAAGCAAGAAATGAGATACTGCATTACTCTAGGATTCTGAGCTACAGCTGCTGTTTAATAAAAGTTTTAAAGGTCATTCCACAAATTTTCCAAGACTTCCTGCAGAGAAATTGTCAAGAAATGCTACAATATATCATGAAGGACATGTATGTTGAAATAGAAGTAAACACTGGAACTCCCCAACTACCATCTCTCCTCTCAATTGCTTCAGTTCTGAAAAGATGGATTTAAAGGCAGAGTATTTATGAAGCAGGAAATACATAGGGTTATACAGTTTAATAGATATAATTAGAGGGAAAAAAAGACATGTTCACTCCCCACTTCAGGCAAGATTTCAGACCTGAAGAAGGGTTTACACATCCCAAAGTTAGTTAATTTTAGGGGGCTGGAGCTTAACGCAAAAATGCTATGAAACAGAACAGTATAGTTTAACAACCACAACAGAGGAACATCACAATATTATCTGATTTATTCTTGGAGCTTTCTGTTACATGTTCTCACCATCCATCCTTCATAATTACTCCAGGGAAACATACAGCACTAATTTGTGTATATTTTGCTCTACTCTACAATCTTACCTCAATATAAAAACCATTTTTCCTTGAGGTGTTCTTGTAGTTCCTAAAGGAAACATTAACATCAGCAGATTTGATCACTGACAGTGTCCCTAATGGCTAGACAATGTTTATGCCCATAAAAAAAAACAACACTTAACAGTCCAGGCCCTTTGGGATGAGTAAGCAGAAAAGCACATCTAGTCCAGCGCAAGTATCCTGCCATGCATTTCTTCATTAAAACAACTGTGCAACACACAGTCAAAAAGCTGAACTTCCTTTATGCTTCTCCAGTAAACAATGGAGAAAATGATCTTATTTTTATACACAGCTGCCCTTTAGCAATATTCTTTTGAATGACAGCAAACCACAGGCAAGCAAACTCTATCATTGCCCAAGGATCCCTGAAACAGTTTAGCCCTGATAAGAAGTTTTTAATGGGCTCTACCCAGATGCACGCATATTTTCTCACAGGCATTTACCTAAGAAAAGTGAAGCAATGAAGCACACAAATGCCTGTTGCTGTAAGCTCATTCATGTACAAACAGGCGCATGAATATCAAAGGCTGAGACCTGGGATCTTATTCGAAGGTACTCTGATCGAAAATGTTGAGACTTAGTGCAAATAAGATCTTAAACCCACAGGTTCTGGGTGCTGGAATTTAAAACTTGCATGGTGAGAAATCAGTCTTGGTCATGATGACACAGAGTTGGGTCAACACTGGGCTTCTGAAAGAAGATGCCTGGTGTCAAGTGTTTTGCATATATAAATGCTGAGAATTCAGTTAAGTAAGTCTCAGATATACCAAAGCTAAATTAAATTGAATTTAGTTACAGATACACTGCACACTATGTAAAGCTTGTCCACTTTCAGTTTTATCTTTGTAAAAAACCATAGATACTTATTTACGTCTTCTCTGTGCTACTCAGTTTTCCTATAGATGCCACATAACAGATGCATTTAATGGACAGAGTGAATTGTTTGTCCTTCTCAGGGATGACAAAATGCAAACGAACTCTGGTCTGGAAACTCAACTATCTGTGCAAATGTACAATTAAGACTACATGGCCTGTTTGAGCATACTTACAGATGCAAAACCTTCCATTCAGAACATTTTCAAGCATGGTATAAAATGCAAGGAAAACAAAAACTCATTACGTTTCCATATACATAAAATCAAGTTTTTAAAACTGGCTTTGGAATCCATTAGAGAGAACAGAGGACTAAAGCTCCTTCAAAGTATTTCCCTGCATGGTCCACTTATCTACGGGAAACTCATAAAATCCTCACTGTAATAGCAAGTGATCATCATTGCAACTGCTCCCACAATCGCCGAGATGCCTTCTGGGCTGTTTATGAAGGAGAGTCAGAGTTATCACAGAAGTACATGAGAGTTCAAGAAATGATAGACCCAAGATTATCACACATTTCCCCTCTGCTGTGACCTTCCACTGTAATCTTGTATTTCCTTTCCTCATAAAACTTGCTAGCAAAGAAATCCCAAGTGCCTGAATTTTGAGTACCTGTAAAGGAAAAAAAGCCTCTAGGTCATATTCCCACAATCCAGGGCTAGACTATTTGAAAGGGATCCAGATGCCACTCCTAATGGCCCTTTTTGATGAGCAGAAATCACTGACTAATGATGCCCAGGAGGCATTTTTCTACCCTCTGCAGAGCTGCCATCATTTTCAAGATTCTCCATTCTCCACTACTGACATACATTTCTATCATCATGGCATATTATTGCACCTTATATTCAGTGTCATTTCGTCTCAATTTTATGCCCTCTTTCCCTAGAAAGATGCCAAGAATCACTCCATCATACCATGAAGCAACTAACTTTGCCAACAGGTCAATAGCAGCTGCTCCTGAACATCTGGCTTAACCTGTTGCCAGGAGCATAATTGTCACTTATAATGCTCAACTGCCTAAGATGTTAGCAAGAGTCACAATTTCTAGTGTGCTCCTTTTTTATCCATATTAATGGACAACAATTATCAGAGATAAACTAGAAAAATCCCTCCCTTCTAAACCTAAGCGGTAAGAGCTATCCTCTCAAGATAAGACTTTATATGCATTTTGGGCACAGTATTCATTAAAAAAACCCTCAAACTTTCCTCTTTGAATGCCAGTCTTCCTCCTGGTTCACTCTCTTGGCAATGACAAGTGGTAGATTATTACACAGGGCCACTCGGAGACACCCCTGCACTGCCCTGAGGAAGGGCCTGCCTTTGATCTTGGTGGTAAGTACACAGTTCTGATAAAACCCACACAATCATAAGGAAAGAAGATGAAAGATCTTTGGACTAGCAAATTTATTGCTAATTTTGCCTATTTGGTTTCATGCTCTCATCCTTTGCATACCAGACTAAACCTAGAATAGACCTCCCCGACAGCTCAAAGTTTGCGTGTCTCACACAGGATTAACTGTGGTAGTCTCATGGGGTTTGAGAGCATACTAGGGCTGATACTCCTCCAAAATTAGAATCAGGGTTTCTTTTGTCTGGAGTATGAGAGTGTGAACTGTTCCCAGTGTAATGTCTGATGGTTTACATCAGATCCTCAGCTGAAAATAAGTTTATAACAGAGAGAAGACTGTAAGGTGTAAGTGAACTTCTAATATCGCTAAGAAACTGCTGGACAGGCAATAACCTTGTGTTACAGAGTTTAACATTCACTGGCAAATAAGCAAGCTGGAAATTATTCCCCTCTTTCACATGGCCTCCTCCCCAGTAAGCAGGTTTCTATCCAAGTTCTTCACAACTTTTCTGAACATGAGCTCACGAAAGTGATCCTGTCACCCAGGCTCAAATGTCAATCACAGTTCACAGCCAAAGGCATGTACCTTGTCTCCATAAACTGTCTTTGTTTTAATTCATTAGGTCATCTACATAACCTTGTTATTGGGGTTCAAAAGGATGTAAAAGCATTGCCAGAGCTATTTTCTTTACCTCCTTCCCACCCCCCCAATCAACTCTCTCCTATGTATCCTGTGAAAAATAAGCTCTAATGCAGAGTTGTGACCTACTAGCCCAATTTTAAAACTGTATTCTTTCTTATCAAGTATGAACATTAACTTCCTCTTTTAAATCCAGGGTTTCTTGCAAGGTTGAAATATTCACCTCCTGTGGTTTTCATTCTGTTTTAGGCCTGAATTCACAGGCTGTAACCATGACTTGCTAGGAACAAGGAGAGAGCATGTCCGAGAGTGATCTGGTTCACGCCTAAGACCACTGGGGATTCTCATATCTTACAAGGTTTTCAACACTAAAACCCACTTGAATTAGGCTAGCTATTCTTCTTTTGTTTACTCATCCTAGGATGTCTTCATATGCAATGTCTTTTTGTAAGTATAAATGTCGCCAAACCACTGTGGAGACTTTATTAGCAATCATACCTGCTTTGCCATAAGCATGGAAAAATCGAGCAAATAATTATTGAGTTCTAGGCAATGAAGCATTCAAGAAATTTTTTATTACATTTAATTCAGAGCTAAAATATAAGTATAAATATAAAATGTAGTAATGCAGACTTCTGCTTGTGAGACTGAAATTTACCCTTTACACCAGGATGAAGCTCCAAGGTAGCTCAGAGGAAATTACACAGGCTCTTTTTGCCTTAGTTTCTCTGGAAGTAAAGTGAAAAGAAGCAGCAGTCATTACTGAATATGAAAAATTATTTAGAGACTCAAATGCTCTATGTAATATTCCTCATTATTAAGTGTACAAATGTTCTTCCATCTTTGATATTCACAGTGGGCATTTAAAGGCCACAAACTTGAAGAGCACATTGTTAAACTCTTTTCCCAAATGCAGCTGTGAGGGTGGAATAAGAAAAATACTTCTCAAGCTGGCTTTATTGTGCATATCTATGGGACATAGGTGAATGCTTCTGTGACCTGCTATTGCTTTAAACAGAATAGAAGAGTGGATGTGAGAACTACACCCAGATCCCAGTTTACAAGCAACTCCTGTAACCTCTTTCCAAGTCAGGTATTTCGGAGTGCTCTATCTCTTTACCTATTTAGTGTTTTTCTAATTTTCAAACACATAGCCCATCTCATAGAAGCTAGGTGTTTTAGACAAGAAATGAGATTTATTTTTTTATTATTTTTTTCCCCCCCAGAAGATAAATATTTTACTGGGCAATACCAACAAAATAGCAGCTCAACAAGACCAAGGACATCAGATACTTATCTTGTAAATCTATGGCTTTCAATTCTGCCTCTAATTGTGGAATAGCGCAGATTCAGTAGAGCACAAAGGCATTTTCTTGTGTCAACAGAACCATAGCAATGTTCAAATACTTTTTGTACTTTGGCTTTAATATCTTATGATACATTTGTGGCTTTTAGTAGTCATGTCTCAATCCTGATTCACGTTCAGTGAACCAGGTGAACTTGATTCATACCTATGCAGATGGCCACATTCAGGCTCACTGGATATCCCATACTCCTATGATATTCACTTGCCCAAGCCTCTTGGCTCACAATGTAATTGCTTAACCAAGATGTATTGTGCACCTTGTAAAAAAATATCTTCCCTCTTGCAGGAGGTCAAATATACTATCAGCCCTTTCACTGTTCATATTGACTTGTCTACAAGTTTCCTACCCTTTTCCAGGTTGTGCTTGTTTTTAGCCTCCAATATCCTCCCTGGGTGCTGCAGTCATTGCAGACAGAGAGCTGCATACAAATCTCCAAATGCTTTTTGATCGCATTGCACAGGACAGAACTACAGCTGCGTCTGTCTCTTCTCCAGCCTCCAAGGGCTGCCTTTTCTCAACAACAAAGACTAATGCCACTGATGGGAGACCCAGGTTGGGAGGAAAAGGAGAAGCTGTGTTTTCAGAAAATGCTGTTCAATGCTCAGCTACTTGGTGAGAAAGGCAGGAATGACAGAATGTACAATACTAGGGGAGGAGAGAGTGGAAAAGAGAACGTGTCAAATGAAAAGCAGTGCCAGGGTCTGCTCCAATCCCACATGAAAAATACAATCTCTTTCCTTTCAGTCAGTTGAGCCCTGGATTTCTTTTATACTGCTATGCAAACTCCAAAAGTTTGTACTAGGTACCACATTTGATAGAGGTCTGTACCGGAGAGATGGGAATAGACAAAGGCATCAACAGGCTACATGAGTGCTTCTGGGAAAATACAGCACAGATACTAACTCAACAGTATCAGCTCTGCACAGGCTTCCTGTGAATCCTCATAAGATGGACATATATTTAGAAACTAAAGGCTCTAGTTCAGTCAGCTGCAACCAACATATGCATGATCTTCAATTTCCATATTTTACATCAACAGGTCTTTTGGTAAAGCTGTTGAGATAGGTGCAGCACAATTGCCACAGAAGAGTGTTTTCTGGTGTGGCCAACCTCAAAGCCTCCCTCAAGCTCTTGACAAGAACTTTGTATCTCTAGAATATAAGTAAGGTCTCTGCTACCCATATACACAAAAGAGTTCCAGAAGAGGTGCCCAACATTCAAACTCCATCCCATACTTACTTCTGTAGTCAGCAAAGTGGTATGCCTCTTTGGGCAAAGTTTAATACTATGTCAGTCCTCCCCCTCCTCACGCTAGTAGGTGACCTGGAAGGGTCACCCATTTGAGTTAAGGTGTGAGCAGTTGGGGGCAACCATGACATTTAGACTGAAGCATCAGGCTCAGGTAGCAAAATACAATCGATACAAGTTTTGAGAAGGCTATCTGTTTCCTCACTTAAACAAGGAATAGCATGAAGCCATGCAAGATGAGCAGCACTAATGTCTACCTCCTTTCCAAATTCTCTCCCGAAGGACTCTGGTTTTAAAGCTAATATAAGAACAAAAGGCAATGTTGAAATGCAGGCAAATGAAGCCTTTTCACTCCCTCCAGGACTTGCCACTAACTAGAGAAGGTGGCTTCCTCCTCTCTGGGGAACAGATTTGATATCGCTGCATCTGTTGTGGCTTTATTCGATACTGTGCTGAGCAGCAGAGAACTGTGCGGCCTTTTGCAATGCAAATACCTTTTTTCCCCACCTCTCATTTGCCTGGATCAGCCCTGTTTCCAGCTCATGATACAATATTCTGATAACTCTGTTTCCACTGTTACTTTCCACTAACAAAAACATCTGCCATCCTTGATGTAAGTATGGCACAAAATACCATTTATTTTTGCCTTTACTAAAATGTAGAGCCCAAACCTTCCTGAATACTTTCTCTAATCAAATATAGTAATGGACCTGTGACATAAGAGACCACAGCAGAACAAGCTGTCACCGTATTACATCACCTTTTGCCTCCTTCTCTACAGTTTCACCTGCAGCTATACAATTAAAATATATGTAGTCAGGAGCATGCAGATCTGGGTGGATGATTTACAATTTCAAGCAAAGACCGCACATAGGGTATAGAGAATCGAGAGAAGCAAACATGTTACTCTAATCTCCAGAGAATATTGAGAACATACCTATCTTAGACATGTTTTCCACCTTCAGTAAATAACACAAGTATCAGATTGGAAAAGTGGTTAAATATACTGAAATCTTAAAAATAATCAGGTAGGCAAACCGAGTTTACACAAATCAGAATGTTTAAGCAACATAAGGAAGGAATAGTTAAGAGAATAAAAATGATTGCTTACTAAAAGAGCAATACAAAACTTTATACTTGTGAAAGCAGTTGTATACTAAGTTATCCTACATACAGATGAGTTCCTGAGACGTCAGTGGGTCACAAACTAGGTAGGAAGAACCACAGACTACTTGACTACAAAGCAGGAGTTTCTCATATCATCCTTCTCTTTTAAGATAGCTTCCCGGCCAACAAGGATGTGCTCTAAAGTCAGATGGTCTAAGCAACATGTTGAAGGCCAAGAAGAAATTTGTAGCAGAACAAACAGAACTCCGTCCCTTAATCACTGGATCATCACTTCTTACCAACATTGTTAGATACTTGCACTTTAAAAATCCTTATACAATAGTTTAAAGAAAACCAGTTAGTGTACGAACAGAAGTTAGGTGTCTACTGCAGTGTTACTGTGCTTGGGTTTTTACACCAAGGGAAATGGTGTAAAGGAGCTTCGTTGTGTGTCTCTGGAACATTACCGAACTGCTGTTCACACGCTCCCACCTTGCAAGTAAGCAGCATCAGGTAGAAGCGTCAAAAGCAACAAATCTAGCTTTCGCATTTTGTAACTAATTTCACCTCACCATCAACTTTCCACCATAATACTGAAAGGAGTAGGGTTTAGTGTATCTTGTTTGCTGCTGAAAAACTGGCCCTGCTACACAGGCACAGCGGACCTAACCCCTGAGAAGCACTGCCTTTCCTGTAGACAGGCAGATGTGCTTCCTGCCCTGGAAAGGCCAGACGCTGGAGAAGGTTGTTTGGGATTTTTCCCTAAACATCCTTAGGAAGTAGATTTCAAACAGAAATGTCACTATGCTCAGTCCCAGATGTGGTTACATGCTCCATAAATATGTTTTGATGATCCAAAATTAGGCACACTGGCAAGATGGTACCAACCAACTTTAAGGCAATTCACATTATCTAGAGGTCATCATCGGAAGGGGAAGGAAAAAAAAAGTAAGAGTAAAATGGTAACCTGCGCCAACCAGAACATTCAACCAGCAAGCACATCAATACTGAGGGTGCGAAATGCTTTGGATCACAGCTAGAGATAAATCACCAGGTTTCCCCTGCCTACAGAAAGTTATGATGCAGAAAGCCAACAGATTTTTACTCAGCTGCTAGAGAGCTTTGAGATGGGCTATATACACGTGCCTAGGCTACAGACCTGATAGAATAGGTAGTATAGGAGACTGCCCCTCCTTATTAAAGTTGGAATCTACTCCAAAGATTTTTTTCTTTGTGTGTGTGCTCTCTTGTTACAATGAGGAACAAGAGTCTGAGCCCTAAAAAGCAAACCAAAATGGTACCTTACATATGACCTCTAGAGACAAAGGCAACCCAAGCAGTAACTTAGAAAATAACTTCAGATTTTTCACAATATGTTTTCAGGAACTTTATTTTAGCAGTATGTAGAAAGTATTTGGAAGCCGTGACCTGAAACCTGAAAGGGCACAGAAGTTCATAATGAATGCTGACATCTGCTTAACCTCACACCTCTATTACTGTTCCTACTACAGCTATGACTGTCACCGATTTTAATCAGTGTCACAATATTTAATACTAACTCTAGGACATAGAAAACTTCAACTTCCAGCTGTAAGCACAGGCAGTAGCAGGAAAAACTGACGTGGGAGGGGTGGAGGGGTGGGGGGGTGAGGGTGGGGAGGAAAGAAAACGATATAGCAAAAAACTTGACTTTCTATATTTAATTATCAGCGTGACCTGTCTTTCACCCAAACACTATGGTTAATAGGTTTTCTGTAGCCATCATGTGATTACACAGCTCTTGCACCTGTTAGCATATTTAGGCATATATTTTTGTGTTAACGGCCAGTGTCTTTTTCTAAATAAGCCACAACTACATTTTAAATTGCTTAAGTCAACTTCCTCAAGCAACCACAAAGCGAGAAGTTCTCGTGGGAAAAAAAAAAAAAAAGAAAAGAAAAAAAGTGTTAGGCATCAGTTTTCAGTTCAGAAAACCTCAATTAAACCTACAAATTATTTTATCAGAACAAGGGAAAAGAAGTTAGAAACTACCTGGTCAAAACACAGAACAATAAATATAGAGTGGAATAATAGGGTCACAGGTGGAAAAACGTCTTTATGTTTTATCTTTACTTTGAAGTGCTGTTGCTTTACCCAGATTATCATAGGTAAATTCTCCAAGGGCAAACATCGTAGTATTAATCTACAACTGTTCAGAACAATATAACTAATTCCTATTTGGGGAGAGGACAGAAGGTTTCTGGTGCAGAGCACTTCGCAGAGTAGCTGTAACTGCTCTTTTATGTGCTTGCACCTGGAAAAGAATCTCAATAAAAAAATACAAGGGATTTATTTTTTTAAGAAACAGCAGAGTAGTTTACCCTATTCCTCCTTTCCCTTGCACCTCAAAGCATTATTATTAATACAGTTTTCTTCTTCTAGGTTATGCTCCAGGGCTAAATTTTGTGACCATAATTTATGCTACTCCCCAAGTAACCCATTTTGACCTCATTCTCATCTCCACTAATTCCTTTTTCAGAGCTTCTTGAAGAGGCAGAGCTGGATTTCCACTAGCAGGCTCCCTGCCTGCATAGTGCACCCAGCTCTTTTCCCACCAAAGGCACAGGGGAATGACTCTGTCTGGGGTGGGTTTCACTTAAAGACTTTGTGTGCACTGATGCACACACACATGTAAAGTGCCATCACGCAGAGTCCTCCCTGATTACCAGGCAATCATTGTGACAGTGAGAAAGTGCGTGTGTTTGAGACCATTGGTACAGTGATATGGAAACAGCTTTATTTAAGTATCTTCTACCAGCATCGTTCATGGTTTCATATACCAGAATGAATGTGAAAGATGCTCTAATACAAAATACCATAACACTGGCAGTACCACTTCAAAAGTATTTGTGCATTGCATAAAACATAGTTCTCTGGAATAGTTGGAGCTGTGCAATTTTTCTTTAGCATGGACAAGACCTGAGATAATATCTGATTACATGATTCTGGCTAGTAGTCAACTAATCCCTTTGTATGTCCACTCCAAGCTCTTGCACGAGCTCTGACCAGCAACAGCCCTGTGCTCAGCCTGCTCAAATTGGAGCAAGTGCTTCTTCATAAAAGGCTTCTCTGTGCTAAACACGCAACAATCACCCAGCGTTGCACGGAAGAGACTCATGATCTGAGTCTTTCTTCCAGCTTGCTTTTTTATTTGCAAAAGAAGCCATTTCTGCTTGTTTTCAGGTCCAACGTTTGCCCTGGATGACAAGGTTGATAGCTTGTAAAAGAATTTGATAACTAGATGATACAGGAGTGGAAGAGGGAACCTGCCAGCTTTCACCTTGCTACAGACAAAAGCCCGACAAGTAACTAGAAGGACAAGCAACCTAAGCGGCCACAAGGACAAATCTGGGACTTTGATACCAACATCACTATCATCAGATAAAGCCCTTCAATTTCTGTGCAGAAATTGTGTTAACCTTCATAAATGCCTCCTATCTCATCTTCCCATGAAGCCATACACTTCAGGATATCATAATTGCCCCTATAACGTGCTAGTGACAACCAAGAGGTAGTTATGTTGCCTTGGGGTTTATTACTTGATTTCTGGTTTTGAAGTTGCTGTATCTGCTCTGAGTACTAATTATGGTTTTGTACTCACAGTTTGAAGAATGATGTTTAAAAAAAAAAATAGAAAGAGATGAATCGCTAATATGGAAAAGTAGCTATGTTGTTTTGCCTTAGGTTTCACTATATGGTTTTGACAAGGATGACGCATGCATTTCTCAGGCACTAAGCATATTGGGTGGCCATGAATTAGCCAGCTACAGATATGGGTTTCCTGCTTACTCACGTTTTCCCTATGAAGTTAAAAAGAAAACCTCAGGAGTGTTAGGTTATGGGATAAAAATTCATCTCCACACACCTAAACAAGCACAGAGAGATAGTGGCAGGAGGGGAAGCCCAGGTAATACCCTGCCTATTCCCAAGCCCATCACAGGAGCCATCAGCCCACCACAGCCTGATCTCCACATTCCCAAAGGGGCACAGAGGCACACTCTGCCCTGGCTGCTCCTAGGACTGCCTCAGCATCCATGTGTGAAACCCATCAAGATAGGTCAACTCCAGAGCACCTTTTGGATGGAGAGGGGTTGCTGCCCAGGGGTATGGGACACATTATGGGATGCAGGCAAAAGCATTTCAGGATTGCACAAGACTTACTACAGGATGTTTAAGGAAGGCACCAGCAGTGGGAATAGGGATGGATTTGGGTGATTTGGGAATTAACAAGTGTGGGAAGAATAGAGAGCTGAGGGGACATAAAAGGTTGGTCACATGTAACCAGTTGGTTGGTTGGTACACTTGTCTGGCTGCACCCTGCCCTATCTTCCTATTAATTTCTAACAGTTTTACTGGGTGAGGGACTCTATTCATTTTGCATGTGTATAGTGGTCTGACTGCAGCTACTGGAGTCAGACCACAGGTGGGAGGGCCCGTGTGTCCATGGAGTGAGTGCAGGTGTGTGAGGGAGTGTGCAAGTGCAAGCAAAAAGTGAGCTAAACTAGATGGTGAGGTGAACCAGCCTGAGAGCCAGGGGTGTCTCTAGGGCAAAGACCACAGGGAAGTTGGCTACTGGAGACCAGTGTCAAAAGTGTATTTATTTTTCCCCGCCCCTCACTAGAGGACCTCTGCCCTGCTCAGCCAGAGAGGAGAACGGGATACAGCCTTTACTAATGCCTGGGAATATAATGTCAGCTTCACTGGTGGGCTGGACCTGGGAATGCAGACACCTCACCTATCTCAAGCCACTGGTGATGTATTTTCTGAATCATTATTACTTGCACATAAAGTGTTGTCACTACTCTATACCACAAGTATGTTTCACAATGTACTCTAATCATCCAGAGAGACCTATATGCAATAAATTACTGTTTCAGCACCCTATCTTCTCAAGTCTATTCTGACCTTTAAAAAGAAAAGTGCAGAGACTGCTCTATTATTAATGCTCTGGAACTTAGACCAAGGCAATTTAATTGGGGAAAAAGTAACTTAACAGTCATGACAGAAAAGAACCATCTATTTTTCACAGGAAAGAGCAGATGTGTTTGCTGTTCACAGGCAAATCCCTGACCAGCATCATGATGGACTTCCCCATCTCTTAATTTATTCAACATCAGATGTTAAGGGCTGTAGGCCTTCAGACATGAGAAGCAGACAACACCAAACACAGTCAAAGAAAACTGCCTGAAGAGTGTGCAGGCTATATAAACAGGAAAGGAAACGCAGGCAGGGAGAGGCAGAGTGCCTTTCCCCAGGTCATATGCCAGGTCCTTGACAAAGCCAGAAATAGAGCTCTGGCTTCCTGAGCCCCCTTCGTCCCACAGCACACCTGGTCTCCCAGGCAGTTAGGCTGCAGACAGCTCTTGTGTAGACACCCCTTCAGACACCAGTGCATCTGGAGAACAGAGCAGCAGCAATATCACAGGAGCAGCACCTTTACTCTTTTCAGGAACTGAAGTTTCAGCAGAAAGAATTGGGCCAGGAGGTACTACACAACAATGACAATAGTTTAATATTCTTCACTCCAAATCAATTGTCTATCTCTTTCTTGATAGCATTTAAGGGATTTGTTTTGCACTATAAATTCATCATTTTTCCTTCTCTGTAAGTCTATTTTTATCACTGGACAACATCACCGCAGAGTCTAGTTATACAGCTGCTAAGAAAAACTCCAATTTTAAACACAAACCAAAAAACATAGCGCAAGAAGAAATCACTCTACTAGACAAACATCAAACCAAATATACACCACTAATTGTATCCTCTTGCCTCTAAACAGTGGAGGCATTCCACCCTGAAAGTGATTCTTAGTTAAGAAACTGATTCAACTGACTATGACAACTGCAGTGTCTGAAATGAATGCTGGGGTCTCAAGCCTGTTTACTCACAAGCAAAATTCATCCGGCAAGAATCAGATCCAAATTTTCTACCAGATAAAAGGCAGTGGTTGGGTTCAGCAAGTAACTCACAAAATCAAAGTTGCAGGTGGTGGTGTCTCATTCAAGAGCAGCACATGCGTCATTCCCACCCAGCAGCATACTTGCTCAGTGCTCTACTTCATACCCCCAGGCCTGTTTGGCCACTTTAATACAATAATAAGTAGGTGGCTTGGTTTCAGTTTTCTTATTTTTACTATAGCAGAAGGATTTGAAGGAGGGTTTCAATTGTAACCAAAAGAAATTATATATACAGTTTGTTCTTAAGCCTCTGGGCTTCCTCCTCTTCCAGAAGGAGCACACCTCAGCTAAACAAAATGCCCTCTCCCTCTCTCCCAGGTCTGAGCTAATTACACATATGTTATCCAGCAGTCACACATTGTTACCACTCTTTGCAGTAACAACAATCATTCACAAGTACCGAAAAGCATAACATTTGTGAGCACATGCTGCCTTGCTACATACAGACATACACATCAGTGTCACTAGGAGCATGTCCTGCCCTCATGCAATCCTGTGCCACTCTGCTTCTGCTCCTGCTCATTCCCACCCCACAGCTGAAGTGAATCCACCTGTAAAGCCTCCAAGCCCAGCAGGCTGTGCTCCCACCTGCTTCCCATGCTGTTTCAGCCCCTTCATCCTCAATGCTTAATTGTCAAAGTTGAAGCTTGGGCAAGGAGTGTAGCAGAAGTGAGAGAGCCCAGTCTACCACCTCCTGAGGAGAGCAGGGCAGGGGGAGAGGACAGCAAAGTACAGCTCTGCACCCAACTGCAGCCTCAAACACCAAGGCTACGCCGAGCCTGCCGAATGAAGGCCTGAATGTTTCGATGATGCAAATACAGCCTGGAGTAAACCAAAGTGAATTAATAACGCTACACCTGGGCAGTTAGTGCACACGCTGCCTATTAGCAGGAGACTGTGAGCCAAGTGCCATTAACCTCCAAGGCAGATCGTTATTAGACCATAACACCCAACCTGTCATGTCTCATTGTTTCATTAACACAGTTCTGGAAAGCTTCTAATAAAGTAAGGGAAACCGTTGCCTCAGAATTAGCAGAGATTACAAGATTTTCCACGTGGATACTGAAGAGAAGAAAATGAAGTTTATTACAATAATTTTAAGGGCATTAGAGATAACTGTGATAATTTTGCTTCTGATCTAAAGCCCACTGAAGGCAGTAAACAGGCTCCTACTCTTTTCTTCTGAAACAGTGATTTTATTATTATAAATATGATTCTCCCCCACTCATTTCTTAAATTAAATTATAAATTGCCCAGCCCAGAAGGAACCTGTAATGTATGTACCAAAATATTTGCATGGCTGACAAGCTCTGTCTTTGAATCTTCATGAAAGGCATATAATTGTGTTTAATGCAATTTATTTGTCATTAAAGAAATAAGCTTTGATCCAAACATCTTTGCAACAGAGATCCAAAGAAAGCAAAACTCCAGGTCTATTTTAAAGCAATGTGCATTTAACATTCATTCCTTTCCTTCTCTGATTAGGAAATTTATTCCCTAGTAGAGTATAGAAATATAACAAAGGGGAAAAAAAGTTACGTAACTTTATTAATGCTTCATTATTTATGGCTGGGCTAGCTTGTTGCTGGACTTTTTTTTTAAAAAAAAAAAGAAAAAAGAAAAAAAAGGGACATTCTCATCTAATTTAAACCAAAAATCTTCAGGAGAAAGATTATTGACCATTCCACCACCCTAGAAGGCTTAGACAGCACCTAACCAAGTAGGTTTCCAGTGTTTCAATTGGTCTCAAATGCCAGCTGACAAAAAAACACAGAAATTTAACCGGGAAAGAAATAAAAGGAGAGTTTTGGAAAACTATAATACAACACTTTCATGAATTATTTCAATGACAGTGACAGCTTGTCTGCATTTAAGTAACTCTCTGCAATGTGCACAGGACCAACATGGACACTACTTCTATCCACAAGGGAGGAACCAGCTAGCTGATTTTTTGTTTGTTTGTTTTTTTTTTTCATTTTTTGGTTTAATCAAGACATGAGAAAAACAAATGCCTCAATGTGATCAGTAAAGAACAAAACTAGAAAAAAAGAACAAGAAAGAAAGAAAAAAAAAAAACAACCCAAGAAAGAAAGAAAACAAAGCCAAAGAAAAAAATCTCCAATAGAAAAAAAAGTTTTTCTTCCTCTGCCAAATGCCTCCAGGAAACTTTCTGTGGGAGTTGGGACATTCATCTCCCAGAATCTGGCCCCTAGTAAGGAACTGCAGTGTGCCAAGCCAAGAAGAGGGAGGAGGGTAAAAAAAGGGAAGTAAATTCTACGACGATTGTGAAATAATCCAGATCATCTGATTTCCTATTATGCATGTGAAATATTTCTTTAAAAGGAGGAAAGTTACTTAGAAATTGCGACTGCTTAAAAAGAAAGAAAACCTTAAAAGACTGTACTAATTTGACTTTCAAACTTATCCACATGAAAATTAGTTATAGCATTTAGAAGTCACAACATGCATTGCAGATGGGACCATCGTTCAGTCACATCAGTCTCTTCAGCCTAGGTCAGCCTGTTTCTGGCAAATACCAGATACCTGAGGAAAAACATAAGACTAGCACAAGCATGTGGTAACACCTCATCAGGTTACTCTGGCAGAGTCAACACAATTCACAGGTCTCCTGTAAGGGTCCTTAAACCCAGAACTCTTGAACCCATGTGAAGTTCTAGCATCTCTAGCCTCTGCTCAACATCTTAGATGATGTTACAAACCACTGCC
The DNA here is from genome assembly GCA_028020825.1 of Podargus strigoides. Taxonomy (NCBI): domain Eukaryota; kingdom Metazoa; phylum Chordata; class Aves; order Caprimulgiformes; family Podargidae; genus Podargus; species Podargus strigoides. The sequence continues at coordinate 93,146,376 of CM051619.1, read as the reverse complement.
CCAGCTTTAAACCCCAAACCCACTGAAGTTTTTCACATCCCCTGGGTCTCATATTATAAGCAGCAGCAAACAAGTAATTCCTTTTCATCTTCTCCCTCCCTGTGGCATCAAGAGACTTTTATCCAGCCTTTCTCAGTAGCTTCTTTCCCAAGAAAGGAAGTCCCAAGCCTATCTGCAACTGTACAGAAACCTTTGACAGTTACACTGCTGCTCTTGATCTGAGTCTTCTCTAGCTCTAATCTGCCTTCTCTGATGTGGAGCTGCCCTTAGCACTTTTCTGTGCTTTTGGCTTTTGACTACTTATCCCATTGCATGAAGCTTTAACACAGACAACAGTGGAACCAAAGGCTCTTCCAAAAATCACTAGCAAGGCAAGCACTTGGATTTTGCACTCACCAATTCCTCACAGTCTAGCAGACAAATACATTCTTAAAAAAAACCCTACAACCAAACAAGAAAACCTCCACACACCAAACAAAATCTAGGTTTTCATTCTAAGTCATATAATTTTTGAGTGAAGGGAAGTCAGATTTGTTAACCAACGAATATTTCTTTTAAAAAAGATGACAGTCCTAGACCAGACTAACTGATCTAAATAGCTTAATGAAATTTCTAATAGTACCATGCTAGCTTGAATTATTATTCATATGAAGATCCTTTTATTCCAATCAGGCTGACATGGAAATTGTTCAGCTGCAAAGAAAAAGCTACTTTAGAGTGCCTGCACAGTAGAAACAGCTTGGTCCCTGTGAATTTGTCTCTAGAATACCCTTGTTAATTTAGCCCTATCTCAAAAAGGACCTGAAATGCAATTGTCAGGCTCCTAAGTACAAAAGATGCATTCTGGAAAGTCTGGTTTTCCATTTGTTTTTAAGCAACAACCAGCACGTGCCTTTGAGTGTCCCAAGAGCTAAACCTGGGTTTCTGTCCCCAAATGGAAGGACAGAATTAGCTGCTTCTTCAGACATTTTCCACTCCTTTCCTTAGATTCATTGAGCTCTCCAGGGAGAAAACTACAGAAGTAGATGAGGAAATCATGTGTATAAGGAAGTGATGGGGGTGGTGAATGGAAACATCAGCATATGAACTGCTTTCCCCCTCATCCCATGATGACCACAGGCCAGACCTCGCAGTGGCTCAGGAAAAGAAAACTGTGCCTGTGGAGCTGTAGAGTCCAGGCAGGAAAGTAAAATACAACTCCACGAGAAAAACAACGGTAAGCAAAGAGTGCCAGCTCCACGGGGTCCGAATTATGACACAGGGACAGCTTCAGATCTGACCTCAAACCAACTGAACACTGAAGAAGCCAGGAAGCTTTAGTTGTAACTGGAGAGTACAGATCCAGGTCTTTGGCATGGTTTTTAGAGAATGGTTGTAGCTGTGATGACATTTAAAAAAGCTGTGGAAGTCCAGCCACAGATGCAGAGATGAAGCATTCATAGCATGCATTCTAATAATTTCTGTTTACACAGCTTAGGGGAAAAAAAAAAAACCTAACTAAAACTAATTCATTTTTGTGTGGGAATCTGCTCTGGTTTAGCTCAAAGGTCATTTTTAAGTCTGTGTGCATTTACAGTGCTAGACAAATATTTGTCAAATATACAGGCTGCTGGTCTCGTTTGAAAGATAAAGGTTATGAGGGAGGAGGGGAGGGAAAAAAATCCAACCGATGCAGAACACAGAACTGAATGAACCTTAAGGAAAAGCATCCATCTGCCAAAGAGACACACATTCCTGCTAGCAGAGACTGCCACCTTTTGGGGAACATCTTCAGAGGCCGAGCAAAGAGGATGCCCCACCTTTCCCATAAATTTCCAGGCTTGGTTCAATATTTGCATATATGTCAGAATCAAATGGTTTTAATTTCTCAGATAACTTCGAGAAGAAGAATAAAGAATATTTACAAGAGGATCCCTGAGCTCAACTAGGTTTTTTTCCCTTCCATTTCTAAAAAAGCGAGGTATATTTTTTTACAGTCTGTTCATCACATCTGCTGCTACTGTTTTTCAATCTGTTAAACAATTTCAATCAAATTTGACATGGGGAAATATCTCAGATAACAAATCCCAATTAGCTTCCTGAGAATTAGCAGCTGAGAAGATGAGCCACATTCAAATTCGTGCCTCCCTTGGGAAGCATAAAGGAGGAACCTTGCAAGGACACTCCTTGGCTCGTAGCTGCCAGTCAACCAGTATGGATGTGGCTCTCCACTAGCCACTGCAAATACTCTTTCTTACCCCAGGCCTCAGTGCTGACCCCAGACACACAAGGATGGGACAAATGGGGGTCATTACAGTAAGTAAACCAGCAGCAAAGTAGATCACAGATCAATTGGATTAAAACATCATTGGCTGTACTACTGTTTTGGTGGCTTGTCTTGCCGATACAGAAGGATAAACCCCACAGGGAGAAAACTACTTTCCACTCTTTGGATGTGTTTTGTATGGATGCTTTTATATCATGTGTGAAACACGATTGTTAAGTATACTGGCTTCGGATTTTCAGATGTTTTACCTGCAGTCAGACATCAAAATCATTGAGGTCAAAAAAAAAAAAAAAAGGCAAAAAAGCGCTCAATAATGCAAAAAACTGAGCTGCTGTAAGAAAAGTAATCTTACCACATCTGTTGAAGCAGAAGCAGCAAATTCAGTAATTTCTGCTCTCCTTCTTGCACCCCTTGCCAGAGTGTGGTTGGGTTTTATTTTCCCTTTTTAAATCTAACTGCCTGATTTCAATCCCATTTTGACAGAGGCCTTGGAGATATCAGGTACTTGTAAGAGTCCTGACAATTGGTAAGGAAAGGAAAGACAGCCTCAATACCTCATGGAGGGAAAGGCTACAGCCAGAGCTCAGCCACACCATTAGACACAAGGGGCTGTGCAGGAAACCAGTTACACTTGATCTCACAGCACAACCTGTAGCTGCACCCCAGTGAAATACCTTTTCCTGACCTGCCTTTTTCTGTTATAAAAAATGGTCTTTGCACTGACACTGGATCTCCCTCACTTGCTCTCTCAGACAGGGAACCCTGCAGTTCCACAGCAGAAACCTTCTGTACAGCCCCTGGGGGCAGTGATGCCAAGGGCTGTGTTTCACAGAAGCCTCTCCAACACTGGCCAACTGAATTACTTTCCAACCCTGTAAAATGCTCACTTCTGTCACCATAAAGGAGACTGTGATACCATTGCCCTTCGGAAGATCAAAAACACCTACATGTTGCCCTTGTACCACAAAAAGGAGCAAGGTAAAAGACTGTCACCTGATGTGTCTCCCAGAGCAATCTTTCCTAGCAAGTCTTCTGCTCCACCCAGCTGCTGTCCCTACTATGCTGCTGCCTCCTTGTCCCATCTACATTTATGTGAAATTGGATCTTGATGTGGAAGAACAGTGGAGACTGAGATGTTTATAACCCCAAAGAGAGTTCCTAAGGCTCTGAATGAAAAGCGACACTGAGAGGGAGAAGCAATGAATGTCACACAAAAGGTTCAGTGCTAGAAGGGCGAGAGTAATAGAGCTATTTGGACAGTATGAGAAATTTTGCTTGCTCCTTCCTTCCTTCTCACCTGATTTGAAAAACAGGAGCAGCAGCATGTCAAGCTGCAGAGGGCATTGGAGAAAGAAGGCCTTTGACACTGCTACGTCAGACCCAGGACCTCAGCGGGGCAGGTGGTAAAAGACACCCTGGTCTTCCTGTGCTGCTGATTTTCCTCTCCAGCAAGAAATAGGAGACAAAAGAATAAGTTTAGCCTTGTGCCTCACTTGAAGCACATAGAGACCTCACTAGTTAGCAGCTACAATCCCAGGATCTGAAAACATCAGAAGAGCACCAGATATCTCTATATAAATCACTACAGGCTGTCTTAGTCTTCAAAATGCAGTAAAATGTGTTAAACACTACAGTTAACCAACTAGCTAGTTATTTCCATTTTCTGTGCTGAAATACCATGGTAGCTACAAGCAATTGAAGCCCACATAAATTTGAAACTCAAGCCAAATCTTACAGAAGCTATTTAATATTGTATCCAATCAGAACAGCACTTGTCACAATTCTGATGTGAGCCAGGGGTCATGAGAACAACCAGTCTTAAAAGATTTATTCCACCATAGCTTAAAGTCTAAGGCATCTTAGGGAAGGATGCTCTTAAAACTCCTGCTATCAGAGTGACTATGTATTCAGTACCTCTGAATTAAGGTTTGAGGCCAAAATAATTTTCCACCCCCTACAGGCTCCAGAAAGGACATGCTCCCAGGACCACAGGAGAATGTTCTCAGACATCAGCTTGTGCAATGAAAACAAAGGCCGAGCATTTTCTAGTCTTAACAGACAGGAGGATTGTTCACTGCACAGGAACAACACAGAAGATTGCTTATTTCACCCTTGAAAAGCTAGTATTGTCAGAGACAAAAATTCAGAATACCTTTTTTAAGTTGGACATCTTTGAAGGATGATATAACTTTGGTGAGTCAACAAGAGTTAATCAATTAATTCCCTTGTCCTCCTGGGAAAAGAAAGATCATTTCTCCATTGGAATTGTTGTAGCAGAACTGACAACAGATACTAATCCAGTGAGCTGAAGAACACTGTTGGGAATATGTGACAACTAAAGAGTGTGCTGGGGCGATCCCAATTTTCCAGTATTAAGAAGTGACAAATAAGGTGACCCCAGACAAGCCAAAAAGTAATTTAGCCTTTTGCAGTTCTCAGCGCTAAAGTAGGTAGGCTCACTCTGAGAAGACCTTAAGCAAAACCAATTTAAGGTGCAATGGTCTTACTGAGCTGCCTACAGCACTGCTCTGGATTGCCTCCCTTCTGCCTTATGTCTGTTGGTTTACTCTCAGTGTCAAGGGCATATTTGGCTCGGCCAGGAACATAGATCAGCTCAAGAATCTCTCCTCTGGCCTCAGGGTATCCCATGAAATGGGGCAAAAATCAGGCCCCAGGGGAGCACTGCAGTAAAATAAGAGTTCCTAGGCCAGCAGAAATGTTCAAAAACCTTTCTTCCTTAAAACAAACAATAAACTACTCACCAAAATCTATCATGACAGGCTTTAACAGCAAGATAAGAGAGTGCTGTGCAAACCAACCACACCAAATTTTTGTCACCTTAAATCACCTAGAAGAATTTATTCTTTTTTTTAAACTTTGATAGATGAATAAAATAAACATTCTCAGTTCTAGGCACCAGAATGAGGCTGGGTAAACAGGTCTACAGCCTAACTTGCCAGTCTAGCTAAATCTAGATAAACATTTCAGTGTTATTTTAGCCAAAGGCAGCCTTTAGTCCATATATCTTCTTGTTGCCCTGGTCATGTTACTAAAAAGATGTTACTTGAAATATTTAAGTAGAATACAATTCAAAATCATATACGATCAGCTAGAAGATCAAGGACACCGCACAGTAACACAGGGCAAGATTTCTTAGGGTGCTGAGGTACTTGGATGTTGAAATCCTTCCAAAAATTTAGCAAGGTTTGGTCATCTGCATCCCTTTGGCTCATTGGAACTCTACCCTTTCTACATTTAAGCAAATATTTTGAAAGATTGTTCTGTCTCTAATCTTCCATCAACCTCCCTTGTTTCTAAAAGGGAAAAAATAAAAAGAAGAAAAAAAAAAAAAATCACCGAGACAACAGTTGTCTACCCTGGGGTGAACACAGCAGCAAGTATCTTGAATTACTGTGAAACTTTCTAGCGTTTCCTCCAAAAGGACAACCAACATCTTAAAAAAAGGATGTAAAAGCAAGAGTCAGTTACAAAGCAAGGATGACTCTTCAGGGAGAAACCCCACCCTGAGCACAGCGCAGCAACTGACAGTCTCCTAAAGAGGGCAGTCTTAGACTAGGGATGATTCACTGAGGGAGTTAATGATACACCTGTTTCTGCCCCATGTTACCGTGTATCTAAGAAGCTTGATGTTTAAACAGCATCATCCATCAAAAAACCCTGGATGTATGTCAAAACTTACAAGTTAGCCTCCTGCAAGCTTCAAAGGGGAGGGAAATATTTCTCTTTGACAGAAGCTGTAACATAAGGAACAGTGGATTTAGTCCAATGACAACAAAAGATAGCTAAGCAAATGCTAATCTTTAAACACACCATCAGTTTTACAGCAGTCAACAACACTTTTCCTTGCTTCCGAGTTGACCACCAGTAAGATCACAGTGAGAGGCAATTGCACAGATTCTGCAAGACCAAATACTACCACAGCAAAAATAATAATAAAAGAACTCTGCCAGCCTTGCTGTCTGCTTTTTCTTCTGAGCAGAAGCTTTACTACCCAAACCATTAGGGAGACAAAACTATACTAAACCAGAGCCTTCTCTACCCTTCTTCAAATCCTTAATAAGGGCCATGTAGAAAAATCAGCCCCAAAATACAGTCCAGTACCTTCTTTCTTGCCAGTGAGCAGACTGGCTTCCAGAAAGAGGCAAAACTTCCCACTAATTCCCACTGCTTCCAACTCCTCCATGCTTTAGACTCATCGTTTTGATACTGGTACTTCCAGCACAAGCACCAGCCGATTGACGGCAGTTCCCAGGCTCTGGAGAGACACCACACTTCAGGTAGTTACCCTCAGCACTCAGAAGACAGCCTGGCTGGAAATAACCCAAGTCCTATACACCATTTATCTCTACTCACATCAATTCTGAAGGCAGAGCCACCAACTGACATGCAGGAAGCAGCACCGAGAGCTCTTGGGACCAGGGGCAGTGGTGCTTGTACTGGGGTCATGCAGAGCAGCGCTGTGATGGACACAGGCTGTCCTTCAGAAGCACTAGAGAAATGCTTATCAAAATAGGGATGGAGAAACAGCTGTGAGCATGGTACTACTTCAAGTCATTTAAGTAACAAGAACCCGATTCATGTACATGAATGCCCTGTTAAGGGCCTTAGTCCAGCTGCACACCATCATGCTCAACACCTGTGAGATTCATCTGCTCTTGCCTCACAGGTGGCAAAGCCCACAGACATGTTGAACATGTTTCCCAGCCAGAGAAATTGGAGTCCAGTGAATTCCATTCCTTCAACCAGAATCACCCACAGCACCTTAGAGATGCGCCTTATCCTTTTTGTTCAGCTCTCTCTCCCAAGCATTCGCATGAAGCCATTTTTTCTCATGCTGGTGACAAATTTCATTAAAGTCCAATTTCATTAATTTCAACAAGCTGGTGAAAGAGGTCATGTGCTCATTATTTTTCTCCAGTAAGGTTAGTCCACATGGATATCAGGAGTTTCACAACAGCAGTAAGACTTTTGGGGGCAGAATACACACAGAAAAAAAAAAGAACACTGGGAGAAATTCCTTAAAGGAAATTAAATACCTTTGCTGTGATTTCAAGACTGCAGAAGAAAGCAAACAAGGACCTATTTTCTTGTTTCCTTCACTGAAGCACTCAAAAATCCCCCAAACAAACAAACACTCCACCAGCTTCTGCTGCCAACAGAAGAACACCATGGGAAACACTAAACAACTCAGATCAAAATTGCAGCCCAGTGTGCATACCTGGAAAGTTTTGTGGCTGTAATGAGACTTTTAAAGTTCTCTTCACAACAATAAAGCAACAACATATCTCAAGAGACTATGGCTTTTAAGCAGACAAATGACCATTTCTGTAACACCCATCCAAGGTTGGGTATTTCAAATAGTTTGAAAGGAGTTGTGTTCATGAAGTGCTAAGCAACTACAGTTCCCAGGCTCCAAACAAGAAGAAAGGGATCTGAAAAGCACACAGTTAATTAACCTAACAACAGGCTAATTTAGGCTAAATGTTTTGGGTCTTTGGAAAGAAAACAGCAGATGATAAAGACCACTGGGATTTAGGGCATGAGGCTCCTCTACGAGGGCTGAGCCCACACCTGGCAGTGATCAGTGGCATCCCAGGTGCAAGTACTCACCAGTCAGGCCTCACCTCCCACCACCCAGAGGAAGGGTCAGCCACTTCCATACACAAACACACAATTTTACACCCTAGTTTCCTACACTGGGGAGTCATCCCCACAACTGTAATGCAACTGGGAGTCTACCTCATTCCATAAGACCCAGAAAGCAGTTTATAAAGCTGAAGGCAGCAGGCAGGACCTAAAATACTTTTCTCCAGCAGAGCTCATGTTAATCTAAAAAGGAGCATCAGAAGACACGAAAGTCTCTCCTCCCCACTTCCCCCCAAACCAGAGTACATGCAGTATACCTAGAAGCTGGCTGCTGCTCATGGCTGCTAACAAGCATAGTACTGGCCTTTAAACCAGTCCCAAAAAGACTTGGAGCAAAAGCATGCAATCTAGAACAGCAGCAACCCTCTATACAACTAGCAGAACTGCACCTAACTCTTTGCCACAGACAAATTGCGCCACGAAACCAGGGAGACAGAAGCCCCACCATTTGCCTTCACCGAGACCCTCTCTCCCCAGTCCTGGCTGCCAGGCTCAGGGTGGCAGGGAGCACACCTGAGCACGCAGGTACTGCCGAGCGGCTGGCACACTGCTGCAGCTCAGCAAAACCAACTTCTTTTTCTCCTCCTATCCCACCTCATAACTGCAACTTGCAAATCATTCTCCACAGATTATTAGGGGGTTTTGATCCGAGCAACACTTCTGGGATTGCACAGGTGAAAATAAGTAAAATTAACATCACACTCCAGAGCACAAAAACCCACCTGTAACACCCCCCGTGCTCTTACAGAAGAGCTCATGTACTCACCCCTGCATTGTACTGAAAGTCCCCAAGGTTTCTTTGTCCGGGCAGTGAATTCCCTTCGGCTGTCACTCCCTGTGCTCTCAACCTGCCCCTAAGCGCAGCCTTGCCCTGTCCTGCCCTGCGGCCGCCGGGGCGGGGCGGGGCGGGGCGCGACTCCCGCCCACCCGGTGCAGCCGAGCCGCTGCTCCCCGGGGGCGCTGCGCTTTTCCTCGTCCCCTCTCCCCAGCATTTTGATCAGGTTTGTTAAGCCTGTGTGTAAGTAGGAGCTCATCTTGGGCTCAAAATGCAAGTCTGAGGTCTGAAGTCACCAATTAACTGAACAGAGCCTGTGCAAACTTCTTGCAATAGAGCTGACCTTGCAGCCTTCAAAAAAAAAACCAACCCAGCTTCAAGTTTGGAAAAAAATCTCGCTAGAGAGCCCCAGAGTGAAGCTGCTAAATATGAGATAAGTTTTAGTTATCTAGTGGGTTGGTGCCTTCCTTTTGCTTCCAAGTTTGCCGTTTGATTTGGTACAGCCAGCCTCCTCACGGGAGAATGAGAAACGCATGCTGTGAAATGTAGCCTTGACTAGCAGGTGAATTAGCAAAAGTTTTGTTTTGCCAAGATCAGTAATTCCCAGCTCGGATACTAATAAATCCCAAGTTAGCTGCCATTTGGACCTCTTCATTAGTGGCTTCTGAAACTTTAGAACAGCTTTATGCTACAACCCTGAGAGTTAAAAAGCTCTTTCCACTTGCTGTGGTTCTCTGAAATCAAACCAGCTGTAAAATACTGCCTACTTTTAGGCTGAAAATAGCTGAAACCACCAAGTTTCCTGTGGTTTCACATGAAACCATACGCTTTGTGAGAAGTGTGCCTACTGTTGTGAAGTAAGGGTATAGCAGCAAGAAGGGTACAGCCCGACAACTCAAAGAGTGTGCTTCTCACCCCAATGAAAGGCAAGAGCTGATCAAAAATCAGAAGGACCCAAAGTAGTTTGGATTTTTCTGTTCTTTGCTGTATTGCTACTTCTCATGACTTTATCAAAAATTATTTTCAACGATTTTTTGAGCTGCAGCTCCCAGGAGCTAGGCAGCTACACAGAAATTGCCACTTTAAAAAAAAAAATAAAATCTAGCCCACATCAATATGGGAATAAGTTTAAAAGTATAGCATGGGTACCCACAACAGCTCAAAGAGCACCCATCAGGGAAAGGCTAACCTATTTGCCTTCTTGATTTTATCATCTGGGGATATGTGTGTATGGTGTGTGTATGGTGAGGCAGCTCTCTTAAGACTCTTCAGTATTACATCCTGCGTGCAGTAAATAAAATGCAAAAGACTACCAACTCCTTCTGGCCCACCCCAAAAGTCAGCACTGAATGAGTATTAAAAATAATGCTTCTGTGCGGACTCTACTCTGGAACTTCCAGTGGTCTCACATCTGTGACTAATTCTAGTTGTTGTTTGAATTAACAATATTAAGTGTAGACTGATATAAATCTCTCCTGTTGATTAAAACCCAAGAGTTACCAACAATGAGGAAAAGCATTTGAAGTTGCTTGTGCTATTGCAAACCGTATTTATATACAGGTTATCTACAGGAAGCGTTTTCAGATTCAGCAGAAAACAAAGGACAGGGTTCTCTCATTTGTCTGGGTGACATTCTTATGATTTCAGTGAGAGAAAAACACAGATTTGAAAGCAGCTTATTTATAGGCCTTACTCTTAAGTCATTTAAAAAAATAGAGTCGAATAACTGCCTTCCACAGAAACCCTAAAGCGGTGAGGGGGCCCAAGATTTCAGTAAGAGCTAATGGTCACTTCTGCTGGAAAAAGAGGAACTGCAGCTGGGATAAAGCTTTTATTCACTTACTTATTTTTGATTGGTCTAGTTCTCTAAATCTGTATATGTAGGTCATTCCTATAGCAAGCAACCTCAGTTTGCCTGGTTTCCATTCAGGAAGATTGTGTCATTGTTCATTTCATTCTTCCGCAAATTTCTCTGTATATGCAAAGTGGACCCTCCTTGTAACCTTCCACTGCTTCAGAAATGCAGAGGCTGTGGAAATGTGAGAAGGCTCTGCACTCATTCTGCACTGTCAGGAAACTACCCAGCCATTACACCTGGATCTGAGAGATTATTTTTCTTTACTGCCTTGATTCAGCCAGCCTTGTACGTAGCATTGGTTTTGTAAGCACATTGCCACTAGCATGCCCAAAGAATACCATCGTGACTGAGGTCAAATTTATCATGGATACATGATAAGCCGAGTAGGGTTAGACTACACCCATTTCACCCTGACCTGAACAGTTTATTGTTTATCCAGCCTGATTATCAAATACTCTTTAGGTTGTATTCCTGTTAAGAACACAATGCAAAGAGAATGCAGACTGAGACAAGATTTATTTAAATAAACCAGAGTAAGACATGTGCATAAAGATATATGGGTGAATTATGCTCAGATTCTAACAACACTGGAAGGTTGGTAAGATTGTACTTACTCTAACCTGACATACCATATAGCAGATGACTCTTCATCTTTTCTCAGTTGGAAATACCTTCTATTGCATAACTAAACTAGTTTTAAAAGGGCCTAGTCATATTCTCTCTAGACAAAATACCTTTTACAGGGGATATATTTGATATCTTTCCTTATCAGTGTGGAAACTTCAGAAATCATGATAGCTCAATTAGAAAGAATGTATGCACTCATCAGTGCTTGCTGCTCTACTGCTGATAGAAACTGTGTGTAACTACGAAGGATGGTGCAGCACAGAGGGGAATGCTTCTTTCGCAGAGGTAGAGACAGCCAAATGCAAAGCAAGGTGTCTGCCCACACCTTATGAACACAGAATATTAAATTCTCCTGAGCACATCCCTCCACACTAATAAACCCAACTCTGAAACTTCTCTGTGATAATTTATTATAGGTAAACCCAAGTCACTGTGTTAATCCAAGGAGGCAATATAAAATAGAAAACATTCCAAAATGATTTCTTACTGCGTGTAACTTTATTTGTATAGATGAATGCCCCTGAATGATGCCAAACACGTTGGTGAGACAGCATGAAGTCAAATGATGTCATTCAGTTGCAGTTTTCTTGAGGAAATCAGTTAGTTTTCCATACTTAGGCTACTGTGCATGTAGCAATAGCTGAAATCCTGCATGTATGACTGGTGTAGTGAGGAAAAGATAACAAAAAAGCAGCAAAAACAGGGGCAAAAAGACTACAATGCCTTAAGAATATTTTTTCTTATTTTTGTAATCCTGGAAAGTCTTTTTGAGAATGTAAAGGAGCACAATGGCATAACAGAATGGGTAATGGGTTTGGAAAAAGTAGGCAGCCAGCTCCTTTACTATATAAATAATATGAATAATCATGAAGCAGTATAGGAACAAGACATACTGGTTCAGGGGGTGGAGTAGGTCTTGGAGTCCTTGACTGAACTGTGGAAAAAGAAAAAGATTATGTCACACGACTGTGTTCCACTCATGCCTAGTCCATGTGCTTCTCTGAGCACACCTAGTTCATAAAAAGGTCCTGTGAGATAAACCAGCACGTAAACTGAGGGCAAATCAGCTATGCTGTGGGAAGTGATAGGTGTCACATTCCCAGCCATATCCATAACACAAGCTAGGTTTTCTCTCTCTGCAATGAAGCTGAGTGACCTCATATTTACTGAAAGAATGAGCGTGCAGGTACGTAAAGCAGTTCCTATGAAGTGCGCACCAATCGTAAGGCTTTTGTGTATCCATCTCTGCATCTGTGGCACATACTGTTGTCTATGTTTTTTTACTGCATTTTCATACCTTTACACATGTTCATGGGCAAACTTTCATGTCTTACTTTAAAATAAATAAATTAGTAGTTAATTTGTTTAGTCCAGATGCATGTCAGTAATTTAGCCAAATACATATTGGACCTGATCCTCATCTGTTTTTCTCTGATATAACTTCATCAAAACTGCATTTACCTCACATAATTGTGAGATCCTATCTAGGCCTATGGATTAGCTATATGAAAAAAAAATATTAAATAAATGCATATGGAAAACTTTGTGGATTATATGGTGCTTAGCCAAGTGCCATTCATGTGCATGATCTGAGCTCCTACATACAACCATAACACAAATGCTACAAATACTGTGTAAAATGCATCCTTCTATCCTATCTTGATTTAGAGCACAGAACATGCAAGAGAAGATAAACATGCAAGTGCCTGTAAAACACTGATGATATAGATTCAAATACTCTGCTTACTCTCTAACTCAGTCCAATAGCAAACTAAATTGGAGGACAGTCAGGCTCACAAACAGCCAATGTGATCAGGAAGAGCCCAGACAACCAAAACTTGCAGCTGTCCCATTTGCTAAACTGCCAAATAGAACGGTCTCTTCTGGGCTGGGCTACTGTTAACAGCAGAACCGTATGCCCGAACATACGGTAATTTCATCTACTTCTGTAAGAAACAAACTTGCAAAATCTGACTGTCTAAAAAATTTGCATTACTTTGGTAGATTCTTTCATCTACTCATTTATTCGTGTATTTATTATCTGAGTCATCTAACTGTAAACCAGGAAACTGATCCCACTGTAGATGCAGGAAACTGATTCAAGTGGCTTTCAGAGAAATTCATCTGATGTTCAGGGGGGAAAATAAGGGAAAAAAAATGTTCTTAGATTCTTACATCATAAACTTAATTTGTGTGTTAACTGTTTTTTAATATATTTTCTAGCAATGAATGCTACCATAGTTCATATTCTAGAGAATGGAACAACTCCGTTCTCCTTAAGTATGTGTACAAGCTGTAATGATCACCTAGTCTAGTCTAACTTTAAAAGAAGTCACAGTACTACTCAACACACAAAAGAATAAAACCTTACAAATTGATTAACATAGTCTCTGTTGTGTTCCACCCTTTTTCCTTTCCCTACTTACTGATCTTTTTACTGCTTGTTGATGTATCTGCACCATTGTCTCTTCATGAGCCCTTTGATTTTTATTTTTCTCATGTTCATATCTCAGTTTAGCCAGCACAAATGCCACCTCATCCTCTCAAGCTCAATATCAACTGCTGTGGCCTGCTTGCCACAGAGCTGTTCCAGCTCCTCTGCACTGATGGATGCTTCTGACTGCAAAGCGCTGGCTCCTCCCTTCATGTCCAAATGTGCCCTATGACACTTAGCATCCATGCTCTCTGAGATGAAAGATGATGTTGCCATGTCTCTATCAGCTCCCTGCTATAAATTGGAGAGAGGGAGGATAAAACAGTATTTAAGGTGATAGATGAAAATACAATATATTCATTTACATCAACCTAAATATTTGTTCAAGTGATTATTCACACATTTGCATAACAACTCACTAGTTCTCCAATATCCATTATTTCACTTTAACAGTTTGTTTCTAGAGCGGGAAAAGAACTCTTCCATTGAATGTTGTCTTACAAAATGTTAAACATCCACCATACAAAAAATTTCTGATTTGAAAATGTAAAGAAAATTTTAAAAATATTTAATTAGGGCCTGGTTGATCTAAACCAAACACTATAGCTGTTTTTTCCAAATGGAAGGATTTCACATCTTGTGATTTTTATGTTAACCCATAAATATGGGAGCCACTGAGGTTCTTTACCTCTGAGAAGTAACTCAAATGTCTCATAATCCTCAATATCCTTTGTAGACTCAATCTCCTGGCTGATCTACATCTTCCATGATTCACTGTTATTTTACATCTGGAAGAACTGTACTTTCCATTTACCATCTTTTTATGCTGCTGTTTCTTGTTATCATTATTTTGGGCTTTCTGTAAAGTAAGTTGAATAACTTCACGATTTTCCTCAAGCCCTTCCATAGTTCTTTGGAATGAATATTCTGATCCCTCTAGATCACCAATTTCTTCAAAATCTTCTTGTATTTCATGGTCTTCATCAGAGTTTCTGTCTCAACATGGGAGCCCTCCACCGATGTTAAAGCATTTCCAGGGATGTTCTGGAACACAATGAGGATATCTATGTGTTGACAATGAAGCAGATGACCCGTATGTAAGAAAAAGTGACTCTGAGAATAATGTAGGCACATACACATAGGGCATACTGGAGCCTATACAAAAGTGGCTAGGGGCTTAACTCTCATTTACATTCCATCATGCTCCTTGCCTAGAGATGAACTGAAAAAAAAAAAAAAATCACTGGATATAGATCTGTAGGTAGATCTTCTGAAAATCTCACTTGTAGGCTTTTTAAGATTAGAATTTGTCAGCAATTCCCTTTACAGTAACCTGTGGAGCTGGCTAGGGGCCCCCAGGGGGTAAGAATAGTATATCACACTTCTTTAAAACCTAACATAATCAATATCCTTCTGCAGCTCAAAGAAGGATGACTTTTCTGTCATGGAAATAAAACTTGACCTAGACTGGGGAGTTTTTTACTGTTTCCAATATAGTCAGATCACAACTTGCAGGGTAGGTCTAGTCATTAGTTAAAAGTCAATACTATCTTTTTAACTGACTGGAGCTAGGTAGACATTTCAGCATGCAAACTAAGAGTTCAACCTCTTGTTTTCAGGCTCATAGTACTTGCTGCATTTTATAAAAGTGATGTAAGGCATACATTTCACATCTGAGAAAAGGTTTAGGCAAGACAACTAATTTGTTTGTTATTAAGGAAAAGGAGCAGAAGAGGAAGTAAAGCAAGCCGATTAGCATGGGTAACTGATGTCCAAAGACAGGGCAGTTAGCAGGCTAAACATACAGCAACAGTCTCCTCTTCACGGGATTTCCATACAGAAAATGTGAAACCAGCTGTCGCAGTTCAAAGGCCAGAACACAATGACTGCAGAGCTTCTGCCCCTACCTGACTTCTCAACTGATGCTTGTTGTTGGCAAGGTCACATACTGCATACTGTCACATTCCTTGTTCCACTGCCAGGGCAGTATCCAGGCTCTTCAAGGGGGACTGAGCTTACCTCCACCTCTGTCACAGACCATCCCACTTGGTCACTGTTTCCTACCTTGTAAATACATCTACACGGCGCAGCAAAGCTTTCTGCCAGAATTTGTAGGCTCACAGAATACCCCTGTGCCCAAGCCAATTAGCTCTTTCTAGGAGGCAGGTTTACTGGATCAGATAAAGCACCATGATAATAGCTATCCCATTTCAGTATTCCCAGATAGTTTCTCTTCAAGGTGTTGCACTGAATCTCATGAATGTAATTAGCTCAGGAATCTCTGTGCTGTCCTCTATTCCTATGGTAGATATGACACCATTTCAGTTTCCCATCCATAAACTGGAACCTTTTGCAGGGACTTATCACAAGCTCACAGTGACTTTGTGATACAGTAAAGGTTGTCCCTGCAGTAAGGCAATGTGAGCCCTTTACGAATCTTAAGGAAATATTTCTTCTCTGTTATTCAGGAGTAGGGAGACAAAGTCATACTACTGTTACTAGTCTATATAAAGCACCTTTCTCCAAAGGATCTATCAATTATAGATTATATCATGTAAATAAACAAAGTGTCCTCAATCGCTTTTTGCCTTGTTTCATATACACTAGTACAAGGTCAGTGTATTTGCTCAGTAGGTGATATGTGGAGAGCTGGATGACAGGTCCAATGAAGATAATAAAGACTAATAAAGTTACTGAGACCACTTCCAGTTGCATCAAGTGTTTTGCCAGTTTGCAGCTGGATTTTCAAATCCCAATGCACACTGAAGACAGAATGATACACAGAGCTCTGGAATTCCATCATTAGTTTTGACTGAAAATATTAGAGAGTTTTTAATTGCTTTTGGTGCCAATGATCCAATTTCTTAGTTAAACATAGGTCCTAGTTATTGAATAATCAGAAAAACAGCAAGAAGGGATGTAGGATATTTGTGTGTACATGTGTATTTTCGTATTTACCTTATGCTTTCCAAAGGCAATGTGTATTTTCTGAGAAGATGCTGAAATAGAGCTGTGGCAGCCTTTGTGCTTTTATTGCAGTTAAGTTTCCCGAATTCCTGATGAACAATGCAAATATAATGCCTTAAATGCTTACTAATGATGTATTCAGATGGTCTCAAGACCTCCTCATGAATGTATTTCCCCATAAATCTTCAAGAACTATAAAAAGGATTTTCATCGCTGTCCAGGGATCAAATATTGTAGTGCAGTTAGGAAATCAATCTGGTTTTGCTGAATGGCTTAATTGGCAAGTGGGAGGCATAGGATACTGTTTGGTAGGCATGAAATATACAGGAAACCTCCTACAGTAAATAGGTACTTGCAAAATGGTACCCAACACTTTTCAGTCTTTTGTAGCCATACTCACTATAGGGTACTGCAGAGTTGTGACATTCTCTGCATCTTACATGCTCTTGTCCTTGATTTTTTGTATTAAACTATTTGCCTTCACATTCAAACCAGAGAAGAAGCTAATGTTATTTCTCTTCACAGCCAACGAAGTGGAGGCTACTACTTCCATGTTCAAATTATGATCTCTCTTTCTCTGTTTTGTTTTCCTCTTATCTCTCCAAAATTGCTGTCACTTTGCCAGCAGAACTGAAGTTAATGCATAGCAGGAAGGTCCACTCTTGCTGTCACTTGTGCTGCAGTTATTGCCATATATTGCAAAATTTTACTTTCATTTCCTTCTTGATACTATTTTTCCATAGTTGCAAGGACACAGTAGGGTATATAACAGTTGGGATAACTGCATATATTTAGAGTGAGGAATCTTCATGCCTGAGTAGAAAGTCTCTCTTCACAATGTATTTCAATACATGAAGGTAATTTCTCTATAAAGCCTAGTGCATCCCATATGGGCATCTATGTTGGAGGCCAAATTTAGAGCAGGATGTTAGTAATAAGGGATTGTAAGCAGGTGCAAAGAACTCCAAAGGTGGGATTTTTTGGTACTCAGGCACTGCAAGTTCCTACATAGTATTTCGTAAATGGGAAGGGGAGCAACGGAGTTGTATATAGACACTGACCAGCTGTTCCAGTGCTCTCAGGTTAGGTGATCTTCCAATACACTGCATCACAGTGCCGCTGTTTGGAAAAATGGGAGAGGGCTGGCAAAACAGTTCCTTAGACCGAAGCTTTTAGGCTGTCAAAGTAGTCAGGTAGTCTTCCTTAGGCACCTCTTAGGAAATAAGTACCTGCTTTGTGGCAAACACACTATTGCTATAGATTTTTATGCACTTGGGTTAACTTGTGAATGATTGCATTGTAAGAGGAGTATCTCGTCTTTACATATGGGGGGAACTGAGTCACTGCCTGAAACAAATGAAATATCCATGCCTGATCATTAGTCTTAAGCCTTATCTGTGCAGCCATCCTTTGCTCATATTTTCTCCTTCCAAGTAAGACAAGATAAAATTCTTCCTAGGAAGGAAACAAGTATCACATTTTTCCTACATACATTGCCTTTTGAAAACAGACACAGTTATAAAGTTACTGATGCACAGAGACACTCATACCAGAAAGAACAGCCTGCAGAGGAAAACTCCAAGTACATACAACAACTAACACATGCACAATCATTCTCATGTTGTGATCATGCTGGAGGTCATGTGCATGCACTGAACAGTCAATCTATGTATAGTGGCAACATCATTAGGCCTTCCAGGATGCCAATCATTTAGCAATTCCAGACAAATTGCCAAGTTCTTTTTCTTGTTGGACAAAACTCATATGCAAGAAAAGAGTACATATTTCAGTGAAATTAAAATACGTGTAACCCCTGTCCAATATAACAACCAAAAAATTATGATCACCAGCATTCTTAAGCTCTTTAAAGGCTAAACTGCCTCATCTACATAATTTTTATGAATCACAATGAACCATTTTAAATTATCCTAGCTAATTGTGCTTCACTGTTTCTTTTAGTAAATTTTGATGACCACTCAGAATATACATTTGAATTTCCTGAAGATAAAAAAAAAAAACACATGGGCTGTACACACTGTATAACAAAGACAGAAATACTTAAAGTGAACTGAAAGTGGTCTAATTTTACCATAAAATTTGTTCTTTTGCTTTTTCTACAGCTTGCCTAATAAACTCAGGATCTGTTTCTGTGTCAGTACTGGGATACTTCCTTTTCCTGGGCTGATTTATCATGGTTTACTTTGTTCATGCACCAAGAAAAGAGCTATTCCATTTTGTTAAAACAGTATAGAACTGTTCACCTGTAAAATTTAATTACCACATACAAACATACTGACTACGGTTAGGCGGTACTCAGGGCTAAACCATAGCAGTATATCACCCAAGACTCCCTCCCCAGATGGGAAGGAGAACTGGTGAAAGAAAAAGGAAAAGGCCCATGAGCTGAAGCATAGACAGATTTAATAGAATAACAAAACAGAAACACCAATCCACACAAAGCATAAAGGGTTCTACTCAGCCTGGGTCAATGCTGACAGCAGGAACAGAACACTATCAATAAGGAGCCTCAGGAAGAACTCCACCCTCACTGAGCTCCCTCCTTTTATAATGAGCATGATGAGGTATGGGATACACCTGTGAGTCAGCTGCCTTGATTGGAGCTCCCAGCTGACTCGGGGCTACTCATGGCCTGCCTGCATGGCTGGCCCATGGGTCTGTTCCTGGGGAACCAGGACACATACACACATACATACGTATCTACATACATGATTATTTTAATATATATGTAAGTCATGAAGGACACAACAAGAAATACGAATATTTCTGTGACCCATTATGGCAAATTAATTATCTGAGTGATGTTTTGGTTGAAGGATATGGGTGTTATAGTAATTCATGAAGATATGAAAACCCTCCAGGGATCACATTATCATCTAGAATAGGTTAGCAAACCTCATTTTCTTACATGACTTTCTGCTATTTTTCATCATCTGAGAATTTAGCCTTGAATATTTCATAACACTTCTGAGGCATTACGAGTAGAGTTGTGTTTTTACCTGACAAATAATACTGAGATCCCCAAATCCAGGTAGCTTTTTACATCAGTATTTCATGGAACACTAACAGATCTGTTTCATTAGGCTACATTTTGGAGCTTCCTTAATTTCAGACTTTGTACTTGTTAAAAATCTAACTATACTCCAGCAATGATAATTTCTTGAAGCCTGGATCCAACCCACTAGCCCTGGTGAAAAGGTGCAGCCTGGCTTCTCCCAGGGCAGTTATTAGAACAATGTTGTCAATCTGTTTAAGCTTGAAAGATAGTTGAATGATGAAAGCAGGAAGCTGTGGATGTGGTGTGTCACTTTTGAGTAAGCAGAGAAAACCAACAAGCACCAACAACCAACATAAAAGCACCATTTGATTTTCCTGAAATTTTGTACTCATTTTGTGCACCTGTACTCAACATCACAAGATTCAAGACAGCACAGTATTGCTGTCATGGTAAAGACAGCTTTTAATCAGAAATAAATATAAAGGAATTCAAAGCTATCCAGAGTTTCAGTAAGCAGTTGGTGGTTTGGTTTTGGCATAGGACCTTTAAGAATCATGAATGCATTTAAAATTGGAAAGAGCTTTTCTGAATACGTGACAGGAACTTCAGCAGTTATTCCACTTAGTACTAGAAATAAGCTCTGAACAAACAAAATTATTTGTAAAACCTGAGCTACTTTTGATGCTGGTTTCACTGCAGTCAGCATATCAATCTCTGAAGAATTAATGAAGTCTTTGCTTCCAAGTGAACTGCCCCAAGTTCTAAACCCAAAGTTTTGGTTCAGTTCTGGATCACTGATGGAGTCTGACCAAAGAAAAGGCCAGTCCTGAAAGATGAATGCAGTCTTTCTTCTGTTGGCTTTGAGTCATCTCTATAGAAGATGATTTCTCAGATTGCGTATGCCTACATGAGCTTCACAACTGCCTGCAGACCTGTTGGAATATAGGAACCCTTCAAGAGAATGCCAATCAACCGTCAAAATGTCATTTCTTCCTACGTAGATGTTGGCTGAGTGGTGTCTCACATTTGAGGTAGTTCTACTTTCCTCTTTATAACTACAGTTTATGGCAAGGATAGGAACACTATAAATAGCTGGCAAATCTCTCTTTTTTAAAAAAATATTCAGGATACCTGTGTTCAAATGAGATGATTCACTAAAATTATAGTGTACTGTATCTCTGCTTAGAAAACTTAGCACATACACTGAGAAAGAAAGGAGATGGAAATACAGCTACTTAAGCTATCTATCTCCAGTGTTCTGAGAACAGAGAGGTAGCACACATGCTGTTAGCAGTTGCACCTGTGCTCAAGACTGAGAAACAATCAGAGCTGACACCATGATTTATTTGGATACCTGCCCTTATTCTCCTACACTGGCAACCGGCTCACAATGACAGCTGTAATTGGAAGTATCCCCAAACTACCACTCACATTAAATGTCAGCCTAGTTACTCAGCCTGTTCCATCTCATACTATGTGGTCAGAACTGACTCAGTATGACATTAGCATTTGAAATATGTTTCCTAGTTATTAGCAATCCTCCTCCAAAAGGAGAGAGCTATTACTTCAAAGAGAAAAAAATCAGCTCTCAAACCATCAAGACCGTATCTCTTCATGTTTTTCTAAATACACATCTGACATTTCTATAAACCTTTTGGGATGGTGCTTTCCTCTTTATGACTAACTTTACCGAACATCAATAATATGTTTGTCTTGTTATAAATATGCAGATAAGTCCCTTCTCCCAGGACCTTACCATATAAACCAAGGTCAGATGATTCAGTTAAAAGCCCAAGTTGTTCCTGGCACAGCTCTACTTCTGTAAATGGAGCACATTACTTATTTATACTAGCTGACTTTTTTTTTTTTTTTTCCTCAAAAAGGAAGTAGAATTATAGTAAGAGTAATGGAAGCACAACAGTGGGTGGAAGTTGATAATTCAGGACACACATATAAAGAGCAATTTGGGAGATGACGCTTGCTGTTTTAGAGAAGTAAGGCAAAAAAGAAGGCAAGAAAATCCTTATAGGACAAAGATAAAAAAGAAGAAACAAGACAAATTCGTAGAATGAATGAAGAAAGGAAGCTAACAAATAGCTTTAAATGGCAATTGCTCCTGAAAAACAAAGCAGATTAATATCACCAAGACTGAACTCCCTCATGGAGAAGCTCTAGGAACAAAGAACAATAGATGACTCAGAGAGGGGCAAAAGAGCAAAGAAATATTAACTGAACATAGACACTTTTATGTGAAAGGCAGTATCTGTCTTCAATCTGCATTTGTGTGTATTGCATGGGGAGGGAGCCAACACTGCACCATCCCAGGGCACGCATCCCCTTGGCAGAGTGTAACACTGCTAATGCCATGTCTCTCAGCTCCCTTTGCATTCTCACAGCAAGTTAGACAAGTTGTAGAGAACGTTTCCCTTTTGGGGATTTGCACTTACTGAAAAACTTAACAAAACCCAGCCTTCCCAACTGGCTCCAGGTCTTCATAGTTAGTCCTTAATATAACTCCTGCTGAGGTTTTCTATCAGCATGACTCATGTTCATCATCCAGGCTATCAGCTTCCTATTCCCTGAAGGCAAATACAGATTCTCTCTCAGCTCAAATCTCTAGAGAAGCTGCCTAAGCACATCCTATTTCCAAGAAGCAACTCCCAGATCCTCCCCTTCAACACTTCCCTGAGGCACCTAAAGCTGTTCTTCTTGTGTTAACCAAGAGGCCTCTAGCTGGTAAGCACTTGGCCCATTCTCCAGCTTCTCTGCTGCTGCTCCAAGCAGCCATCTCTTCAAATAGCAATATCATACAATAGAGGGAAGGGGAAGAGGGGAAGGTCATATCATAGCATACACAGCACAACTCAGGAACAATGCTGACCATCATAATACAGTCAAGCCTCCTTTACCCCTAGTTTTAAAGGCAATACTGTAATTATATAATGAAGAAGAAAAGTGCTGGATCACCCTAAAGTGACTTGGTGTAGTTGTCATCCTTGCTGCCAGATAAACTACTGTGGCAAGATAATAACCAAAAAGAAAATTTATCATTCTGACATAGGGCTTGGCAAACCCTTCTGGAGTGAGTCCAGGAATAGCAAATGGGCTTGAAGAGCAAGCCAGGTGTAATAGCATGAGGAGACTGGGCTATACAGAAGAAGACATAAACTTCAGGGAAGTGTGTATCATCAATACAGTTACAGATATTCATAGTAGCTCATATTCATGGAGCTCATACAACACTGAATGCTGTGTCTCCAGTTAAATGGCAATTAGACCACTCTGGAGTGAATATGTAACTGGACAGGAAGAGCCTACAGAAGACTTTTCTCCATTACCAAGCTTTCTGTAAAAGCACTCTACATTCAAAAAAGTGTGTCTGGGGCTCTGTGTATGTAAATAGCTGGCTACATTTAGCCTATCAAGGGCTACACTGTAGCAGTTGCTCTACCACCTGATGACCCCTGACCAGCTGAGAAGGGGAATCAGGGAAAAAATGGAGAAGCCCTGTGGCTTGAAATTTAAATGGATTTAATGAAATAACAAAGCTTGTACAAACACCAACATAAAGTATACAAGTTCATACTCAGCCTAGTCCTTGGATGCAGCAGAAGGAGCAAGAGGGAAGAGCCCTAGAAAGAGGAATTCTCCACCCTCACTAAACTCCCTCCTTTTATAATGAGCTTGATGTCAGTGGCATGGGATACACCTGTGAGTCAGCTTGGGGCAGCTGCCCTGACTGAAACTCCCAGCTGACTCAGGGCTTCTCATGTCCTGCCTGTGGCGTCATAAGGCATGGTCCCTCCACGAAGTCCGAGGGAAAAATGGTTTATTGTTACAGCACTGCATATTTATGCAGTAGTTACAAACGATTACCTCATAATTAGCAAGTTGGCAACTAAATAGTTATCTGGCTGGCCCATGGTTCTGGTCTTGGGAAACCAGGATAACAGTATACCTAATTATAGCCTATATTGTCTAGGTGGCTACATAATACATTATCAGTACCCAGAACCAGACAACAGCATCACTAGATGTGGGAAGTTCATAAAGTTACTCTTAGACGCAGTTTACCCCACCCCACCCTCAATGGAGAAGCTAAAAGAGCAGCATCTCATCTAGAGCACAAAAAGGAAATGGAAACCCAGGAAAAAACAGTCTCAGTGAGAGAGCAGAGAACATCTGCTGCAGCACTAGGCTGCATAGCCACCAACTCATGAGGCAAATAGGATACTTGGTGTCTGCAGACAAGTTGAACATGAGTCAGCAATGTTCATTGTTGTTGTATGCATTTTTTAATGGGGGATGTGGGTCAATGACATACTAGGCTGCATTAGCAAAAGTGTAGACAGCAGGTGAAGGGAAGTGCTTATTCTGTCTGTTCAGCACTTTTGAGATGATACCTGGAGTACTGTGCCAAGTCTGAGCTCCTCAGTACACAAAAGACACTGTCAAACTGAAGGAAGTCCAGCAGAGGTATCCTAAGATGGCTAAGGGACTGAAATATGTGAATGAGAGACCTGGGTTTGTTTAGCCTACAGAAGTCTATGAGGGAATCTACCTGCTGTATTAACTACCTAACAGGCAGTGGTATAAAAGACCAAGTCAAATCCTTCTCAGAGGCACACAAGGAAAAGCTGAGAGGCACTGGGCACAGGTTACAGTCAGGGAAGTTCCAATCAGATACTAGTAAATCTTCTTCACAATGAGAATGGTCCAGCACTGGAGCTCCTGCCCAGAGGGCCAAATGACTCTTGTGCACATGAGCTCAGAGTCACTTTCAGGCGGGAGGAACAATTTCCAGCTCCTTGTGGGGGGAAGCATTTAATTGAGCTGAGCTTTAACCACCACCCTATGAAGGAAGCCCACCAATTAATAACAGCTTGTTTCTGTATGTGCCAGTGGCTCCATGCTGACCACTGCTTGCAGTGCCTGCTGCAGGGTCTCAGTCTGTACTGGGAGCTGCACTTCTGGCTCAAGATGTGGGAGGATATGGGTTGCTGATGTGTGAATGAGAGGGGGAAAGAGTGTGAGATTTGAGAGTGGTGCAGGTCTGCATACCGAGCTGAGATGCCAATTTGTAGGAGCGAAGAAATTCAGTAGGAGGTTAAAAAAGAGGGCTATATTTTTGTATATGTATGCATTTTCTCTCATAAAAGGAGTCAGACATACCTAGAAACTCGATGTCGCACAAGTTTGAAAATTTCATGGTTTTCAGTCACCTACTGTGGAGAAAGGGGAAGAAGAAAGTACATGTATGTTATTGTGAAAATCAGAGAACCCAAAGACTATTTTGTAAATATTAGAAAAATGTCTTTATCAATAGTACTGTGGCCATCAATAGTATGCACTTCCTTTTATGTAAATCATGGTATTCCCCAGAAATCTACTAACTGGGAATGAGAATAAGTCTTTTCCACCCATAACGGCTCTTGATTTTAACACCAGTTTGGTGATAAATGCCAGTTCAAATCATAGACATATGATGTGTTAGCATTTTATTTCCTCATTCAGGAAGTAGAGATTAGCTTAAAGGTTTCAAATCAATACATATCAGAACAAGGAGATGTAATAGCTACTAGTATATGATCAGCAGATTCTATGCCAGCAATTGTAACAGAAGCTAAAAAATAAAATAGAAAAGAAGATATTTTGAAGTGGAGTCACAGCTGTTTCACACTCAATATCTGAAGGAATTTGAAATAGAAAAGAAGTGATGCTCAGAGGGAAACACCTATCAAAGAGAAAGGAACTTGTGTTAGCTCTTAAGAATAGATGATGGGTTCTCTATTAGCTCAGATAAGCCTGTTGCTATGAACAGAGGCCTTTCAGTCTTTATCTGTTTAGTCTGATATTTTTTAAAATAGTGGAAAAAGCGATATGACTAGGCCATTGGATTTACCGGTAGGTAACCCATTAGGATAATGTGTGGAAAAATATGTCTTGAATGAACATTTGCCAAAGCTGATTAGAGAGCTTTTGCTGCCAAACAATCTGGAAGACCTGGAACAGCTTTGAAGCTTAAAGATCACAGAAGATGATACAAAGCTGGCAAAGATGTGGTGGGATTCAGAAACAAACAAAAAAAGATAACCAAATGTAAAAGGTTACATGAGGAGGAAATGGAGGAGGTATGTCAATAATCAGCCCACAAATCAGTAAGCAAGGATGAGAAAAGGAAGGTTAATCAGGACGCAGAAGGAAGTATCATGCCCACCTCAGCTGTTAAATGCTTTTGCATTTTGCTAATGTCTCCTTCCTTCAGAAAATACTCTTCAGAAATCCTCTTAGCCTGTTTTAAATTAAATTGGGGAATGTGCCAACAGTGCAAACGTATTCACGGACAATGCCAAAACAACCCTTCTTGGGAAGCTCAAGTAGATGAGGCAGGTTATTAAAGTATGATGAGTTCTGCCCTGAAGAAGGAAGGTTAAAAGTTCAGAAGAAAAATAAATTAAAACTGAAAAAATATAATCAGACTGCTGAGAATAATTCACTTGATGGATGATTTCACTGTTTTTACTTGCCTCCTAAGGAAAGTTAGCTCACTAAAGCGATCACCTGACACCTGACATGGACTGTTCAAGACCTTATACCATCAGGTACTCAAGTCCTCATTCCCAATTGCCTGACAGAGCATACAAACTCTAACTCCTGTTGACTCAGGCCTAGTACATATTTTCCCTATTTTGCACAAAATATAGCCATAAGAGCTGCCTCCCTCTTTGATGATCGTAATATCTACTAGTCCACTGATTAGACTGCTCACTTGGTGAGATATAGAGGTCCAAATCCATATCTCCATTCCAAATCAGATGAAGGATTCAAAAAAATTCAAATTCTACTTTTCAATTTTCTGAAAAATGTCACGGCTTGAAAATCCCATGCCCAGCAAATGTGAATCCTAAGGGGAGAGTGAAAAGCTACCTCTGAAGAAAAGTCTATTCCTCCCCATAGCATTAACAGAAGGCTATCTTGAAGTGTCAGGAAACTGATCAGCAACTTTTAAACTCCACTGAGTTACTGTTGAATGCTATAGTTTCCAAGTCTCTTACTGGGTTTTGTCCTTCATATATATGCCTCAAAAATTTAGGGGATAGGTTTCTAAATGGGCACCTAATGACATCTCCATGATCAAGTGAAGGCTTAGTCAGTATAATTTTTCAAGAGCAAATAACCAGCTTAGGTGTCTGGCACTCATTAGCTAAAACAAAATAGAGATGCCATGTTATTAACTGTGTATTTGCATCAGTATAGCTAAAGACAACAAAAAGCATGAATCCTGTAGAGCTAATGGACAAGATTAAGAAGAAATACTATTAACTCAGTGTTTAACAGATGAAGATCTGACACAAAGCTCTCAGAATTCAGCTGATTTTTGTGGTTTGTCGGAGTTGACCTTATGCTGTCCAAGCTGAAGAGGAAGTCTGTGGAGGTCTGGACAATGAAACCAGAACAACTGAGTCTATTCTGTTTTTCAGCCACATGATCATCTAACGAGATCCATGACTGAGCTGACATTTAGTTGAATTTTAAAAAAATCAAAAAAACCTCAAACAATATCACTGCTGTATTTAGCAGCCCTATGTAATTTACTGTCAGTCAAAAACGTAACACATGGTGGAGAGGCAAATAAGATTTATTTTTAAATCTTTTGAGAATGATTCAGTTACAGTGGGTCATTCCCTCCACAAAAGGCTACATTCTTCTTTCTCCATAGTGAATTCTGTAGACATTTCTTTGAAACGCTTTCATGCAATTTATCAGATTCTCTGCTGCCCTTTTTTTTTTTTTTTTTTCAGGTAGCAAAGGTTACTGGGCACTTTCTGGCTCTTCCAGCACATTATTGCATGACTTTCATATATATACACTGAGAAAATTTATCTGGGCTTTCTTTTACCATTGTTCATTACATCTTCATACGAATAGTTCGTAGCACTATTGTTAAACATGGGAGATGTCTGCAGTCCTTTGTTTTTCTTTGTATTTCTCAAAGTCAGCTGAAACCTCTTTCCAATTGAAATTTTCCTTGCCTGGATTCAATCCACTAATGAAGCATTTGGACATTCTAAAAAGCATTGCCAATGTATTTTTGAATACTGAGGTATTTTTCCACGAAGACTGACACACACTACTTGGAAGAGAAGGAGTCAGCAAGTCAAAGCCTGATCCAGTGACCACTGAAGTAAAGAGAAAGGTTTCCACCAAAAGCAGTGTATTTTGGCAGAGATTCACTTAAGTAATCATCAAACTCTGTCCTACTAGTTCAGCTGATGTCTACAAGGATGTCATCAGTTCTGGTAAGATTTCACATTCTTATTTTGGCATAGCGCTGATGTTGGTGATAGATCAATGGGACATTCCCTGGAAATTCTGTTTTCTATCTGAGTCCTGAAAACAGATTCTTTGTCCAGCATGGGACAGCAGTCATCTACACTGAGCACCTAGCACCTGCTGTGTAGTGTGCAAAACAGCATCAACCAGACAGACTGGATAGCAGCAATCCCACAATTGTTTCTGTTTGCTGTTCCGGACACCTCCCACGCACAGGCTTTTCTAGAACCTGCTTCTTATAAGAAACTGACAGTATAAATTATCTCTTCCTTTTAATTTCATTTGATTTCATTAAATCTGACCTACAGCCTTCACCTATGGATAAAAGTGTTGGCCTATTTTGCCCTGCAATGGTTCCTTCATCTCTTTTTTTCATTCTGAAATATGCCAGATACCATAATTTCTACTTCCTCCAGTTTCTTCCTCAGCAGTGGTTACTTCAGTGCACAAATGGCAGGCTCAGTAATGTAATGTCACAGGGAGATACACTTCCAGAATCATTAAGGCAATGTTCCAAAAATGTCTTCCCCTGCGAGATCCTCCAAACAACTCCACTGTCATTGGGACCTAACCAGCTTTACACACACAAGGCCTTGCCATACCACGTCTTTTGCTAGCACACATTCATTACATAGAAACTTCAGTTTTGGTGGTTTTATCTTTGCATACCCCAGCTACATGGAGTAGGTAAGTTCTGTATCCTGTGAGTCTTGCTGATACTAGCAGTGTTAATGTTTTAGAATGAGCCATGCTTCCTTACATGCTATCTCACTTTATTTGTGCCTTGCTATGGTACTTCTTCAAATTAAAGAATTCCACATACTTTGCCACTGTTTGATAAAAATATGACAGTATCACTGTTGCTGAGATTCTACCCCTTGAACTGTTCTCCAGTTGTACACACCCTGTCTTGTGTTTTGTCTGCATACTTGTGAGATGTATTTGTGAAACAGTGAAAATCATTTTACACTCCATACATATTTTCCATATTTTCTCATGTGCATGACATTACTGTTGCTGTGCATGAGGCAACTCACATCTGCTATAAGCCTTCTGTCTTTACGCCCTTATAGGATTTTTATCTCATAATGATGAATATGGCTGGCACCTACCAGTTGTTTCCTTATCCTTTTCTTTATGATGAGTCTGATTGTTAGTTATATTCACATTTCTATTATACGTATATTGAGATTGTGCTACTGAGTATTTTCATCTGCTCTTCTGAAATGGCTTTGACACTATTTTTATTCCTCTTTTAATACTTTTTTCTCTATCTCTTTTGGACAACCATGAAGTTATCCAACAACAATTACATTGGTCAAAGTCCAAGATTTTATAGCTTTCTCTGTGGAAAAAAATAGGCTTTGAGTAGTCTGAGCACCCTCATCAGTTCTTTCTATCTTCTGTGTGCTTACCAGTGTAAACTCATGCTATTCCAGGATTTATTTTTGCACAACATCTATTATGAAAGAAAATTGCCTGCCTGTCAGCTATTTTCCTGCCTCAGTTCCTCTGAAGATCAGTTTTCATAATTACTTCCTTTTTGTTCAGTTCTCAAAGTCTGTTTCGCTTAATATTCTGCAAAAGGGAGCACAGCTCATCTTTTCTTCTTCTGACATTCTCTATTCTCTTGATTAAAACTGTTCATAAGACATGGAGACTCAAGGATGGGGCAAAATAACCAGATATTTCAAAAGCACATTTGTGCTTAGCTGTTCAGTTCACAGGGAAGAGAGAAACAGCGTGAAGGAATCAATACCTTAGAAATGCCACATGAAACTCACTTAAAAACATTCACCATCCCTTGACAACACTTCAGTGTTTGCTGCAGGTCTGTTAGTTTAATCTGACTAAGACTCAAACTTCTTCCCATTTTCCCTTCTCTCTCCTCCTCTCATCAGGGATGACAGCATCATCTTCCTACTCACTAAGCATAAGCAGGGCACCATCTTTCCTTATTCTTCCTCCCAGACAGCCTTATGTCTTGGCTCTGGTTAAATCTTATCACTCCTTCCTCCACAGCTTTGCAAAGACCATCATGTTTTGCCTAAGACACTGCCAAAGTGTTTGTTGATGAGCTGATAATCTTGTTGCTTGACTACTATCACCTCCAGTTTTCCAGCTCTGTTGCCTCCAGTCCTTTTGCCACTCTTGTCTATGCCAGACACTGCTGGTATTTTCTACTTCGCCTTTTGCTTATGTCTCCAGCTCCACCTTGCTTTCTTCTTACCATCTTACTACTTTTCACATAAGCTTCTTTTTTAAAGACTGCTACAAGGTAACATCCCTATGATAATTAGATCTCCTTCGATACAAAAATGACAATGTCAGTCCATGTTATTCTGCTAACAAACATATCTGTGAATAACTTTCCTGATCTCTCATGATTTATATGTGACATGATATGAAAATCCCTATCAGAACTGAGGAAAACTTCACCAGCACATCCTTCTTAACTCTTTTCTTCTCCAAGTCTTCTGGTTAATGATGAGTATTTTGGAGGGTGAACTAAGACCACTCTGTAGCACACAGAATCACATGGATGAAACTGCATCTCCTCCACCACAGAAACCAGGAAACAGGAGGCAGGAAGGAGAGAAAATAGGAAAGATGGCCTGGTAATCACGGCTTTAAACCAGATCTCAGGTAAACTGCATCCTGACCTGGCTCTACTCCAGACTGCTTATATTGGGGAAACTCAACATCATCCAGTTTTCCTGGCTGGAGAAACAAAGGGCTCCGCAACCCCATGAGGACAACCCGGGTGCAGAGGGCAGGCAGTGAGGGCAGCACAATGACCACCAAGGTCAGCATGGCCACTCCCTGCGCCTGGCACTGGACTTGGACACAGGGAGAGGAACTGACCTTAGATAGGCTCCATGGAGTTCTCTGCAGGGAAAATGAGAGGCTTGAAAGACAGTGTACTGTTTATGAACTCAGCATTAGCTTGTCTGATTTTGTATCTAACTTCTCAATGGTAAGAGTAATACTGTCTAGTTTCATGTTTACTCACTCCTTTTTATGTAGACTTTGAAGTATGATAGTATTTAACACCTGTGACAGGGAGAGTTTACCTTTTCTGTTTAATCTTTTTTTAATGAAAGCTCTTGTCCGGGTTTCCTGCACTTACTTGATGAATAAACAGATCTTCAGACATCTACCCACTTACCTCAACTGACATCACTTTGAAAGGGCACAGAATTATGTAAGTTTACACATGATGATGAAAGTACCAACCAGTCCTTGCTTTAAAACACAGCTTTAACTAGATGCCTCCAGTTATAGTCAATATGAAATTGTTCCCAATGAGAAAGACCTTAAAGCTTCAGTCAAGAGGATACAGAGCCTGGAAGGCAGAAGAATGTCCAAAGCAGAAGAGTCTGTGTGATACAACAGGACTCAGAAGTGAGATAAGCTTCAAAAAACTAGGTGGGAGAGAAAACAGTCTATTTTTTTTCTAGCTTTTTTTCCTGCTTACAAGCACAAGTGACCTTCAGTTTGAGAAAAGGAATATAAGCATGCCATAGTCATCCTTCCAGACATTTGTACCACCACTTAGAGCTCAGTCCCACGTTGCTGGTTTGGCATTTGGCACAGATGACAGAGAAAGACATTTCAAGCAAGGGAAGGCACAAGAGCCTCTTAAATTGATAATTAAGTTTGGAAAATGATAGTCAATAAACTGCTTAACACTGACGAGCTCTACTCCACGCAGCTTAGAGATACTAAAATATTCAGAAAAAAGCAAATAAACACAATGTAAGAATGTGAAATACATGGTAACTCCAGTTAAAAAATGCTGTAGCATTAATAAGCTCATTTTTTTTTTATATTGAGAGGACAGACATATTAATGCCTCTGGTTTCCATATGGCTGGTTCCTGCTGTACCAGGACTGTAAAGGGAAGGCCTTGGGTTAAATCTGCACCCTGCATAACACCATTCACTAGATTTGTACTGATGACAAATTTAACTTTTATCTCATTCTCAATTTCATGCACTGTGATCCCTCTGCTTTTTCCATCCTGATGTCAGGTATCTTGGTCTTCAGTTTAGTTATCTTTACCTTATCCTTATCAGTAGCAGAATGGATAAAAGACAAAGGAGCAGAGAAATCAGCAGAAGCTCCTCTGTCACTCCTCAGCATGACTTCCTCCTGAGAAGCAGTGACTCTCTCTTCCCTCTAGCCCAGCAGAGCTGGAGGAAGCTTCCTCTTACCCATCAAAATCCTCAACTCTGAGATTTGACTAAAGGAAGCAAGTCCCTTTTCCGTCCCTCAACCAAAACTGTCACTCTTCCCAGATGGCTGCTGGCTTATCAGTGTCCTCCAACAGGCAGCTTCACTACAAAAAAATCTTCTGTATTTTCCTTTCCAGCTAACTTGCTGTGCAATAACCTTGAAGATACTGCCATGCCCTCTGCAAAGAGCAGCAGAGGCTCACAACCCATTCCCTGCTACACTCCTTCTGGAGTGTTTACATACAGCCACCCATCTTTCCAGAATTACTTGCTGTAACTGCCTGCCTGGAGTGTATAGCTTCAAATTTCTTTGGCCGGAGAGGAATATAAGCAAGACACAGCTGAAGTCAGAGCCTATATTAGGGAGGTCACATTTTTTTCTGAGGCAAGGGAATACTCATTCAGTCAGCTCAAAAATACCCTGTAACTGAATAAATTCTGAAGAAACTGAAGAGGAGATTAGAGGACCAAATCCCAGGCAAGGGAAAACAAGCAGTTGTGATGGTTAATAGACACAAGGACAGCTCATAGGAAAAGAATAATGAGATATGGAGCATGATGTAAAAGAAACAGGCCAGATGGCAGTACAGCTGGGGGGAAACTCAGCTAGCTCTGAAATGAGTCTTCAGTTATTCAGACCACTGACTGCAGATCCAAGCCACTGACAGCAAAAAAAGCTCTGGTTGTCTCAAGAAAATGGCAGTTTGTTAACAATTACCCAATTGAGAGCAATGTGGAGCAGGTGATGCTAAGAAATCTACTACAGCATGTCTGATGAAGAGCCATACAATAATGTCCATGGCCTCTCTCTACAAATAGCACAGATTTAGAGATACTTTGGAAAGTAGAGTTATAACCTAAACACTGAGTAACAGAACAGCTAATAACTTTACTCTGTACAGGATTATCCAGTAGATATCAGTTCCAGGAAGTCTTCTGAGGTCATGAAATACCTCCCTGAATGACTCAGTATAACAATAAGAAAAAGAATCCATAAACTAGTGTTGTGAAATAGTTTTAATATGTATTAGCATGGAATTTCTGTGATATCATATTATTTCATGAACACTTGTAGTCTACCAGTGACAAAGACCACAAAGGAAAAAATTAATGCTAGTCCAATTCTCATGTGAATCAGGGACACCAGAGCTCTCATGTCAGATTCGTAGCTCTCATTCTAGATTTTA
Organism: Podargus strigoides; assembly: GCA_028020825.1. Classification (NCBI taxonomy): domain Eukaryota; kingdom Metazoa; phylum Chordata; class Aves; order Caprimulgiformes; family Podargidae; genus Podargus; species Podargus strigoides. The sequence goes on along the minus strand of CM051619.1, from coordinate 93,113,007 downwards.
AAGCAGCTACTAGGTACCTAATACAGAGCATGCTGCTCTTCTTACAATAGTTAAATGGAGCAGCATTTCTGGCCTGCAGCAGTGTGCTGAATGGAAGTCCCAAAAGTCTCTTTTGGGTGACAGGGTTATGAACCAAGAAAAGTCTCCAAAGGAGTAAAAAATGAGTAGCAGCAATGACTTCAAGGGACTTCACATGCAAGTTCCTAGAAACTGTGTATTGTTTGACTCATCATCCGGGATTTAAAGAAAAATTCTGCAGCTGATATAAAAATGTCCTGAATATTGAGGTTCCTGCCTATGCTACTAGAGCAGAAAAACAGCTTCAAGCATAAGAAAGGCAGAATTCAGTGCCAGAATATTCAGGTATTCAGAGAAATTTTAGTGTACACCATCAAATTACTAGCTGAATGGTTTGTCTAACTAAGCAATGCCATCAGTCTGTAATTCATTGGCACTCCCTCATGCAGTTCTAGTGGTTTTCAGTGGATCATGGCAAGTGTCAGTGCCAAGTGCTTGTCCTTGAAATATTAATGGCTAGATCAGGCTGTAATTCAGATGGGAGGTCAACTGTCCACCACTGTATGAGCAGTGCTAGGGAAGGCAGAAAGAATACACTGGATTTCCCCACCTGATTAAATCCTCCTCTGTATATCATCTATTTTTGCTGGGTTTCCTACAGCCTGTTGAAACATCACAGGACATCTATGTGCCCCAAGACCAGATTGCTTTGGTTTTGTACTGCTTCATCATCATGCTCCTTACCTACATAGGAAAGGAACTGCTGTTCTTTTTCATTGCTATTAGTTCTTCCTCTCCCTTATCAGCCTTCACCGAAATTCCTGACCATAATCCACAATGTTCAGATGTCAGGATGCACAGCACCTTACAAGAAGGATTAGCCATGTGATATGAGTCATTAGTGGTTTTTTTTCTGGTACTTCACTTTTGGAGAATTCATCCTGTCCTCCTGATGCCCCATCATCCTTGCAAATTATTTCACTGATAATAAACTGTTTCCTTTATAAAAAAATCCCCTAACGCACTGCTGGGATCAACAGAGCATGGCAAGATGTTATTCTGGGAGCTGAATCAGTTCACTGAGACATTCTTCATTATTTATACTGATTAGAGCCAATTGAAGGGTATAAAAGGGATTACACGGCATGGCTGCCTACAATAGCTGAGAACAGAACTAAGGAAGTCAGTTCTAGTCTCGTCTTTCTAATTCAGCCTGTATTAGACAAAAGACCCACTGTAAGCCTAGAAACCATTTAGAAAGAGAATATTCATACCTCTTCCCAGTCATATATCATACTGCTAATTTTTAAAAGTTCTCTGTGAGCCTCAGCTTGGCACCACTGTAAACCTACTTAGACTATGCAAGCTTAGACTTCGGCTCAAAATAAGCAAGCAAAAAGAAACATATATCAAAACCTTGTTCCCCACTCCCAAACAATTTGGTAAACAGAACCAGACATAAATCCTGAAAATGTTTTTGACTAATTCTTTTTTATTTAACTTTATCACCCATGCAAGTCTGGGTTGTCAGCTAGACATACATACTAATAATGAGGAAGAACTCTTAGAACAGCTAGAATGTGAAAAAGGAACATTATGCTTGATTTAGAGTTTGTTGCAGAAGAAACAGATTTTACATCTGCATTACTGGCTGGATACTTTTGCTTTGCAGGTAGGCTAGCATTCTACACTTCAGGAAGCAGAAAGTTACAGCCATGCTGCAGCTCCTCTCCACTAATTTGCTACTGCAAGGTGAAACCTAGATACCCACTGTTCAAGCATATCATCCCTTTGCACCTTCAACTGTCTCTGTCACTCCTTGTGAGAATCTTTGTGGCTTCTATGATCCCTACAACCTCTCCAAACCCAAACAGGTTATTTGCCTTATTGAGAGAACAACCCTGATTTCAATAGAAGGCCATAAAGAAGATTCCTAATTGTGCTGAAGATCTGGGCCCTGAAAGGACCCAGAGCTCTGCCATTAGTTAAGAGTGAAGAAATATGCTGCCAGTTGTTGGTATGGCATCTTAGTCTTTTTATGAACGTATTGTCACACAGACTTCACATGGAACAATGCCACTGGTGAGGGTTTATCTTATCTCACTGAAAAAAATGATGTTCTTACACAGAAACTGTGATCAGAGCTATCCTGTGGAAAGTTTCATACATGCATATGCTTCTTAGTGTAGACAATAACCATGGTATTATCTACAATCACAGCTAACTTTTTTTTCAGTCCAGTCCTATGACTTCTTACTAAGTTGCAGCTGAAACACAGCTTATGGTGGAATAAAGGATAGGCATCTCGCACTGAGCAGCATGCAGCAGCACGGATTCTTAGCTATTTGCAAGACTACAAACTTTTGGGGACAGAGTAGAGTGAAGACACTGACAAAAGCCTGAATATTTTGCCATAATAGAAAGCCAGTTGGTTTCTGGACAAACATCTGCCTGTTACCAAACAAATACCTTGGCTATTAGAAGAACTTCTTGTATGTACAGATGTACAGAGACTACTTCCTTTCTCTTTGCAGGGCAAAAGATTTAGAGGACCTGACCATACTTAAACCAACAGATTTTTCTAAGCACCTTGGCAACTCAGAGGCAAGAAGAACACTTAAGTATTTGAAAACTAAAGTCAGAACATGTGAAACATGCAGAAAAAACAGTTTAGTCTCTCCAAACAGGTCTTCCTGGAGTCCCTTATCATCATGCTCTAAAGCACTAGTGAACTGGGACAGTTTTATAATTGTTTTCAAACACAGAACATTGTCCAGCCATTTAGACTGAGCTCTGAGATGAGTATTTGCGCAGTATCAATCCATTAAAGGCTAAACTTAGATGCTGAAATAAACAGCTGTTGTGAGACCAGGGTTAGGCACAGGTCATTCTGTGCCTTCCTATATTCTTCAAATCTTGGGGGCAGAAAGGATCTTGTCTGGTCTCTGGCATGATTCAAAGCAGACAGATCTGCTTAAAATTAGACCCTGCTTCACTGAGCCAATGGCCTTTGTGGAACTGCCTCCTGTCCTGCTTCCTTACTCTAAGGGACATCACCTTTGTGGGTGAATAAGGGCTGATTATCTCTCCTCAACAGACCACTTTGTTTGTTTGTTGGTTGTTTTTTTTTTTATTAGGGAACCCTGTGAATTATTCAACTTTTATAGCTGCAGAGTGATGGCAGCCGAAGCAGGCCCAAGAGTCAGGTCCTACACATGTTATAAAGGATTCCTTTCAGGACAGGAAACCAGCTTGCTACTCCTCCATTGTTAATTCACTTTCCTGGGTGATGAAATGACCTAAATGGCAGGTGTTGGCACGTGTCCTGGAAGTTTGTGTAGTAACAGGAAAGGTGGATGAAAGCTGCTACAATAAAGGAGAGAAGAAATTAAAAGAAGGAGCAGCGCCATGTGGACAGGAAAGAATTAAACAACAGGGTGACAGGCATGATGATGCCGTAAGAAAAGAGGAAACGACGTGCTGTTCAGCATACATAACTTATGCATAACCATAAAATGAGGACTGAAACAGCCTTCGTTAGAATGCCTGTGAGGCAAAGCAATCCCTACAGGACACAAGGATAACAGAGCAGGACAAATAACTGGCAATCATTTAAAATACTTTTCACCGTTTCAAGCCCAATGATTTCCTGTTTTCCAGATGGCACTTTTTTGAGGGCTTACTTGGTATAAGGAGAAACAGGTATTTGTGTATAAAACCCAATTAACGGCTAGTTACTAAATGCATCCGATCCAAATCCATTCTGGAACCTGTTTTTCCATATCAGGATGCATTCGAAACGGGCTGTACTCTGCTCAGAATCCCTCCCTGCACTGAGTACGGGACCTTCTGGGTGAAAATAGCTGTTCCGGTATCAAAATTCCGTGCGTTTTCTAAGGATCCTGCTAACAGCAAACAGAGTCTTTTCAGCCACGACTTCGGTTTCCCGGTGGAATGCGAAGACCCGTTTTTCCTTATCCCGGGAGCAGGCTGTGTGGCTGTGCCGGGGGAGGCAGTGCCGGGACAGCTCACACCCGCAGGCACTGCCCCGAAGCAGACCAACAGGCGGAAAGTGCACGGAACCGCGGTGGGGGCAGTGAGCGGCAGACAGACCACGATTTAACCGCGCGGACTGCGTGTGCCCCCAGCCCGGCCGGCTGACCCCGCGGCGCCGGGGGCGGGGAGAGGGCGCTGCGCAGAGCCCCGGCCCAGCCCGGCAGACGTGACTCGCGCGGCGCCGCGGGAGGCCCCGCTACGTGCGGCCGCCACCGCCGCTTCCTGGGGCCGCCGCACCGCCCCCTGGCCTACGTGAGCGCCGGCAGCCGCCCGGGCCGCGCCGCCGCGGGGGAGCTGTGAGCCGGCCCCAGGGAGGGGGGTCCCCGGCCCGTGCAGCCTGGGGCTGCCGGGAGGGAGCGAGGGGAAGAGGGAGGCAGCGGCACCGAGGGGATGTGCCGGTGGTGCAGAGCTGGGATGCGCTCTCCGTACGCAAGGAGATGGGCATCGCGCCCGAAGAAATGATGCCCTGTGGAGACAGCGAGAACAGAAATGGGACGAGTCCATACGTTTAGGGATGAATAATGACAGTTTATGTTATAAACTGGGGCATCGTCAGTTTGGAAGCGACTGAGAAGGAAGGACCTGGGTATGAGCTGCCACTGATGCAGCGATGACAAAAGGAAATGTGATCCCAGGTATTTCCAGTATGAAACGCCACGGTGGAAGTGCATTCAGGAGACCGTAGCTGGGATGCTACATGCAGTTCTGGCTCAGTCATGGGTCACCACATTCAAATACAGGTGAAAGGGGACTAGCATACCTGCTGAGAAGACTTGAGATAAAAGACAACGGACAACTTGTAAACCTTTGTAAAACAAAGACTGAGAGCAGATAGGATCACTTTGCATAAATACCTTGAGTGACCGAAGCCTGAGAGGGGTCAAGAACCATGTAAGATAAAGGTGAAATGTTTGCACAAAATCAGTCAAGGTGTAAATGGGTCACAAATATGTTTTGGTTGGAAATCAGGAGGTTTTTTTTCTTGTAGAGAGTGACAGCCTGCAACAGCCTTTCTGTAGAAGGCAGGGGTAAGAATACTGAATACTGAGCTAGCTAGAACTCTTATCAGTTCGTGACAGAAATAAATATATTTGCAGTAGCAAGGGAACTGTACTTGAGCAAGTTGTCCTTTCCAGTCTTCTTTTCTTAAACAGGCCAGGAGTGTCTAGCTACCACAGTGATAAGTCATGCAAATAAGTAAATACATAAATAGAAATGACATTTCTAATGTTCTTATCCAGGGATCTCCAACAGCTATGCAAACGTGAATGCCTGATATGTATCTATGGCTTAGGAAAAAGCTAGGCAGGTATTATTAGCTTCATGTCGAGCTGGGAAGACTGGAGTATGGAGAGGTTGAGTATCTGGCATGAGTCTATTCCAAAGGTTTTATTTTCAGTGACTGCAAAGCTCCGTTGGGCTTAACTATCAGCACCAGAAGCTATGGAGTGGTTTCTACCCATGTAGAAAGCTTTCCTAGAGCAACAAGAGGTCTATACCTGCCTGCTTTAAGAACCATCTGCTGCTTAAGAGTGGATGAGGGTCCAGTCAGAGTTTCTTGGGAGTGGCCTATGTGATACTGCAATACAGTATTTATATCCTGGGGCTAATAGAAAATAATCAGAAGCATCTATGTCAATTAGAGCAGCCTGGAAGTGACTCTCTATTTCACTTGAGGACATCACAATAATGGAAGAGTTCTCCCCCAGAGAGAAAGAACAGTGTGACTGAAAAATAGGTCATGTGAGTAAGTGGCAGAACTGAAAGAGAACTACAGTAACCCTAAATTCTCTTCTAACCACAGTGCAAGTCTTCATTTACATTCAATCAGCAGCAAAATTTAAAAAGCCTACTACTTTGCATCAGCTTGCGTTCAGTGGCCCATACTTCCCAGATGTTTGTCCGTGCTCTCAGCACAAGCCTGTAAACATAAGCAGTTTTGTGAAAAAGCAGACACTTCCCTTTGCTAAACTTGGCCCAGAGAAAAAACAACTGGCAAAACTCAGTGACAGGATTTTAAGAATTTACCAAAGGAAAAGTGTTTGTCTACCTATGTAAGCACAACCCCTAACAAAGGTCAGCATCTGCAGTAAGGAAAAAGATGAAGTCTGTCCCTGCTGTCACACACCCCACTCTCAGGCAAAGCTGAGACACTTACAGATCTTCTCACCTAGAAACCATCATTCTTCCATTATATCTGAGTTCTGGGTTGAGAACATTTGTATGCAGCAAATAATACATCTGTCTATAATGGGTTCTCTGTTGCCTTCACTTTTCCCCCACAGCTTATTTTTCTATTCCTTAAATACCCAGCTTCTCCCCTTAAGCATGAGAAGAGCCCTAGCACCTTAATTTTTGAGCACGTCCTGCAGCACTCCACTCGGTGGTAAGCTGAACCAGACCTTCTCTGATGCTGGGTAAACCTTGGGAGTTTACCCCAGTTTGTTCATTGATTTGCTACAGGGTTTGTACAAGTAAGATCCTTTGTGTCAGTTTTCCCCACTAGAAAAATAGAAGGTCAGTTTAGTCTCATGATATATGAGTGCCTCTTGAGAGACTGTCAATCTACTAGAGACAAAAGAATTCCCATAGAATGGCACCTGTTTACATGCAGTTTTGTTATAAGTGAGTTATTGAACAGCTTCACTTCATTTTTTTTTATACTCTCTATTTATGTTTCTACAAACAAATCTCCACACTTCAGTCCTTTACCTGGGAAATCAAATGGAAGAAATGAAAAACATGCCTTTCAACAACCTGTTTTCTACAGCAGACATCAACATGGTTTCTCTGTTATCATTTTTCCTTTCTGTGAGGCATTCATCATGTTGACACAGCACATATGGAAGAAAAAAATTCTGGACTGGACTCTCTACTGTTGATGTTGAGTCATTTACACCATTGCCAGCAACCACCAAGTTCCTCCTTGGACCTTTGTAAACAATACCAAATGGAAAGCACTGGAGCATCCTACAATGTGTAATTTCTTGCATATTTTAGGCTTCACATTTTGGCACACATAGTATAATTTCCCCATATTTCTAGGCAGTAGTCATGGTTGTATTTATGCCTGCATCAAACAATTCCATAAGCTTATGTGAGGCCAAAGCCTGTTTTAAATAACTAAAAACGACAGTTAGGAAAATCTATTTATTTGGAATTTATGAATGCTGATAAGATTATAAAGTTGACTTATCGTGGAAAGGTTAAGGTTACAGTGAATCAGCAATTTGCTACCACAGCTGGTGTCATATAACTCCCTGAAAAGGGAAAAAGATCTAAGTGAGTCACTGAAATTAATAGTCTTCCATTTAAATAGGACTGTCTTAGAAAAAATGTATGGCTGCCCTCACACCCAGTGGTCTGTAAGGGCTGGGGGTGCATCATGGAAAAATCCCAGCAAAAGAAAAGGAACAAAGAGCAGGAAGCAGCTTTTGAAAACATGGATGTTAAGAGTTCAGGGGACTCACTTTGACTGAGGGAAATCTTTTGACCATTGTATTGGGAGAAGGAGACAGGTTTTGGAACATACACAGACAGTCTGTGGCAGACTCCCTCTTGGAAGGAAAAGGGAGAGAAAAACATGAAGCTAAGCAGATTCTCCATGTCACAAAGGAAGCAGAAGTGTGAAAAGGAGGAGGTGCAGGAATACGCTGTTATGGGGAGATGCAAGAACTCTGAATGTCTGCAGTGAAATCTTTCCACAAAAACTAAAAGCCATGTGTTTCCTTTGAGAGTAGAATTGGGGTTTTACCCAAGAAATCTGAAAAGTTGTGGATCTTTGGTTTGCTGTTTTAATTTCAGGAGCTTGTTTTCTTCTACCTTTGTTTCCTGTATCTTCAGTCTCACCGTATTGGGATGACTCTTCTAAATTACCCAGTCCTGGCCAACAGCCCCACTTGCAAAGTTCTTTCCAAGCAGTGTAACATTAGGGGTAAGCTACAGTCATCACGATGTGTCTGTGAATAACCACCTACTCTGGCTGCATTTCCCTACAGAAAGCAGAGTAAGTACTGGGCTGTGATAGGAACCCAGACAGCAAGGTAAAATAAATAGTAATAGGGAAAGGAGCATCTTCACATTAATCTCTTTCAACTAGTGATTTCCTAGTGTGATGAGTTTGCACTGAAGCGAAATAGAGCAGTTTAGGAGGCTGTTTCTTCAGTGTTGCCATGGGGCTGGAATGACCATAGCTACACCCTTCAGCAGTGGAAACTGCTGAAGTTTTATCTTCATCTTGTGAGGAAAACAGAGCCCCAGTGCAGCCAGTGCCAGCGACTGGCGAATGCAATGTTGCTTGCAGAGAGCAAGCAGAGGGGGCAGACAGCCCTGCTCTGGCTCTCCTGGGCAAGCCTCCGCCCCAGTGAAGACTTGCCAAGCATCATCTCAGCTTTTCAGTGCTGACACACTGGGGACTGGCAAGTAGTTCAGTGCCCCATTCCCTGGCTAGAGGCAACAAGAAGGAAGAAGAGGCACTACCTTAAGGAGTGGTTAGCTACTCAGTTTTTATAGACGGGCAGAACTATACCCTCTATCAGTGCTCAGAGGGATCAAAGCAGCTCAAAGCTTTTGAGGAAAGATGGTACCAGAGACTTATACAAATGTCCTAATCGGGGAGTGGGGAACTCAAAGCAACAAAAACAACAAAAAAGTGTTGCAGCTGCGCTTGGTTTTTCATTATCTCCAGACTGGGCATTAGATTTTAAGAGAAACCATGGGAACTGAGCCACCAAATAAAATTGCTCATAAATGTAAATTAAAGCACATTTAATCACTGGTGCAAATTGTGCTTTTTAACTGTTCAGAGAGTACAGTTTAGGTTGTATTGATGTCTAAACATTTCTTGTGTAAGAGCAATAAGGTCCCTAGGTGTCTGAGTAAATAATGCACATTTGCCAATAATGACAGACAGAAAAATTGAAGCCACAGGTTCTAAATGATCACATAATGTTTTCAGACATGTGAGGGCCATGTTAAACCATAATTTAAAATAGGCAATAGGTAGTTTTTAAGGATGATGTCTCTTGGTGACATGAGTCAGTCCTGAGCCAATGACTTACTCAGACTCTCTATCTAAACAGGGAGAAGCATAGCTGCTTTCTTTTTTCAGCTATGAAATGTAAACATTTTTATGAAGGCAGAAATTGTGGTTAACATGCTACATGCTTGAAAATACACTAAAAGTCTGATGACTTAGCTGAAAGTAGCTGACAAGAAGCACAGGAAAATGGGAGCTCCTCAAAATACATGAAATACCTATCTCTATACCAAAGGTATGCTTTTCTATACAGGTTATTCAGCCATGAGGTCTCAGAAGACAAAGCCAAGAAATGCCTCTTCATAAATCAGCAGAAAGCCTGTAGTCTAGTAACAGGGACTTCTTCTGAGAGATGAGAAAATGGCCTGATTTAAAGAAGGGACAAATAGTGTCTTCCATCTCTTGAGTCTCCTAATCCACAGGGAATAGGTGTTTCTAGGATGGGAGCATCTCCCTCTGGAGCCACTACTATTTTGAACAAAAAACTAAATATGGCATTGAGAAAGGCAGCAAGAATCTGGCCTTATAGCTAGCTGATGAGAGTGGCCTTCTAGGGTGTCTGAGACTCATGTTTGAACCAGGATGTATCTTGAACAAGGCTCTTTTGAAAGCCAGCTGAGTACTTTAGCTACTATGCTTGGACTTATCAGATCCATCTGGAACATACTTGTTCTGTCCCATTAATATTGCAATGGGGAACTCCATTCATCTGCATCATCTTTGATGGTCTATTTTCCCTCTGACCTAGTTACATGACATAAAACTTTGATTGTCTAGGTCAAACTTGGATGTCTGGAAAGTCTAAGCATGCTCATCTGGAGAAAAAAATTAAATCTTTGCTTTCTGGAAAGTTCATGGTTTCATCTGATATGAAATGGAGAAATACCTTCAATCTTCAGAAATTTTAATGGCATGGGAAAATGATTTCTTTACAGTTGTAGTGCTGTTGTAGAGAACTGTAATAGAAATGCTAAGAGAATGGTATGAATGGGACTTTTCTGGGTGTGGAAGGCTGCTGGAACACTTGTACACACACTCTCAGTGCCTGACTGCTCAGCAGGCTGCCTGGATGCACATATCCTGGTGTTTGTATGTGATTGTGAGAGTGTGTATGTGAATGAATGACAGCTGCTTGGTTTCAGGTTTTGATTTTACAATAAAATCGCCCTCCTCTCCTATAGGGTCTGGCATTGACATTTGCTACTCAATATAGTGCTGCAAAATTTGTTACGCTGTTTCTGAAAATTTAGACCGTATGGCTTTATGGTCCTAAGTGACCTCCACAATTTTTTGTGTTTGAGTTCACAAAGTGATTCATATTTAAATAGTTTAAAAGGGAAAGTTAGATGATTAGTTTCATTTACAGCCACTGGCTTAGACAACTCTTAAGCAATCCCCATGGGCGATGCAGAGTACTGTAGCTATCCAGTCAGAGAATAAGAATGAGTGCAAATTGAGTCATTGAGCCTGTGTGGTTTTAATAAAGCAGAGAAAGATCTGTGGCCACCAAGATGCTGCAGAATACAGTTTGCTGAGGAAACAGAGAGACTTGTTGACTACAAAACAAAATTGAGGGGTGCTATGTGCATCATTGTGGCTTAAGTTAATGACAGAGACTCTCTTACTCAAACATGGATCATCAGTGCGGGTATTTCATTCTAGACATTGGAGTGAGTGTTGAAGGCAATGCCAACCAAGTAAGAAAACCAGATTTGTGAAATTTATTAGCATTGCATAGGAGATCTATGTATTAGCAGGAAAACAAAAAGTCTGAACTCGCTTTTGGATAAAAGGGGATAAAGTTATATATATGTATGTATATATATATACACATACCCATATGTATAGGCATTTAAAAATATGCCTTTTACTCATTAGAGTTATGAAGATGCCAGTAAGCATAATCATGACTCAGCACATACCTCTCAGTCTGTGTTTGAAAGGATATTAGCAGGGCAATGAATAACTGACGAATTTGAACGATCTAGAATCTATGATCTTTTTAATATTTCATAAAATATGGTTGGTTATTACATTATAGTCTTCTTCTGAACTTAAAATGAGATTTAAAAAGAGAACAAACATATATCATCTCAACCTTTCTATTTATCCCCTGTCATAACTGCTGGATGTCAGATTTGTTAAAGTGGGTAGTAGACAGGCCTTAGAACTACAATACCTGAGCTTGGATTTTTCTTATTCCACTGGCTCCTTTACTTGTCCACAGACAAGTCATCTAAACCAAAGTTTCAAAATCATCAGCCTAACACTGGTATTGCACTGTTATTAGTGCTCAGATACCCCTTTGAGACCTTTGATCCAAAATCACAAGCTCAAATTCAGCTTTGCCTAAGCAGAGCTCTGACATTCACAGAGAGCTCGTTCTTGTGCTGCAGGAAAGCCTGGTGGTATTATTCAATGGCATTCTGTAGTATCAGAGTGTATGTATAAGGCAGAAAATATGTACTGGGATAAATTCAGAAAATCTAAAATTAGCTATCACCATTAAAGTAATTATTTTGCTGAGACTTTTCTATCAGATGCCACAGGGTTAATGGCACCCCTACCTGGATGGAAAGGCATAACACCTTCCCAGGAGAAACACATATTCTTCCAGGCAACTTCAAAAGTCTGGGGCTAATCTGTGCTTTAGATGCTGCTGCCCTGCATCACTGCCCTTACACCAGACCAAAATGACTCGGCACATCCTGTTGATTTAGAGCAGCAAACCCAAACCCTGTGTGGAGCCCAGAGGTGGTATTTTTTTCTGCAGGAAGGGTGGAGTGTCTATCTATGAGGTGGATGCACTTTGCAGAGTTTCCCTGTTGGGGAAGGACCTCCTGACTCTCCCTGCAACTGGGCCCCAGTCAGGTTTGGCATTTGCAAATGTGGGCTTCGTGGGGGAACAGTATGTGGCTACTTCTGTCCTATATGATCAGCCTATTGACTTGGTTGTCTCCCATCTCTTCTATGGGAGACTTTATTTCTTTATTTATTCCACCTATTATTGGTCGTGCTGTGTTGTTCCTGGCGTCACTGGGGTTGATGTCTATTATGTGTGATCTGACTTGTTTGTACCCCCAGCAATCACCCATATACTGACTTTTTTATGTGCAATAGAATCCGGTTACTGGATTGTTTTGCTGCTGGCTGCATCCTTTGTGCTAGGCCTAGTAATTGGCAAAACAATGGGCTAATACATTTGGCCTCTTGTATGCAAAATTTAGATTAAAATGTTCTTTAAGCAATGTTTTTTTACTTTTAGCATAACTTTCTGACCTTCAGGAAACCTTTTTTTCCTATTTCCAGGTCAAAAAGTAACTTGCATTAGAAAATATATACAAAAAGAAAATGCAAAATAATTGGCATATTTCAACCAGCTCATCTAAGAACACTGCAGATTTTACTTGGCTATTTCCTGCCTTGAAATATGTTCTGACATCATCACACAGGGACAAGTAATCTGCTGAGAGTACCCTTTGCTCCAAGGGCCCCTCTGGGCTGTGAAGAACTGGTTCAGGAGCTTCCCACTGGCTTTTCTCCTAGCTCCAGTATACAGAGAAGAGCAGGAGCACAGCTGGTAGACACCAAGCCCTGGGTAGTCTCTGCCCCACAGGACTTTAAAAGGCACAGCACAAATTACACTGTCCCTGGGAAGGCTGTGGCTCACAGTAAGAGTTGTTGCGGCCTCTGCAGGACTCCAGAGGATGAATCCAAAGGTAACTTCAGATAATTTTGCTTCCCTGCCTGCAATCATTCCCCTCCTGCCCAAAGTGCAGGAACTACGTTAACAGAGCATAAGATCCGTTACATCCCTCTTTAGAATTAGGCTACAGAAGCCAAATTTTTCTTCGCTGTGAAACCTGGATATACAAATCAGAAGCAGTACTGATGGCTCTTAAAGATTTTATTGTAAATCACAGCCACCAGTCACATGATTACAAAATTCCACTATAAACACTTTCTTCTCAAGTTTCCAGCTCTCATAATTATGAAAACTCCAGAACAAGACTTGAAGCCCAGAAACCAGATGACAATTTAAAGAGCTCTAAGGTTCTTATTTGCTTAAAAAGAAAATTCTCATGAGTTTTAAGCCAATCATGATTTCAAAATCTGAGTGATGATTTTTGAATATTTGGGCTTAGCAAAGGTGGGGAAATTACTGATTTTGTAGCACTAAAAATGTTGTGGGTGCAGTCCTGAATACAGTTTTAGTGCATACACTGTTCTTTGAGAAGCACCCTGCCTAAGGGAGAGGAAGAAGAAACAGATACTGTGCAGTGGTTTTTATGGCAACTGCCCTTTTTTAAACCGAATTTTGTGGAACATGTTGTAACAATAGCACTTCTCACTGTAAAAGTTGCAACTGTCTCAGGGAGGCACTAAGTCTGAAATATTATCTCTGTATGAGAGTTTGTCAAAGTCTATTCTTTTCTTTCATTTTAATTGATATTCTTTATGGCTCAGTTTTTTCTTGGCACCCTTCTGTCCTACTACCTCTGCAGAGACTCAGCATCATAACAGAGATTGCATGAAGTGGAGTGATTCAGTAAATCTTGAGTCACAGTTGACCAAAAATATCCAGTTTCCTTTCTGTGGGTACATTCACAAACTGCACATAACTTCAACAACTTACGCTCTTTGCCTCAACTTGCTTCAAACGTTAGGGTAAGGGACATATCTTGACATTCACAGAAGTGCTCACTGGGCTGTGTTTTTTGGCAGAGATGAAACTGGAGAAATTCTGTAAATGTTGCCAGACTGTTGCTGCCAAAGGCACACATCATGGGTAAAGTTGCTGTTTTCTCTCTAGCTCTGTGTTACACTTATAAACACACGTTTGGTTCTTTTCTTAGCAATAACCGTTTGATCAGAAGGGCTTAAATAGTGACAATGCTGGATCAGAAGACTGGACAGTTTGGGACAATTTCAGCAGATGCTAAAGAGCCAAATGGTCAGATACTGCAGTTAAGACATATTTTTGGAGAGAAAACTTAGAGAACAAAGCCTGAAAGAGAGGGTGTTCCATCTGCTTTCACACTTCTCTGTGACCATCATAAAAATGCTGTGCTGCAAAGACCATTTACACACGGAATATCTGGTATTGATAATTTTATTTTTTTTTGGCTAGGAAACTGGATCAAATAATCAGTTAATAATAAGCAGAAGTAAATCCCACATGAGTATCTAACCAGAAATTCCTGAGGACTAGAAGCATAGTCTTAGAGATCAGTCACTTTCCATCTTATGTACAGATATTCACCAGACATATCATCAGCCAATATGTCCCAAGAAATAGAGACAGTCTTGGAATTGACACAATAACAGACTGTCTTTGATTTTCCTCTGTTTTTTTTCTGGCACGTACCTTTCAAGTGTGGAATTACCCACTACAGTTTTAGCTAAGACGGAAATTTGGCTATTTTGCAGCTCTCAATCACTGCTGGCCACTTATGTAAGAATTAGATGAGGACAAATATCTTCTAGTAAAAAACCTCTTTCTGACAAGAATGGCATTTTCTCTAAACATGCTTTGTTTTGAATCCTCTTAAAGGTTTCCAGTATTCCAAAAGCAAAAAGTCCTTGAATTGCAAATAGAACAAATGAAAGTTTCCAAAACAATATTTGGAAGAAATGTGCATCTTTCTTTTCAAGAAATTATTCCACCTCAATCTAATAATAATTGCAACAGCTTTTGAAATTCCAGGATCACCTCCTTCCTCTCATGACAAAGCATGGAGTAAGGAATAAGTGGAACATCATCTCCCACTGTTAATATTTCTTTTCCAGTGACTGAAGAATACAGGGCTGAAGCCTACTGTGATGCCTAAAAAAAAAGGAGCTGATAACTACTTCAAGCACTGCCTGACTGAGGAACTTCTGGTCCTTGACAAAGAGCACTTACATAATCCTTTTGGTACCACCTCAGTTCTTTGCGGACCCTAGTCCTTGACCTTTGGTCATCCCTTCAGCAACTTCAGCTCTATTCCTCTCTGGTTGACTCCAGTGAAGTTCATCTGTGAGGCCTATAAAGCATGGGCTTCGTGTAATGAATGCACCTGGCAGCACCAGTTTTCAGTGCTGAGCCTTGGCAGTCACAAGCAACATCAAGTCACAGTGTAGTGGCTTTGGCTCTGTTTAGCATTCACCCTGTTACCCTGTATAGCACAGAAGGCAAAGCTTAGTTTGGTCATTTACACTCAGACACAGCAGCAGCATCTTATACAGTACCTCTATGCTTTCAGGGACACTAGGAGATGCAAGTTGGTGGTTTATTTATCTGATACACTGTGCACAATACATGAAGGAAGTGACATTGCTGAAGTTACCACTACAGGGGCATTGTTCTGATACATTACCACACATATATTTATAAACCAGAAACATAGATGTTTTATCATTTACTGATTAGTCTTTTTTTGTCAAGCTTGACAACTGTCATAGATTGAGGGCCTAGGAATCTATGTGTTTCCGTCAGGGAGAAAATCTGCTCACATACAAGTGAAGCCACCTGCTCTTGTGAAATTCAAGTGCAAACTCCAGTTTGTAAGTCATATAGTTGAAGTTACACAAGTTGCTAGCACAGCCTTGATGTGTTGCTCTGTGATATTTACCTCTCTCATCATGTTCTTTCAAGTCAGAATGGGGAACAGTGCAAACACTGCAACAAAAGGAAATAATGTGACGAAAACTGCCTGAGTTTTTCAAGGAACTTGCTGCAGTATTAGGGAAACACTGTGAGGATAATGACTTTTCTGTCCTTTGGTGTGATTAAGTGCATAAACACCCTGGGTTTAAGGGCACATTGGTAACTCAGATGTTCTGGTATTTGAAGCTGTAGGATATATGTCAGTTTAAATCCAGATAGCCAGGGATTAGTATCAAGGCTTATTTTAATACAGGAGCCACATAGGATTAAAGGAACTACTTGCTTTTCTTCTCAAAGATGGTGAAAACTCCTGGAGAGCTCAAGATTTACACATCATTTAAGGCCTGTTCTGATGCTGCTAAGCAGAGCATTGTGATGTCCCTCTGCATAAAGGTGACCTTAACCCAGCAGGAGTACCCCAAAGTAAGTGTTTATCTGCCCCTGTCAAGACATGTAAGAGAACTGGAAGAGTTCCTAAGGGCAGATTTATAGCACCAGCAAGAACCTGATTAAACTCCCCGAGAATTCTCCAAGGGTTTTTTTTTTTGCAAAACCCTCAATCCAAATATTTTACTTAAATATTTCTTGAACTCCAGTAGTGTTTCATAAAAGGTATTTGTTTTATTTAAATGTCATATGACTACTTATAAATCTTGCTTCTAATCTATCCCTTTTAATCAAGTTCTCTCTATTTTAAATTAAGCCTCTACATTGGGATTATATATTTTATTTCTGATTTATATCCTAAATCACTGGCTTTCTATGGTCTGCCAGAATATGACCCAGACTGCAGGAGACTGGCATGCTGGAGTCTTTGTTGGAGCCTGCACACCAGCAGATGTACAGCAGTCTTCACTGGACACACGCAGGTTAAACTCCCAGTAGGGTCAATAGCACTGTTCCCCTGTTATTAGTGAAACAAAGTCCCTGTCTCAAAGAGTTTAAATTCAGCTATATCTATTATGATCCTCTAGTCTGACTTCTTCCTATGGACTGACCAAATAAGGTAACACAGGAATTCCTATTTAAAGCTCATAACTCTCCTTTGAAAAGCAGTCAGACTTCTAGGAAGGCATCCTCTCTTGACACAGAGACTATGAACAACAGGGAACTCAGAACACCCAATACCCAACTGTACTTCACTTAAAAACATGCAGCTACAGTCACAACTGTAGTAAGACTTTCAGATACCCACAACAGGCTAGATCTCTCACTTCAAATTTTTGCAGTCTTCCTCCCCACCTTACCATAAGGTTTGCTGCTAGTCTATTGCCTACACACAGACATTTCCCCTGAGGGAAATTTTATTTTGATCAGCAATCATAACACTGAATAAAGGCACGGAATCTAGGAGCTCTGGATGGCTGTGGCTCTGGGGACTTTGTGGGAGCAGAAAGAGTACTTCCACGGCTATGAATGGCAATGCCCGGCATTCAAGCTACTTTTCCAATTACCACAGAAGCAGAGGTGCTTCTGTGCATCCAGAAAACCCAGGGTCTGTGGGGAAGCAAGCAGGAAGTAGGACATGACACATGTTCGATCCCCAGCCTTTTGTATCAGCACAGAAGACAGTCACAGACTAGTTCCTAACAGAGACAAGAAAGCAGGATCAGTGCATTGCTATGGGTCTGAGGGATAAATAAATGCCACACCTAAATATTCATCAAGGAGTTTTAATGATTTAGCTAAAATATGGCATCACACTGCTTTAGTTCAACCAGTGCAGCTGTGTGTGTATATGCATAGTCTGCACTAGTCTGGGGAAAACTTCTCCAGGATAAGCAAGGTTTAAAGGGACACACAGTTAAACTGGTACAACATCATGTCTGCATTTAGCCTGTACTCAGGGCTAAACTGTAGCAGTTGTTCTACCACCCAATGATCCCTCCCCAGCTGAGAAGGGGACTCGGGAAAAAAGGGAGAAGCCCCACAGGTTGAAGTAGAAACAGATTTATGAAATAAGAAGACTAGTACACTCACCAATACAAAGTGTACAAGGTTCTACTCTGACTGGTCATTAGGGCCAGCAGCTGGAGCAGAAAACCAAGAAAAAGAAGCCCCAGGAAGAGGAACTCCACTGCTACTGCTGTCCCTCCTTTTATAATGAGCATGATTAAGTGATATGGGATACACCTGTGAGCCAGCTTGGGGCAGCTGCCTTGATTGGATCTCCCAGCTGAATCAGAGCTGGCCCATGGTTCTGTTCCTGGGAAACCAGGACACATCATTCTTCTGATGAAACTGATAAAGTTCCTCTGTGTAGTGAACTGGTTCTGAGACCTCAGTGCCTTGTCTGCATCATCATTTACACTTACAAGAAAAGGGTACGTTACCAAATCAGCAGAGGGGATACTTCTCATCAGATCAAAAATTCCCAAGGCGACTCGGCAAAATCAAGGGTAATCTAATAATGCCTTAATGCCTTTCCTGGTATGTTTCTTATTTTTAAAGCAATCAAGGAAATGGCAGGGACTATAGGTCAGTATGACTAAACTCCGTAAGCCTCTGAGTATGGGGGTAATTGCTTATTTGACATTATATATGATTATTATATTATCCAATGATAGGACAAGGGGCAATGGGTGTAAGCTGGAACATAGGAGGTTCCACATAAATGTGAGGAAGAATTTCTTCACAGTGAGGGTAACAGAACACTGGAACAGGCTGCCCAGAGAGGTTGTGGAGTCTCCTTCTCTGGAGACATTCAAAACCCACCTGGACATGTTCCTGTGTGACCTGATCTAGGTATTCCTGCTCTGGCAGGGGGATTGGACTAGATGATCTTTTAAGGTCCCTTCCAATCCCTAACATTCTGTGATTCTGTGATTCTGTGACATGTTTCTGTTTCCATCCACATTTCTTAGCTAAGCAAATTCCTCTGTGTAAATAATCTCATCAAATGATGCAGGGCCAAATACTGTCTAGCCTGTATTCTGTATATGCAAGGTGCCAGCAGTTCTAGGACACTGTATCTGTGGATCATAGTGAAATGAAATCCTGTCCAAGAGTCGACATGACTACTACCGTCGACTAAGCACAGTGAAGGTCCTTGCTGTTTCCTCCAGTATATCAGCACTGGAGTGACTCTGGGAAGCTGCAGTACCCTGGTGTCCTGCATACCAGAACAGTTGACTCCTACCCAGCTCAGTAAGCTACAGCCCTCAAATGCTGTCAGCCTGAAAGAGAGAGAACACTCAGAGGATGCAGTATTTCATGGATTCACCTCTGAAACATGGCAGGGATCAGGCTCCAGCTGTGACACACACATATAATGTGCGGGCTCTGCAGTTGCCCTGTGGTTCACTTTATGGGAAGTGTCAAGCTACGGAAAACAGAAGGCAGGAGGGGGTAAAAATGGATTGAAGGTCTATTTCATTCCTTCTGCCAGATCCCCTGCCAAACATACTATGCCAGAAAGGTCTAATTTCTGTTCTTTACTCCTTCAAGATCTCCCGTCTGTGGCACAGGCTGCATAGAGGAGTATGTGCTCCACAGATAGGTAGCTAGCTGTGAATAAGCAGAGATCGTATTTATCTAAGAACTCCCCTTCCCAAGTAGCCCCAATGGCCTGTCCACAATGGAGTACAAATTCTTGCCTTGCCATCACTTTTTATCCTCAAGAAGAGGGGGACCAGCACACATGTATATTTTGAGGTAAACAGAGGCCACAATGCCACTCTCAGGCACATGAGAGGAGCTAGGATCTCTCACAGTCCACTTGGTTGTTAACTGCATCCTGATACCTAAGGGAAACATTATCCCTTGCTTTTTAAGAATAAGCTTATTTGCTCAAGCTTTTTATATGAGGGATGACTCTAATGCTGTCTCTTTTAGTTATTCTGCAAGGCAGGAAATCTGCAGTCTCTCGCCAAAATTATAGCGAGTCTCCTATTTGCTGTGTATATGTTATGTAAGAGTTACTATTCTGGGCTGTGCTAAATTTAAAAGAGAAATCTATCAGGGACTCCTACCAGCAACTTGGGCATTGAAAAGTTCAGGAGTATCTCCTGCTTTGACTAGGCAGATTTTGAGCAGAAAAGCAGAGTTTAGAAGCTGAAGTCAAAAGATAAAGTTGTAAAGCCCTAGACAAATTGTCACTGATACTATAATTTAATCTAGTCCCAGAATAAAATTTCAGTTACAGTGACACAACATTTGTAAGGGGACATATCCTGAGGCTGTTCACCAATAAATTAATTCCTCATGTAGACTGGCTGGGGAGGTTCCCATGTGTAAGTGTTATAAAACCATGGATGGTCTATGCTCAAGCCATGTAGGCTTACTGGAAACTTGTGAAAATAACCTTTCTTCACTCCTGAATGTTCATGTCTTAGGTGGGGCCCACACAGAGACCTTGTACTCCTTTACCTCATAAAAGTGATTTTTAACTACTTTAAGTGATTAAAAGTGTCAAGTGAATACTACAGAATATGTGTTAGACTGTTTGATGCTTTCACTCTAACAGCATTTGACTAAATTACAACAATAGTTTGATAACTACTTAATTTACCAGTACTAAGAAAATAAAGAAAAAAAATAGCTAAACACTAAGAGCTAGATTTTCAAATGTTTACAGGCACCTAACTGTACAGCATAAACCTATAGAAACCTAGATGTTTTGATCAATGTTCGTAACACAGTGACTATAGACCATCTCTGAAAACTTTTCACTTAGTGACAACAAATTGCAAAAAGGCCTAAATAACACTTTTTGGAAAGCTTTAGTGAGAACGCGGATAAAGTGAGGCTCCCCAAGGGATGATGCTGTCACAAACAGGTGGATACTTGAAACTGTGACTGATCCCACTTTGCTATCTACCCTACTCCAGGCCAGTCTTATTCGGTTCAAACCCAGCTACAAAGGCTATGCAAGCCCTCGGAAGGTATGGTACATTTCTCTTCAGTGTCACCTGAGGTGCTCTGTGCTTGCCATCTGCCAGTGCAGCCGGGTTCAAAACCAGGGGTAAATCAGCTTTCTCCACCAGCCTGAGGGTCACAGCACCAATCACCACCATCATTTGAGGAACGATGGCGCTGGTGAATAAATTGTTTTTCTCAAATACTCACTGGCAATTCAGTGTTTTACCAGAAAATACATTATCACAGACCAGGCTCTAGGTGAAAAAAGGTGACTGTGGTTTTTAAAACTTGGTGAAATGCTGGGAGCTGTATTTTCAGCCACGTGTACTTCCGTGTAGGCTCACCCCGAACAGGAATAATGTGTATTTATGCTATTTTACGTGTTTAGCAACCGGTGTATTGTAGTGTGAGAAGCAGTCCTTTGCTGCTGATGTGGTTTCCACTGCGAAGGTGCCTTCTGATACATTGGGAAGGAGCTGGGGCTCATACAGACACCTGAAAATCACCACGCTGGGGTGGCAGCTCTGCACCGGCCCAGCTCTCCACCCGGGCACACACCCACCACAGGGAGACATCACAAGGGGGCTCCTGAGACTGTTAGCCATTCGCTTGCTGCACCGAGAAGCAGGCGGCCCTACAACACTTTGAAACGCTTTTATTTCCCTCCACAACAAGAAGGGCAATGGATTCATCAAGCCGGCCCTCTCTCCCGGGGCTGGCGGCGCCGCGTCCCTGCCGCCTGTCTCCTGGCTCCTCAGGCACCACAAGATGGCGCCGTACCAGACACGCGGCTCCCAACATGGTCGCTGCGCCAGAGGCTCATGGCGAGTGGTGGGCGCTGGGCTAACCCCAGTGATATTGCTGAGCATGCACGTTTTTCTACGGGCAGGCTTGCCTTCTGCCTCTGAAAGTGCTCCTGACTGAACGTGCTGGCCGAACGCATCCCAGCGCCTGGGATGTGAAAGCCTTTGGCAGGGCCGGACGAGGACTGGCAGTGCCATGGCTATGGTGAGGGCTGTGTGGGCCCTGCTGCAGGGGTGGCACCCCGAGTGCTCAGGGGTGCACACATTTAGTGACCGCAGCTGCTCTTCGGGTCCCTACAAAAAACTTGAGGCCAATTGTGGCCTTCTGCCCACCCCTGTACCTGGTGCCTCTCCAACAGCACCTGTCCGCCACATACCTGACACAGAAAACAGCAAGAAATGAGCTAGTTTTCTGCCCTGGAAGCTTAGGAAGGGGAAAAGGACCAAGCAAACAAAACCAAAATACTCTGGTGATCTCCCGAGCCTGAGCCCCTGGAGGTGGTTTCAAGTGCCATGAAGGAGAGGCACCCTGGCTGCTGGGATGCAGGCTCAGTCACCCAAGCACGCACCAAAGAACTAGAAGTCCCTTGATTATGATCAAGCAATAATACCTAACACACACACACAGAGCTGTTCTTGTCCCCAAATTTTCAGTTTTCATTTTCTTTCATTTAAGAAACTAAATAATCGTATGAAGGTGTTCAGCAAAGTCATTGTGACAGGTCAGCAACAAAGCAGGGCACAAGCAGCAGGCATGAGCTGCTGGCCCTTTTGGGGAACACTCACACTTCAGCTGGGTTAATCAAAATAATGGTTAACACATCTCGTCAGAGCTTTTTAAGCAAAAGCTTTCCTGGAGCTGACGCCCAAACATGACTGAAACCCTGTTTATCAAAAGCAAAGAAACCCCATCCTGTTCTGATATGCTGTCAACATTAACGAGGCTAACTGGGATCTTACCTCTCCAAAGCATTACCGCTACAATTGATAAATTAGCATAACTGTGCCACTTTTCAATCCAAAGAGAAAATAAGCAACATCAGGCAAAACAAAAGAAGGTTTAGAGAAGAGTAGTTGTACAGAAAATTCTTAACTTTTTTCTTTTGAACAACACTGAAGCTGTACTGAAAAGTTTCAGGTCTGTAGTCTACAAAGAGCTGCAAATTGCAGATGTATTAGTGAGAAAACTCAAAAAACCCTGAAAATTTCTGCACCTTTAGAACACTTTTCTATTGGAATAACTCAGCAAGTAATTGCTGTTATCATTTCATGCAAGGCATAACTTGCCACAGGGGTCAATGCCAAAGCTGGGATTTTAATTTAGAACTTCTAACTCTCAGCCAGCCTCAGCTTTGGTCCTTGCATAACAATGCTGTGATAGAAAATTATCCCCCTGGGGCCAGTTGCACCTTTGGAAATTTCCAAGGTGGGGTTCTCCTTGAAACACCTGAAGTGGTATTCAGCAGTCAAAGAGCATCACCCTCTATCTTCCTCCTAGGACCCTCCTGGGACTTTCATGATCCAAAATCTGTGCAAAAAGGAGTGGACAGGCTTAGGAAGACACTCAGTACCCCTGGAATATCTCCAGAAAATTAAATACTATTCCAGGCTGTTCCATCCTTCTGTGAAATCACCCTGCCAGAGCATCCACAGTGGCTTCTGGGGCAGTGTCAGGGCAAACAACCTGTTCATTGCTGCAGCATCCTTCCACAGATCCCTGGAGGACATCTGAGCTTGCAGCAGCCCCATTGTCTGCAGAGTAATCCTGTGAACGGATCATGGAGGCATTTCTTCCCTCTGCTGCCCCTCCTGCAGATTTTTCCTTGGGAAGGGATGATCTAAGCCCATGTGACTTGGGATTCAATATTTTTACCCTAATAGTAACTGTAGTGCGCTTCCCAAGTGGAAAAAAAGAGCTTTGCTTCACTGCTGCTGTTGAGCAGCTGCTTAATAGTCCGTACAAAGTACGTGTCTGTGCCCAAATTCAGGCTTCTCCTTTAAGTAACTTACAGGCTAGCCTTCTATAAATGCCTTCTACTTATTTAAGTGCCAGCACTGCCCTCATCACTAGGGGAGGAGGGGAGAAAGCTGAAATATGAGGTCATGTTCTAGTCACGTGACGGCTGCAGCATCTGTCAACCGTGATATAATTACTAAGCCATAACTGTGCATTTACGACATTCAAACCCGCTCAGCAAAGCCTCTCCTCTGCCTCTGGTGCCTTTGCCCTTTCTGTACTTAGGGATCATCTTAAAAGTTGTCTAAGTAAACTGGTACCATGAATCACAAAGCATATATTTTGGTGGTTGTCTGTTATACCGAATATTGCAATGTACCAGGAAAATCACATTCTAATTAAATCCTTTCCCTGTAAAAAGCTTCAGGGCAGCCTCTTGGGTGGGACTGCTTGGAGCGGCAAATTTAACCTCTGTGTTTCAGGAGAGCTCTGTGCCTGCTACACTGAGCAGGAGTGAGTGCAGTCTCCTGCCCAGAGGAGCTGGGGTTTGATACTCTTTTTTCCAAACTGACTGCATGATTATCACCTCAGCTGCAGTGTGGCTGCGCAGGATATGCAATCACTGGATAAAGTAGCATTTTTTTTCAGTGACTGTTTTATGACTACAACAATAGCTAGATCTGTTGCAGATTATGTCAGGAGGTGCAGCAGCACACCAGTTTTTTCTCTCTCTCTGTAGCCTGCCTTTCGTGTTGCAGACTCAGAAGCATTGCAAGCATAGTGTAGACAGATTCCCATTGTTTATGAGTTTCCGTTTTTATTTGGTGAGCCATGGCAGAGAAGAATGGGTACTGACTGTATACTACATCAACACCCAATTATTAGAACCATATATATTTAATTGAATAAGGTCCAGCAATATCCTATTGGCTGCAAGTAGTAAATTCACCAGAACTGTACAAGTTCTTATAGATGAGCCCCTGTATGACACAGATTAATCACTATAAAAAACATACTAGCCAAATGCAGAATTTTTAGGAAAAATATGAGAACATTCATGCCATACCAATGTTGAGCAAGCTCAACATCTTATCATTAACAGGGGCCAAGATCGATGTTCAGGGAATGTTTCTGAAGAGCGTTTCTTCTCCTAGAACACTGTGGCACCTTTTAGCAAAGTTCAACAGTTTCTGGAGTCAGAGGCTGCATTTGGATCGTCATATTTAATAGCCAAGGATGGAATCATCTTCCACAAATCTTTCTAATCTTCTTAAAGCCCATTTATCCATTTTTGCTGCCACAACAACTGATGGCTATGTGTCCCTCAACAGCATTAAACATCGTGTTAAAGCAATTGTTTTCTCTTTAAAACCTGCTGTCTGGTAGTTTCCTTACATTTCAGTTCATATCAGTTCACATTTATCTCATATATTAAGCACCATAAAATTGTTAGTCACATTTGATGAGTTATAAGCTGATACATATACATGACTCCCCCCACTCAGCAAAGAGAGAGAAAAGTAAGCAAGCTATTGAACTGGTGGGAAGAAGGATTAGAATCTTCGCCGATATCATTTGGGCTGCTACCGGTGATATGGGAGATGAGCTGTACTCTGTAACTACCCCACAATACCAATCACATACCCCTAAAGGACAGAAGAAATCCACTAAAAGGGTAATGACAGAAGAAATCTGGTAAAGGAGGAATGCAGAACCTCTAAGTCTTTTGTAGCTGTTGATTGAAAAAGGTGAGCAAAGGAGAAAAAAGATCACAACAGTTCCCCTCAGAGGTCTGAGTCCCTTCTGCGTCTGCAGGCCCATTGGAGAGAAACTGAAGCTACTCAGCTCTTAGCTCCTTCCTGTATTCTCTAGCTTGAAGGAGGGCACTTGCCCAGGTGGCAGTGAACTGAAGGTTAGGGCAGGCTGAAGATCACAAGTAGATGAACATACTAAAGTGTCCAGACGATGTGTTGGCCAGTAATGCTGCAGGATGGAAATTGCAATCGCTGAGAAATTCGTCATCTCTGAATAATTTTTACAGAGCCTACAAAAATTGACAGAGGCTAATTGATTAAGATAATATATAAGGGAGAGATTTCTGTGAATGGTGACAAGGGAGAAGCTGAACAGGCCTTGAATACAATTTGCTAGCAAAATCCTTAGTGACTAACACAGCTCTGATACAATATCAATTACAGGAAGAATGAGACTATCCTTTACATCACCGAATTTGAATGAGCCTCATCCAGTGCTTCAGTGTTTTAATTAGAATGTGTTGTTTGAATGGGATGTTTGCAACAGGACAATTATTAACAGGACAGGAATTATATCACATCCCTTGGCAGAAAATGTCTGTAGGCACTTGATATACAAGAAAATTCAAGAAAAAAAGAACAGCAGAAAACAAGGAAGAACTTCATATTCACTTCTATGTATAGCTGCCTACTAGGTGGCTTGTAAAATGTAGCATGGAGGCTGAAGTCATCCCTGCAGTATTTAATGAATTAAGAAGCAGTGTCAGGCTCATCTTCTCACTTTGGACTGTTATGTGCAATTCAGGCTGCAGGCTGAGTTCTGATTGCATCAGCTGTGAGAGTTTGGTGTGCGCTCTTCTGTCCTCTGCTTTCTCCTTGTTGCTTCTGACTCTTCTTTTGCATTCTGCTTCCCTGCAGCACCTAGGTTTTTCTCAGAATGAAATCTCCTTGAAGAAGGCAACATCCAACTGTAGGCCATAATACGACAGAGCCTCCAACTTCAGCAAGGTCTCCAAGAGTTGTTTTACTATGAATGCCTTCATTTGTGTATGTCTTCTTTTGCATTTGATAAATAAGCTGTGCAACGAGGGAGACTTCCAGATGCAAAAAATTCTCTGAGAGCTTCCTTAATAGAAAAAGCATTTGATGCTTGAAGGAGCATAGTAACAAGTTGGCACTGCATCTAAGCCTTTTATAACAGTTTAATTCACACCCTCTCTCCAAATGTAAATTAATCCAGATTGGGAAATGTTGGAAATCTGAAGCAATGTATGTAATTTGGTACTAGTCTAGGGATGGGGAAGGAAGAATAGAAGAAAATATTCTGATCAAGCCTTTATATGAGCATTAAGCACATTATTTTATGCCTTCTAGTCTTGAGGCTGATAGTGCTGCTAACTCCAACAATCAGAAACTCAGAGTCAGACCCCAAACTTCCATCCCGAGACCTGCTGAAAATTCCTCTAGCATTTTAAACTTTACAGTTCATCTTTCCACCTTTTCTTTACAATCAGGAGGGCAAAAAATTTTAATGAAACCAAATTAAGTTAGGACTTAAGAAATTATGACTCCAGAGCACATATTTTGAGGAAAAAAATAAACTTCTCCAGGTTCTTAATAAAAACAATATGGTAGAAAAATATTATTCTTGAAAAAAAGAGCTTGCTGTGCATAGGGATATGTATAGGAAAAACACACATACAAGCTGAGTCACATTTGGAAATGATTTGTTCCATTTGCACAGATATTCTCTAACACAGTTGCATTCTTTTTTTAACAAAATTTCCCCTCTACTGATGGCTCTTTATAAACCAGGTCACTTCCCATTAAAATGTTCCTAGGCATGATTAAGGGACTGGAGCATCTCCCATATGAGGAGAGGCTGAGGGAACTGGGCCTATTTAGGTTGGAGGAGGCTGAGGGGGGAACTCATTAATGCTTATAAATATCTTAAGGGCAGGTGTCAGGAAGATGGGGCCAGACTCTTCTTGGAGGTGTCCAGTGACAGGACAAGGGGCAATGGGCAGAAACTGGAACACAGGAGGTTCAATCTTAACATAAGGAAACACTTCTTTACTGTGAGGGTGACAGAGCACTGGCACAGGCTGCCCAGAGAGGTTGTGGAGTCTCTGTCTCTGGAGACATTTAAAACCCATCTGGACATGTTCCTGTATGGTCTACTCTAGGATCCTGCTCTAGCAGGGGGGTTGGACTGGATGATCTTCTGAGGTCCCTTCCAACCCCAACCATTCTGTGATTCTGTGATACCCTAGCAGAGCACAAAGGCTGGCATCCTGCAGTCAGACAGGTGACAGGGCCACTTGCATAAAGGCTGCCATTAGCATAAGCACTGTCTTCTGGTTCTACTCAGGCTTTTCGCACTTAAGTCTTTTCCATCCTCTTTTGGAAGGATGGCTGGATCAGGCCCCTAACCTGGGAGCTGGCTGGGGGGGTGAGTCCGTATTTGTATGGGTGGTGCGAATGACACTGAAGATGTTTCAGTTACTGCAGATTACTGTTTGAGAAATGCATGATGTAGCAAACAGGACTGATTTATCATGGCTACAAGAGAAATAAATTCATGAAGATAGCAATAATTTTGCGGTCCTTACGTTAATGCAGCAAGATTGCATGCAAACACACAAAACTGACTTCCACCTAACTATGGTACATCCATCTCTACTGCCAGGAAAGGACGTGAGGTTTTTAATTTGGTCAAAGTTGTCTATGATTCTGGAGTACTCTGGAAGGTTGTTCATAATTACGCACTGTTACTGTCTTAGGGGGAAGGCGACCTATATTACTTTCCTCTGATGTCTTTACTATATGCACTGTTACTTCTGCAAATGCTTATGTCCCTAAATTCCTGTCTGTCTCTTTGGATTTCTCATGGTCAGTAAGACACCAGAGATCCACGCACAGGAAGCAGCAACTTCTTTATCTTATCCAGCTACAACACAAAGAGTGCAGTTCCCTGTCAGAAAATATTAAGCAGTATTTTTTACTGGCTTTTTGGATAACAAGAAGCAGGATGACCAGTAAGGGAACTGGGATTTGTCTGAAGCCAACAGACGAATCTAAAACAACTCATCAAGCTT
Organism: Podargus strigoides; assembly: GCA_028020825.1. Classification (NCBI taxonomy): domain Eukaryota; kingdom Metazoa; phylum Chordata; class Aves; order Caprimulgiformes; family Podargidae; genus Podargus; species Podargus strigoides. The sequence goes on along the minus strand of CM051619.1, from coordinate 93,084,774 downwards.
GAAATTAAAAAGATATACAACCATTACTCCCAGCATTTTGGCAGTCATTCTAGTGAATGAATGATCATATTACTTATTTCTGGGGGAGAAACGGGACACAAATTGGAACATGTGAGAAGATGACCAGTTTTATTTAAGAATTTGTGAACTCAAAAACAAGCCTATTTTGACTTCAGAAGAAACAGCTCTCTGAAAATGTTTTGCCTGGTTCCAATCACACTTAATCACTAGTTGCCACAGAAATCTTTCCCAGGGGGGAGTGCTGGAGTTGTCTGTGCCTGACATCCTTTTATTCCTCTCTTGCACTGCTGCACAGCACAAAGGCCACGTAAAATTTCTTTCTGAAGGAAGAACTGCTTTGTTTGGATACTTCCACTAACCAAATTCAGACATCACAGAAGCTGATGCAACTGGGCTGACTCATGCCACCACTAAATTATTTTCAAAGTATATTACTGTGAGGTAAAGTCTACGTCAGTTTTATCTCCTTGAGCTCTTGTTATTGCCCGGCATCAACTGTCACTTTCTGATGATGGTTTAATGGGTGGAAGGAGCAGTGAGTTTGGTAGCAGTGCACTCATGCATATTCATGAATATGTGAACTGCAGAGGTGTTTTGTCATTCCTAAGTTGACACAAGAACACCAGTTTTCCAATTGAAAAATGTTTCCTTGTATTATTCTTTAAAACATTTTTTCTTTGCCCTTCTCACCACTTTTTCCAGCCATCCTGGGGGGAGGTTTTTCTTATGGTTTTTCTTCTTTTCTTTTCTTCTTTCTTTTTTTTTTTATGGAAGTGGAAGGTCAGAAGGTTGTACCCACCTTTAAGAGACAGCTATATAGTTTACATCAGAAGATGGAGGGGGTGAGAGGTGTGCATCCCCTGTTTCCACTGACACCTCTGATCCTTCACCCATGTTATCCTGTCAACATTACTGACGTGCCACAGCATTTCCATCCTATTTTAGAGATGTAGAACTGAAAAAATAAGCGGTGAGTTCATGGCTGAGTTTTGACAGACCTTGGACTAAAGAGTTAGATTACCTGTAGTTCTACGGCCAAACTTCAGCTTCACTCTGTCTTTCATCCATACACAGCTGTACCACACAAAGTGCCCACTCAGGTACTTCTGAAAATCCAGCTGTAAAATGTGACAGTGAGATCCACTGAGTATTTTGGGATCACTATCTTCTTTTTTTTTTTTTTCTTATTTTTCCCCAAAGAGATAGGAGCTGAGCTCTGTTGAAAACTGGTGCAGTGTTTGCAGCTTCCAACATTTATGTGTATGTTTTTAAAAGTTAGTTTCTCTATGCCTGCTAAAGAAGACTGCTCATCCTTAGCTCAGTGTTTTCTGAATTCCATTAAAAACAGAACCCGTGAAAGCAATAAAGAAAATAGCAAAATAGTGGTGAACCCCACCACTGGTATAAAAGAGCCAGTCAACAGGAAAATGTTCAAAACCAAACCATCACCCCACACACAGAGAAAAAACCAAAAACCAGCCTACCATTCCCTCATGCATCTGGTCCTTACTAGAAACTTCAGAACTCCAGTAGCTTCAGATTTTTTTTCTTATCCTGAATCATGGACCAATACATTGCAAAGATGCTCTCATAAGCCATATTTTGAGGATCAAGGAAAGAGTGAATTTCAGGTCCTTAAAGCATCTTTCCTTCTTACTGACTGACAAAACCCCTTAATTAATGCAGAGTTAGGATTTCCTGGCAGTAGCTGGAGCCCTTATAAAATATCAACTTCAGCAAAATTCAGACTTCTGGAAGCCAGGAAATACAGAGTTTAGGACAACATTCAGGCAACCTTTATTTTTCCCTCCTGGGAGCTGGCAGTAGGAACAGGGAACCGGCAGTATTTGCTGAGTTGAGTATTGCTGTGTCAAATGGTAGCAGGCTTAGTAAACTATGATAATAGGAAAGATGGGAGGCCATACCTCTCAGATGGGGCCTCAGCCCCACAGTGCTCATCACTTCTATGGGTAGGATCAAAAGAACAACATATATGTATATACCCTGAGATAGCTGCATGCCTCTTTTCATGACTGAGTTCTGTATGTTGAATCAGTGCTGGGAGACAGAGATATTTTAGCCACTGGCACTTGTGCAAAGTAAAGTAGGCAAAATATTATGAGGGCTTAATAATATATATGTTAATAAACACTGTTGTCTGGTGAGTAGTGGGTAAGATAAAATTTAATTATTATGGAATTGGTTCTAGGAAATTGGGTCAGAGTATGCACGTAAAGGAAGTGTCACTGTAAATACAGCCCAGCTTTCCAAAGAGAAGGTGTGCCTGTGCTATAGTAGTTACATACTACCTTCTCTGAAAGACATTCACTGAAAAGGTGAATTATTTCCGTTACAGATATATTGAGGCATTGCTATAAAGGTTGGAGTTAATATTGCTTAATTATCCTCTGTATTTCCTGGTTTCTCAGATATGTGAATTATGCTGAGCTTGACTTTATGGAAGGAAGTGACCAATCTTAACCATATGCTAGCAAATCTTTTCAGCAAAGTAATGTTTTTAATAGGGGCATATTTTTTTTTAGATCTTAGAGGTTCTTTAGGTGCTTGTAGTTATTATTGGAACAATGGCACTACTGAAATGAAGTAAAGGGAAACCGGTGACTCTGAAGCCCTGTTCTCTCCATCATTATATGGAAGGGGATTGTCACCAATCACTGAAATATTTGGAAGGTGAAGTTGCTGACAGTGGGGTGAGAGAATCCTCAGAAATTATGGTTCCACATTGATTACAATAAACAACTGAATATAAAATGATAGGTCTCTCCTCTCTCCCCTTCATTTCCTGTATACATAATCCTGCCTGAGAAAATTTCCAGCATGCTCTTCTCTTCCAGCCCTACGAAACCATTAGCTTTTTAGAAGCTATTAACACTTAAGGAGTTTCTTATGCTTCACAGTCAGCTGCATACAGCCCATGCTCCCCTGCATATGCTGGAACCCCCAAGTCTGGATTTCTGTCCTCAGGTCTGCTTTTGAATCCCCTCCTGCATTCTCCACATGCCAAATTACATGACAAGCTGTTGAAGAGGACAGCCAAAGAAGTATGTAACTTACCCTTTCCCTCCTAGTGCAGGGTAGGTTCAGGTCCTAGAGCAGGACTGAACTGGGACACTGCGGGGTTCCCCGCCTTCCTATTCACTTCTCTTGTTCTCTGCCATCCACCCCCATTTCCTAGTATCCCATCCATCACATTATTTACCTCCACATGACACTAGACTTTACTTCACTAGGAAGCTGATAACTGGCATGGGTTATAATATGGCTATATTTTTCTGTGTGAAATATCTTCAAATCAAGCAAGATGTTTGTTTCAGCATTTGGCTTTACAATTTAATTTTACCAGCGTACAAAACATTAACTTGGAGGGGAGCTTGTTTCTGGATATCAAGCAGATCAAGAATCAACTTCAACGAACTTGATGAAAGAAGTCCAACACAAATCCAGACTTCACCAAAGGCTGGGGAAAATACAGAAGTCAGCTTTAGGCACAGATTCATTTGTAATAAGTGGAATTAAACCCGGTATTTTTTCATGTATATATATTTAGACCTGGAGGACTTGTTGGATGGTGTCCTGGTTTCCCAGGACCTGAACCGTGGGCCAGCCATACAGGCAGGCCATGAGCAGCCCCGAGTCAGCTGGGAGTTTCAGTCAGGGCAGCTGCCCCAAGCTGACTCACAGGTGTATCCCATACCACTTAATCATGCTCATTATAAAAGGAGGCAGTTTACTGTGGGCAGGGAGTTTCTCTTCCTGGGGTTTTTCCCTCTTGGCCTTCTGCTCATGTTGCTGCTGCTCCTCCTAAGGACAAGGCTGAGTATAAGCTTTGTATACTTTATGTTGGTGATGCTATTAGTTTTGTTATTTCATTAAACCTGTTTCTACTTCAACCCAGGGGGCTTCTCTCTTTTTTTCCTTGATTTCCCCCTCTCAGCTGGGGAGGGGTTATTGGGTAGTAGAACTGCTACAGTTTAGCCCTGGGTACTGGCTAAATGTAGACAGTTGGTTAGTTGTTTTTTTGCATGGAGGGAAATATGACCAAATTTATCAGAATTAATAAGTACTGGTAAGAACCAAGGGAAATAATTTGCATTGGAATTAGTACAGTTCAGTAAAAATGAGATCTGGAACACACAGGCCTTGCAATGATGATATCTATCCTAGTCAATTAAACAAAGTCAGGGTATATTTTTGAGTGCTAAGACTCAGTTGTCAGCACTGCAACATCCCTAGGACATTTTCTGGGGTAGTTTTGGGTGGAGCAATACCAGGACTCTCCTGGGAACTCACCAGTGTCATGCAGGAGTGAGCTTTGACAAGGCACCACTCACAACAGGGTGTGAAACATCAGTGTCGTGGAGATGGCCAGATCATGACTGCTGGTCCCAGGGCAAGGGAATAGGCTCAGGCACAACTTAGTTTAGTCGAAGGGTTATAGCTTGCGGTCTTTTTGTCTCCTCAAAGATTGCTTTCATTTAGATGAAATGAAAGCTTGCTAAAGCTTTAATTTTGCCCTCCAAGAGCCACATCTGGGATAATGACAGGTATGAGCAGCAAACTGAGACACAACATGGCAATGATCCTGGTGCCCTCGGAAGTCTAGTGTACAGTGAAGTACAAAACAGGAAATCTGTTATCTCACAGATTCATCATGTGATGCCCTTAACTTCCAGTAAGTCCAGTAGAACTGGAGGATGATTTGTAACGCTCAATTTTAACTTTCCAGAACTAGATGTTTCAGAGGATTAGTTTTTTTCCAAAATACATGGTGTCAGGAAGGAGTCGGTATTCCTGCCTCATTTGTGTAATAACAATACCTCTTCTGGCCTCTGATAGTGAGCCAAGGTTCAAGATTTTATTTTATTCTTTTTGGTACACTATGGTACATAATAGCCATGCCAGACTATACAGTCTTGAGCACAGGAATGAGTCAGAGGTGTGTATTAGCAACCATGAAAGGGATCTTCTGATGCTATGGTGATGTATGGAGCCGTATAGGTGGCATCAACAGAGGATAAGTGCTTAGAGGAAGTGTTTGCTTTGCTTCCTTCTGTGCCTGGGAATGGTGGTATAAATGGCTATATTAAGAGCACCATGATGATACAGATTTTATTTCCAACAAAATGTCTGTGGAACTGCAAGTAATTGTCACCGAGTTGGCCTGAGGAAGAGAATTGCTTCTTTTTGACACAGCCCAGTGCTAAATAGTTGAGTAGAGATTTATTCTGTTCTGGCTCCTTCACTGAACATGGAATTGCACCAAAAGAGCTCTAGCATAATTTATTTTATAGTTTAATACTATATCTTGAAATCCCAGATTTGTCAAGAAACCTGTGGGAGGTCAGTGCGCTAATCTCACCAAGTTTCCAAGGCATTTATTCTTTCTGCTGCTTTGGTGAAGAGGAGGCTGAGGGGAGACCTCATTGCTCTTTACAACTACCTGAAAAGAGGTTGTAGTGAGGCAGGGGTTGGTGTCTTCTCCTGGGTAACTAGTGATAGGATGAGGGGTAATGGCCTCAAGCTGTGCCAGAGGAGGTTTAGATTAGATATTGGGAAAAGAGTTTTTACTGAAAGAGTTGTCAGGCATTGGAACAGGCTGACTAGGGCAGTGGTGGAGTCCCTGTCCCTGGAGGTATTTGAGACATGTAGATGTGGTGCTGAGGGACATGGTTTAGTAGTGAATTGGCAGTGTTAGGTTAATGGTTGGACTTGATCATCTTAGAGGTCTTTTCCAACCAAGGCGATTCTATGATTCTGTAAAAATCCTTGTGTAGAAAACTGCAATTTATGTTGGTGTGAATAAAACACAAGCTTAATTTCAGGCATGACCCTGGGTCTGAGGACTTCTCATATTTGAAATTAGGGACCCTGTCAGAGGTTAACTGAATCAAACACTTGTTCATTATTTGGTTGTGTGTTTCTTTTTTCTTAACCTCTTCTACCCTTTTCTATCTGTCATGTTCTCATTCTTCCATCTCCCTCCATTTCGTGCAGCACCATGCTTTGGCTTTCCCTATCTTTTTTCCTTCCTTTCTACCCAAGGAATCTTCCTTTCCAAATGTAGTAAAGTAGTGTTATATTTCACTTCCTTACTTTCCTAAGAGGGGCTGGTAAGTAGCATGCTAATGAATTTGGTAGCAAACACTAATTTGGGAGGTATTACAGGGGTTAGCCTGGGATAAATAACCCTACAGAAATCCAGAAAAAAGCTTAAGATCTTAAGAAATGCATTTGGGGAAGGCCAGTCAAATTCACAGCTATTTCTTAGGACAGAAAAACCTGGAAAGCAGGGCATGTACTCATGGTTTGCATCAGTTTGATCCTGTCACTTTTAACCCTGACTTCACTCACTCGCTCTCTTTTTGTATTGTGCACTGGTTGAATTTCTTCAGGGATTGGACCATAAAATTCACAGAAGAGAAACTGTTTTCCGCTCTGTATTTGAGCAGTTCCTATTCAAATCAAACACCCTCGTCAATTAAGGACACAAGACTCTATTGTGATTCAGTAGAATAATCATTAATAATAGTGTGACAATATAGCATTGCTGCAAAATTGGATGTATTTTTGGAATGTGTATCTAAAAGAATCACAGCTCAGAAATGGACAGCACTTGTTGAGTGGTTAGACTTGAACAATGATGTTGAAAACTGGGCACTTCATTATTGACAACACTGACAAACAAAGATTCCAAGGGGAAAAATGTATTATGAGTGAGAAGGGAGTGTGCTATTTTACCATAGTTTAGCATGTCGTGAGCATGAGGGAGTGCACAAGCTGTGCAAAGGAAAAATTCAGTTTTCTGAACATTTTTGAGATTTGTCATTGTCCTAATTAGGAATGAAAATTTTTAAATGCCTTAAAATAAACTTTTAGAAGAAAAATGAATCTGATGATTGAAATGTTTAATGATGTCACCATTTCACTTATGTATTCTAACACGATGCTAACCTATATTGAAACCATAGTGATTTAGAAACAAAAATGTTTTGCTCTAAAAATATAAAAACTGGATGCTTTAAAGCTGACAGAACACTTTTCTGCCTTCCTTAAAACATTTTCATGGAATTCACTTGATTTCAAAAAGTATTGACCTCAAAGGAGCTGCCTTCTCAGAGAAAAGGGTTCCTCTGATGTATTTTCTTCGACCATCTTGAAAGCTCCTGCACTACAGTTACTAAGAAAAAGCACATTAGGTGAGTGATTGTGACACTTGCCAGTGGCTAGTGCCAAAATTATTTTTAAAACATTGTGTCTTGTTCTCATCAATGGGCCCCAGTTCTGGTCCTGGTGCCGCTGTTTTGCTTTAGTCACCTAAAGACTCCTGTCTTGGTTATATCTGTGCAAAAAGGAAGGAAATTATTTAGGGTAGTTAATAAAGTAACACAATCTGTAATAGTATAACAGAATAAGATGAGACAGTTTGAGACCTGTGCAGGAGCTCTCCATACAGTGGACTGTACTAGGTTGCTCCCTCAAGAGAACAAGTGATGTTTCCCTTGCTTGTGACATTCAGCCCCATTCTGAGAAAAGGACCACTACAGGCACAGTAAAAAGCCAGTGTGCTCCAGAAATCAGATGACTACAGCAGATGACCTAAAATGTGTCATCCTGTTTTATTCTGATTTTATATACTGCATGCCTTTGCTTGGTGACATCACTGTGTTCATGAAACACACTGAGGGAAGCAAGCACACAGTCAGGATCCTTTACGTTGAGAGGAAATTAATACCAGTGCTCTTGTAAATGATTAACAATTTTTGGGGGGATAGAGTAGAAACTGACATTCAGAAGGAATTGGATGTGCAGTTACTGAATTGCCTATCCCTTTTTGGCACTTTAGAGGAAACAAATCACACTTCTAGATTAGCTGGGATAAATAAATGTTCTCTGCATTACATAATCTTGGGTAGAGAAGCAAAACTGTAATGGTCAGATTCATAAATTGTAAAAATGTCATTCTCGCCGTCTATGAAAACAGTAAATCCTTCTGACTGAAAGCCAGGCTTGTGTTACGTCCATTCGGGTGTTACCTTCTGCTGCTTAGGGACAGCTCTGCTCAAAAATGAGATTGATTAGTCTGAAAGACAATATGCTGCAAACAGGGCATTCAGATGACATTGTTCTTTCCACTGACTTTCCTTAAGACTTAACACTCCTTGTCAGTCTAGAAGTTTTTTTTAGAGAATCATAAACCATGGTTCCAATCTTGCACAAACAGGCATGCCTAAGAAAATGAATGCTCTGATGGACTTTCATAGGACTAATTTGAGTGTTTTTCACACATCTCTTTGAGCTTTGGCTGGGACTTGGCATTTTTCGGGGTGTTTCCTCAAATACTGGTTACTCCCATGAAGTCATTTCACCCAGCATGGACAGATGTCCACCTCTGTAGTGAGGTACGGCCATTCTCTAGTGGTGCACATCAACCCGGTGACGAAGTGAGGTGCTGTGGCTTATCTGGCAGGGTAAGCAAGAGGATTTGGGCAGAGAAACCCTGGAGTGAAGTCACACCGAGTGGGAGCATAATTGATGAAAATAACCATATTGTGTACATTCTGAGGTTAAATTTAGAGATGTTAATAATTGAGATGGATGGATTTTGCAGCAGGATTTGGACAGGCTGGAGCAATGGGCTGAGGCCAGTTGTATGAGGTTTAACAAGGGCAAGGGCTGGGTCATGCACTTCAGTCACAACAACCCCATGCAGCGCTGCAGGCTTGGGGAAGAGTGGCTGGAAAGCTGCCTGGCGGAAAAGGACCTGGGGGGTGTTGGTTGACAGCCGACTGAACACGAGCCAGCAGTGTGCCCAGGTGGCCAAGAAGGCCAATGGCATCCTGGCCTGTATCAGAAATGGTGTGACCAGCAGGAGTAGGGGGGTGATCATGCCCCTGTACTTGACACTCGTGAGACCACACCTTGAGTCCTGTGTCCAGTTCTGGGTACCACAGGATAAGAAGGACATTGAGGTGCTGGAGCGAGTCCAGAGAAGGGCAACGAGGCTGGTGAGAGGTCTGGAAAACAGGCCTTATGCAGACCGGCTGAGGGAACTGGGGTTGTTTAGTCTGGAGAAGAGAAGACTGAAAGGAGACCTCATTGCCCTCTACAACTACCTAAAAGGAGGTTGTAGTGAGGCTGGTGTTGGTCTCTTCTCCCAAATTACTAATGATAGGACAAGAGGAAATGGCCTCAAGTTGCATCAGGAGAAGTTTAGGTTGGATTTTAGGAAGAAGTTCTTTACTGAGAGGGTGGTTAGACATTGGAATAGGCTGCCCAGGGAGGTGGTGGAGTCACCGTCCCTGGGGGTGTTCAAAAAAACGAGTGGATGAAGCACTTGAGGCCATGGTCTAGTGGTTAGGAATATGATGGGATGAAGGTTGGACTTGATGATCCTAGAGGTCCTTTCCAACCATAGTGATTCTATGATTCTATGATTTATCTTTTCAAAATGTATTGAACTTGGACTATTAATAACACTTGTTCCCTGGCTCCATAGACCAAACAAGTCTTTTGCTGCTTACTAAGGTCTGGCTCCTTCACTTTCTCTTCTATTTTTCCTGCTGCTGGTAATTTCACATGAAGGACTTTATGATTCTACTTCATGGTCCCATTCCATGTTTTCAGTTGCAGAAGTCTGTATAGCCCAGAAATTGCTTCCAAGAAGTGTTTATCTTCTGCCATCTAGCTGCATGGTCATCTATAGGGTTTCACCAGGCATGTGTCCTCACGGGCTTCCTGTCATTTATTAGATCTCTACACACTTTCCTTCATTAATGACCTTAATTATTTGGAACAGGTGTTATTTTGAAGGGTAATCTAGCTGGTTTTCTTCCTCCCAGTGAGTGCTCAGCCTCATATGTATAGAGAGGTCTTATGGAAGTCCTACAAAGCAAAATTTTAATTCCTAAAATAACAAAAATGGACTGTTTAGCGCTTGTATGTGATGCTGAAGTAACTGTTCAGTGCATAAGCCAGAACTGGTCACAAACTGTCCTTTGAAATTATTTTTTTTTGTGAAAAATTAGATTTTTCTGAACTGTTCTTCATTTCCTAACCACTTTACAGTAAACAATGAGAAATAGAAATACATTTTAAATGTCACTAAGATAAGAGCTTCCTTTGAACATTTCATACTGGTTTATTTTACTACCTTATGAAAAAATATAGGGGAAAAATGGTTAGAGTTCGTGTCTTTAATGAAGATATTTAAAATAACATATGTCACAGGTGGGTAATTATTTTAACACATTTTTTATATTTGTGCTGCTGAAAAAATGGAAGTGTATTACACAGATGAGATTGTTAATCTATCTGAAAGAAGAATGTGATTCCTGGTAAGGTATTCGTCGTGTCAAGATAGAACCAAGGTGAATTCCAATATGGAGCCACATCAGTTGATGCCAGCAGAGGCTCTAACACATTCTTAGGGAGCTGCTAGATTCAGAAAAGTTTAAGAGAAGAAATCAGTTTCCAGGAACTCTCAGTGAGTATATTCTCCTTATTGTTGCACTCTCCTTATCACACTGCTGTGGGTGCTTGCCAGAAAATGACATCTGCAAAGGGTGAAAAACAAGCACAAGAAATATCCTGTAGATGAAACCAACCAAGCACTTACAGTCCTGTGCCCCTATGGGTGATTCTGTATCAGCCGTGGGGCTTGTGTGAGGTTTTGTGAGGTCCCACTCCTGCAGCTACGCGACTCCCTGTGGCTGTGCGAGCAGCCAGGCTGGTGAGGAGAGTTGAGGCGAGCTTTCAGTTTACCAGTTCTGTATCTTCATTTTCTCTAAATATTTAGTGCAGACTAATTGGCCATCCATTGTCTGAGAGAGATGGGGAACTGGATGAGAATCATTTGGCTGAGATTGTGCAAGTTCAAAATGATGATTACAGGATTTGAGAAGCAACACTAGCAATTAAGCAAGAGGCAGACCGGAGGAAATATACTTCCCACTGATTGTGCAGGCAGCCTGGGGTGCTGTTGCCCAAGGATGCAGGTGTTGGGTGCTCCTAAATGCACACATTGGCAAGTACAGCAAAAAGGAAGTGGATGTCACCTGGGCCACAGCGTATTTGCATGCTTCCAACTCCCTCATGGGTGCCTGGGAACATCTAACCTCAGGTGGCATGAGTCAGATCACTGTAAAGCAGTTTTCCTGCACCTAGTCCCAAACCTCATCCTGAAATTGCTGCTCCTGCAGGACATACCTGCTCATTAGGCAAAGTTGCTCCCTGGGAGTCCTGCGTTGGCCGCCAGCTGACTTCTCGGTAAATCCAGCTTTCTTTTATAGCTGGCATTTTCCAAGGGGCTGAGGAAATGCCTCCTGGGGCAGCTTCTGTCTGTGCGTGGGTTTGGGTTGATGCCCTCTGGATGAATCGGTACGAGATCACAGCAGAGCAGTCTTGGATGTCCTGCTTTCCTCCTCCGTGGTCCAAAGGCATGAAGGTGTGATTGGCTAAGCTGAAAAACTTGCTAAGTAATAACTTTTCTATTTTGTCCTGATTTAAAAACATGTTTCATTGAATATTCAGGTAAGCTTTGTGCAATGTGAGATTTGCATTTATTTTCTCCCTCAAGCGTGTCAGATCAAACAGAAACACAAACTACACGACACAGAGGTCTCCTCGTGGTTTGCGCTGTCTTTTGTTGTAATTGGATAGGGCTTACAGCATAAATCTGCAACAAAACACCGGCTAGAAAAGGCAATTGGTTTCTGTCTGACTGTAGGTGTATGTCAACACCGTTTGAAAACACGTAGTTGCATACAGCTTGCTAGGGTGAGAGCCGGGTGTCACTGAGTGATGGGGTTTTTGCCATGGACGGGAGCAGGAGCATGATCCCACTTATTTTTCATGCAGAATCAACTCTCTGTCGCTCCTGCCCTCCGCTCCTTTACCCTTTCAAACGGGTACTCAGGGCTGTTTAAACCACACACGTTCATGTTCTTAAGTATGCGCCGGCTCCTGAATCCCAGGCTCAAAGACAATGAACTCTGTGCAGCAAAAAATCCTTCCTCGTCCCGTTATCTCCACACCTACCGGCTAGTGAGGGGCTAGTGCCCGAGGGTGCCACCAGAGCTGCCTCTGGAGGTACGGCGCGGCGGTGAGGGGACGGGGGGGCCAGCACCAGAGAATGAACGACCCCGCCGCTGTCGCGGGGCAGGAGCTGCCCGCAGCGCCCGGGTGCCTTGCGGAGCGTGCCCGCTGCCCGGGGGGAGCGGGGTGGTGCTGTGCACGCGTGTGCGGGCAGGGGCCCGGGGCCGGCGGCCGCTCACGCGCGGCGGCTCCAGCCCCGCCGCCAGCCCACGCGTGGGGCGCCGCTCCCCGCCTCCCTCCGGCCCCGCGCCCCGGCGGGCGGGCGCTTCCCCTGGGCGGCGCGGCCGCGGCCGGGGGAAGGCGGCTCCCGCCGGGCCCAGCGCGGCGGCGGATGGCGGGGGGGCCGCGCCCGGCGGGGGCCGGCGGGGGCGCCCGCTGAGCGGCGGCGGCGGCGATGCTGGGGGGTCCGGCGCGGCGGGGCGCGGCGGCGAGGCCATGAGGGCGGGCTCCGGCCATGGCCCATGGCAGCGCGGCGGTCATGCTGAAGTGCGTGGTGGTGGGGGACGGCGCCGTGGGCAAGACGTGCCTGCTGATGAGCTACGCCAACGACGCCTTCCCCGAGGAGTACGTGCCCACCGTTTTCGACCACTACGCAGGTGAGCGGCCGGGGGGGCCCGGCCGCCGGCGGTGGAAGCCGCCCGCCCGCCCTCTCGCCTTACCCGGCCAGGGGTCGGGTGTGGGCCGGGGTTTCCCCTCCTTCACCCACTGTGTTTCTCCCCCCTCGCAGTCAGCGTGACCGTCGGGGGCAAGCAGTACCTGCTGGGGCTGTACGACACCGCCGGCCAGGTGAGTGCCGAGCGCTGCCCGCGGACCCCCCGGCCTCGGTCCGCACCCCGGCCCCGCCTGGCGCTGGAGTTATTTGCGGGGCTGCGGGCCGGGCTGGGTGATTCAGGAGCGGGTTGGAGCTGGGGGGGTACGGGACACGCACACGATTGATAAAAACCGGCTAAAAAGAAAACCATCGATCCAAGCCTTATTGTCAAGGGAGGGCGGGCGGGGACGGGCTTTATTTTTAGCGGTTTAGCGTGTCTGGCTGGGGGGGAGCTGCGGCCGGGGCCCCACGGCACCGCTCGGCCCGGCTGTGCAGCGCTGCGGGCCGGCATCGCCTCCGCGCCCCCGGGGAACTCGCTGCCTCAGACGCCTGAGGTCGGGTAGAGCCCCAGGCTGGGGCAGCTTGCCTTGTTTAGGCTTTACAGCTCCTAAATTGCAAAAAAGAGTTGTTCAACTTAAAGGTGGAAAGCATTAAAATGTAATTCCCGGCCACCGCCTTTCGGATAACGTGGGCTGCTTCTGCTGTCCCAGTCAGTTCCCGAGGGATGCGTTTGGTTAAGATTGTCACAGCCTGTTGTGAAAGGTGCTATGTCAGGACGTGTCTTAAGTAATTTAATGATGGATAAAGCACTTGCTGTTTGGAGGGGTCACTGGTGTAGCAGCTACTAAAGGGCTCTGTTACTCAAGTCACTTCTTGCTCAGTGGAAGTTTCACGGCCGGCGCCAGCCGCAGGCCAGGCACAGCCTCCCGGATTAAAGTACTGCCAGCTCTCTGGAGATGCTTTATCAGAAACAAAATAGTCTGTGAAGGGCCTGATCCTGGGGGGTGCGGGAGTCTCTTGTACGGAAATGCCACGAAGGTTTTTGTAAAGTTGTGTATTCCTCGCATTAAAACTTCTCCTTGCAGCGCGAGCATGTGTTCTGGTCTCACATGACCTCAGACATGCTTCCTCCTTGTAAAGAGCAACTGGTTAAGATAATCTCAGTGCACTCACATGGACTGAAGAAGCCTTGTTTTTTAACAGTGTTATACTTAATTGAACAACTGCTGCCTAAATTAGGGTACCTTTTTAGATCTGCATATGAGTAAGAGAAGCAGCATTTAACTGGTCTGTATCTTTGATAGGCCTGAAACGGGTAATAAAATTAATTCCATGAGAACCGTAGGAAACAACCCGACTTCCAGAAAGCTGATAGTATAAAGGTGAGATTTCCCAAAAAGAGTGACTTCATGATTGTCATCTCACTGACGTAAACACAAACTAGTCAAATTTATGCCAACTAAGTGCATTTCTTATTACTGTCATAGTCCTGGTTTTCAGTAGTAATTGGTTCAAAACACAGCTTGTAAAATATTACTTAAGTAGGTTATAAAATGAGGATCTAGTGCTCGAGCAAATAAAGCATTTGGTTAATATGCAACTATTTTTCTCTTTTTTGATAATGAGCATTGGAAAATGTGAGTGACCCTAGCACGACTGTACATATGCAGAGCTTATTTGTGGATGCTGTCTCAAACGGCTTGTGCTGGCTTGTTGCTATTATTGGGAGCCTGTGTTGTTAGCTCTGAGTAACCTTAACTAAGGTGGTTTTGTGGTATCCTACTCTGCCTGAATGCGCTGAGTACAAAACCAAGTGACCTTCGGCCTCCTCAGAAGCTAGCAGGGTAAACTGGCCAGTTTTCAGCAAACAAAGTTATTCCTGTTATACTGAGAAAAACTTTTCAGTGTGAAATTGTATATCCAGATGTGTGAAAAGTTTTCCCCCCAAACTCTGAAAAGCTGAAATCTTAAGATGGAATTACAGAGTAGTTTCTGATGTACCCAGGACCAGGTCTTGCTGGCCTGATTCACAAGAGCCTCAGCTCACATAGGGTGTTTTATTGAAGCTACCTTTACTGGTCTTGGCAAAACTCCCCTTTTTAGTCAGATGTGTGGTGCTAATAAAATCTTTACCGTTATTCCCATCCCACTTCAGCATGTTTGGGGAACCGATTGACACCTGGGGCTGCCCATGGGAGCCCCATCCCAGCATCTAGCACAACTAAGGAGGAGTGTCTGTGTGAAGATGCAAGTCCAGCAATTTCATTCTTTTACCTGCTTCGTCAGAGAGGATGCTAACAATTAGCTTGTCTTCCCAGAGCTATGTGATAACAGCAAGCTTACTTTGAAGCTTAAATATATATAGTAAAGAGCAGAAAAGACATGAGTTGAGGAAGCAGTGTGCTGCCTCTGGTACATGCTTGCTGCTTGCAGACCTCTGTACAGCTCAGATTCTTTGCTGCTCAAAGTCGGGATTTCCGTGCCAGCATACGTCAGTGCTTTTATTTCTGATTCTGTCACCCCCAAATAGTTTTACTTAAAAATACTGGCCTGATAGTAGCATTTTATCACAACTTGTCAGTGCGTGATCACTGTGGTATCTAAGCAGTTCACAATCTTCAGCATATTTGTACTCGTAGCTCTGGACAGAGTACGTAGCTACAATCTACAGATCTCACTTCGAGTGGAAGAGGAGTAAGGGGGTGAATGGAGGTTCAGACAGTAACCTACTCCAAATCCATGCAGGAAGCCCGTAGCAGAGCAAGAATTAAAGACCTTCTGATTTCTAGCTGGTGCACAGCAGGCTCATCGCCCTGAAATACTGACATCAGCCTGTGGGTCTCTTTAACTTGCGTGGTTATGTATTTAGCAAGTTGTGACAGACTGCTCTTTGGCAGAGGAGTTGCAAGCTTTTGAGTTCATGGCATCCAGTACTCATTTCTAGCTCGCTTCTTCACAACACACAGGATTACTGATGACATAATGCCTCGTATCTTTGCAAGTTTAAAGTAGGTTGAGTATAAATCTATTAAAATCGCATTTTTTCCCAGGTTATATATAGCAGGGAAAAATGCCACTAGCAGTTCACAAACTTCAGTTTTTACACAGGCATACTTTCTTCCCTTTGTGTGTGTATGAGTTCAGGCAGGCTTTTCTCTGGCTGAGCATACTGTGGCCCTGGTTCAGCAGAAAATAGCCAGTACAGCTGCTGGGCAGTGGAGGCTCTCAGAGCCTGTTTGGGTTTGCAGCTGTGGAGGCAGGGTCCCATGCCAGGGAGGCACGTGGGAATTTGGTGCTGGTGGCATCTGGGAGGACATTCCTCTGGCAATTCCTGCCAGAGGTGGAGCCAGCAGCTCCTTTTAGCCTTGCTGCTGCACATAACCAGGTGCTGAGACTGGGTGGGCTTGGAGTGGGTCCTGATTTCCCCAGGAAGATGAGTACTGTAGAACTACCTACATTGCCTAGAGCTGGGAACCTTGATGCACTGAAGTTTGAATCTGAGGTGCTTGTGATGCTGATGCTTAGATGCCTTTGGCTTTGCAGTAGCCTCTTCTGCTCTACTGCATGTCAGTACTGCTCTTCATTGAGCAGGGGTATGTGGCAGAATCAGCCTGGGAAGAGAACTGTGGCTTCGTTAGGGGTCTGTTAACTTCACCGTGTTGGAGTGCTTTTGTACTAATGACAAGTGATTATCATTTTGATCTTCCATAATACCAAAAACAATACTGCCAACTCTCATGATACTAAAACTTTTGGAGAAATGTCTGCAAGCACTAACAAAGAGGAGTGCTGCATGTCCTCTTGCCACATCTTAAATAACCGGGATAAGTGGGAGGACACACAGGAGTTAGCTCTTGGGGATTTTGCTCCATTTTGAAGGCTGCTGCTTAAAATGGCAGTTGAGGTCCATCTTCCTCTCAGTCCCTTTTGCTGTGGGGTCATGGTATCTCTTTCCTCATATGTGCTGACAACATACAGGTTGAAGCCTTGGTCTGCTCCTGTGTCTTTGCTATGAAGGACTGCCAGGACCTGGAGGGAGGATGAGGGGGATGCAGGAGCAGATCCTGTGCGGCTCCTGCTGCCCTGGGAAGAGAGACGCTGAGGCATAGCGTGGCTGTCTGGTGCAGGTTTGGCACCAGGCTGGCATCTGGGCAGTGCAGAGTAGGGTACAGAAGGAGCAGAGTGAATCTGGCTGTGGTGCAGTGCCTAATAATAACACTTACATCCCTCAGCATCACCTACTTCTGTGATGCTAGCATGGCCTGGCTGGACGAAGCTGAGGTAAACGGTGTTCCTTGGATTTCCGCTTTTATTTTTCTGCCATAAAGGCCCTAATACATGTTAGGCAAGCTGTAGGTCTGATGCAATAAAGCTTTTGGTGCCTTCTCAACTGTCACCAAAACAAAACATGCTAAGCAGAACAAGCCACGTCTTGTTTCTTCTCAGCTCAGATACCAATGGCTACTCTGGTTGTAGCTGCAGCCATCTTAATTCAGATAGACTGATTCTTTGGTAGTAATGGAGGCTCTGATGTTAAAAGCAATTTTATATTAAAGTTTATTAGGCTGCTGAAGTGCATAAAGCTAACACAAATATTAGCAAGATCTGTGCCTGCCTTAAGGCCAGGTGTGAAAACAGATGGTTGTAACTGTGAATGTGCATGTGGGAAAGAGAGGGGTCTGGTTATTAAAAAGGATGGTCACCAAACTTGCAGTGGTTGCTGTGAATAAAACAAGAAATAGCAGTAATCTTGTACTCCTTGCTGGCTATTTGTCTTGGCTTTGGTAGGTAGCCCTAGTCTAGCAGGTACCACTTCAGTATCCGACTGAAAGGAGAGACAGCTGCTGGTCGTCTTGACTGATCCACTGTGACATAGAAATGTCCCTCCTCAGAGCACATTACTCCTTCTGAGTTGCACCTAGCACGCAGCTGTAGTGCCAAAGGCAAGCCTGGAACACGCAAGCACAGTCTCACACGATGCAAAGCCTGACGCCTTTTCCTGTAGAATTGTAAACACCGAAACCTATAATGTGATTTTGGCAGATCTAAAAATGAAATGTTTGCAATTAACATTCTGTTCCCCTTCCATCCCCCTCTGCACCTCCCTGTGGGAGGCCACACGGATTTTCGCTCTCTCCCTTTACATTGTCCCAGCCGAGCTGGCAGCTGGCACTGGGAAGCTGTGAGCACATGAGCTTGCTCCCGGCTGGCCGGCCGGCGCGCTGGCCTAGGAATAGCTCAGCCTCCACTGAAGCTGCTCTGTGCTTCAGGACATTGCCAGCCACGTATATTTAACAGCTCTGCAGCAACAACTGGATGTATGCAGATAAAATTAAAACATGCCTAGATTCTCCCTCTGAAATTTAAGTTTTCCAAGGCAAAACAAGGAGGTGAAGTGCTTAAGCTTCCGATCTGTGTGTTGCGAGTTCTCTAGGCAACTGTTTAAGCAAAGACAGGCTTTCGCTTTAAAAGGAAAGGGACTTTTACCTTCAGATTTGCTTTTAACCTGATTTTAATTTGCCTTTCAACAATAACAATCTCAGTGCAAAGCTTACATTCAAACACCTCTTTGTGAGCTGTGACTCACCCTTTAAAAGCATTGTGTCTTTCCTAGAAAGGTAGTAAGTATTATTACCGCTAGATGGGGAATCTCAGGGTGGGAGATGCTGCTCTGAGTTCCCAAAAGATCCAGTAAATCTATGTGGCAAACTAAAGACAGTTACTGTTCATTTTCAGTATCAAAAGCCCCACAGCACTTCTGAATAGCAGCACTGAGTTATGTTAAAATCAAATCTAAGGGGTATGTTTGAAAATGTAGATCCAGAATGTCTTTGCCAAATTAATAGTAAGTTAATGGCAGGCCAAAGTAAAGAACACAAGGCAAACCATGTTTAAGAGGTTCTCTGAAACTTTATGCTAGAAGCACATTTTTATGAAGACTCCTGACCTAAGAGAGACTCTTGCTAAATATTATGCGGTCAAGTAAAAATCCTTTTTTTTCTGGGTTAAGAGTCAGAAGATATCCTTTAGTTTGTGACAGAGTTCTCTCTGAATTTTACTCATTTATATTTTCTGTGAGGTACAGTGACATCTTTCAATACTATCCAAACATCACCAGCTAAAGAGGCAACACTGAATACAAGCAATACTTACTGCTCTTCCTGCACAATATTATTGCATATCCTCTTGCTTCCTTCATTTTGAGATGGGGTGTGCAGCTGCATTCATTTGAGTATCATATATTCTGCAGCTATACTGCAGGAGGCAAGAGTGATGGAAGGGGACAACTGGGTAAGGTTGCCTGAGCTGGCAGAGTTCGTCTGATAGAGAACATACAAGACCCTGGGAATTTGCAGCAGGTCCATAGTCTTTGAAATAATCCATTGAAATCTGTTGCCCTTGCAAAGAGCTCTTTTTATTTTGGTAAATATGGAAGGTATTAAAAATGCATATTTTTCATTTACAGCCTAACTCCTGATTCAGCCTCCAAACTACATCTTAAAACAAACTAAATATAATTTAGACCAGAGTACTGCCTCCATAGCGCAGACTTGCAACGCAAAAGGACTTACAGTGTGCGTTAGTGTCTGATCCAAAGCTGTGTTGCCAGCAGGCACACTATTGCTGATTTGAGTAGCTTTGTTCCAGTTCCTTTATTGAGAACACATGGACAAAGTGGACATAAAACTTACCTCAACACTACTGAGGTTTTGTCAGTCCCAGGCATTCAAAAGGATGAGTCAGCTATTCTCATCCGCAGACACCTGTTCCTAAAAAACCTAGAAAATCAAAATGGTTTGAGACTTTTTCTTTTGCCCTTTGCTGGATGTGGGTTTTCTTTAAGCCTTTGAGCCTCATGGATTCAAGTTTTATCTGCATCTGTGGGGGACTAGAGTTTTATCTTTCATTTAAAGGTGAAAAGGGTGTGCTTTTTCTTTATGCAGTCATGAGACTTCAGGAACCTGGGCTTTAAGAAATAATATAAAGCACACTGATTCCAAATCCTGCAGTTTTATTGTGAATTATAAAAACCAACGTTACTAAAATGGATGCTTTGGGACAGAGCTTCAGGATTTTTCTTTTAAACCTCCAAATTAGCAGTTACTTTCCTAACAAAACTCCCCCTCCTCTAATTAGAAAACATGCAAAATGATGGCAGAGAGGAGGCAAACTGTATCTTTTCACAGCTCTGCTCTGTGGTTTTATAAGCAGTCTATTGGTTTGGATTGGTGACTGGATGATTTGTGTTAAGAAAAATGTGTCTGGACGCTACGTGGCACTTTCAGCAGTTCTGAAGAGGTTGTGTCATTTGACACGTTAGTGGCTACTATCCCCGATCTGTTTTAATCCTGCTTTGTGCTGCATCCATGCTGTGGCATGTGTGCAATAATTCTTTGTGATGGCTGGCACTTGCTGGTGTGTGTATAAAAACGCAGGTGGCAGCATTATTCTCCAGAGCAAAGGAACATCTATCAGCATCCTAGGTGAGCTTATTGCTTCATATGAATAAAACACAGGCTGAAAGTGCCCCAGGCAGGTTGTGCTCAAAATTAGATACAGCTGTGAACACTAAAAGATCATCTGTAGGACTTAATGCTGATTCCTTGTTGGTCTGACTTCCAGGTGAGATGCAGTGGCACAGTCAGGGATGGATGCTGGGGATGACCTGGGCCACATCTTTCGTTATGACCAATAGAGTGTTTTACCACCTTCTTCAATGGAAGCTGTTAGCCCTGACAAACTGGGACTTGACATAAAACAAAGTGCAGAAGACTCTCAGGAACTCCTTTAATTCCAGAAACTCTTTCACCGTGATATGTTCATTCAATGTGCACATGATGGCACTTTGTCTTCTGAGAAATTGCATGATGGGAATTAATCTTGAGGAGTGAGGGTGAAGGCTTAGTCTTCTGGACTGGAGAACATGCTTTTGGTGTTTATTGGTAAACAGTGAAAGGGAATGGGACACCTAACTGATCAGTCTTTGTCTGGACAGGATTTATATAGTTAGCAAATGAAAACACATGTCTGATATGATACAGATAACTATATTAAACCATCTCTATTCCATAGTTTGTTTTCCCTGTCAGAACAGATTTAATTATAGTCATATTCTTCTGTAAAAATAAAGTGAAAGAATCCATTTTTCCAAAGAGCAAGTTCTGCAGAGGATCAGACCAGATCCCCTGTGCCAGGGTGAATTTTATTCTTTTCCTTTGGTTGCCCAAATCTGAAAGAGTGGAAAATCCTGAGTGTTCGTGGCTGCAGTCACCAAATCTGGCGTGAATTCCTTTCCTGGAGAAAGTGGAAATCCTGTGTGGGAAATCTGCTGTTCATGAGGTCACTGGTGGGGAGAAAGGAAATGGCACAGGAATGCACCACAGCCTTGTGATTTCTCATGAGTAAGGAGTGAAAGTGCTTGTCCCTAGCAGTTCTCTGCGACTTCTTAGGAGCTCCATAGTGAATAAGCAACTGGTATAAGGCATTTAGGTGAAACTGTGCTTGCTGATACTGCTTGCAGTCGGTTTAATCCATGTTCTGTTTTTACAGATCCTAAACTAGTAAGTCTTAGAGAGAAAGTTCAAGGACTTCCACTCCTAGAAAATCATGAAGAAGCAAACAAGTTGAAGTTCTTGTGGTGATGGAGAGGAGAGAGGGCATGTTCTGGTGAGACTGTCTAGAAAAGTAGTTTAGCATTACCACATGGCAAGATGTAGGATTTGGACAGTATTTAATCCCATATTAAGACTGGGATCAATTCTGATCACTTAAAGGCAGTTTTGTGTGTAATATTCTGTCCTTCTTGACTCTAATGTTCTAAAATCCATCTTACTAGGCTCTGTCTTCCATTTCCCTCTATACAGAAAAGCTTTTCAGACATGTAAGCAGCTGCACAGTCCTGAAATATGCCAGAAGGAAAGTTTCATCAAAAAAATTAATAAATTGTAATTCACAAACCCTGGGCTTTTTCAATGTATAATTCATACCTCCTTTGAGCAGTCCTCCTCACAGGAATTTAGAAATGGATTTAGATGAGCTTACTTCAGGTTTAGAATACAATGGAATAGCACTTACCCTGCATTCTTGCAGCCTTTTCTATAAATTAAAAATAGATGCTGGGCCCAAATTGGCAGCTTTTTGCACTCCCTGGGAAACCTGTGTGAACAAGCCACAACAGGACAATTCTCCTTTCTTTAGCAATGCAAGCTGTATCTCCAATAGCCTGTGAAGAGACAGAGGGTCTGTAGTGCAGTTTTCCCCTGCCGCCAGGAAATAATCACTGCATCTTGTTTTGTGTGTTCAGAGGCTAGTGGCTACAGATGTAGGCGACTGAAAAATCAAACGTAGCCATCAGCGTAACAGGGCTTGAGTTGTAGAATAGTTTCATGGCAGTGCTGTGTCAGTCCAAATTGCAGCTTGCCAAATGGCCCTGCATTAGTGGTGCCTTGTGAGTGGCAGTGCCGGGAAGCCAGCGTCCTGGGGACACTTCACCTTCCTTCCTTGCAAAGGGTTACAGCGTTATACAGCTTAGACTGTAAAAATTCTGAGATTTTTTTTTTTTAGCCAGGGAAGCAATTTGTGCTTATCATGGGGCAGTGCAGACCACTTCCCTGTCTCTCCTCCCCCCACCCAAGCATCGCGTAGAATCAGAAGCCACAGGGTGATTCAGCAGGGTGAAGTCTGTTTCCTGGTGTGCTTCTGAAGGAGGCAGTTGCTCTCGGAGGCTTTGCCTGGTGCTTATGGCAAAGCTGCAGATCAGCCTTTAATTTCAAACAATCGGGGAGATGGGAGTGTGTGTCCGCTGGGGTAACTATGAGCTGTTACTAACCCCTGGGGCACACATTAGGTACAACAGTCCTTATAGTTAACTTGTTATGTTTTCCGAAATACTACAGGGGGCCTTCTGAAACAGAAATTTATTTTCAGGGAGGAAAACTAAGAAAAATGCAGTCTTGAAGCATAGCTTTGAAATGCACTTAAAAAATTAAAGTATGGCAATTCATAGTGAGAGAGGACTTCTGACTGTTGTTACCAAGCCCTACTATGAAATGGGCTAAAACTTGGACTTCTAGCTGGGATTTTGCTCCGCAGAAACTAGCTAGTTACGTATGTGTGCCTCACTGAGACCCTCTGACCAGCAGCAGTGATTACCCTTCACTGCATGAAGGTTGGATTCCTGTAGCAACTCTGCCTGATGTCTATTTTTGGCCTCCCCTCTAAAAACAGATGGTTGGGAGTGAGAACCCCCTCTTACGATTGCTGTTGTAAGCTGTGAAAGCAACAGATGGTTGCTCACACAGAGATCACAAACCTAGAGTTGTTGAGCTCCAGGGTTTTTTTCCAGTGGTGCAAGCTTTATTTTGTTCCCTCCCATCCACTTTATACTTTCTCAGAACAGGAAACAAATAGGCTTATCCTTTTGTTTGTAAGAGTATGCCAGTACGATATAACTGGAGATATATCATTAAAATTTCGTTCCCAAGCTGCAAAACACATAAAATCATTAGCTACTTTGGTTCCATCAGAGTACAAAACAACAGGCCTGGATTAAAACATAAGCATGACACACTTTGCTCAGGGCCCCTGCCACAGTGTTCATGACATAGCAGAATTTGGTTTCTCCTATTTGCTTAAAGACGCTGTATTTGCAAGGAAGAAAAAGTCCAAGAAACAGATCTAGGTTAACATCTTCCTTGCTGTAACAGCAGATCTGAGAGGTATGAATTTCCCCAAAGGTCTTCATCAAGGCGTGGGAAGGTGCTGACTGAAAGGTGACTCCTCTAATTGCCTTTCATCTTTCCAAATTGGATAGAGAGACCCTAATATCATTCTAGAGGAGAAAGCGGACTGTGGCCTCACATTACTGAGAGAAGGGTAAGGACCTCAGTCCCCATCACTGTAGCTTGGGCAGGGAGGAGTGTGACAGCATAAAATGGGAGCTGCAGGGGGCTCTAGTACTATGGGATCTCAGTATGCCTGTACCTCTTCAGTTTTCTAACAAATACGAGGAGATAATGCTTTTGGGGGGTCAAGAAGGTTGTCCAGAAATTATTAGACTTTGTCTTAGTTCGTTTTTTTAAAAAACATCCCACTGCACATAAGCTATGTGCATCAAAGACTTTCGGCATGCTTTGCAAAGACTAATGCATTATTAAGCCAGCAAACCCCTACGGATGGGAAGATGCAAGTAGAAAGAGGATAATAATTTGCTGAGGGCTACATATTGTGTCAGTGGCAGAGTTAGGAATACAGTTTGTGTGTTTTTAACTACGTCTCTCAGCTGACATCCGTGGAATAGGGCAAAAGTGCTAGTTCAAAATCAATTGTACAGCTTGAAATACAGCACTGCATTCTGCTTTTAGTCTGAGCAAACCCTTGAAATTAAATGTAATGTTGCACAGTTGCAATTCTTCAGACTGCGTACAAAAAGTTCCTCAACACCTGTTTTTGAGTAGGCAAATGTCAGGAAAAGAAATAGCCAAATTTTGGACTTGTTAAAACAAATCTACCTGAACATCCAAAATTCAGTGAAAATCAGTGAGTTGGTATTCAAGTACAAGGAAGCAGAAAATCTCAGAGAGGCAGATTATTAGGTACTGTAACACAGAAAAAGAGACCTGAAGGAGAGATTTTAAGGAGCTAAGATAAAGGCAATGCTCGACTTACCTGCAGAATATCAAAACTAGGGTGAAATTAAAATTTTAAAGTATTAATTTCTATTCTCCCCTCTTAAAACAAAATACCCAAACAATCCTTCCCAGTTTGTAGTCCTCCACCTCATCTCCTTTCCTGTGTCTGTTCTCCATTGACAGCTGTCCTGGCTTACCACAGAGATACTAGGTAAATGATGGATGGTCCTGCTGCAATGTCCTATCTTTTGTAGGCATCACAGCTCTGTATAACATTAATTAAGCCAACATACTTGCATCTCATTTGCTTAAAGTTATTACAGCTCTCATATTTTCAGCATATTTTTCTATCTGTATTCATCTGCTTGAGCAAACAGGAAACAATTTTGTTTTGAAGTCCAGAGTATGTTGGAGAATGAGCCATTTCACTATTGTAACCTGGAGTTTTGGAGACTTGTACTGCAGCTTTCAATCCTTAGTGGCTTTCTTGTCCATCTTATTCACATTCTTAAAATATTCCAGTTAAATTCTTTAAATATTTTAAATGCCTAAAGATACATGCCATGCGTCCCCCAATTAGATTGGAAGTCAAATTGCTGTACAGTGTGGTGTGTACATGCACTCAAATTGGAATTTATGTTGACTGACTGGTATAATTAGATTTTCCCCATTGCATTTAATTTTAGAATAAACCACATTTATTTCCCTTACACTAGATTCAGGAAATAAATCATAGTTGAAGCAATCAGATTTTTCCAGGCTTCTCTAATATTCACTGTAAATTTATTTTGTATGCCAGATTCTTCTACCAAGCACAGCAGTTATTAAGGCCCAGTGCATCAGATAAAGTTTTCAGGTTTGATTGCTGTTTCTGAGGGGCTGTTGGGGAGCAGAAGGAGTCTTTAAGCACAGATGGCCTACTGGATGCTAGTAACATTTAAGCGAGGGTCTCTCTTAGGACACAGGACCAGTCTAATCATGAGACTTTATTAGAATTACCTGCTATTATTAGTATCAATACAAACCTAATTTTCATAGCACAAAGTTCAAAGGAGAGCCTGACAGCACTGACTTGTTTCAAGCAGCAGGATTTGTGGGTATAGCGAAATTCTCTGTTAATTTAAGTAAGCATAAATGCAGTGAAGTCACTGTAGTAAATACCGTGTACATCTTTGGCCGTGGTACATGATGTATCCAATCACACTGTACTTCAGTTTAACTTCTTAATTACACAGGATGGACCCTGGACCCACAGCTTGCCCAGTGCAGATGGGACAGGGTATAAATCAAAAAGCATATAAATAGATGCAAAGAGAGGAAAAGAGTTCAGCAACGCACACGCCATAAAAAGAGGTAACATTGCTTGCTCCCAGATGACTGCTGATGAATACATGGAAGTAAGGTGCAATACCAAAATGTGGCTAAATGTGCAAGGATTTGTTTGTAAGGGGATTTAAAAAGATAAACTAAATATGAAAGTTTTGAAGTAAGCCATGCAAATGTAACTCGGCTCTGAGATCAGAAAATAGTTAGAATTTGCTATAAATAAAAAGTCTTATCTGTAATTTGAAATGGATTAACTAAAAGGTATTTTAAAGTCACTGGACTAACAGTAATTTCTGGTGACAATGAAATGTTTTCTCCATTCCAGTATTTAATGCAGACAGCACTCTAATTATGGTAACCCAGGTATGAGATTTTTCAAAAATGTTTGGTGTAGTGAAGGCAGCTCTGTTATAGTAGGAATAAATTATGACTTTAAACCATTATTTTTTTTAAGAAAACCTTTTCAGTATACCCTGTTCATGATTTAGTAGAGCTGAATTTGAGAGCAACTGATGGATCCGCCTGCGTGTTTTTCATGGGGATTTTGTACTCCAGGGACCAGTGTAATTTGCAGTTGGGAAGCTTCTTTTAGGATTTTGATCTCCACCCTAGAAAACAGAGTGGCCTGAGTTAGAGCCTGAGCAGGCTCTAACTGCATTCAGTAGGAGAAGTGAAACATAAAACACATGCTTAAAAAAAGAATTGAATGCTAAATAGTTTCAAGTGGCTGTTGTGATTTTTTTTAAAGTTATTTCTGCCTTCTATGATGAACATCCACAGATGTGGAAAAGACACGGTTACAATTTTTTTTCTTTTGAAACAGGATAGGAGCCTGACACTAGCAGGGAACCAAATGATCTTCAAAAAGGCCTGTCCAGTGTTGTAGCTTCACAGTAGTTTCAGTTACTGTGATTGTGAAATTAGGAGCCCATGTTTATAGCTAAGCATGCTCTAGCTTATTGACAAAAGTGCAGAGTATACAAGACTGGCAGTAGAGCATATAATCAAAATGGCATGTGAGAATACTGATTACAAATAAGAGGGATGGGTCTAGCAGAAACTGTTCTGAGAAAGTTCTCACATTTTTTTTTTTAAATTCTAGTGACGCCATCTTTGAAACTTAACAGCTAATCAATGAAGGGATTTTTTGAGGGTGCAACTATAGGTTGATAATCTGGTAATGTGACAGTTGCCGAGGAAACGAAAATTCAATTTTCTGTCTCATTTCAAACATGGAGTTGAATTGCATTTCTGCCTCTACATTTAATGAACAAATCATTCCAATAT
This sequence comes from Podargus strigoides, assembly GCA_028020825.1. Classification (NCBI taxonomy): domain Eukaryota; kingdom Metazoa; phylum Chordata; class Aves; order Caprimulgiformes; family Podargidae; genus Podargus; species Podargus strigoides. The sequence continues at coordinate 93,057,804 of CM051619.1, read as the reverse complement.
TTGTGATATTTAATTAAGATGGGGAGCTTGCTTGGGGAACAGCCATACTAAACTGGTGTTTCTTGTGGAAGAGAAGGCCTAAACCCAGCATTCTTCGCTGTCTCTGCAATGCCTCGTCTCAGTCTTAGTAACCTATGTTAAAAAAAAAAAAAAAAGCCTAAGGTAGGAATGGTAGGACATTGGTTCACTGCCATAGACCAAAGTAAGCCTTGCAGAGAGAAGCTGGGGCATGTTCCCTCCTCCTCTTAGCTAAAAAATTCGGCTTACAGAAAGCAGAGTCTGGACAAAAGAGGTCCCTTCTGATCCTTACTTCATCTGCCCTGATCATTAGCAACAGGACTATAAGGTTTTGAAGAGACAGAAAGAAAATTCTAAGGAGGGACTTAAATATCATCTCTATACATGATCCATATGAGAACATTTTAAATTAAATGTGTTAAATAGCCTAAATCTAGCCTAGCTTTGTATAACCTGGATGGCTCTACAGCAGTCACATCTGCTTACTCTCTTTGGTCAAATGCTAATCTTTGATCTGCAAGTATGTTTGAACCATAAGCCTTTCTATTTTTTTGCTTTAAATGAAAGCTTTTTAAAAGGTAGTCTTCTGTATGTGCTCATACAGAACTAAGTTTCTATCAGTATTAATACCCAGGGGCTTTTATATTTATATTCACATATAATTACCCTCTTACAGAGATTTTGCTCTAACAGCCACACTAACTAACCTGGAATAGTTGTAAACATGCAGAAAGTTTGCTTCAACAAAATTCTTGAAATACAAATAGTTTCTGGATGTAACTGTTGAAATTAACAAAATACAAGCAACAATTTAGTATTGCAGATAACATAATTTTTCTTTCTCAGGAAGACTATGATCGTCTGAGACCTTTATCTTATCCTATGACCGATGTCTTCCTTATCTGCTTCTCAGTGGTAAATCCTGCTTCATTTCAAAATGTGAAGGAAGAGTGGGTACCGGAGTTGAAGGAATATGCACCTAATGTTCCCTTTTTACTAGTAGGAACACAGGTATATCTGGTTCTGTTCTACTTCATTTAAACAATTCAGTCATTGTATGATGCCTTTTCTTTGGGCTGGAAGTTCAGGCCTGACAGGACCTGAGCAGCATCTCCTGGCTTTGGAGGAATGACCCTAACAAGCAGCAGAAGAACCTAGATCTGTCTTGTTGTCTAATGAGCTACCTCCATTTTCTTAAAATATATGCACTCTAAACAGAGGGGCAAGATTGACTGCATCTCTCCATGTGACTTTATAGAAGATCATAGGACTTAGAGAATAAAATTGTCTGTTCATACCCATGTTAATGGAATGACTTGGATCTGCAGCTATTGGTCACATCCAATATTTGCTGAAGCAAAGGAGCAATGGGAGAAGTGAGACAATTTCCTTTTGCTTCTTTTGGGCAGTGGCCTGGGCTTCAATTACAAAGTGACCCATATGTTGGTATTATGTTTGGGCTAATCTTTCTGCCACTGCTGGATATACATGCTGGTATTATGAAATGATCATGTCTAATTGAAGAGCTGAATTACAGAGTAAATGTTTGTTCCTTCTGGATTAAAGGTAGTAGTTTACAGCTTAAATTTCCAGGGCTTTTGGATCAGGAAGGGTCCACAATCTGCTTCATGACATGACTCTATTTTTATACATGTAATACTCCATTAAATAAATAATTGTGCTTTAAAAATAAGGTATCGTATAGCCTGCTGACTTCTGTTTAGAAAAAGTATTCCAACATGACTGCAATCTTTCTTGCCAGATTGATCTTCGTGATGACCCAAAAACTCTGGCAAGACTGAATGATATGAAAGAGAAGCCCATATCTGTGGAGCAAGGACAGAAGTTAGCGAAAGAGGTAAACTGGATACTCCTAAATGAAACCAAGTAGCAAAGAAGAAAAAAAAACCTATTTCCAATTGACTTTCTCTTCCTTTACCACTTTGCCCATTTCTTTTACCAGTCAACGTATGAAACCTCATGACTGCTTAGCAGTATTTACTTACATTGTTGAATACAGCTAACCAGCAGGCCTGTGTAATACCACTTCATGTTAGTAATAGTTGTAACTTTCTGTGACAAAACTCGTGAAAACTACATAAGCATTATACAGAGAGAATTAAAATCTCAGAGTAGTTGAGATTGCTCCTGCTCAAGCAAAATGTTGGAAGCATCTCTAAAAAATTACTTGAGAATGCTATACGACCATTTTAATACAATGTGTGGATAATGCTTATCAGGACATTCATTTTTGAAACATAAATTGGTCATGTAATTCTGTAATTCTTTTTTGCTGTTTAATTATCCAAAATACCTTAAGACCCCACTGTCAATCCAAAGAGCTTATTTAATATGCCTCCTTCATAAACCAAACCAACTTAAATACATTCCAGATCTTTGGCCAAAAGACAAATCTTCTTTTCTCCTACAGGGGGAAGCACATTCAGATAAAATTCTAGATTACAGCCAAACATTGTGATGTCAGTATAGAAAAAAAATGCAGAGGTGCACAGACAGAACTGAACAGCTGAAATATATTGCTACTGAATTAACTTATGTTCTTGACAGATAGGAGCCTACTGCTATGTGGAGTGTTCAGCTTTAACACAGAAAGGACTGAAGACCGTTTTTGATGAAGCTATTATAGCCATTCTAACTCCAAAGAAACACACAGTGAAGAAGAGAATAGGCTCAAGATGCATAAACTGCTGTTTGATCACGTGAGATACATTTGACAATGGCCAGGCTTACTGTGAAATTCTACTGAATTTAAATACAATGCATCAAGTACACAGCGAACTTGTTACAGGGTTGAAAGCTAAAACTATGATTCTGCCTTCTACAGCCAGTGAAATCCAGAGTAATAAAATCAAACTCTACGAACTTGTAATAAGAAGCCACCACATCTGTTACAAATATTTTATTCAGACTGGAAGGTACAATCTCTCAGGGTTACATAGTCGAGAGGAAGCAAAAACTGCACCATGTTGAAACGGCATCTGTTTGATTTTTATTGAGCGGAGATGCTTGGCCCAAAGTACTCTAAATGGATTTGGATAGTCTTCTGCTTTGACTATACATATATATATATATCTATCTTATAAAAAACAACAACTTTTGCACAGTCTGTATGGAATCTGCACAAAGAAATACCTTGTCTCTCTTTGCTCCAGTTATCTGCTTTTGTATGTAAGCTGCTTCCGGTTCCAATGTATCCACAGAGGTGCAATAATCAGACCAGTCACGTAGCCAAAGGTAGCTCCGAGGGAACAGGAAATGGGCCATACCTGAGGGGAGAGCGCAAGGTAAAAGCAGACAATGAGGAAAATGGTTGTGGTTTTTTGTACTTCGAGAGCACAAATTCTCAGTGTAATCTAGGTACTGAAAGATGGTACAGTCTTATTCTACTTTAAAGCTTGACGTGATTTCCTAAAAATGCCAAAAGTGTAACAATCATCTTCATGAACACTAAATGCTGTTGTACAGTTTTTAATTAATATGCATTAAAATGTAACCAGGCTTCTGGCTATTGCAGACTTTAGTCCAATATTCCCAAAACTATGTGAAAAAACCTACAAGTATTTGTATCCCCTGAAGTGTTCAGTTAACCTGACTTCCCGTTCTGCTGCACGCCTTTTGGAAACCTCCAGTTTCTTGGCAATTTCTCCTTTCCATCTCTTACAGCATTCTGAAACTTTTAGAGTTGTGTATAAATGAACTAATATTCAAATAAGGCCAGAAACTGAGATGGGTAGAGGGGGTTCCTTTCTTTTTTTTTTTTTTCGTCTTGAAAAGTAGGCAAAGGGATGAATTTCCCTCTGGCTAGCTAGCAGTAGGGAAGGAATAAAAATCTGGAAACTGACAACATCTTGCACCCAGTTTATCAAACGTAGTAAGCCAGTTACATTAAAGAGAGCTTTAATTAAAAGCTGTATTTCCTAGTATAAGAACAGGGAACTGAATACAGCTGACTCACTTTCACAAAACACCTAGGTTTGAGGCAAAGTAGTAAGGGAATTCTCCCCCTCACCCCCCCTTTTTAAAACTGGTATTTATTTGCAGGGAGGAGTGGCTGAAACAAAACTTAACTAGTCTGTCTTCAGATGTAGCTTATGTTACTAGTCAACTACACGCTGCATTTGATGAGAGCCTCAACTAAGTTGGTGATTAAAAATATTTATTGCAGAATAAAGTGAACTCCCATCCCTCTTGGAAATTCTCCTTTGCATCTTTCTTTTGCAAGGACAGTTTTGCACTTCCTGCTGTACAGTGCATGTTCCTGAAGCAAGTATAGACTGCACTCTCCTATTTTTTTTTAATTTTTAAATTAAGGAGGATATTTCCTCCTTCTATAGTACTTGAGACTGAGAAATGCACTAGACATTAAAGAAAATACCCACATCTCAGTGTCCAGCCTTCTTTTCTACTTCATTTTGACTTGCAGTTCATGAATATCAAATGAAGTTACTCTTAATGGTCCTGGTTCCTCCTTTCATTCATTTTCCTAGCTCTGATTCTTCTCTTTATTATAAATTGGAAAAATATATTTATTCACGTCCTTTGATGATGGGAATTTTAACTAGGAATAAGAGTAACATATTTCATCCTCTGCTGTTTCATCTTCACATTCCTTAGCATTTGCAGTTTTATATATTATTTGGAGGTCTTAAGGAGTGTAGCAAAGATGACTATAAACAAGGTGCCTTAGGTACTCTTTATTGACCTTGTTTCATTCTTCCATTTCTGGACATTCTGTCTCTGCTAGTTGTTTTCATTGCAGAATATTTTGGCTGTTGCCTCTCAAACCAAAGACTTGCTTGTTTTCATTCATTTAACAGTGGTAGTGTAGTGTATCTTCTATAAAAAGCCTTGAGATGCTTTGGCATGGTAAAATATTATGTATATTAAAAACTCACATGAGTTTGTGGCCTTGGCTAAACTTACACTTCAGGTGGATCTTTTCAACTTTTAAATGAAATGCAATTAAGTTGTTTTTAGCATTTTGCCTATTACATATGTCTAAAGGACAAAACAATAAAAAAGTCCCTGCAACGCCAGCTGCTCACTCAGTAATGTCCAGTTGGAACAGGAGTCGTACTTTCTTATCCACTGATGAAGTCAAATACCACTCTAATATCCACAAAACTACGGACAGAAGCTTCATAACTCAGTGGGCTTTTTACATCAAATTCTCTGAGTGATCAATGATTCTTGATTAAATTTTACCTACATTAGGTGAATGTGTAGTTGCCTATTTGCTTTTCAGAAGTATAGGTAGATGTTGGACTCTGAATTTTTCATGTACCCTTAACTAGTCAATATCCCTGATGACTCATTGACCCTGTATCTTTTGATATTTTGTGTATAGTGGGCGATTATTGGTACGATTAAAAGGATCTCTGATGATTGTTGTAGCTTTTACCCGACTGAACTGCAACTTGGAACATGGTTTTTCCAATAGCTATGTAACTTTTAATATTAATTATGCCTCTGTCTGTCTTCCAAGACATTCAGTTTTTGTTTTGCTTTTTTAAAAAATAATCAGTGTTACCATACAGAAGTTACAGGCTGTCTCAACATGAGTCTCTCTAACCTCTAAAATCCAACCCTCCCCAATGGCAGCTGGCAAAGATAGGGGGCAGAGGGAAGAAACCATAAAACACTCCCATCTCACTATGAATGAGACAGAAAAGAAACACCACCTCATCCCTTCTCGTGGCATAGAACAGAAGGGTACTAGGCTAGGTACTCATTCTTCTTCTGCTGGTCAGATGGCCCAAAGTAGTTCTGAAGGCAGTTTGACTGGCCTTTTGAACGCTCCCTAGGCATAAGACTTAAAAGCTTAAGAGCGTTGCTGTCCTTGCTACTTTTCTCTAACCCTCAGGCAGGGCAAAAAAACCCAAACCCTAACAAACAGGTAATGATACTAGTTCTGCACCTTTTATTCTTGACTGCTGGCCTTTATGCTACATGTAGCCAGATGCACCCATGGTCATATCTAAAGCAGCAAGTTATCACAGATAGATTAAGATGCAGCTCTTAAGCACATCAGGTGAACTAAATTAACAGCCCTTGCATATGCCTTTTGTCCGTCTATGAAAGTGGGGTGCTCTATTTTGCATTAGCTGCTGGCCTCATTTTTCTGAGACCCAGTCACTTTCTGATGGACCTTTTTAAATGAATTTGACTTGCTTGATGGGTCTGCTTTTGCTGTGTCTTTTACATTATCCCTTTAACTTGGTTTAGCTTCCCTGATTTGGTATGAGCTGCCTCTAAGTGATAAAAATCTAAGCAGCTAATATCCATCTGCCTGTTTTAAGAGATTCCATTCCACTTGTTTAAAGTGTGCAACTTGTAATACACCCCTCTCATCCCCCAAGAGCTATTCTGTTCAGGTTTCTCCTGCTCCCCTCTGCCGTGAGGAAGCTGACATATCCTACCCTAGTACTGATGTCATGTCTAGGCTGGGTCAGCATCAGGGGAATAAGATGTTAGGCAACATCACCTAACTGCACTTTTTTTTGAGGTGGAAGAAGGTTGATGTGGAAAGAATAGTGTGGAGAGTGCAGGAGACAAGACAAGAACGTTCTTCAGGAAACTGTCATGAAATGCTTTGTCTGTCCCAGCAGCTGGGAAGCATCAACGACCATCCCCACAGCCCAATACAAAAAGAATTGGTTTACATATCAACTGCATGCAGAAAAGGGGCAATTTCAGCAACCTGTATATGATTACTAGGAACCTGAACAGCAGCTTGGCAAAAACAAATCTCCACCCATGTGCTTAAAAATTGCATTTTAAGGGACAGAGTATGAGCCAGTGGTTAATGCAAAATGATCCTGACTTCTGCTATTTGTTTGAATTTTCTTTTTGCCTTTTCATCTGGCAGCAGTAACAGGACTTAACTGAGATTTCTTTAGGCTAGCTAAACAGACACTGCAGAACTGCAAGGTTTCTTGTATATATTAGAACTAATTTTAAGAATAAGGATTCAAAATAGGAACTGGCAGCCTTTCAGGACAAACAAACTAGTTTCCTCAGCGCTGTTTAGAACACCGATGAACTGATGTGAGAATGCTTAGCATACTGCATGGAAAGCAGAGGATGCTGCAGGATCCCAGCAAGGTAACAGTGGGGCAATCTACTGTACTTACTCTTTTTTTTTAGTAAACTAGTCTCATTCTTTAGATGAGTGCTTTTCTCATATTCCTAAACTCAATTTTTTTGTATGATTACTATTTCAAAGGATCCATTTCTGACTGTCAACTAGAAAGCTATGTAATAATTTTTGTTTCATTTTAAAACTGAATAAATGAGCACAATTACTTTCCCTCCCTGTTTCTAACATGCCTTAAATTCCTGATTGTTTAGTCTGTACTGTCTTGAAAATTTCAGTACATGCCTTTAATCTATTTTGGTTGCATGCATGTGTTAACTAGAAGTGTCTTATCACATTGTACAGAATGTGTGTGTTGACAAGCACATGCCGAGGAGAAGAAAGTGTGAGGTTTTCTTCAGGCTGGCACTTGTAACTAGAAGTTGATTTTGTGCATTTGTGTTCTAAAGTTATAGCAAGCATAATTGCCTTTGATCTCACCATTAAGGTTTACATTACAAAAACATATCATTAAATAAACAATGATAACCACACTAAAGTAGAACAAGCTCTGTTTAAAACAACTCAAACACTGGATATTATCCTTTCTACTCACATAAAGCTGCTTCTTTTACAACACCACTTTGACAGCAGGTAGTAGATCCAAAAGCAAATACAAGAAGGAAGCTCTTTGAGCTGTGTTAAGGATAACAAAGTAGTGTGAAAGTTTATAGTCCTATTTCAGCTTACTCGAGTAACCACCAAGAACTGTACCCAAGATTCTCTAGATCATTTTTCAGGTTACCAATGTCTGAGAGGTATCTAGGTTAATATTTACAGTCATATTGGCTAACTTACATGGCAGTCAATCAACTTGAGTCATATCAGTACTACCTATTATGTTTCCAGTATCCAGCATAAAGTAGGAATACATCAATTCTACCAAATGCCAAGAAGGCCAATGCCACCCTGGGCTGCATAGGGAAGCGTGTGGCCAGTAGGTCGAGGGAGGTCATTCTCCCCCTCTCCTCTGCCCTGGTGAGGCCACAACTGGAATCCTGTGTCCAGTTCTGGGCTCCCCAGTTGAAGAGAGACAGGGACCTACTGGAGAGAGTCCAGCGGAGGGCAACGAGGATGACTGGGGGATTGGAGCATCTCCCCTGTGAGGAAAGGCTGAGAGAGCTGGGACTCTCTAGCCTGGAGAAGAGAAGGCTGAGGGGTGATTTAATTAATGTTTATAAATACCTAAAGGGTGGGTTGAGGGAGGATGGAGCCAGACTCTTTTCAGTGGTTCCTGGTGACAGGACTAGGGGTAATGGGCACAAGCTGGAACATAGGAGGTTCCATTTAAATATGAGGAAGAATTTTTTTTCAGTGAGGGTGCCAGAGCACTGGAACAGGCTGCCCAGAGAGGTTGTGGAGTCTCCTTCTCTGGAGATTTTCAAGACTTGCCTGGATGCAGTCCTGAGTGATGTGCTCTAGGGGATCCTGCTTTAAAGCAGGGGAATTGGACTAGATGATCTCTAGAGGTCCCTTCCAACTCTGAAAATTCCATGATATGAAAACACTGTAAGCAGAATATTGTTTCAAAGTCACTTTTTATCATTAGTAACAGGTACTATGGATCAGAATTATGCTATAAAAAAACCAGATGGGTGGGCATGTGCACAGTAAACCCAGGAACATTTTAGAAGTCTGTTATCAAAACATGCAATAAACCCAGGAACTGCACAATTTCCAAAATTCAGTTGTTGTCAATGATGAATGGGATGTCTGGGATACTTGTTCCACTGCATATGAAGCATGCTGATAAGGTTTTGTCTTTAATTATACCATCTTGTTCTGCAACTAAATTACCTTGAGCTGAGCAGAGAAAGGATGTGTCACAATGTGTCTAGTAACACCTAAAAGATCCCATTCTCTTCCAGTGGTGTTGTGCTTTAAGGTGCCAATTCTCAGATGACACATGAAGTCAGGATCCTAATCAGATGTGGTTATTAAAAGTACACCATCAACTTGAAATAGGCAATGTGAAAAAATTGAGCAACTGTAACAAGGGAAGTTATTTTCTATTTCTTTGCTAGAACTGTTCTAACCATAACTCTTACATACCCAGTGTGCATCAGAGGGCTAAAGGCAACTGGAGATGGATGTACAACTCTCAACCTTTTGAACATGGTCTAGAATAGCTTTATTTAAATGACCATAATAAGTGTTGCAAACTATTTTTAAAATGGTTTAAGAATTTAAATTAGTCTCAAAACATTGGCAAAATTATTCTACCGGTCTGACACTTGTAATAAACTGAAAGATGTCTTGCAAAGAAAGTTTTGAAAAGTTTGGGTTGGTTTTTTTTTGTGCTTTGGTGGTTTCTTGTTGTTTGTTTGTTTTTACCTTTTTTAAAAAAAATATTTCCTTTTTTTAAAAAGAACAGATGTGTGACTACTGTAGGGACTAACTTGCATTCCTGTAAAGCAACTATCTTTACCTTTGTCTGGCTTAATTCTGCAGACCTATAACCAGGAACAACCACAGAGTAGGCCTCCCTGACCAACTGTTTTGCACAGTTACAAAATAAATTTTTCTGCAAACTAGCAGAGGGGCAATAGGCATGGCCAAATTATGTTAAAAAGTTACTTTAAGAACAACAACAGAATAATGAAAAACAGTGAATCGTCAGGCTACCAACTGACTTTCAGCAATATATTTTATACTTCTAATAGAAATGCTTTATATATTTTTCATTTCCGTTCTGCAACATTATTCAGATAATTAATGTCATTTTATTACCAGAACACTATTCTGTTTCTATTAAGTAATACATACTTAGCATAGAAGTTGTTGTATGCTAAAAAAAAAATATGCATTTTACATTATTATTTTTAAATGTATACAGGCCCACTAATCTGAATATCCCCTGTATGCAATATTTTTCAAACATAAACATGGAAAATAAAGTGAAGATTTTCTGAGACATCCGTATTTATCTCAGTTTTGTTGCATGTCACAAGAGGTACGCATAAAGAACCGATGTGTTTTCTTTGGTTTATGAATAACTCAGGATGACGTAGCATTTTGGTTTTAGCCATTAGCATATGAATTGGACCTCCTGATAATGAATTTTATACCAAGTTTAGTCCACAGAAGCCTGAAGTACATTAAAGTAAAAACAAATTCCAGTGAAAGATACACAAGACATACTGACATCCAATTTTCTGATCAGGTAAGGTATGGGTAATGGTATGAAAACCACCTCAGCTTCAACCATGATGTAATTGTCTGCAGTTTAAAGTGTAGACGCTACATTTGATGAAGTGCTAAATCCTAATCAAGTGGAAAATACACCAATTCAAGACAGAGTGCTTAACTTCTTGTATGAACCTCAGGTTTTATTAGATTGTTCTCACAGAGCTAAATCAATAGCAATAGCATTTTTCATTCCAAAGTTGTGAGTACATTTCTGCACCTGCTGGATGTCAGATGTTTTTGCCAACTTTGAACATTTCAGGGCTACAAACAGAACACAGGGGCGGCAGCAGCAACCCTTTAGATTGCATTGGCACATGTTTTTTCTGAACTATTGTCAACGCATCCAATTCTTACAGTACCAATTTTGCCTTGTCTACAACACTCCTTAAATAATGAATTGTCTGAAGCTAAAGGTACAAATGCGGCTCTGTTTTCATAACATTTTGTTATACCCCAAACATTAACCATAACCAGTAGAAACATCAGAACCAGATTTTGCAACTAGCAGGCTTCAGGGCCTTAACACTACTTTCTAAAATGATAATACCACTTTAGTCTTGCCCGTATAATAAGATTTAAACCATATTTTCTCTTCTAGAGCAGAACCATTTCCACTAAGCATTTTTTTAAAAAATTGTTTACAACAAAAAGTCTAAAATAAGAAAAGGAAAACAATCACTAATGAAACCTGTTCTTATCTCAAAAAGCTGGTCTTGAGTCCAAAGACTAAGCTATTCTGTATGAGTCACTTTTGGGATCTGAGAATGGTAAATACAAAATTGTAATCCTCAAGCTCTCTGCTTTTAGGCTAATACGAGAAACAGCTGATGTCAGAAGCATGATAGATTAATACTTTATTCATGCAGATGCCTAGAAGTAATTTGGTTTTGACTGGGTGCTGATTACTTCTAAGCCTGCATTAAGATCTATGCGAGTTTTTTCAGACCTTGCTTGGGATTTAATCTGTAGGTGTTCCTGTAAGCATGCCAGCTGGATTAGGTTCTATATAAAACACTGACAGTCTGTGTCTTTTGGGGGGATTTTTAATTTTTTTTTTTTTTTTTTAAAATAAAGATCCTGCAACTGCATTCTGTACAAGTATTTTTATGTTCAATAAGTCATTGGTTAGATCAGTCACTCAGGCGATAGGCAATCTGTACTAAAGATTTTCTTCCCAAACTAAGCAGACGTGCAACAACAGCAGAATCCTTTATGAGAGCCATTCTTCTTTCTTCTTCAGCCCGTTAGGCTGAAGACAACACAGAAAGCACTTCTCTTTCATTACTACAGTGAAAGAATCTACTATAAATTTCTGTAATCACCTGTCATCAGGCAGCAAAAGGAATACTCTTGCAAAAAGGGGTTTCATTGCTAGTACCCAGTGAACTTCTGAAGAACAACAGAAATGTATCTTAGATCTGAAGATTTCCGAGACAGCAATGCAGAGCTACTACGTGCAACTCAATACCTGTGTTACTGAGTCCATACTACTCAGCGGGGATAGAAAGACAAAAGACTCACATCAACTGTTGCATGAAGTTCAGTGTTTCTGGACAACCCCATTCATACATATCTCAGCTTTGCTCAACTGGGAAGCAGTGTTTGCTGGCCAACTACTGAAAAATGCCTGACCAGGACACTTTCCCCACCCCCCTTCTGTGCCTTGGTGATCAATATTTAAGAGATCACCTTCACAAAAATATTAAATTGTCAATAGGTGATTGAAAACTTCTCAGAGTTGTAAACAGACTCTCTAACAAGCTACTTTAAAGAGGTTCATTTCTGCCTTGAAGATCTGTTACCATTTTGGACCTTCACTGTGTTGCTTTGCTGAAATAATTTGACTTACAAACTACATTACATTTTAACAAGAATTTCTTTCATTTCAGCTTATACAGCAGATTTTAAAAAAAATGAGTGCTTAAAACTGCAGTTGTCAAAGATGGCTGAAGTGGCAGCCTGCAGCACTGATAAGCAAACTCCTCTATGGCTGCTGTTGAATTGCTCACACGATGATTAAATTAATAATCAAGTAGTTCAGATCCAAAATGAAAAATAAGATTTCTTCCCCCACCCCACTATTTTAAACTCTACAGTGTAAAAGGTGGGAAAGTGGGGATGGGGAAAAATGAGGGGAGCTTAAAGGAAATACAGCAAATGCTTTGGATCTAGGGACAGGAAAACTGCTTTGATGCAGGAACTGATAGTCAGAAACTCTTCCCTGCCAACTGTGGTATCAGGAGTATGTCTGAAATGAGGGTGGAGATAGTGAAGGAAAAGGGAAATGCAGACAGTTTCTGCTGCTGCCTGAATCCTCTGAGGAGCATTCATGCCCAGAAGCAGCGAGTGACAAGCTATGGTATCTGAGGTTTCTGCAGATGCTTTGCTGTTCTAGGGAGTCAGATAGTATCTTTTTAGATGTCTAAGTATAGATTACAGAGCTTGACTTCCATCAGTCATGTTTGGCTTTTATCGACTTGGCAGAGTTTTCAAACAGAAAAGGCTGCCAGACCATTACCAAACTTGTATCTCCTGGTATGGGAAGATGGCAGAAATGGACAAATAAAGTAAAAAAAACCTAACTGTACTTAAAGTATCTGTCTTAATCTGTTAGAGTCTTTGTTTTGTTAATTGGAGCCTACTGACTTAATTATTAAGTTTTCCTTCGATTGTTGCTGCATAAAAGGTGAATTTTTTATACACAGCATATTAGCAAAGATTTTGGGGAATAAAATAAAACCTGCCAGATGTGACATGCCATTTTAAAACCCTAGCTGGCAAGGAAAAAACGCTTGCCTCTCATTGGAATGGGAAAGTGAATGAGACTTCACAAGATGAGAGACTGCATTTCAATTAATCCCTTGATTTTTGGGTTACATTCATGTCCATCAATGATTGACTAGTGTCAACACATACCTATGTCAGATTGATGGTGAAATGTCTTACAAGAGAAAGACAAAGTGTGTTTAGGGAAGAAAACCTGATTACTTTTTTTTTTTTACTCAAAGTATGAACTTACTCCACTATTTTTAAATAGAAATTTTAATATCTCATTACACTGTTGTAAAGAAAGGCTGGTAACATAAAAGCAGGCTGTTAGCTACTATTTCCATTGCAGCTGTAAGCTACAATGTCTCTACAATATCAAAGAGAAAAGTGTTGCCTGTTATGCTGATTTCTGAAAGAAACTTTAGAAACCATCTGCTTAAGGACAGGCCTGGTAGATACTACTCAGCTGAGAGTGTATGAGTTTGGCAATCTGAGGGGGAAAAAAAATATCCACTGAGGACATTTAGGAAAAAGTGTTACTAGTGTCATCATTTTATGACAATTGCAGACTTCAGTTATGCCTAATGGAATAATTTCTCTATGCCAACAAAAATACTAAGAAAATAGCACAGACATTTTAATCTATAAAGACAGAATCTGCAATGCCAGCTTCACATTTTTTATTGTGCAACTACAAAGCTAATGCTTGCCTGTCTTTGAAATCAGAAGGTAAGATTTTAGTACAGTGCTTTGGCCACACCATTTCCACAAATCAATCCAAATCCATTTAAAATGCATTCTGTTAAGTGCTTTTATGGAAGATAGAGGGGAAGTAAACCACTAGGAAAGCATCTTTCCTTCCCTACCCATAAACAATAAAAGCTACCAGACTGAAGGCAGACAAACTTGGAGCCATGTTCATCAGTTTGCATTTCTTCTCCTGCTTGTCTAACTCCTTCTTATCAAAATACAGCTCTATTTCATGATAAAATTTGTATGCAACAGACACTCATAAATCTACAACAAAGAACCTATTAAAAATGGAGGTAAAGATTTTGCATTTTACATCCTTATACTGTAAGCACAGATCCTTCCAATGACTTTTAAAATATTTGGTGTAATCCTGTAGGAAGAGCTTATGAGTAAGTTCAATATACTTGTACAGTTTCAGAGGAATTCTGCGTGTACATACTAACCTGCCAAGGCCGATCCCAATCAAGAGGAATAGGAAATGCTCCAAACCAAGCTCCAAGTATACTGCACATGGTAGTAATCTGTAGACTACTTTCCCAGATGGACATAGCTCTGTAAAAACAGTGTGGTACAAGATTTCAACAGCAGCAGAAGTTACAACGTCAAAATGTTAGATATGACTTCTCTGAAGATTTTTGAGAGTAAAAACAGATCTAAAAATCAATACATTTGATAAATAGCATGCAGGTTTCTCCTAAAAGATACTAATTTTATGTAAAATGGAAATTGCATATTTTAGCTATAATCACAGTCTTTCTGCACTACAAATTCAGGAGATTTTTCTCCCCTTCAGATGTTTACTGTGAAAGCTAATTTATTTTACCTGGAAACACTCCTATCAAGCTTGAAACACTGCCTGACTGAGCAAATGAAAATATCACAATGATATTGTGTGCATTGCAAGGAGAAGCAGACATGAAAAAGTAGTGTGGGATTGTACAGGAAAGCACAAGTACAGTCAAAGTACTCTATGGTGTAGATATGTTATTATTTGATGACTACGACAACTTGAAATTTAAAATATAAGTCCACTATGTGAATATTCCAAAGCAAATTTCCATCAACTGAAAAGAAACGTTGCAAATAATTGTAACCTGCATGTTGCAGCCCTTCAGCAACATTGCATGCAAATTCAAGTACACTGGCTGCAGGATAAATCTGTTGCATGCTAAAGAACTCTTGCATTGCCAATCATGACACATACCATATCAGAAGAGATGCTAATGACTTTAGTACTCAGTTTATCGCCTTCTACTACTACTGACTTCAAAAGTTTTGGAAAAGTTGAGTTTCTGTTTAACAGATCAGCCTTTACAGTCCATCAGTCTACCTAGTGATTGCCTTGCTTTTCTCAAGCTATGAACATTTGAGTACTTGGTACCAATTAAGAAATAAGAACAGCAGAAGCTTAGAACACAGTAGGGCACAGTTTTGAGACAGGAGAACCAGACTGAAATCCCTGCTCTAAATCAGTCAGTTAAGAGATCTGAATCCTAAGTTTGCTACATCTCAGATTATAAACAAAAATCTAGCTTTAGCAAACAGAAGAAAAAAGATGTCCATTGTTATGGCTAGAAGACCAGATGGATAGTAAACTCTGAACCTCAAATATGCTACTGAGGTTGCATGACATGAAAGCTTTAACCCTATACCTTGTTTTTGAAGAGTCTAAAATTTCTGACTTTACTTCTGAGTACACCTAACTCACTGCTGCACTCTGTTATTGACCAAACAGCTCACAAGTGTAAAGCAAATGTTTTTCATTGTTTGCAAAATAAAGGTCATACAGATGATAATATTTAAGGTACAAAGTTGATATTTTGAGCAAAACATTTGTTTTGGTTTATTTTTCTTTACAATAACCGCATCCCTTTAACTTAGAACACTCCATTTCAATTCACAATGCTACCAGCTTAAGATTTTTATTTTATTTTTTTTTTAAAGGGAAAGGTCTTGATTTCACTATAAAACTGTTTAGGAGTCTGCACACAGAAAATTCTTGTAAATTATTTTCAGAAGCCGAAAAACTGAGCAGAGAGCTGTTAGGCAGCATAGGGAAGAGAACATTCACTACAGCCTTACAGCAGTGAAAGAGCCAGCAGAATATACTGAGGACTGA
Source organism: Podargus strigoides (assembly GCA_028020825.1). Taxonomy (NCBI): domain Eukaryota; kingdom Metazoa; phylum Chordata; class Aves; order Caprimulgiformes; family Podargidae; genus Podargus; species Podargus strigoides. The sequence continues at coordinate 93,041,800 of CM051619.1, read as the reverse complement.
GGTACATTTATACCCCACAAGACATCTTATCTTGTAAATCTACACCAATACCGCTGCACCATATGGAGATATCAGACTGAGTCCAAAAGCTAAACAACAGATTTAGCAAGGCACAGTGCCCAAGTGAAGCACAGCCACTGCTAGTCTGGCAACCATTTGAGCAACCACTCTGCAGCACGGACACTGGCTACTCAAACACAACCCGACTTGTCCTCCAACATTACCCCGAAGGAACAATGCTTTGATTATTCTCTTGTATTCATGGAATGTCACCTATCGGAATTTTTGCTGGTATTCTTTAACCCATTAGCCCATCACATAAACTCCTCATCTGCATAAGGCTAACAACTGCAGCAACATTTGTAAACTTCGAGTTTTATAGGTTTCATTATTTTTTTTAACTACTGAGATCATTCTGCAGGCACAACTAGCAATATTTAAGATAATAAAGGATCACTAGTGGCACAAAGACTTTTTAAAGCCTAAAGTAATTATTTAACCCCTTTAAATAATACAAAACATTAAGTGCCATTTTAAATAATGTTTGAATTGACTGGTTGGCTAACATGAAAGGATTTATTAAGACAGCTCCTGAACAGACAAGAACTGGAATTTTGGGCTGCAGCAGGACTGAAATATTAAGCAGCACTTAATATTTGATGATGCCTACCTTTACAAAGGACATTTCCAAGTCTGTAAGAGTATGCAGTTCACAAGCGATTAAAATAGGTGAAATGAGAACTGTAAGGAGCCCTTAAGTTATGTTTTTATACTATATTTTGGCAAGCTCCAAATAAAATTTATTTCCTACCCAGGTGACATAATTGCTATTACACCAGAAATTTCAACACAATTACTCAGACTAGTGATTTGAAATAAACAGTCTCCAAAAGGCACAATAAAAATCAGCAATTGATAGCCGATTTCTTTAAGGCTTTTATACAGGAGTCTCTTTCAGCCAACAATTACTGAAAAGCCATTTAAAGAACAGTCACCTGCTTGCATCAGTGCTGATAACCCTTTCTGTAGCTTTTATTTCCCTCTATCTGCTTAGAGCAGCACATGATACCATACAATGAGTGGCATGACATTGGTCATAACACTAGATGTCAGAATAAGGAGTCCAGAGATAGCAGGCATGGGCCCATCCCTTCACAAACACAGAATTTGGAAAAAAAAAAAAAAAAAAAAAGAAAGAAAAAACCCCAACCTATTTACATCCTATTTAGAATTCAAGTTTTTAAGAGCGTAGAATATACAAACTTACTTTTCCTCACACATTCTATGTGTACACAGCCTATAAATACATGGGTAAGAACAAAGTATTCAAATTTCTTAAAATAAAGTAATAAAAACACCCCAAACTATTTGGTCCATCAGATCAACATTTCCAGTTCAAAAGTGTACTTAGTTTGAAAACATGGAGCATGTACACTGAGCTACAATTGTGTTCCATGCAATTGCTTCGTTTATACAAATAAGCCCACCCAACCAAATACCACCTCTCCTCCACCAACCCAAACTCTATAGTACAAACAATAAACCCTGCAGTGCCACAGATTACATGTTATCATGAGACAGCACATATAATCCACCTTCTAGAAGCACAGGCACTTAAAAATTGATCTTGTAGTAACCTTATTAGGAGTGATTTTACTAGGAGTGGCTGCACTTCCAAGTGCTGCAAGTGGAAACAGAGAAAGCTAAGCATCTCTGCAGAAAAAATAAGGACTTTGCAAGATTATCCCCAAAATATCTGTCAGACTGACTCAGCTGTACCATAGCTATTATGCTGCAATAGATTACATACAAGTTACTTGAATGTAACTTTATGAATAGTCGCATTACATTACATTACACGCATCAGAATTTTCACACTAGACCACCTAAAACATAGCAGGAAACTATCCAGAGCTAGGTAATTAATATCTCTAACTTATTTACACTTGATATATGAAGATAAACTTTCTCTTTCTAGATGTGTTTTTCTGTCTTTCTGCAAAGACAATAGCACAAGCACATTTTGATCTTATAAACTTTGCACAGGCAAATAAGAGTAACATAAATGCCAGTGGTTACTTAAGTCTAAATTATATTCAGATATTTTTAAAACATTCATTTTTCATACTAAGCTATATGCTTAATCAGACTTTCCAGCTTGCTGTTCCAGTGCAATTCAATTTGCTGAACTCTTCTTTCAAGGCAAACAGCTGTGTTGATCTTACCTAACCATCCTTTTCCTCCGTTCAACCAGTCTCACCTCATTCCACGTGGTTACATTAAAGACAACCTTTAAATGCATCATGTCTGCACTCAGCTCACGCTTAAATGCAAGACATTCCTACTCATTCAATGAGGTCAAATGAAAAAACATAGGATTATTTTTAAAAGAGCAGGTTCCTACAATCTATTAAAAAAAAAAAAAAGCTACAATATTTCTTTGTAATCTGGTTTCATTCAAAGGCTAATTTAAACAAACATCATTATTAAATAGACATTCAGATAACATCACAAGGCTTACTAGTAAGAAGTACGTACAAGTTGTCACAGCAAAAATGTCAAGACAAGACAATTCTGTTTCCGATGCAATAATTGTGCTGAAATAACATGAAGATCTAGACTAGGAGAGAAGGAAATTGCCAGGCATTCAAAATCTAACCTGGCTCAAAGACAGACTGTTGTCAAACATCTGTTACTTCAACTATTATTTTCAGTTGCAAAATCTCCAAAGATGACTAAGTGAATTAGCAATGATGTGTTTTGGCTAAACAACTCCATGCTTTTATTAAAGTAAATTCAATCCTTTCGCTGAAATTTAAAAAAAAAAAAAAAAGCAGCATAACTGACTACAATAAGGATTCAAGATATTTTTCAGTAAACTGAGAACTGAGATAAACCAACAGACAATACGTAAAGCTACTATAAAGGGTCTAGTTTTGTCCTCCTCTAGAGGAGTTTAAACCAAAAGTAACTCCATAGGTCAGCAGCATTATACAACTTTTCATTTTCTTTTGAGATGAGACTTCACACTTAGGAACTACTAGAAGGGAATGAATGTGAACATGTTATTAAATCTCAGGCATATGTGGGGCTTCTTTATGTTTCAGCATCTCAGTCTTTCAACAATCCTGTTATTTATTGAGTGAAAAAAGGCAGAAGAGATAGAATACTTCAGAAAAATACATTATCCTTGACACATGCTGATGTCATGGCTGTCACTGAGGTAAAAATGAAGTAAAAAGGCTCATTTTACTTTAAACATACTGTTGAAAAAACATAATGCTTCATGACCTCTAGAGGTCCCTTCCAACCCCTAACATTCTATGATTCTATGAAAACTCTGACACTGAAAATAGCTTTCTTCAAAATTTGAAGAAGAGCATGGGTAAAGATTAGATACTTAAGACCACAGAAAATTACAGTCATTTTCACCATTTTATTAAAGTTAAAAATACTGGTAAAATAGTGTTTGCTTTGGCTTGTTACTCCTACTTCAAAAGCTATACTTACTGGATCATACACAGGATTCTTCTCCCTGTACAGCTCAGTCTCGGATCACCTCTTTATTTGACAACCATCATACTGGACTGCACAATGGTTTTATACCAATACAATGCACGTTTGAAACTTTACTTCCTTCAAACACATATAAAGTGAGACAGTGTCTGGACACGAAAAATAAAAAGCCAGTTTTCTGAATCAGTGTCTTCAAAATAAATAATTTTCTTTGTCAGAAAAGCATTCATAAGCCTGTAATTACAAATATAAAAAACACCCATAATTCAGGAAGTTTCCTTTCTTTACAAAAAATTCCATTATATACTGTTTACATCAATTCTGTCCATTTCTGTTCTGGGAAAAACTAGAAACTTTAGAATAAAACTTACCCATTTTTACTAAATACACGTATCCATGCTTGTATGTTTGGTCCCAGCATACACAAGCATTGTAAAGTAGTAAAAGTAGACAGGAGAACTGCAAACAAAAACGTTTCCGTCACTGACCTACAAAGAAGGAATATTACAAAATTAAGTGAGGTAGTTACTAATTTTCTAAGAGTTCCAAGATTTAGGAAAAACCTCATAATCTGTAAGTCAACTTGTGAAAGCATGCATGCCTTCTTAAAGTATTTTCTTCTTACTTTGTAGAATAGGAAAGAAAGATGGAAAGAATTCTGCTATTTGTTTATTATCTCAACAAAGACTGAAATGCAGTATTTATTTTAAATACCTGATACTTGTAACATTTTAAAAAAACACAGGTGTACCTCATACAGAATATTAGTTCTGAACTGAAGTATGCTTGGATATTTACTTCATTATTCCATTTATTTTTCTAGTTTGATGTTGTGGAAGCAAACTACATGATGCCATTGTTAGTGAGTAACTTAGTATCTCTTTCAGACATCACTCTCCTTCATGCCTCTCCTTCCCCCCCCCCCCTTTTTTAATCATTCCTAAAAATTAAAACACTAATATCAAAAGGATGAAAGATATTCAAGATACGTGATTTAGAATCTTATGGGGAAAATGACTAAATGAAACATGAAAACATGTTTGTATCTGTATGTTTAACACAAATATTAAAATAAAAGTTGTTTGTAACTGTCTCGAACAATACATCTCCAGATATAAAGAAACTGTAAGAGCCAGCTTCTAAAAACCAAAACAACCCCAAACCAAACCAAACAAAAAACCTCACAAACAAAAACCCCAAACCGCCACCCTTCTTCCCCTAGCCAAGTGCTTATCCTTTAACTTCAAATGTACCAGGAAATACACAAGCACTTATATCAGTGCCTGCAAGGAGAACTGCCCCTTAAAATGTATAGAGAAGGATAGGGTCTTCTGACTTACTCTATCAGAGGTGCTCCATAAAGAACAATAATCGCATGAAATATTATGCAAGACATGAAAAAGTATATACAGCATTTTAGAAATCTGGATATCTAAAAAAAAGCAATAAAATATCAGAATAATGTTTCAAAAGGAAAGAGAACATAAGTAACATACACAGTCTATATCTTATCAATAACACTGTACTCTACCTATTTAATTTCAGCTACAGCACAGTAAGATAATAGCATGGCATATTTCAAAGCAGTTTTACCTATGTTTAATACTTTAAATAATTATGACTGATCACGCTCCATCTAAATTTTTTTTCATGCGCCCTATCATAATATGGCAAACATACAAAATATAACTGGAAATGACAAGATAACAGAGATAACTTTATTGGATATTTTTACATTTTTGTTTTACATCCGAGTGTAACATCCATTCATTAAAAGGCATCATTCACAGAAAGTGAAAACATATTTAAAAGCAATAAAATATGTAATATGAAAAAAGACACTCAGAATTAAATGTAATACTTATGATTACATGAAATAAAAATCACTACATTTTGAACTTAACATCTTAAATTCCAAATCCATCTGAGAAATGTCCATGACTTTCTATAAATCTGCAAAACACATAATTTACTATGAATTTAAACAACAATTTCTGGGTATTCACTATATCATAGAAGCATAGCCACTTGATAAACAGTTCTGGTTAGATTTGCTCTGATCAGGTCACCAATCCTTCATTTTTAAATCACAGATGGTTAAAATACTTGTTTTCCATAATGATTTTGTATATTTTGCATCCCACTCAGTCAGCAAAACTAGACAGAAACTTTGCATACAAAGATACTGGTTTCAGGGATGTTTGCTTAAATGTCTAAGAATCATCACGTCAGAGCACTAAATCTTGTCTGACTCGGCAAGCTGGGAGTGCATGACTATCCACCTGACTTCAAAACAGTGGTGTATTCCCCTACTCCTGAATAAGTTGTGTGCTGCTCCAAAAGAGCTCTGTTCAAACCTATTTCATTGGAATTCATACATCTAATGCTCCTGTTACAAGCTGTAATTACAAAGTTTTTTCCCAGATTTAGATTCTTCTGTATGCAAATTTTATCATTCAAGGAAATGTAGCCATTTTAATACTTTCCCACACCATTTAAAAAAAATTTACCAACTTTGCTTAAATGAGCTAGTCTCTCTTTTTATGCATCAAATTCTAAAAGCTATTTATCTTCCTTTAAAGTTCTTAGAAACTTGTAGCTACACATGAGAAAAGTGTTTCTCCGTAACACTGAAGGTCAGGCCTGGACTACGAAACGAGTTCTGTGCCCATTCAATATTGCTAATTTTTGCCACCATGCAAATTGTTAGAAGATCAACAGCTGAGACTCCAAACAGCAAAATACTGACAAGAAAAAAGCAAGGCACAGAATCGCTCACCTGAAGAGGTTATTTACAGGCAGAGAAAGTTTAACATTACAAAAATGTTAGGAGAACTTATTCCAAAAGGCGCTACAGTCAGCTCATTCAAGGAAAACAATAATTCACCACCAAAAATCATCTTCTTTCTTTCTTTCTCATTTGATTATTTCAGTGAGGGAATCTGCTTCCCCTCCGTAATGTCTGGTAGCAATTTAAGAATAAAAATCTTACCTTGTGAGCAAACGAACTTCTCTTAGGAGACAGATTTGGTTTAAGGACTAAGTGCAAGATTATACTAACGGTACTAACACACACAGAACAAACACACAGCCACGCGAGGTGTGTTCCCAGCACCGTGAATCCGTCCCAGAAGAGAGCTGGAACAACCGCTGTCAGAATAACCGCAAACACACACAGGAGGTTGACAGCCAAGAGCCTCCTGATCTCCGCTTCTTTCATGGCGTTCCCTGTTAACCTGCAAGACAACCAGCCGCACCCCATTACTGACACACAGCAGAAACACCGCCGCGTAAGGTTTTTTCCTAGCTCCAAGAGTTCTGAGCGTAGTTTGGGGGTGACAGCGATTATTTTGGGGCAGAAGAACGTCATTCGTTTAAAAAACAGCCGCCAGCGCAGGGACGCAGCAGCAGTGCGCTACGAGAGCCGCACCGAGCAGGCGGGCGGGCAGCCCTAGCGCACGGGCAGCCCTAGCGCACCGGCACCCCTCACTGCTCCGCGCTCCCGGACACAGAGAACCGCCTCAGCCCTTTCCGCGCCCGGCCGGGCCGCCCCTTACCGCCCCCTCTTCAGCCGGGAGGCAGCAGCGGGGCGGCCTACTGCCAGGTCTCACTCAGCGGCCCCTGTCGCACGCCCTGACAGGGGTCAGGGCCCCGGCCGGCCCTTACCTGAGCCCCGCCGCCGCGGTGCGCGCGCGGCTCCCGGCAACGGAAACGGGCGGCGCGTCAGCGGTACTTCCGGGGCGGACCCGGAAGCGGCTGTGTGTTGTTGTGGTGGGAGGCCGCCATGGTGTGCGAGAAGTGTGAGTGCGGGGGGCTCGGGGGAGCGGGAGGGGGGCTTGCCCGGCCTTCGGGAGACCCGGGCCTCTCCAGAGCTGAGCAGCACCTGCGTGTCCTGGGCCGCGCAGGTGGCGGTTGCGGGAGTGTCTGTGTGCGAGCTGTCATTCTCCCAGCTCTCGTTCTCAGTTTTCACGCAGCGTAGTTTTAATTTTTTTCCTTTTTTTCCTTCCTTACGTAGGTGAGAAGAAGCTCGGTACGGTAATCACTCCCGATACGTGGAAAGATGGTGCAAGAAACACTACAGGTAAGCTGGGGAGGTGTAACACTTGTTTTTCAGGTATCTTAAAGTCAGTTGGGAACCTGAGCTATCTTAGCATTTTAAGGCTAAAATTTGAGGTAGTTAATCGGGTTGATTTTTAACCCCTGTAGTTTCACTCCCATGCTAATTTAATGCGTTGGGGTTTTATTTACCCTGAGCTCTTCAGTACTGAACTTGTCTGTTTTTTCCTCCTTGTATGGAATGGCGATACACAGAGTACAGTATAAACTATTCTGTCGTTCTGTGCTTTAATGCTGTGCTATATGTTTTATTTCTCTTTGTGACTTTATTTGCACATGTGTAAAAACTGTAAACAAAGCTTTTCTTAAGTATGCTTGGAACTAGGAAATTTTTTTGGTTTATTTTTTTTTTTTTATTCTTTCTGTAGAAAGCGGTGGTCGCAAGTTAAATGAAAACAAGGCATTGACCTCAAAGAAGGCAAGGTTAGTATTCAATTACTGATTCTGGCTAAAAAAGTCAGTGTTCTGTAACTGAGGCCTGTTTCCTGCGTATCTGGGCAATGGCTCAAAACTTGTCCAAAATACGCCTTGAAAGAAAGTATATATAAATTTATGGTGATTATGACATTTGATTAGTTGGTAAAAGTATGTCCATACATATTTCATGGATGCTTTCTGCTGAGTCATAGAGTGTGGGCAAATATTTTACTGTAATTCTCACCAAAATTGTTAGGGTTTTATGCTTTTGTTAGGAGAGGAGCCAGGAAGGCTTATTTTCTGTGTACAACCTCTTGAGCATTTCCTTAATGTCCAGGGACTTTTCTGTTATGCAAGGGAGCAAAGCGCTGCTGCCAAAATAGTCTAGTATCTTAATAAAAGACACACTTTTAGTCCTGCTCTTGTTTAGTTTTTTTCTGTAATGCAAAAAATGGGGAAAGTAGGAGCTTTTCTGTACTCTTTGTTAGCCATACAATCCTTGTATGTCCCTTTTCTAAATTATAGTTTTTCCTGGAGTTTCTCTCTGTGCCCTCTGGCTTAGACTTTTTAGAATGAAGTAGAGGAAATACTTTATTTCAAGGTGTATAAATAAAATACTTTTCCTTTTTCCCAGGTTTGATCCTTATGGAAAGAACAAGTTTGCAATATGTCGGATTTGTAAGAGTTCTGTCCATCAGCCAGGGTCTCACTATTGTCAAGGATGTGCTTATAAAAAAGGTGAGTACCAAATTACCCCAGTTTGGTCTGAAATGAGAGAGCAAGTGGAACTCTTGAATTTGTTTCTCCTTATAAGTAGAAGGCGAAGATGAAATTTAATTGCTATCTTCAACTACTAATAGGAAGATGTAGAGAAGATGGAGTCAGAGTGTTCTGAGGTGCACAGTAGTAAAATAAGAGACAATATACACGCACTAGAATGTGAAAAATTCTAATTGCATACAAGGAAAACAATTTTCACTGTGAGAGTGTCCAAATATTGTAATAACAGGGACCCACAGGGGCTGTGGAATCTCTACAGGAGGTATTCACGGCTTGGCTTGAAAAGCCCTGAGCTAGCCTCATACAACTTGGCCGTGTTTTGAGTGGGACAGGGGCAGGATTAGAGATGGATGGAGATTCTTTACGACTTAAGTCATTCTGTGATTCTGCTTCTTTTAGAATGTTTCTGATATCTAAGTCAATAGAACTGGAAGAATAACTGTAAGCTTAACCTTGGCAATTGCATGGAAAACTGTCATCTAGCAAATTATGAGTTATATGTGAATGACTTCACTGAAATTCTGCTTGTACCTGGAGGCTTTCTATTGCCCATGTTCATTATAAGTCTTCAGTATGTTAAAAACTGTTCAAAAAATCAGGGGGGCAAATCAATTTCAATTGAGGAATCCACATAGTATACAGACATGGTATGGATCAATTGTTAGATGTAGATCTACAGCTAACCAGTAGTAAGTTTTGTTTATGAAATTATTTAATTGTTCTATAAATGTGTACTGTGTCACTGAGTCAGTGGTTTAGCAGCCTGCTGTAGGAGGGTTGCCTTTTCTAGTTGCTAGATGCTCACCAGATGGCTGCCTGAATCCCATATGGTAGAATCTTTTTCTTTCTTAAACTTATGGCTGGTTTGGGTGGGCTTCAGGATTTTGTCTTTGTCTGCTTTTGTATCCTTCCAAGTTGAATCTGGTTTCTTCATAAAATTTGGAACTCCAAGTACTTTAGGTTCTAGTTCTGACCATCAAAGATGTAATTGTGGCATGTTTCTTGAAGCAAACGCAGTCATATGCAACAGTTGAAGCACTAAGCCATATCTCTGAAATTGAGAGGCAATCTAAAGTTAATTACTCCCCGATTCAGACCTGAAGTGAACAGCCTGTGGGCTGGATTTTGCTCTTCAAAATTATGTGGCATTTTCCCTGCTCTTCTCTTTCCTAATAGACTGTTCGATATGTGTCCAGTCACGTGATGCTAATATATGAAAGCACATGATTTGGAGAGAGTTAACAGGATTATCTGCTGCTTCTTTTTTTCTGCTTTAGAAGAAGATAGAAATGTTGAGACAGCCCGCTCCTCTGCCCCTGCCAAAATTGCGTGCTTTTTGCTGCTTTAGCCTTCTGACTTGCCACTCTTTGGGCTTAGGTCAAAGTCCTCTGGGACATTAGTGGTCATCTTCATTTCAGCTCTCAAGTATTCTTGGTGTCCATTGTTTCTCACTTCCACTACTCTATAAATTGCTTAATTCTATGAAACCATATTCTTCTCAACTTTCTCAATTGTCTGAAGCTCCCCACCTGTTAATCTTTCACTTAGCAGTCAGTTTATCGGTGACTATATTTTCCTAGCCTAGCTACTTTCTTTCCATCTCAGGCCTCAGTTTGGCTACAGGACTTACAAAGTTGAATAGTACACCATTTTTACCTGTTTGCCAGATGGGAGCCTTTCCTGGCTCTCAGTATTCCAGCAAATTACAGAGGCTTTGGGCAGTGTTATGAATCATAATGGTCTCAAAACAGAGCTTATTTTTTTTTTAGTGGCAGTATTGCACATAGGCTACAAATACTAATTTGTGTTAGAAGTCATATTATTCTGAATTTGCAATATCTGGTGAGAAAATGCACAGATAGGTTGTCAATAGAGCTCATTTAAACAATTTTTTGCAAATGATCTTTACAAAAACATAGCAACTATGTTTTTGAAGAAAAATTTTTAATGATTTTAAAATAATTTACACACCTTTTGTGTGCTTATAGGCATCTGCTCAATGTGTGGCAAGAAGGTCTTGGATACGAAGAACTACAAGCAAACGTCTGTCTAATTGTATTGACTAGTCTTTTTATGAACTTTAACTTGTGTGTCTTTGTACAGTAACTTTTCTCTAAAATCATTTGTGAATATTACTTTCTGGAAGATAATACATTTACTTGGAGTGAGATGAGAAGTAATGACAGCATGATTTTTTGCCTAGAAATGTACATAATATTTGGAGTAATTTTGGTTGTTTTAGCACTAGCGTTAACTGATATTTAAAGGTAATGGTTAGCAGCAACTGATACAGTTCAAAGTGAATGAGAAGATTTTAGTGGATAGGTTGAAACTGCGTTACAATCATAACACAGATCTTTGAGATTAATGTTCTTATTCTTTTGCCGTATCTTCGGTTTTCTGCTTGTCATAATAATATTTTATAGATGTATAAAACATGAGCTTGTGCCACCTCATTAAAGTAGTATCTTCATTAAGTTGTATGCTTATAGGTATTTATAATTACCTCTCACCCTAAACTATTACGTCCTTCCCTCTAAGTATTGCTCTTCAGATTTTAATGCAATTGTCCTGTTGAATTTTGTTTCTGCCTGCAGTAGGGTTGGTTAAATCACAAATTGTTAAACTACTGAAACCTAGTGTGCTACTCTGCCAGTTCATACTTTGGCAGTAAGACTGATTAGCTATTCCCTTGTTAGCCTCTAAGGAGGCTTTACATATGGCATCTGGTGGCCCAAGGCAATAAAATAATGAGCATCAATTTCTAATGCCAGGTCTCAGTCTCATCATTTCCTAAGTTAGTCTGGCTTTTAAATACTTGGTTTGGAACTGGCTCTTGAATTCTATGATGTAATTGCTTATATACATGTTAAATTTGAAAAATCAAAACAAGCTGCCTGCTCTTCAGCATCGGTTTGATATAAGACTTGGAATGAGCCTCTCCGAACATGAGAGGCTGAGTGTGGCTCTGCATTTCTTTTGTCTTTTGGTTAGTTTCTATGTAAGAAGCAATTTCTGTTATGGAGAGTAATAAGTGTTCACTGTGCATGCATTTTAAGGGAAAAGGATGATACTCAATTCATGGTGGAGTTTTTAACTAGACCTATTTAAGTAAGTGTTTACTCCTCCCAGCAATCTGTCTTTGCAATCTCATATGCTGCTTTTGCAACTTTCTTTTAATTGTAACAGAAAAACTGTCAATGGGAATTTCCCTATGAATAGATACCCTGGTTTAGGTTCCTTTTTGTTCTCATATCTATTACTGAGAAAACTGCATGGCTAATGGAGACTGAAAAATCGCTGTTCTTTCTGTGTGTTAGTGAGAGAAAAAAAATAGTGGGGATATAGGATATAGTTTTTGTCTTTGCTTTTACCTCCTGCCATGCTGTGGTTGTGCTGTAAGTAGCCCTCTAAAGGGAGGTGCCTGACATTTGCTGTATCCTGTTACTGGGCAGCTGCTTTTGCATGTTAGAATGTATTTTTGTTGGAAAAGGAAAACAGGATTGGATTGTTGGGTTTTTTTTTATAGTGGATACAAACAGTGATTTCTTGTTCTAGTACTTTGTACGTGCTTGGGATTTTTCATCTGTATCTCTCAAACCTTAGCCTCGTGAGAGGTTCAGTTCCTAAGCTCTGTGAAATTTGCAAATTTATCATTCAGCTTTCAGAAAAGCCCATTTTCCAAGCATTCTTTTGGAGACCCATTGCTTTAAATTTAGATCACAAGCCTTCACCTGCATCTCTGAGATGCACCACAGTTCAAAGAAATCAAAGAAGCACTTAAAGTTAGCTTTTAAACTTACATACACCTTCACTATAATTGAATTGTCATATAAAAGCGTTTTTGTTGATTCTAAAAACGCCCTGTTAGCATGGGACACCTTTCCTGAGACATTATGCCGTGAAAAACAAAAGAAAATCTGTAATGGAATGTTGCCATTTTTGTTTAATGTACTGAGAAGAACACATTAATGTTCCCAGATGATAAGACTGTCCTCTAAATCACAGGTTATGTAAGAGATTTGTGCTGCCAGATTTAGCAGGATTGGAATTTTCCTCAGTACTGTTGAATTCCTATACTGTCCTTGCTGTTTCTGCATGTTCACTGATCAGAGTTATTACTGAGCTAAGTATAAGCAATATTTTGATGTAGATTATTGAGAGAAAAAAGAACAGATTAGCTATAAAAAAATACTGTTCCTGTAGCAGCCACTCAGATGAAAATTTAACGGGAACTGTTGAAGGGTCCATGTTGTGTCAGGATGTTCTCACATTCTTCCCCATGTTGGTTTTTTTGTTTGTTTTGGTTTTGTTTGTTTGGTTTTTTTTAACCCTGTTCTTTCTACTGCAGAAGCTGGAAAAAGGACCATCCAGGATAATCATTTGACAATAGTGTTCCAAGGCATTAGGACTATTTTAATTATTTACTTATAGAAATGTGGTGGATTTTTTTCCCCTTTTAGGTTTATTCTGTTCCTTCATTATCAGAAGGATAGCAAGAAAGACTTTGTCTTATATGCAGGGATGTCACTGACCACTTTGCATTCAGTTTTTCTTGAATATGGCCCAGACTTGTATCAAAGTATCTTATTTAGCAAAATAAGAGATGTACAGACTTCAGATGGTAAGTCCGATGCACCTACGTGCTTGTTCTGGTATCACTCCTGGGATCATCAGCCCATCTCTCTGCAGTGCCTCAGATTGTACAAATGTTCCAGTTCTATCCTAGCTGAGCATTGCTCTACACAGAAACACTTAGGCCAAGACCCTCTGCTAATCTGACCATCATAAATTCTGGGCAAAAATGACCGGTGGCTTTGTATTATCAGTGGACATGAGAGGTATGTGCAAAAATTAAAAAACAATAGATTGAATTAAGCAGCTGCTCAAAGTAGTGCAATGAACCACGTTGCTGTATTTTCCTAATAAAATGCTGTAAGTTTTCCAGATGCAGGACGAATTCCCAACATGAGAGATTCATTTTTATTGAAAGATAGTAAGCCAACAGCAGGAGCCATAGGTCTTTACATCTGATATGGCGAATTTTGGTTTGTGATAGGGCCTCTACACTGACAATAAGATTCTGGGGCTAATAAGGTCTTTAAAAACTCCCTCAGACAAGTCATTGTTTTCCCTGGATTGAAACTGAGCTTCCTGATCTCCTGTAAGTATATATGGCCTAAAGGTGGGCCCCTTTCTTTGCACGTTGGAGAATCCAAGAGTGGGTTTTGGGATGTTGCTGCCCAGTTGCTGAGTTACTGGTTGCTTTCTGCTCAGAATGGAACTATCTGCTCAGTGAGCACTGGTTCAGCATGGGATCATGTGGGTATCTTTTTTGCTTACAGTATCTTACCAGATCACTGGTTTAGAAAAAAAATGTGGCAGGGTGCAAAAGGGAATACTGGTGACAGGAAAACTCACCCATGAGTCTTTACTGTGAGAGAATGAACACATTGCTGCATCACAGCTGAGGTTTGCTATTAAGCAAAAATATTTTTGCTCTCCCAGTCAGCAGAACTGGTTGGGCAGTCTGATAAGGCATGATGAGAGCTCTTGGAAATAACAGAGCCAAATGTTTCTTTTAGTGAGGATTATAAATGTGCCTCATGTGAAGACCATTTGGTTTTGAATTGCTTATCTTCCTCCCAAACTTGTGCTTCTCTCGAAGAAGTTATCATCTGAAATTCATCAGAAACTGATTTTTCGTTGACTTTCATGGGTGTGGGCCATAGTTCACTTCACAGAACTTGCATGGGGTATACACGTGTTCATCATGTCTGGCTAACGCCTGCAGAAAACATGAGTTCTCTGTTGACAAGGAGTGCTTACTTCACCCACTTAAGGGCAACAGGAACAGATTTGTTGAAGGGACCTGGAAGAATTTGTTTGAAATCTTGCCAAGAAACTGAAGGAAGAGCCAAGTGAAGTATTCTCCATGTGGGTATTGCTGGTAAAGATTACTTTCTTACATGGTTCACAGAGATGCTTATGTCACTTACTTTTTGCCTTGCTGCCATTCACTTGCAATAAATAGCCAGTAGATTTTTCAGGCACCAGTCAAAGAGCTACCTAATTAAGCAGACATTTCCAGATTGGCTTTCTAGTAGAAAATCTCTAAAAATGACTTCTCCTTCCTTTCTGTCTGTTTTGTACTGAAAGATGAAGACTGAACGTAGCAATGTTGGTGATTCATTAAACATAAGCCCTTCCAGCAAATGCACTTACTATATGCTCATCTGCCAAGTGGTACTGGGAAAACAAATGATGAGGTGTTTTGTTGGGTTTTTTTCTGCCTTATCATGGTTATGATGATGAAATATCAGTACTGTTAACTCTTTCAGGTCACACGGAAACACAGAGAACTCACAGTTGCCATTTTCTACTGGCTAATAGGTCTCATCAAAGGCATCTTAAATATATTCTTATCAGTCCAGTCTTCAGGAAATCATTCCTTGCTGTTAATTTTCAGTTACTTCATTTGCTACCATAGAAGGTAAAGATTTTAAGTTTATGCAGCTCCCAGATTGTCATGGACATTTACTGTTCTGATGCGTTTACTACTGTTCAGTAATACATCAGTGCAACTGACCAAAGATACGGCTCTCGGGGAGCTGGCATGTAGCCCAGTCCAACTGGTGTCTTCTATTGATTAAAATATTTAAATGCTAATTAGATTAAGCAAAGACTTTACTCCACCATCTTAAATCTCTTTCTATGGAAGGCTTTTCTAAAAACAATGACATGACATTTCAGTGATGAATAGCTTCCTTTTATAGCTTCCAAAAATGATTGTTTTCTAAAGGATAGGAAATAAGCAAAAGTGATATAAGGGAAGAGTTATTCTACTGATTTTCAGGTTTGTTGGTTTGGTTTGGCTTCAGGTAGTCCCTAATTAGAGTTTCACCGAAATCTTTAGAAGGTCAGGCATATTTTGAGTATGCAGTGGTGTCAGCCTGAATTTGCAGAGAGCCAGAAGCAGTGACTGAGAGATTAGTTGCTCTAAGCTTAAAAGAGATCCTTGTTTGCATAATGAAATATTAGTAACATTAATTGCTGCTGTTCTCATCAGAACATGTAAAATGTTAATTCAAAACCTCACCAAACTGGCACGTTTCCCAGCCTAGGTTAGGAATAGTGGACAGGTAAGTAGATCAGTACAGATTTACATAGCTTTGGTAGGGCTGCAGTGAAGAGGGAGGCATTGTGCACACACTCTGAGTGGCATCCTGCAGTGCTGTTGTGGAGGCTCTGGGCAGAGAGGCTCCGTGTACCTATCCTGGCGGTAGCTATGACAAAAAAGTGTCTGCTAGCAAAAGCAGTTGATTTCTTCAGATTTTGCTGATAATACTCACCCGCATTTCTTTCTGTTTTACCCAGATTTCCTATTATAGCTACCTCTCTGCATCTGGCTAACATACAAGCATTGCTGGACTTTGAGTAAATGCAGATTTGATAGTTACACTGAGGAAAAAATGGACAACCAGGTATTATAGTAAGTGAAGGGAAAACGCCCCAGTTTTTAAAGACTGTCACATTCGTTGTAAAAGAGAAAACTTTTTAAATTATTTATCTTAACTAAATTAAAAACCAAATTATTATGCAAATATTAAGAATATAAACTAGCTTGCAATCTTCATGCCTTTTTATTCTCTACAAGATTTCTAAAGATTGGGGTTTTTTTCAGAAGCAGCTGCATGCCAAGCACATTTTTTTTTTAAAGCTTAAGTTTATTTAAGCAAACAATGAAAGGTTTCAAATCCTTTCCAATATAAGACTATATATGGCGAGGTCATGAAGATTGTTTGGAGGTGAACATGTAGGTTAGCCAAGTTTTGACAAGTGCGCCTGTGACATACTAGCTGTGAAATGCAATTTTATAAAGACTGCTCTACCATAAGTGCCATATGCTCTGGCTTTATTCCTGAATTGAAAAATCAATGCTTAGATTGAGGGATGAAATTGTAGTACCAGCAACAGTAAAAGTGTAGAGCAGAAGTGCACACTTCTGTCACTGAGCACTTGGTAAGCATTAATTTTCCCTCAAAATCCCACAGAAGGTAGATAAATAAAAACTGTTTTGTTGATTTCTCCATGGCTGCTGAGAAAGTTGGTGCCAGATTGGGGTTAGAACTCACTTTAAAAAAAAAAAAGTGGCATATGTAGATTGCTGGGAGATGGCTTGTCTCTGTGTCTCTTTTGTGTGTGTGATGCTTTTGATACCTGTATGACCAGGGCAGACTAAGACAATAGTTTGACACAAGAACCACTTTAATGAAGGAATTCGTTAATCTGGAAAAAAAACCCAAAGCATAGTTTTCATATGGGATTTTTTTCCCCCTTGAGGTCCAGTCAAACAGTTTTCCATAGCTTTTTATGTGTGTTTATGACCATGTCTGTGCATATAATTTCACCACCAGTACTTAATACTTTGGGCTATACAGCTGTTTTATACAGAGAAAGTGTTTACACAAATAATTGTTTAACTTTCAGCATTGATTAAAGTTAGGAAATATGATATTTAATGAACATTTCATACGTAAAACTATCAGTTTAACTTGTTCTTACTCGAACACCTATGGGTTATGATATATTATCCCAATTCTGCCAAAGATTAAGGCATATCCAGGTTGTTGTAGGACAACGTTTTCTCAAGATGGGTCAACAGGATTACAGTGCATTGAGGAACACATAACTATACCTCAAAGTACCTTTGCATGTGAAAAATGTAATATTTATAAAATTGGTAAAACTAAAAATGCTGAAGAAAGAGCAGGTATTAAAGGAAATCAAGAATCTGATAGGAAAACCCCAAACATCTATAGAAGGTAAACTTTTGATTCAAATTCAGGTTAACAGTCAGATTTTGCCACTCTTCTTGATGTAGAATAGTATCTTTTTTCTCCAAGTATTGCTCCTGGTTTGGTTCAGAGGTACAAATATTTAAAGGTAGATAGGGACCTAATTCCCATTGAATTGGTTTCATTGAGAATGGGTGCTCACATCAGGCTGTGTAATAAGGTACTGTATAGTATGAGTAAGGTGCAAAATGTGGCATATTAGTGATGGTATATAAAAAATGCCACTTGTTCCACCTGATTTACTGTTACTGCAGGTTGATTTCCAATAAAGCTTTAATAAAAATTTGGCTTGCCACTAGCAGGTAAATAGCAATACAATAGCAGCCGATCTTTTCCCTATGCATAAGGATCTGGAAAGACTGATTCCGGAGATCTTAAGAAACAGCATTGTGTTACTTTGTTGGTTCTGTATTTCCTTCAAAAAGTGATAAACGGGATTTCTGAGCTGAAATTTCCAGCTAGTGATGAATAAATTACCTTCACAGAAGAAATGAGGCAGCCTGTTAACTGATGATTAAGCATTTTCCATATATTGAAACAGACTGATAGTGCAGTGCTGACTCACTGTAATATATGCGTTGCATCGTATATCATTGCATAATATGGTATATCATTCAACCCTTTTCCAGTCTATCCTAGGAGATTGCTTTAGGTTAAGGGAAAGGACCAATAATGTTTTTGAGGGCTAAACAAAGGTCCTCTTTTTTGAATTCTGCAAAAGGCCCCATAACATTTCTATGTGTTTGAGAGTCCTAATTTCAGGATGTAGAAGCATTCATGCAGAGAAAAGGGGCAGTTCTGGAGGAGAATGGCTCTCTGCAGCCAATTACCTTTATTTCATTGTAGTGTACTTAGCCAAATTTCTGCTAGTGACTTTTAGGAATGGGCATGTAATTGCCTCACTGTTTTTCCAGTGGGGTGTGACTTCCAAAGGGCATCTTACCAGGCAGCAGTTTGTGAAGCGCTGTGGCATGCTTGTCTTGCAACACCAGCTGGGAATTTTAGCTTGCACTGTACTTCCGCCAGCCAAAAATGATAGAGGACAGTGTAGAAGCAGATTATATCAATCTTGTTTCTTCTGGCGTTTCATGGGGGGAATGCTGGCTGAGGAGACCTGGGGTCTTTTGGAAAGTAGCCCATAGAATCCTTTGAAATGGGAGAGAATCCTTGGGAGCAAGGATTAGGGATCTGGATCCTTAAAGGTGTATGATCATCCAGCTCTGGGTAATGCCCGAGTGTCTTCAGGGATATGTAGTTAAGTTTGTCTTCTGTAGGTTTTGTTAGTAGTTTGGATGAGTTGGTTTGGTTTTGATTTCTTGTATGGGGACAAGCCGGTCATCTTAAATTCCAACTAGTAAAATATTACAGTGGCATTATGCTGCAAACAGTGAGAGAACACCTTGTCTGCTTTTTTTGCGTAGCTATGAATTAAATACTTTTATACTTCAGCAAGAATTTTAGGAGACTGCAAGGTGCTAACGAGAAGTGAGAATAAAGCTGTGAAATAGCTGTTTCTCTTGTACATATTCTCTGAACATACCACATATGGTAATCAGTATCTGGCAATTGTTTTTACTGTTAGTGCCATCAAACTGTGATTCAGAGTCTGTTTTCATTTAATTCTCGATAAGCATGAGAAAATTCTTCCTTGGATTTTGGATCTTCTTGCAGGACTGCAAGAATGACACTAGTGGCTGTCCTGCTATTTGTCAACACTAAGCAATACCATGTATATGTCTCCACAAAGTGATCTGTTAAATGTTCAACCTTAGTTTAATATTCTAAAATGTTATAAGTTTGAATAAAAGTTCACAGGAGTATCATTCTTAACTTCTGTGAACAGCTCTGAAATGAGCTGCTGTTTTTTTCTGTAGTCAGTACTTAAATGTGCTTCAGTTAATCAGAAAACCTTTACATCACCCATTGTATTCCTCTTTCCTATAAGAATGATCTGCCTTTTATGTCTAGAATGGAGTTCATGGTGAAAGTCTGACTGAAGACATATTCTTCCTCTTCATCTTGGGAATTCGATACCTAGCAACCTTTAAGTGTTAAAACCTTAACACAGCTTAGGTAGCTTCTCACTCAGATCGTTGCTTTTTGAGGATCTCATCCTTCAGCCCCCAACAACACACAGGCTCTTCTGCGGGAAAGCTGCAGTGCCCACCTGAAGGCTGAAGATCCCATTGCATGTGAGTTGGCCTAACAATGAAGCACTGGAACACTTACCTCTCATTCATGGAGCTAGCTGCAAATGACTTCACCAAGGTTATGGTATGTGGGTCATTAGCATAATCGGCTTTCAGAGCTGGCTCAAAATCTCCTCTGAAATATTCCAAAAGGGAGATGACAGTGATACAGTGGGACTGTGTAGCTGTTCCTGACTTTTTAATAGCAGGCACTATGATTAAAACCCAGGATTTATTTTACTTCTACAACTGTGGCCACCTCAGCAGGTTCCAGAGCTTCAGTTACTGTAAGAGCAATCTGGTAAGGTGCTCCTAAACTAGAGGAAGAAAAGTAGGATCTTGCAAACCCTGCTGTTACTGCCAGTGCTTGGGAAGTAACACTGAGATGGTCCTACTGTACTCCAGGTACACACTATCAAATTTGAACACCAAGTAACTAAGTGAGGTCTTATGCTAGAAGCATTTCCTTAATGCTTTGGAAAGCCAGTAAGTGTAGTGCTAATGAGGAGTACTGGACTAGCAGCACTAAAACTCTGAGTATTTAAAAAGCTGTTATCCTGACTATTAGTGAATATAAATGATCATACACCACTATATGTTATCTGATTAAAAATTAGTTAGACATCCAGGTGTATTTATAATACCTTATATGCTACTTACCATTACTATATTCTTCTTTGTAGGATTATCTCATTATTTTTAATTTTATTTAATACTCATCTGCTATTGCAGTTTAGATTATGTGACTGCTCTGGCACTTCTGGGTGCATTCAAAGAAGGCATTAGGGACTCTCAGTCCTATTAGCATAAGCCAGTGAAGTAAATGTCTCACATTCTGTGGTTCAGCTATGGTTGAACCCATTCGCTTCTCCTCTCCTGCCCAGTCTTTGTCAGGCTGGAGTTACACCAGCACCACTTATTTTAATCCATGTAGTTTATAAATGTAGTTACAGTCTTCTTAGGTCAGCATATGAGAACCTCTGCTTCTTCTGTGAGACATCTGTCAGCCAAAACAAAGAGACTGTATTTAACCAACATGATCTATTTTCAGTGCATTATCAGCCTTGCTATCATAATTGTAAAGCAACCTCCAATATCTCCGTGCATTCGTTGCAGTCCAGAGTACAGTAGGAATATAGTAGGGTCACTGGCAAACATTCTTACTATTTTTGGCTCTTTGGTATGTGGGCTGTTTTTTTTCAGATGTAGGGAGTATGCTCATTATTTGATAGCCTAAGCGCCTTCAACAGAAATGAGAGCTCCTCATTTGTGATAAATCATTTTCAGAAAGAGGCACCAGTCTGACAGTTACAGGTATCCCTGATTCGCTTACGAAACTAATCTGGCAAACCTAGCAGGTGACCAGCAGGGCCATCAGTAGCTGCCAGTAAAATATGTACGCTTGGTGGTTAGATCTTAACTAAACACATCACAGTATCTACCCTTCATACAGACCTTAGCTTCCTGCCAAGTCCCTCCCCACTGAGAAGTCTGGGCAACAGGAAAATATTTGCAGCATGCCCATGAGGCTATTTCAGTTCAGGGTGAGGTGCCAACTCCTCAATTAAGTAACTCTCAGAGAGAACACCCTTCTGCCAACCTCTTTGTGCTTGTAGGTGATGGCAAGTGTTCTGTGTGCAAGCTTTTAAGAAGTCTGATTGGGAAATGCTATCAGAAAAGACAGCATTTCCATGGCATGAAATTCTGCAGATTTGGTTGTCTATATACACCCAGGTACTTTGCAGGCTTGCATAGTGCAACCACTTTGTTCAGAAGTATCTCATGCATACCTGCAAAAAGAAAGGGTATAAGAAGGAGTGACCCTAGAAGGAAAGGTGAAATCTAAATACACTAAGATCTGAAGAGGATTTCTGTGCCAAGTCTATGGAGCTGCCCATGATCACAGCAGTATAGGTGCAAATCAAACTGTAAACACTGAGCTCTTGAGCTGTGGTGTTCAAGCCTGCATATCTTCCTATTAATAATAATGGGAAATTCAATACTGCATCTGAAATTTTGAAAAGGTTGTCAATAAGTCAAACACACAAAGCATGGTAGTTGTAAACAGTGCTCATGTAGAGGTGCTTTGCAGCTGAGATGCTAAGAAGCTGAGAAATGGACTTTCCACCCGTTTCGGAATAAACTTGGTTTCCTCCAATTTCAGAATAAAATTACCTTTAGCATTGTGAAGGATGGAATGCCCAGGAGCAGTCATTCAGTTCATGAAGATAAGGTGACATTTTAAGTGGAAAGTTTGTTTTGACAAGACTTTTTATTCCTGTAGCTATGAATTTAACCTGATTTTATTCAGCTGATAAAACACTAATATTCTAAATGTTTGTGTTATATTTGAATTCCAATTTGCATCTAAATGTAGCTTAACACTAATCAGGAATCAAAAAGAAATCAACTCTAAGAAATAGCTGCCTTTTTCTAGCATCAGAAAACATATATATTAGAAATCTGAGTAAATATTTCACGTTAAATAAGTGCTTATGTGTGTAGAGAATGTGTCTTACTGTTTAGCAAGAAGACGACTCAATGTAGAGGCTACATTCTGCTGCAAATGAACACTAGTTTACTAATTAATGAGAATCCCAACTTTTTGGGGTGAGCAACAAAACCATGGGAGTGAAAAATGCTAAACTATTCATGTCAGGAATTTCCATTTGACAAATAGAATAATAATTAAAGCAGTGATTCAAATTATTAATTATTCTACTTTGAGGCACAGTTTATGCATGTCTGGATCACAAGTAGGATTTTTGGTAAGGAGGAAAGCAGACGGGTATATTTTTGCATGTTCCAAATGATTCAAGCTGCCAAGGATTCCTGTGGAGTACTGGGGCCATAAACAGAGAAAGCTTTAGCTAAGCAGTGCATGTATAGACAAAGTGTATGGCTGAAGGAAAGGAAAAAAAAAAAAAAGGAAGTTCTACTAGAGAGAAAAAAAATCATCTGGTTTGTTTAAATGTCATTCTAGCAAATAAATGCAGTGGGAGTTTCAGGTATGGAAGAATCTCAAGTTTAAGACAGTGAATGTAGAATTTGGATTAAGTTTGTCTGACATGGGGTAGAGATACTTCCTTGGTGTAGCTTGCATAGTGCTTACAAGGGCGATACTCCTGCTATAGTCGCTCGCTTCAGTGGGAATTCTGAATGCCTCAAGGAGAGCAGCAGCTTTATCCCATGCTAGCCCATTAGCTTTCAGCTACCTAGTTACAAAAATAAATGTATCTCTCTCACTTTTGGTGGGTATCTAGAGTGACCAGCTCTGGACTGCTTTATGCCACAGATACAGCTAATGTTTCATGCTCTTCAAACTACCTTCTTAAAAAGTTACATATCCTTTTAAGGATGAGTATTTGCTGTTCTGGTTTACCTCGCTGGACATGAAGAACTCGCAGCATTTTTTTCTCCTTTATTCTCTTTACTATTATCTCCTGGTTTATTTCCCTTTATTCAACACAACATCCAAGACTCTGAAAAACAGATCTTTTCCATAAAACAGCTGGAGAGTAATTAACTTACAAAAGAAGAGTGGTAAATGGTGCTTATAAAGGAAAAACCTGTCAATATCCTTGACAGGCCATCATCTCATCATGACCTGAAGGTTCAGTTTCACTAAGTGTACTTAAAAGGACAGAGATGAGCTTTTACTGGAAAGAAAATACCTGGCTTCGGAGCAGAAAACTTTGCTCTAAAGGGATTTACGGTTGTAGTGCAACAAATGAACTGTGCAGCCCAAAGAACCAAAGAGAAATTTGCCAAATGGGAAATGCAGGTGTACATTCCAACCCTTGAAAATGGCTTTAATGAAGAAACCTGCAGTTAACCTATAGGGTTACTCTGAAGATTCAGTAATTGGTAGAGGAACTGGAGGTTTGTATCTAGACCTGCCCTTTCCTTTTTGCATCCATTCCAGAAAGTGGGGATTCTGCTCTGGGTTCACATCTGTGTCTCAGGTACATTTCCAGTCTGGAACAGTTCACCAAGATCTCAGTGTTGCTGAGATTTCACTGAGTTTGAGTTCTGACCAATTTAGGTCCCAGTCACAATGTGATAAATTTCTAGGATTAAGCTTGATTTAACTGTTTGTTTTACTGATTGCAAATCAAGGCACAGTGTGCCCTTCTAAATGTGAACAATACTTGTAAGGTCATTTTGCAGTATTTTGACAAATGACATGGATTTGTTATACAGAAAAAAATCAAATAAACTTTGAAAAATCAAACTAGAATCCCAAGTTTACAAGTAGTTCATGTGCTGAGGTGAGGGGATGAGGAAATAGGTCTCCCATGCACAATGCAGTAGCAAAGGAACCTCTTCCCAAACATATGAATTACAATGAAAGGAAAATCAAGTTGGCAGACAGAAGCCATGATCCCTGAATGAAATGAGAGTCACGGCAAAAGCACTGAATGAATCATTATTTTCAGTTTCACAAATAAAAGGCTGCAGCCCAGAAAGCAGTGATAAAAAAGAATGAGCATTTATTTGAGAGGAGGGAAATTTTCCAGTATTAGACAAACTGAGAAGAACAAGATGCAATTTATTGGAGGAGATTTTTTGAGTAAATGGTTTTCACATTTTCCATAATGTACCTTTATTTTGTATGTACTTCTTCCTTGCAGCGTATCTCCCATTTTCTTCATTCAAATTCTTCCCTTAAGTCTTCACTGCAGTACTGCCTAAAAAATGCCTTTACCAATTATTAACAATGTTACAATATTATTATAGCCTTAAACTGGCCAAAGAACTGAGCCGCTTGCCAGGGAAAAAACAGAGGTAAATGCCAGATGACCTTAGCAAAAGAAAGGGAAAGCACAGTCAGACTAAGTACAGAGGATGAGCTCTGCAAATCTCTCTTCTCATCACACACTAAATGTTCATTTTTTAAACTGCTTCTAGGTATTTTTTTGGTCTCCAGAGCACTGTCCGTGTGTACTTTCTGACCTGATGTACAACCTGGTTCAGTGAACGCTTTGGCACCAGCATCACTTTAACCATGTTATCCTAGGCAAATTCCATCTGAACAGAGATAAAATGTACATGTAAACACTTTCAAGATCTGGCTTTTTTTTTTTTTTCAGTATCAAATTATCAAGCACAATTGAAGGGGAGGCATCTTAAAAGGTGCCTCTGGAGTAGATTCTCAGAATGGGGGATAAACAAGATTGTGTATGTTGGTGTTTGTTCTTTTTTTCATTTCGTTAATGACAAATATATTTGCAAGTACTTGCTGATTTTTCGCTTTGCATGGAGATAGCATTTTTAGTTGGTCTTTACATACTGTCTCACAAAGGACCTCTACTAAAAGGCTTATCCTTGATTTACTTTTAGCAAAAGAAACAATAGGAGGACTTTCTAACCTACTGCTATGTGAACATCCAGAATTAAAAAAAATAACAATAGCAATGGTAGAACTAATGTGTGCAATAGATTTCCAAAGGAAAATGGAGATTTTAAAGCATGCATGTTATTAAAAATGGAGAAAAGGAAATAGAAACCCTGGGAAGTTTTGGAAGCAGGACCTCTTAAAAAAAGAAACTTTTTTTTCTCATTAAAAAGATACTTTATGTATGTGATGTGGCAGACCCATGAGTTAAAATAGGCCACTATAGCAAAAGGATATCTCATTAAGTAAAAATGATTTCTCAAGAAGTAGGAACTCAGTGCCGTTCAGAAAAGAGGAAACCAGCCAACCTCTGGCTGCGTCCTTTGTATCAGGAATGGCTGGTTTCCCTGGCCTTGGGAGGCACATGCTAAAATCTTACGGCTCACACCTGTAGGGCATATTTCACGTACTGCAGGAGACAGTGGGTGGAGAAGGTCCTGAAGAGGTTCATAGCTAGGAAACTGCATGGGCCTTCCTATCCCATCGCAAGATGGGGATGTAACTGGTCTGAATGTCCTGCTGAGCCCTAGAGTGTCTCCAAGGTGCTGGCACCAGCAGCCCCAGATGGCTGACTCCTTTTTCACATCTGACATTAAATCCATGCAAGAGGAGGCTCTGAGAGCCCTGCTAGAACAGGACATCCTTAGGTTTAGAACTTTCTGACAGGGAACAGGACCTCTGTTTACAGTGACTTGACTAGCAAGGGAGCAGGTAGAACAGAATCCTGTTATAACAACTTTCTCCTAGTTGACTGGTATTGAAATTTATCTCTTTTGGGGAAAGGCTGTCTTTACACAACTCTCAAAAATTTCCATCAGAAGATGCAGACCTTACTGAGTGAAACCTGGCTCTATTTATTTGCAGCAGTTTGAGCCAGGAAAGTCCAAACACCCTTGATCTCAACAACTAGTTTCCCATTACAGATAACACTTTCTTCCAATACTGTATAGGATGGAGAAATTAGGAAGAGGGAAGTCTAGAGGAGGAACACTCAATCACCAGTGGGAGAGCAAAAAGCAGTGAAAGCAAGAGCAGTGGGGTGCCAGCCAGATGGTCTTGCCTGCAGCTGAGAAAGAGCTGTGCTGCCCCATAGGTGCCTTTGCCTGAAGCACAGCTTGCCATTCCTGGGGCATGCCTGTCTCTCGAAGTCATCCTCCCGAGTGCTAGTGAGTTTGCGGGGGTTGTCAGCCCAGTATAGCCCAGTGTGAGCCAGTATCACATGAGCTGTCACAGCTGGGTATGGCCTGTGGTGGTATGGGACATGCCAGCACAGCATGGCATGGCATAGTCCAGTATGGCATGAGCCAGGCCATTATGGCCCAGCACAGCATGGCTCAGTGTGGCATGGCACAGCCACCTGTCCGTCAGCTCATCTGCATGCTGCCTGGCACCCACCCCCATGCTTCCCTGGTCCAGTTCTGGCCCAGATCCCCCTCCCTGCATCCAGCATTCAACTGAAGCTGCCTTTGGGTAGTGCTGAAGTGCCTTGTTTCCTGAGTTTTGATTCACTCCAGCTGTCCAGGCTTTCCCTCATGACATGTTTATTGACATATTTGCACTTTAACTCATACTATTATGAAATCAGTCCTGTACTGCGTCTGGGAAATGTTTATTAGAAATGAAATGGTAAAGCTAGCAGAACTGGTATGGGGCTCCCAGTACCAGTGTGAGCTGTGCACACAGCAGGAAGCACAAGGCAGGCTTGCCTCGCTTGGTAGGCAGAAGGAACCTGTGAGGTTCTGTACTGGCCAAATCAAAACAAGATAAAATCTGTTCACATCTATTAATTTGAGACACTATGTGTAGCAGTGGCTGTTCTGGATCAAACAGTAGATAATCTGCAATTGCTCTCTGATTTTGCCATTCACCTGAAGTATGATGTTACTGATTTTCCTTTTACTCAAGCAATTAGCTGAAATTAATCTCTGAACCATTGGCAGTCATCTCATAGATATCTACAAGGTCTGGAAAAGAGAAATGGTATGCATTCAGCTCCAAAAAGAAGTCAGAAATGGTAGAACCATCAGCCTAACTGGAAAGTTTTGGCATAAAACACCAAAGAAAAAGTATGTTAGAGCCAAGATAAGGCACTAATAAATGTCTGCCCACAACCTCCCCCCTTCAATCTGTCATTAGACAAACAAGTTTATTTTTCTTCTTTAAGAGGATAACTAGCCTAGCAAGGAAGGGAGAAATTGTAGATGTATATATAGAAAATAACCACCTATGTAGCAGTACAGCAGAAAAGAGTGTGGCAACAAAAGTATTTTACAAACTACTGATGAGTCAACTAAATAGTGTCATTCTGGGATGAATGAACAGGGCTGTCGTATTTTAGACATGGGAAGTAATTATTCTGCTGTTAAAGACTCAGTTGGAAAACTTTGTCCTGATGGCAGATTTTAAAAAACACAATTTAAAGCAAAGCTTAATGAATTAGTTTGTTCACTTAAAAAAGAGAAGGTTAAGAGTTTTTAACAGTTTTTCAATGCATGAATAGATGTTATAAAAATGGAGTGCTCAGCTGTTCTTCCTCCTTACAACAGCAACATATTTCATATGTTAAACATGTATCTTACTTGTTGTAAATTAGGCTGATTTATTTTCATCATTTGATTATATACATTTGATTATATAAAGTGCTAAAACAGGTTGTGTAGGGATGCTGTATAATTGCCTTCATTGCAGCTTTTCAAGAAAATGGGCAATGGACCTTTGTGGTTGGTCTAAACAGACTTTAGCTGGCTTCAATGCATGGCATTGGGACTGTACTGTCTCCTGAAGCCCTCTTCAGCTTTCTTGTAGGCCCTCTTCAGGTACTGGAAAGTGCTATAAGGTCTCCCTGGAGCCTTCTCCAGGCTGAACAACCCCAGCTCCCTCAGCCTGTCTTCATAGGAGAGGTGCTCCAGCCCTCTGATCATTGTGGCCCTCCTCCGGACCCGCTCCAACGGGCCCATGTCCTTCTTGTGTTGGAAAAATTAATTTTACGGACATGCTACATGACTTTTCCCCTTTTTAAATTTTGATGTTTTGGACAGCCTCTGGCATGATGGGAGTGCTGACTCTGTTGAGAGTCTTTGGGAAGCGTCATGGCACAGAGAACAGTTGTTCAGCACAGTGAGACAGAGGCATTAACAATACTAAGCATTTCAAAGTGAATCAGAGCTCCAAACTATGAAGATAATTTTAAAATTTCATTTTACCACAAATCATTTTGGGACGATGGACTTGGCCTTCTTATTTTTGAGCTGTTAGGATTTATGGTTTTCCACCTTTCTCTGTAGTCTTAAAAACACTTAGCTTATTTTTCCCTTTTGTTCTTTTTCTTTTTTAAGATGGAAGCTGAGAGTTTCACAGAACTCTGGAAACTTAAATCAATGGTTTGCATTTCATGACATTCATGCAATTGTGAACAGTACTGGGATCCTACCTTCTCTCCAACTCAGTAAAGACCCAGAAAGGGCAAAACCATCTGTTTTTTACATTAGGTTTTCACTTTCTGGAATAAATCCTGGAATAAATGTAGTTCAGATGTTCAGCTCTGGCTCAGCTTCCACCACAGTAAATGAAACAGCTTCTGCTGATTTCAGAGAGAGCCCTGGCACACCCTCATGAGCAATGCTATTCTTTCACATCTCTGCGTTCAGAAAACAGTTCAGTACTTTGTGACAGTTCCTAATCCACTTTAAATATGGGGAACCTCATGGAAGAAAAGAACTTTAATGTCAGATCAAACCAGGCACACAAAGTGCCTCAATTAACTTCCTTTCAGGTTAATAGGAATTTTCCATTGACTTCACTGGGTCAAGCCAGACCAATCAAAGCCTAGCCATAAATTTAAAACCTAAATGAAACCTAAATGAAACTGATAGCATTGAGAAGGATCCTAGGTAATAAGCTTCATACATTGCTGAACCAAAATTCAGAGGGCATGTGCACAGCAAGATAAAGAATTTAGGCAGAGTGCATCGAATTGTGGGGGAATTGCTTTGTTGCTGAAAGCATAAGTGAGTAATTTTAAATATAGCAGCAAATAGAATTTAAATTATCAAACATATTTTTAGGCTATGTAATGTGTAAAAAATACTAGATGCATCTTTTCACGAGGTTATTGCTGCAATAAATCTTTTTCCAAAAGTCCTATGGCAGTAGTATCTGCAGCTCTGGCTGCAGTCTATATCAGCATGTTCAATCAAAAATGACGTTCAATCAAAAGCAGAACTTGTGTAATGTCAGTAATAGATTTGTCAAATCAGGGCCTGCGAATACTCTACACAAATGGCATTTATTAAGACTGGATTCTGTTAATGACACTGCATAGGACTGCATTTGGCAAGCAGTACAGATTAAAATGTAGTAATTATGCACTGGCAGTTTGTCTGCTTTGTCCTGCTGTCACTCAGATATGCCCACAGCTTTCCCCATTTCAGTCCTGACAGTCCTTTGTGTTTCTGATGTCCTTACTTTTGAACAGAGTTACTGGTGATGATTACAGTAATACCCTATGGTTCCAGTGTGGATGAGGTCTGAGTGACCCTAGTCCACAAAAAATGAGCAAATGGAAACTGCTGCCACCACAAGCTGAGATGCTACTTTGTGGGGTGACAAATGCCAGCATTGCTACTGTCATTTTGCCAGAATGTCTAAGTACCAATAAAATGTCTACATGTGACCAGAGAAGATGGAAATGGCATCACTAATTCTGGGGGATTCTTTATAGAAGCAATGAATAGCGTTTCAATTTTGAGTCTCTGGCTTTTCTCACATTTCACTTTCTTCAAAGCTTTGTTTTGGACCGGGCTGTTTCTGCTAATCTTTCATTGTTCTGTGGGAGAGCTGGGAGCTGCAGTTAGTATTGTAAATGTTTATTTGGGTCCACAAGTGTTCATGAAGGTTTTGCAATGACTCATGAGAGCTCAGACCGTGATTCATCTATCCTCTACTGAAAATTCTTTCCAGAGCCAGGTCTTTTAGACTGAGAATGCTTTGTCCTGTGCTTTCACGAACTATATTCCAGGCTTTGAGATCTGATTCGTTCCCTCAGCAGAAACCTTGAGCCTTTTAACTTGAATGGCTTTCAAAGTGATAAGATACAATTTAGCTTTTAATTTTAAAGAAGTTCTTCATGCAGTGTTACTGTAACTTCAGTGTATCCCTACTTATTTCTTCCTGCAATTTATCCTCCAGATTACTATTCCCCTTTCCTTCTTGCCTAGCCGTGTCTTACACTCAGAATATAATGTTCTCCATGACTCATATTCCAGGCAAAATGCCATTAATCCTAATAGAGTGAAACAGAGTAGATTTTCCTCCTATTAATTTATCCAAATCTGGTTTTTGTTCAGATCATTTTCTGTACTTTCAAATAAATCTTATTTGTTCCTAACATCTTGTAGCTGTGGATCTCATCACACTGTAGAGTTTTATAGATTAGACCTTATAACTTCACTATGAAGCGTGTAAATACTAAGATTGGTTGGTTTTTTCAAATGAAAAATTCATATAGGGATAACTTATGACATTTGTTAAGGTTATAAAACTGGTAAATGAGCTATGATCTGATCCAATATCTAATTATTCCTTATCCTGAGCTTAACTCTTACTTGGTACATAAGCAGTTTCCTAGGTGAACATGTGTGTAAAACTCATACTTTTGAAGGTGAAAATTCTGCATGATCTGTATCACACAACAAGCTTAGTTTTAAGTTGGGAAAGAAAGTTAGGAAACACTGTTCTGACACCCATGGCCATTTAACTGCTCTGTAATAGTTCTGTATTGTAGGTTGAAAACATTGATGTGGTCTGTATCAGAAAATGGCTTTATTTTTGTAAGCTGCTTGCCAAGTCTAGAGAACAAGCATCCTCTTTCCAGGATGCTCATAGATGCACCCACCAGTTCATCCCTTTTGAGCCTGAACATCAAACGGTGAGCAGTATCTGTTTATCTCAGCCATTCCTGATAGCTTTTGGAGGAGAATTATGATAGATCTATTTCCAGCCTCATATTGGGAGTGATGTGTTTGACCTGTGCATTATGTACTATTCAGGCATATCTAGTGGATGTGTTGTTATTTTAAATTTTCTCTTGTCTCGAGTAAAAAAGGGTTAAATTAAACCCATGTATTTGATGTTTTGCTTGCTAGTGGGGAAGTTTTGCTTATTGAGCATTGTAGCAGTATCATTTAGTTTGCAGATTCCTGGCTTTGGGCTTGAGTTGATGCTGCGTAGGTGGTTTTGTAAGGACACCTAGAAACTGAAGTTAGCCTTTTGAAGCTAATAGGTCTTTGGCAGATGATCTACAATTACAATGTTAGAAAATGAGATTCTTTCTGCGAGGGAGTGCTTAAGGCAGGACTGCTCAACATCTGGGCAGCAAGGCTGCATTTGGCCCACAAATGCAGCACTACTTTCCAGCTTGTGCTTATCGCCAGATCCCGTGATTTCTAGTTAGGTGTCAGGAGTACTTGCCTGTGTACTCAGGACTTCCCTGGATTTCGGGGAGTGGTGTCACAGCATTTAGCTGCTCAGACAGACATGACTCAAACCTTGAGGTGGCTGATTCTCAGAACAGGGTTTTTAACAAAAGTCCTTATTTCCATTACGGAATCACAGAATGGTCGGGGTTGGAAGGGACCTCTGGAGATCGTCTAGTCCAACCCCCCTGCCAGAGCAGGTTCACCTAGATCAGGTCACGCAGGAACACGTCTAGCCGGGTTTTGAATATCTCCAGAGAAGGAGACTCTACCACCTCTGTGGACAGCATGTTCCAGTGCTCTGCCACCCCCAAAGTAAAGAGGTTTTTCCTAATGTGTAGATGAACTTCCTGTGTTCCAGTTTGTGCCCATTGCCCCTTGTCCTGTCACTGTACACCACTGAAAAGAGTCTGGCCCTGTCCTCTTGACACCTGCCCTTTAGATATTTGTAAGCATTGATAAGATCCACTCTCAGTCTTCTCCAGGCTAAATAGACCCAGGTCTCTCAGCCCTTCGTCGTAAGAGAGATGCTCCATTAGATCCCTAATGAATGGGTAATAGATTCATCTCCTGTCACTGTCCCTCTCCTTCTTTAAGAGTATTTAACCTAATTTTGCAAAATGTAACTATGTCAAAATGAGATTGAAAATTACTCCATCCTAGGAACCTGATCTACCCACGTATTGTAAGAGTGACACAGTGCACCCAGTGGGCATGTGAAGTAATGCTAATGTGCAGAGGAACTGCACAGGAGGTTATGGACTTATGTTTGTTTCATAAGCGAAGCAAAGCAAATTCCTGAAATATTTCACTACAAAGTGTTTTCCAATTTTTAATGGAAATCGTGAGTCTTCTCTAAACCTTCTCCATGTCTCAACGCGGAATTTAGTGGTGATCAGTCAGACAAATGTCAGATAGGCCCCTTCATTTTTGATTTATAAGTACATTTATGGATTGAATTAGTGCTCTTGGCTACAGAATCAGAAAAGAAGCTGAATGCTCAGCAGACAATCTGCCTTACTCATTGCCAGATCCTTTCCAATCTCACATCTTCACAGGACAGATCTTCCAGCTTTCACCTGTTGTCTGAACATAATCTGCATGCTTTCGTCCTACATCTATAACTTTATGTTTGATTATATCTTCTGCTTGTGTCTGGTTGACCATGCCACCCAAATTATTCTGCATTATTGACTGGTCTTCATTCTTCACGACTCCTGCAATCTTTGTTGTATCTCTAAACTTTATCATCGGTTAGGCGTAGGTATACTGTTGTTTTCCCTTCATTATGTTTGTCTGTCCTATGCACCCTCCCACCGTAGCTACTGTGCACAAGTTTGTTGAGGCAGCATAGTTCTGGTAAATGCAAGATGTACAAGCAACACAGACACAGTGCCTTCTGTTTGCTCAGTCTGCTTTATGGGGGGGAACATCACATAATTTCTGTTGTATATGGGCTGGGCCTCACTCTGTAAGCCTGTAAGCCCACTGGGAAGAGATACTTGTAGTCTTGCAGACCAGTCATCTAAAAGTAACTTGATATATTTATGTACATGATGTTGCCACAAAAGACACAGACCCACAGTACTGTGTAGGCATCACAACCCAGGTTCCAGGAAAAAATTTTACATCAAGAGTGGATCCAAGGATCCTTCTTAAAGACTGGGGTCAGAAGGATTTAAGAAATGGTACTTACTTCTCCACTGAGCAAATAGGCTCTCTGTCCATCTGCACTGACATCTGTGAGAGGTTCCTTATTATAATCTTTCTGATCACAGGACCAGGATCTAGCATCTCTGCTGACATATAACTGCATGAACTAAGGCCTTTCCCCAAGACTCAGATAACTGCACCTTCATGCATGTCCTTGGCAGACAGAAATTCCTCTTCCCACAGAACTCCAACTGTGTACAAACTGGAAAATCTGGACTGGGAAAAGAGAACATCAATAACTTGAAACAATAGAGTATCAGAATATAAATGCTAATGAGGTGCCAAATATTTCTTCTCTTTCTGTCCTTTCTTGCTGGTAATTTACTAACAGTCTTCCTGCGAACTATCAATATCATTATCTCACGGATAATGGTCTCATACAAACTGCCTCAGGAAAGTATGATACTGGCTTGCAGAATGGCTACAGATTTTTTGCCAAATATTGCTGTAAAGCAGTACGCAGTGGATATATGCATTTTTGATTTAAAATTACGGTAATTTGTTTCTCATTCCCTAGAGTTTGGTCATATAGTGAGACCAGTAAGACTATCCAATGAGCAAATATGAAATTTTCAAGAAAGCACTAAATCTAGAAAAAGTTAAAGATTTTTCTCATCTTTTTTATTATGTAGCTGCTTGCATTTTTTAATCTTGCAATCAGTGTCCATAGTTTAAGTTATAAAATAGGTCAACTAGGGTTTTTTTTATATCTAGTAAGAACAGCCAGTTTTTAAATTAGAAATGTGTTTGCAAAGTTTGTCTTCATATGCTAGAGCTTAAGCCAATCTGTAAGTGTAAGGTACCAGGCTAAGACTGAGGGTAGGACTCTGACTATCTGCTTGCCACAGGGATTTTATACCAGTCACTGTCAGAGAAAAGGTTTTGGACTTGATGAATCTGGATGTGTTCATGCTGGCAACATCCCCGTATTGAAACTTCATTTCTGAACTGCTGTCTTCTCTGTAGACTCCAGCACTAAATTACCTGTGAGTTTACTTGGGTTACTCTCATCTTTTTTCTGTCGCTTCCTAGGTAATGAGACGTTTTAACAGTAGATTTGGAACTAATTCACAGAACTACACAGAGACCAAACTATACCAGTACAGTATTGCCATTAAATGGAACATTTTTATTTCTTTTAGTCAGCTTTTCTTTATGTGTGGACCCTTGGCACCATCTAGTGTTCGGAAATGTAGACCAACTCTAGACCACTGAACACAGAATGTCACTACAAAGAGGTTTCAGCCATAATAAAAGCTAGTGGTGCTCTGAACCATCACCTAATTAATTTCACACAATTATGTTTTTCCAGTTACAAAATACAAATATACCAGACCAGGATATGGAAAAGATTTTCCGTGCTTGTGATTTCCAATCTCTTGTCTCTTCCATGATGTTACACTGGAACTATCAGTTCAATGTCAGAAATGGACATCTGTGTGTCCACTAGTGGCAAATGTACAGTACTTTTCATGAAAATAAATATGGTGTTAGATAAATCTTCAAGCACACCTTGGACAGAGAAAATTATTTTCTGCTCCTGTTCTAGATTAGCAGAAGCTTCTGACCCAACCATATCAGCAGCCCTCTGCATCCCAAATTTAGCTCCTGATTATCCATCTTTCTAGGGAATGATGTTGATCTTCCAGTTCCTGAATGAAGTTCTGCAGAAACAGAACCAAAATTACATATATATGTACTGTATAATTACATGTGCTACTCAGCAAAATCCTACCAGCAAAGCTTTTCTGTAAACAGTTTGCATTTCATGAGTTTGCTACTAACACATTTGTTTTAATAAGATCAGTAAGGCGTGTATAGTTTTAGCACAGAATTCTATGGCTTCAAAACAAAGCTGAAACAGCGTAGTCTCTGAGTTCTGGTACCTCAGGACCATTACTTGCAGCAGCTGAGTGAAAAGATCTGTGTGAAATGTACAGTGTGGTTAGACAAGTGTGAAAGGGAAAAACTGCTGTGTTAGCAAATTACGCTTCCTTCTACGTGCTATGAGAAATGTGGTCAGGGAAAAAAAAATAACATCCCTTTGTCAATTTATGCTAGGCCCAATGAAAGCCAAGGAGAGGAGATATAATTTTTAACTGATCGCTTTGTCTTGTTCTTGTGACTCCATGAATGTGACCCAGCTGCTGGTTATTGAGGTATTGCCAGGAATGGCTGGGAAAAGACAATCTGCTATAGATAACTAGAGCTAAAGGCAGAGGATGTGTGGAAGACAGAGAACAGAGAGGATATTCAGCATTTAAACTAAACTTTATGGATCCTCATACATACGCTGAATTTGGCTATGCATGGAACAGATTATGAGTGCTTTCCTGGAAAAGTAGTCGGCTGGACTAGAGAGCCTGGCCCATCATTAAGGAAATAATTGTGATTGCCTTTCCATGGCTGCCAGAGAATTAGACACTTGGCCTAAGGCTGTCCTGGTCAATCCCTTAATGGTCAATGGAGAGAAGCAGCAGATCTGGGAGGTAATTCATGCCTCGTCTCTAAGACATTTATTTTGGAATGGGGCGAGGTCATACAGTAGTTCTTCCTTTCCCAGACTGCAGAGGAGACCAAAATGGGCTTAAACACAACACCAGTTTTAGATCAGTTAGATGGGATGAATCCTCTACTAAGTTGGAGGTAGAAGCAATGCAAGAATATGACACCTGAATAAAAGCACACCATTAGTGGTGTGAACTCCCTTCTCTGTTCTTCATTCAGCATACTGAGGGTAGAGGTATTAGGCATGACGGTCTTCAGACCCATGCCCTGTAAGTATGTAAACTGACCTGCATGCACATGACATCCCTGTTCCTCACTGCCCTCTGCCTGTGGAATCCATTTACATTTGTTTCAGTCTGTTTTTGTTTTATTTGCAAGGATCTACTCACAAAAGCAGTGGCAGGATCAAGCCTTTCTCTGGGACTGATTGTACCCAGGTCTCTATGCAAACTAATTGACAGTGCTTTACTTGAGCTGTGTCTAGTCTGGGTGTGGCTGTTGGATACGGGCCCTGAGGCTTTCTTTCCTCACAGCTGCCACAACACAATGTGATCTACCCTGTCTGTCCCTCAGAGTCAGCTCAAGACCCTTTCGCAGGTCCTTTGTGCAGAGAAGAACCCCTGGTTACATGGGTCACAAGCTGAGCATAAGTCAGTTATGTGTCAGGATTGTAAAACAGACAAATGATGTTCTGGGAAGTGTTAATAATAGGGCCATACATAAGCCAAAGAAGATAATTTTTGGGGTCTGTTTGGCACTGGATTTTTCTCCCTCAGCTGGAATAGAGGGTCCCGTTTGGGGCACTGTGTTTTTGAAAGAATGAAAAAATAGAGCTGAGAGAAGAACAATGGAGATGACAGGCAGTTCAGAAATCCTGAGCTCTGAGAAAGGACAGAAGGAAATTAGGCTGAAAAAAAGTAGGAAACTGAGGGAAGGGGAAATAGAACAATCAGCTGAGTATGTTTTCAGTTCTCATGAAATTGATTCAACTGCTATGTCCAGTGCAGTACAAAGTTAAGAAGTAACTACCTTAATTTGTACCAAGAGAAACTTGGATTAGTGATTAGAAAGAATTCCTAGTTAGAAGGGCAATTAAAATAACGTGAGGGGATGCTGCTTGCAGTCATTGTGGAATCACCTTCATTGGAAGCTGTTAAAAAATAAGCATCTGTCAGGAATAGCTTGATATACGTCATTTTGTGCTGGTGTTGGGGAATGGAATAAGTGATGCCAGGAAATCCCTTCCAGCTATAGATCTCTAAGTCTTGTTAATGCTGTCAAAATTCAGGAATACTTGTATTTACTTTGCTCAGATGGAGTGACAGATATATGTGACCTTCCCCATCAATTTAATGATATGCCTACCTTTTTTTTTTCCCCTAGAGCTTGCATTCCTTGGCTGCCTCTGGATGTGCAAATTACAGTGGAGGCAGGAACCCCCTTGTGCCTGACTACCAACCTGTGAGTACCTGTCTTGTACAAGGACTGCTGCCTTCCTCCGTGCATTTCTCACTTCCATCTTGGATCACTGCACTCGTTCTCATCAGAACAAAGGTAATCTGAGCTAATTCAGAAGTTTGCACCTATCCCCTGTATTATCGTACACACATAATGGCACGGCATGGGGGTTCATCAATGTAATGCCTTGTCTCAGTAAAGACCCAGTAAAAACTAAATGCAGTGAACCTATTTAAATGTTTGTATCACATATATTTGTACAGTACAGACCAGTAGAGAACGTAAGGTCCTGTGAAAGATACATTCTTCACTGAATCGTGACATGTAGGGACCACAGGGGCAGGAGTTTACATATTGTAAAGTACTTAAGGAAGTTCTTCCTCCAGCTGCCCAGATATCTGAAAGACAATAATTAGCCTTTTCTGGCTGGTGCAGAAACTGAAGAGGGGGGAAGAAGTTACTAATGGTGATTATCCTTTGGCAAGAGGAAGATGCAATGGAGCCTTAAGAATGGAACAGTTCCTATGCTCCCATTTACTTGTTTACACAGCTCCTGCTAGAGAGACCATACCCCCAACATGGAATATAGATATCAGAATCCAGTATTAAAAGGGATCTTGTACCTCAGTTCCTAAGGTGTTTATGACTGTCGGTCATCCTGCAGGTTTTACAGCTTATACTAAAAAGAGATCAGTTTATTGCTGTATTGGGTCTTGAAGGTTATATGTGCCTACACTCTTTAAATAATGACCTTGTCAGATAGCAGCTGAACAAAGGAGGATAACATAGTAGTTAAGCATGTAGTTCTTCCAGTCCTGCTATATGGTATTTTAGAGAGTAAGCTGTAATATTTAATAAACCAAATAAACAGGCTTCCAAATTGGCAGGAGAGATAAATAGTGGAAGGGCTAGAAGTACATCTGGTAGGATACTTTCTTCTCTTTCTCTCATCTGCAAGGAATGTTCCCAAGACAATAAACTCAGAATTCAGTTGGGAAAATGGTAATTGTTTTCCACTCCTGTCATCAGGAAACTGAAGTCAGGGCAAAGTCCTTAACTCCTGTTGTCACAACCACAGATGTCTGTAGCATTCCCCCCACCCTTCATATCCCCAGATTGTTTGGTAAGTGTTTACATTCAGCGATTTTAGCACTTTAGGATACATATGTGGACTGTACAGGCAACCTGAATGTTCATGAGTGAAAAAGATTAATACAGAAGTATTACAAAGGGTTGATTGTGGCTGCATGTTATCTTCTATGCACTTCATTTCAAGTTATTCACTCAATAAGATTCTAGCTGGCAAAAATTAGTTAGGACTGAGGGAGATATATTCAAAGTTCTGGTGTAACTTTCCAGCTTTAATAGGTCAGATTCTGGCCAATTTCATTAATTATTTCAAGGAAAAAGAGACTCCTTCCTGAGCACCCAATGCTGAACCACTGAGGTACTGGAGTGGTTTCCAGTTCCTTGGCGTAAGAGCTACTCAGGCTGGAAATGCAAAGCTACTCTTTGGTTTCTCTGGGGATGAAACTTTTGTTCTGCTATGTCAAAAGGAGTTTTGCTACTCTTTTGAATAAAGACAGGAATTCTTCTCAGCAGGGAGTGACCCGGGTAGGAGGCCGTGTTTTCCCCAGCACTCCCAGAGGAGGGACAGAACCTGCCTTGCTGGGGAGCAGGGACTACAAGGACTCCTCCTCCATCCTGGATCTAGATGGAGGCTCTCATAACTCTCAGCTTGGTCTCAAAGGCAGGAAGTGGAGAGGCTGAAGGTCATCCTGCACATAACTTTCACAGTCCTTTCACCCAGAGTATCAGGCTTAAGGAAGATCTTTAAGAAGTCCCAGCTGCTTTTCCAGAGATAAAGGGGTTCCTCTATGGTGGATTCTTTAGCTGTTATCCTATAATATCCTGCCACGGTATCCATACTGGGAAAATAAGCCTACTTTGGAGGCATGTGGTAGCTTGCTGCAGAAGCCTGCAAAAGACTGGCTGAGCAGTTACTTCTCTTTCGTCTTCATGACCATACTAAGTACCAGGCCCACTGGCATGGGATGTCACAGGGAAGAAATGAGAATCTCATCTAAGACTTACTACTCCTGCATCGCTGTTTGCATCTCCTAATCCTGTTCAGCTACATACCAGTTCTGCTGTCTGCTCAGTGGTATGGTATGTGAGTTACCTCAGTTTCTGGCTCCTGTTTGTGCCTTCTGTCTTCTTTGCAAGATTTCATGAATGATTAATGGGACAAACATAAAGGACAGAGAGCCAGCGTATCAACACTGGCTCCTGAACAAGGCACAGTCCTTGAAATGTGCATGAGCAAAATCAACGACTCTTCTAAATATAATTGCTTGCATATACAGACACAGGAACTGGTGGGCACCACAGTGTATGGATTTCATCAACTCTCCTATTTATGTGCAGCTTTGAATGTTAGACACTAGGTGAATCAGTTGCCTAACTAGAAGCATCTAGTATCTTCTTAGATCCTAACCATCCTCCAGCTGCTGCTGCAAAAGGGCTTAGATCTCCTGCAAGTCCTTATCATACCTGTCAGCCCAGTTGTACATGTCTTGGACAACCTAGGTCATCTAAAATGCCATAGATCCTTAGCTCATATCTGAACTGATCATTCCCAAGATGTCTGTGTAGCTGGAAAAATGGGATACATTTGAAATTCGAAGCTCATATTTTCTGTATAGAATAAAAGGGTTTCCTTTATCTTAGTTAAATGGATCATTAGGAGAACTTCATGGTTTTGTGCATTAAAGGAAACTGAGAGAGTCATGAGCTGTCACATGCAATGAAAAACTGTAAGTATATAGTCTGTCTATAATCTGTATGTAAACCACAGTGAAAAGTGCCAGTTTTGATGTCACTTGACTGTTTTCATGCAATCAAAAGCTGTGAGGTCCTTTGATTAAGAATTTATGAGATTTCAGTGGCATGATAGACTGTCGCTATTTAAACATGAGTAGACTCATACGAAAACTCAAGACATTGTGAGATAAGAAGAATGTACTGGTTATATGACTTGCATGCTTCATCACAGTTTTCGACATCTATGGGTTTCTTTCCAGAAATGATTTAAATGTGCTTCATGCCATGTGACTCAAGCAACTTCATGCAAGAGGTGAAATGAAATAAAATGGAAATAACCTGAAATCTTAATCATTCCTCTACAAGCACACAATTTTATTATGTATCTTACAATAGTAGGATGACATGGTGTTCTTAAATCTAAGTCCTGGAATCATGTTATGTCATGTGTAATGGCAAAGAAAAATGATTAATTCCAAAACCCTAAAAATGATAACAAAAAAAACCCCAACTTATGATTTTGGGGTGCTGCCTCATGAATTTTGAATATTTGTCATTAGCAATACTGAAATAAGATGTTGGGCCTTAACTTGTCAGGGTCTTCAGGTTGCTGTAGCTGTTAAAGCACAGCATACCCTGTGTCTTGCTCCACTGGTCTATACTGGAAACCTCAGTTTTTCTAGTAGCTCCAAGCAGTAGTGAACTTGGTGTGCCAGCAATCCCACACATCTCTCTTAGTTTGTACTCCATAACTTCTGTGAGCTCAACAGGAATCCCCTACACCAAGAGTGCGTCTGTAAGGGCAAATTGTTGCAAGATCTGCTCACCCAGACATCCAGACTGCAGGAAAAGCAACTGCAGGGAAAGGATTGTGGGTTAATGGCTTAAAGTTGTGCCAGGGGAGGTTTAGATTGGATATTAGGAAAATTTTTTCACTGAAAGGGTTGTCGGGCATTGGAACAGGCTGCCCAGGGCAGCGGTGAAGTCCCCATCCCTGGATGTATTTTAAGAGACGTGTAGATGTGGTGCTGAGGGACACGGTGTAGTGGTGAATTGGCAGTGTTAGGTTAATGGTTGGATCTGATGATCTTAGAGGTCTATTCCAACCAAGGCTATTCTGTGATTCTGTGATTAGGAGAGGGTGACTGCAATGCCACACACACGTGGGCATGCCCCATGGGCAGCTTGTGGCATTTTTGCAAACACAACTAGACTTCAACAATCTTTCACAGCACTGTTTGACCCTGTTAGAGGAGCAATCACCCTTCAGTCTTTCCCTGACTTCCCTTTGGAGTGACTCCCCTACACACCCTAGTCATCTTTGCTGATGACATCTAGGCATGTCACATCATGGGCTAGCCCTGGAGAGATCATCTGCTGACTGGTAATCAGACTTCTCCATGAATCCAGTGCCCATCCGGGGGTGTCTTTTTCCTTGTGGGATCTCCCTCAAAGGGGACTTCCCTGCATGCCTGTCCTGGTTCCCCAGGCACAGCCCCATGGGCCAGCCATGCAGGCAGGCCATGAGTAGCCCCGAGTCAGCTGGGAGATCCAATCAAGGCAGCTGACTCACAGGTGTATCCCATACCACCTCAGCATGCTCATTATAAAAGGAGGGAGCCCAGTGAGGGTGGAGTTCTTCCTGAGGCTCCTTATTGATAGTGTTCTGTTCCTGCTGTCAGCATTGAACCAGGCTGAGTAGAACCCTTTATGTTTTGTGTGGATTGTTGTTTCTGTTTTGTTATTCTGTTAAATCTGTCTATACTTCACGGGAATTTTCCTTTTTTCTCTAATTCTCCTTCCCATTTTGGGAGGGAGTCTTGGGTGATATACTAATTGTTGTGGTTTAGCCCTGAGTATTGGTTAACTGTAGACAATGCCAGAAGAATCAACCAAAACGCATGCCCTGCCAGAGGGCTTTGGCATGGCTGATGCACATATATGTCAGAGTTCTCCACGGACTACTAAGTGAGCAAATGTGCTGGGTGCCAACTTTTTGCCCTCAGCAATATCCTGGATGTTTCCTTTCTGCCTGGCTTAGGGCTACAGCTCAATCGATTGCTTGCAAGGCAACTTAATTTGCTGGAGTTGTCAGCAGTAGTGCCAATACTGCGACTAGCCTAGAAGTCTACCTGTGACACACAGCCACTTGGGCTCTGCATGTTCACAGGCAAATCAGTTTGCACAGTAATTCTGGCATAGCCTTCACTGACCAAAGCTACTGCACATGCAGCAGTCAGCTGCAAGAGTGTCTGTTTTTTATGTATTTTGTGGGGAGGGTGTGGGGGGGTGTTGTTTGTTTGTTTTTTCAAACTGGCTGGCTAGCAAGCCTATCTTTGTTCTCTGCTGTAGGGACTAGAAAAAGTGGACACAGGGAGGCACCAATTAGCCAAAGGACTGGTCAGTTCTTTTGCAACCCTTTCTGTGCTTTCCATCAGGTCTTATGCATCCTGTGTGACACAGGGCATCCAGTGTGCTCCTTGGGTTTTGATTCCCATGGCAACGTACAGAGGAAAGATGACAGAAGTAGCAAGTCTGGGATTGTTTACTTGTGTCTCAAGTCATGCATGCAGGGTCATCCTCTAACTTGGTTTTTGAATCTGCAATGAAATTCTGTACATAGTTAAGGTATTCAATGGCTTCCTTATGACCAGGCTTGTCTTTTTTTAACACATGTATACATTTTTTCTTTCTCAGAAAGCTCATTGTCTCCTGCAGGGAAACAGGTAAACAGGCCTAGAGAGAGAAGGACCGTGCAAAATTGCAGGACCTACTGAATGAACAGAGGGGGAGCAAATGGAGTGAGGGGACAAGTAGTCACACAGGGCAGGACAACAGGGAAGAAATTTGGAGACAGGCAGAACTGTTTACTTCAGAAGTATGCAGAGTTCTGCAGACTCAGAGCTTTGTTTTGGTCCCTTTTGAATCAGTATGAAAGACTGACTTTGCTGGGATGTATGGAATAAGTTTCAAGAAGGTGAGAGCTAGGCCTCTAGCCTTTTTTTTTTTTTTTTTTTTTTGGTGGGGCCTTCCTAATTTATCCATAGCTTTGCTCTATAGATCCTTAGCTCTCCACGGTGGAATTTGCTCTGTATGATCATAAAGCTCATATGATGCTCAAGAGTGCAAATACACCTGCTCATGCAGGTGCATGCAAAAACTGCCTCAGTGGTCACTAGTACTACATGAGCAGGAGTCTTTGGTTTATTGTGCAGACACACAAGGAGAGGAGGGATGGAGCACATGCTGAATCACCATGTTACACAAATGGATTGAACAATACATGGGAGGTGAGCTTCGGGCACGTGCAACAATGGTGCACTTGAAATGTCACCACTAAGTCATTCTTGGGGATCTGTGCATCTAAAAAGAACTATTACATTTATATGTCAGTTAAGCAGACACTGTTAGTTCAAATAATGTTTTGATTTTTTTTTTAAAATGAAAGGGAAATTGTTAAGAACAGAGAAGGTAAACAATTATCTAAACAATGAGCTTTATTGTAAAAATATGCAGTGGGCTCAGAGACAATTTCATATGATGCCATTCTAAATCCTAAAAATCATGTTAGAACACTGAAAAGCTGACTGGCATTTAACTGTAATGGAGCTGTAACACTAAGACAAATTTATTTGAAGAAATACTAAAGGTGCCAGGATAATTAATGTACTTATAATGCTCTCTACTCTCTTGCAAAGCCCTGTATTCTTCCCTGGTGATTTTTCCTCTAAAGCAAAATAAATGTTGGCAATAGTAGTGACTCATATCACCTTACAAAGCTGTAAAATCATATATCATAAGAAATGGGAGTTCTTTGCCAATGAAAATAGAAAAAGATTTTCTCATTCTCAAATGTCTTAGGTTTTGGCATTTGGAGTAAAACCTATGCTTTTTGAAAAATAAAGCATTATTTTATGGAAAACTTATGTTCCTTAAGAGTCTAGAAGCTATAAAAAGAGGCTTTCTTAAAATTATTGCAATTTTTAAAAACAATAATGCAACTCATATGTTTTCTAAAGCAA
Source organism: Podargus strigoides (assembly GCA_028020825.1). Taxonomy (NCBI): domain Eukaryota; kingdom Metazoa; phylum Chordata; class Aves; order Caprimulgiformes; family Podargidae; genus Podargus; species Podargus strigoides. The sequence goes on along the minus strand of CM051619.1, from coordinate 92,997,529 downwards.
ATTTAATGTGGTTTAGTAAATATCTCACAAAAAGAGTAAGTCTTTCTAGCAAACCAATATCATATCAGAATCTACAATTGTTTTTCAGTGTCTCTGTATTGTGGCATATTGATGAGATCAGTCAGTAAGAGTTGAAGAAAATTTAAGAGGTAGAAAAATGTATTGTGACAGAATGAATGACACATGGGAATCCCACAGCCACTGTGTCAGTGCTGTTACAGTGCTCTGTCAGGAGCAGAAGGCAATTACTACACAAAAATAATAAATATTTTCAGATTTCCTAAATGTAGCAATAGAGGTGTCAGATATGTTCAAATTACAGATGAGTTCTATGGAAAATCTTTAACTTAAAAAAAAAGAAAACAAATTTCACAGACCTTGGGAAATAATAATTTGAAGGTCACTTGGGCCTCTCTAACTCTGCTTCTTGTGTATGTGAACATGTTTACTGTTCCTCACGTGCGAGAGGACTCCCCAAGAATGCAGGCTCTTTCTCTGTGCCTCTCATCTCTTCATTTATTCATAAGCCCTGCAGCCAGAAAGAGTCATCACAGATCATCTTGTCTTGCTCCAACATAATGGAGGCAGTTGTGTTTCACAAATTGAGCTTGCCACTTGCAGCAGAAAGATACCAAGCCTGGCTTTTTAAATGGCAAATGCCAAGGGGTCCACAAGCCAGCCTTCTCCAATTTCCCTGCAGCCATCGAGGTCAGCCCAAGAGCTCTGCCTCCCCCCAGAGAAAGGAGCTTACCTGTATGGAATGACTGACTTGCAAAAGCATAGGAAAGTAGGAAGGATTCCCTCAGAGTCCCTCTTGCTGAAGGAAAGCTCCATTTATTGGGGCAGAATTTCCTTAAGTTACATCCAGAAGCCCAGAATGAAATCTACGATCTTGGATGAGAGTAAGCTATTGAAAATTCAAAGAGAGTGAAAACTCCTTTTCAAACTTTTCAGTTTTGACAATATTTACTGGAGATCACAGAAATCACATCAGCAAACTGAGGGTTTTTTTTTTTTTATGCTGGAGAATCTCAAATCACGCAGCAGTGCTAAATGAACAGAAAAAAAAAAAAAAATTCTAAGTCCTTTTCTTGGCTTACTCCATCATAAAACACATTTCAGTCATATTACAGAAAGCCCTCTGAGCAGAGTACAAATCTGCCAAATGTTAGGCCCAAGGAAGGGGAAAAATGTTGAGAGGTCTACAGATAATCTGAAACACTGACAAAACTAAATGAGTTCCCAGTGATATGAAAAAAAAAAAGAGAGCTAAAGTGATATTCCAGATGGAGACTATTTGGAGTTATAGCAGTGAACTGTGTAAAGCTGAAGGAATGGTAATAATGAAAATGAATCTGACTATTAAACAGTGGGGATAGGAAACAGTGCCACTGAGAGATGAGTGTGTTAGTCAGCAGCACGAAATGGGACACTCTTTGCAGAAGATTGACTCCAGAGCTGACAATCCTGCAACATGTCAATTCTTTTCAAAGCAAAACCAGCAGCTCTTATTAAATCAGATTATCCATAATGAGTTATGAAAGCCAACTTGCCCAGGCACTATTCCTTGACAACTTGGAACAGAGAATGGGTAGAATAACTCCCTCCATCCTTCCCTTGCTCTGTAGGCTGGCCAGCAGAGCTGCTTTACAGTACTGACTCTGGGAGCCTCCTGCTTGTAGTAGTGAAAGCTGACAGAGGACCCCATGCCTCAGGGAGATGGGTTCTGCAGCACTTTTGCACTGGAGCCCTAAGTCCCCAAAGTTTAGTGACAGCATCCGGTGAGCATTCACCAGTTTCCTCTTCACCCTTAAAGGTGATGGGGTAAGGGATAAATAAGATATCTGGGGTGATTATGTGACTTACGTATAAAATGATGCTTCATATGGAAGTCAATGGTTAGTTATGTATATTAATCAGGCTGAGTGGAGAGAGATTCCATGTGAGTATCAGGAAGAACTTCTTTACTGTGAGAGTGACAGAGCACTGGAACAGGCTGCCCAGAGAGGTTGTAGAGTCTCCATCTCTGGAGACATTCAAAACCCACCTGGACATGTTCCTGTGTGATGTATTCTAGGTGACCCTGCTCTGGCAGGGGGGTTGGACTAGATGATCTTTCGAGGTCCCTTCCAACCCCTAGGATTCTGTGATTCTGTGATTTATTCACACAGGTATCTGCTCTTTGGAAAGGACTCCCATTGGAGCAGTGTTTGGTTCCCTGCTCTTTTGCTTGATACCATGTTCAGGATCATCTGGGAAGAAAGGAACAGATTAGACCAGTTCTGTCCTGAGGATTAAAGCAGCGAAGAGAAATAAATCCAAGAAAACAAACTACGCTAGAGAAAGCAGAAGAGACCAAAGTCCTTGTGACAGAAATCAGGCTGGGTCAAAGGTTTAGCAGGAGGAATAGTATCACAGAGAACTTTATATGCCAAATATCCCATCATATGTGGTAAATATGTGAAGCCAGATGTCACTGAATCTTCAGAAGTCATATGTGTTGACCTCCTCTGTACAGCTCCTAGGGGAAGGAAATATTTATATTTAAAGCCTTCTGTTTCTATATCGTTTCTTAAGTTTTATTTATTGCTTGACAGTGAAAAATTTATCTACACCTGTTATATAAATTTCTTAACCAGTCTGAAGTATACCAGAGCGGAACATCTATTTAGCATTTAAAAGAATGAGACAGTTGCGTACTGTGCTTAGCTGTGACATGTAAATCAGCTCATTTTTATATTTAATGCATTGTGTTCACAATATGTTTGAAATGTTTTCTAGATACAATGGGAATGTAATCCTGACCTTTAGAAAAGAGTAAAATCTATATAATTCACTTGCACATTTGGTATATTTTAATGCTAAGACATATTTAGCACAGTCCTAAAATTGAGACTCTTATCAGAGCTAACGTAGAGTAGAAAGTAAAATTCAGTAACAATGTCCCTAAATTAAACTGTATCAGTCTTTCCCACAGTTCCTGTGATATGTTCCAAATGGGTGGCAGTCAGATGGTAATTGTAAATCATTGCTTTCAGTTCTCTGACTTGAGCACTATCCAAGATAGACGGTGAACACCTCTGAAATAGCTTATACAGTCACTTCAACTTCAGGAAGATGTTAGGTTTGCTGTTGTTCTGTAGGACTTAGATGGCAAAATCTGAAAAGTGTCTTCTCACATCAGGTCTTTTCACTCCTTTGCAATTTGAGAAGGCGTTGGGCAGCAGCGGAGTCTCTGGCATTATCTTCTGCAGACTCAGGAAGATGGTATTCATTCTCAAGTCACATTGGAATTTTTTTTTTCAGGAGCAGCACTAGAAACTTTTTTAAAAAATGAAAATTATTGGCATGAGGGGAACATCCTTACTCCCGCTGAGTCGATTTTTAACATTTTTTATTGGATCAAATTATTCTGTCTGTCACTAACTCATTAATATTCTTCGAAGGATCACGTATTGCACTCTTGATCTGTGAAAAGTATAGACTAGGAAGGTTTCCTACTTGCAGTTTCCTCTTGCAGTTTACAGGATCCTGTGAAACATTCCAGCAAATTCAGGCTGGAGTAATACTACAACAGCTACAGAACGTGTTGGATACACAAAAAGTCAGCGGGGAGAAGTAGAGGCCCTTTCAAAATGAAGGTTAAGAACATATAAATGTATTTCAAACAAAAGTCCAAAACCTGGTGAAATTTGTGCAGATACTTAACATTTTACTTTGTGAGTAGCTCCATTTAAATCAATGAGGCTCTTCACAGTATGTAAAACTTGACACATACACAAGCTTTTGCAGGATGACGGCCAAAAATTTTTTTGAAGAGTGTGACTTGCTTGGAGACATTCCAGAGGAAAAAAAGATGTGGGGCTTCCTATAAAATTGTTGGCACTATTCTGCTTATGAATTCACTCAAGTAAGATAAGGTCTAGACATTTATATCAAGTATGTGGAAGTTTTTGCCTATTCCCAAGTTTAAAAAAAAAAAATAGAAATAATGCTTCTAGGTTTGTACACTGGGTTAAATTCTTGATATATATTTATTTAGAGTTTTGTTATATTACCTCTCTTATCTTACCTATAGTTCTGCTACCAGGCAAGATTTGCTCTGCTAGCTAATAAATTGCTGTAACTTTCAAGCAGACTGCATGGAAAACAGTTTCTGTTATTTACTTTATGACCTTAGATGTGGCAAAAACTAAATCTTCCTATCTTACCTCAAGGTAATTCAACACTAAGTATATAAGACAAAAAATTAGTGTTCAATTTGCAGCTTGTATATTGAAGAGCAATACATTCATTTCGGGAACAGAGTATAATTTTAGATTGGTATTGAAGGTGCGATGAAAATGCAAATGCTAGGATTGTCAGTAGGACTTTTCAAGAGCAAGCCCAGTATAGTTCTTGAACTACAATCATTTTGAGAGGAAAGAAATCATAGAATAGACTTTACTGGTCTAAGTGGAACCTGTTATATACCTGAAATTATTCACCCTCCAATTGTTATCGTGGTCATAGCCTCAAACTACTTCAGGTAATTGCTTCAACATTATAGCTCCTCAAGAAAACAGAAATAGTAGTTTGGCCCACTGGGTGCTGGACTGCTTGGTGGTAGATGCTGCCAGCACTTTAAATAAGCAGCCTAGGGGGACACATGGAACATCTGGCGACAGCAGCTACTTTTAATCACTCAGGCCACAGGTCACATTGTACCACAGCAGACAAAATCAGTGTCACATTTAGCAAAGCACGTTTATTACAAGGTGTCTTGAGGTCAGATTTAAAAGCTTTTGCAGACGTAGACAGGAACCCAGCAGGATTTTCAACAAACCCCTAAGTGCTTATTTCCCATTGGCTTCTCACTAGGACCATCTTTGTAGTAATACTTCAAAAATAATTGAAAAATATGGCATTAGGTGTCTCAAGACACACGGCCTTGCTTCAGGCTGCAGAAATCCAGAATCTGCCAGTTGCGTAACTGGTTTTCAACTACAGTTACTTTTGGGGCAGCTGTTTCATCCTCTGGGGCTCCTAGTCTGGGAACCCGGGAGACCTGGGTGAGTTTACAGGGACAATTTCTACATGAACCAGGTACATTTTAGTTAACAGAATTGCATAGAGAGTCTTGGAAGTCTTTTTCATCTCCTGGGGTGTGGTAATCCCTGTGGATTTTTCAACAGAGATAGCACTCCATATATACAGGGAAAAGAACAGTTTCTTCACCATTTGGGCTGAGCTTAGTGCTTCAAAACCATCTTTGCAAGCAAGGATACCTCCCCTTTCCTCAGTGATGCTCTCCAGCCCCACATTCAGACTGGCCATGCTGGAAGGCGTCAGGCCCCTTCTCCAGGCATGCTTTCCTGAACAACTTCTGCATTCCTATTTTTAAAAATTGCACATTTTGAAGATATGGGAACACATGCTCTTTGCAAGATAATTTCCAGTTCCTTCCCCATTCCACAAAGTCACGCTGCTCAGAGCCAATTCTGGAAGGTCTGTTATAGAAATGTATATAATCTACATTATGACTTGCCTGAGAAAAAATGGAGGGGGGTAGGTGAGGAATATTCCCAGGAAAATTAATTGCATTTTCAAGATTTCAGAGTGTTTAGAGCTAGAAGTAATGAATCCAGAGCAATGTCCACGGAAATGCTATACAGCGAATGCAAGCATCAGCAGAGTAGCACTAGATGGCACTGCAGTAATTTTCACTCAAGAAGCATAGGCCAAGCCTAGGAAAAGATAGACACGGGTCCAGCTGTGAATAATGGGCAGCTCAGATTTACCATCTAAATTTTACCTGGGTAGCCTGGGGAGATTCTGAGGAACATAAGACATAGCAGTCTTTCCGAGGATTATAATATATAGCCTTGAGTACGTTGATAAGTGACGTAATATAAATGATGAAGGGTGTAGAAAACTACCTGAATGCTTTCATTTCACAAAGTGAGACCACAAGGCACCTGAAAACCTGTTATGTTCTGTTGAACCCAAGGTTAGGATATCCAAATTCAGTATATCTAAAACCATCTCACTCAAAAGCACACCAAAAATGTTATGTGCCATCCAGGCAACTGGATAGTTCAGTGTCTGTCTGCAGATATAGATCAGCTGTTTATAGTAACTACAGTGGTTTGTGCCTAAAAATGAAAATTTGACTTAGCAGGCCAAAATCAGTTAGATTTTGGGACTAGCCTTATAGCTTGCATTTCCTATCATGCAGAGTTAAATGCTGACTATTGCCAATGTCTTCTAATGTTTCCCACAGGTGGTAGCTAACATCAAAGTTTGATACACATCTTGTTCCTAATAACAGACAATATAGCTTGTTGTCTGTAACAGGTACAGCAATAAGCTGATTTGAGAGCCTGTTTTTAGAACTTTGCAGAAGCACAGTCTTTTATAGGAACAAGTGAGTCATTCTGTAGCTTGTATTATCAAACACTTATAGGAGAAAATAGAGCCTGTTGAAAAAAAAATCATACTCATTCTTGTAAGTTGAACTGATTTAAACTAAATTCAGGCAGTTGTTGCAATTTAAAGGGCATGGTCTATCTCAGATTTGAATTCTAAAACATTATAGAACTAGATTTATAAATCTTGTAAATCCTTTTAAAGGAAACATCGAAGTGCAGAATATTCACTACAGCAGCACTACAAGTTATTTTTATAATATAATTATTTTTCTATTATGTATTTCTGTAAGTTACATTTTGCCTTCTGTTATGCTCCAGGTTCCGATTCTCAAAGGGTAATTAGGATGTATTTCACTGGAATCAGTGGGAGTTCGTTATTTCAGAGATAGGGAACTCTAACATTTAAGTTTTAAGGAGAGATCAGCATGAACGTTTAAGTTTCTTCACGTAAATCTTATTCTAGTCATATAGGTACATACACTTTAGGCCATCTACTTGAGAGTTAGAAATAAAAAAACCTAATAGTACATTCCTCTACTACAAGAGTGATCTTCATCAATGGAAATAGCCTGACTGGAAACAATAGGATTGCTTAGAAAAATAAGCATGGGAACCAGTAGTATTATTTGACCATAGGTTGTGCTCCCACCCAGCCCATATGTGCAAGTTAACCCAAATGGACTTTCAACACAAGAAGGGCGGAGAAGAGGGATCATAAGAGTCAGAGCATAAAAATCTAGCATTGCACCATTGCTTCAAACTACCAACATTTAAATGGCATCATTTAATAAGAAATTAAATGCCCCTTATGCTGGCATTGGACTGTTTGACCATGCAAGGCAATCTGTGGTAAAGATGAGAGACATATGATGTCCAAAAACACTTTAAACTGTCTCTTTTAGTCATAAGCCACTGCTCTTTGAAACGATTCCTATGTGGTTCTGAGCACATCCTGAGAAAATGTTCTAGTTGTCCTACTTCTTCTAATGTGTACTCTAATAAGGGCTCCTTTAATCTGTGCTTTAAATCTCCTTTAATCTGGTCACTGTTTTACACTTTGAGATGTACCCCTGAGGCCTCCTCTTGCCTCTGAAGAGGGTTGAAAACAACCATAACTTGCTGCTTGCTTTCTCAGACATGTCTATGTCTACATTCCTGGAGTTGATGTTGGTCCTGATAGACATGTCCTAAAAGCAGACTCCATCCTAGACGCAAAAGTGGTCTGTGTACCTGGCAATGAAGCATGGTACTCACGGAAATACTCGCTGCTGAAGGTCTGACGAGACATGCAGTTTGTTGTTCAGGCCATTTTGCAGCCTGAGTGACTTAACCAAAGTCAATCCCAACAACACATTTGAATTCCAGAAGAGCAACTGGAAAAGTTTCCTGAACAGTGTGGTATGCCTGTGGGAAACAACGACAGTGCCCCAAAGCTCACTGTTTTCACTGTCACTCCAACAGTACAGGGTGACACAGATGAAGCAGTGCCTATCCTTACCTTCAGCAAGTACAGCCACAGCAGTGCTGGATCGCTGCCCAGCTGTGCAGGCTTGGGAAGAGGTATGTGCTTAACGAATGTGCTCGGTTCGGTGCTAATTACATTGCCAAACCACTGTGTGTGTCTGTGTGTACGGGTGTGTGAGGTAGGAGATCAGGGAGTTGTCTTACCTAGCTCTATTACCTGAGCACCAGGTATCTTGCCTAAACTAGTCACCTATGCTCCCTTTGTGCCAATGGCAAGGTAGGTAGGGTAACATATTCTGCTCTAACCTAGGAGATAGGGCTTAGAAAAAAATTAGAAAATTAATAGCTACTATTTAGTTAGCTGAACATGTGATAAAAGTCTTCTGTCATTTAAAAAATAAGTCAAACTGTCATGAAATATTTTCAAAATATAGGACACTTAAGACAATTTAATTCCCTTCTAGGTTTGAAATTCACATCTAAAACTTTCTCAACTTTAATTTGTCTATTGCAATGAATTTTGACCCTCTCCGTTTCCAACCAAGCCTGGTTCACTACTTAGGCAGCCTGCTGACCTTGAGCTCCCTGCAGATCACCAGACTGATGCTGGCCTTAGTGGGACTGCAAGCACAGACCACTGCACCCAGAAAACAGCATGCCGAAAGCATCCTGGGCTGCATTAGGAAGAGCACTGGTCAAGGAAGGTGATTCTTCCCTCTACTCTGCACTGGTGAAGCCACACCTGCAGTACTGTGTCAGGTTCTGGGCTCCTTAATATAAAAAAGATGTAGACTTACTGGAGAAAGTCCAGCCAGCACAGGGCCACGAAGATCATTAAGGGATTGGAGCCTCTTTTGTAGGGGAAGAGACTAGGAGAGGTGGGACTGTTCAGCCTAGAGAAAAGGATGTGCAGAGGGATCTTATCCATGTTTACAAATACCTGATGGGAGGGAATGAAGGAGAGGCTGACTCTTCCCAGTAGTGCCCAGAGACAGGACAAGAGACAATGGGCACAAATTGAAACACATGAAATTCCATCTGAACACAAGAAAATACTTTTTTACTCTGAGGGTGATCGAATACTGACACAGGTTGGCTAGAGATGTTGTGGAGTCTCCATCCCTGGAAATACTCAAAACTCAACTGGACACAGTCCTGGGCAGCCTGCACTAGCTGACACTGCTTGAGCAGGGGCTGGGACATTATGACCTCCAGAGGTCCCTTCCAACCTCAAACATTCTGTGACTGTGATTCTGTGAATTTGCTTCAAGTCTTTATTGAGTTGGTACTGTGAGGACAATATCTTTAAATGTCTAATCTGTGTTAAATCCAGACAACCCTCATACAGGAAATAGGCACTAATTTTAACATAAACCTGGTTTACTCTTATGTAAATGACATGGGGTTCACATGAATTGTGAATCCCTTTCACTCTCATTTGCCTATAATTTTCATTTGTGCAGCTCTCTTAAATTATGGCTTTAGTTGTATTTCCCAGTTTGTATTCTCCTCTCAAAAAAACCCAAAACCAAACAACAAAACCCCAAATAACCCACACTGTGTATTTTCTATGTTTTTTGATGGAGAATTAAGAAAATGAGATGTTTTCTCTTTTTTTACTACCTTGCTATGCATTACTAATCTATATTTATATTTATGCATACGCACATGTACATGCTCAGACATAGTTCATTTAAGCTAAATCATTCAGGTGTTTTTGACACTGTATGGACTCCTTCAACACTTTCTTCCATTCTTTAAGTTTAGCTGTCAGGCTTCAGAAATCACATTAGTAGCCACTAACACCAAGTATTACTGAATGTAATCAGATTTTTATGAGAGTAAGAGATCTAAAACCTCAGTCCTACATCACTGATCTTCAGAGCTCTGAAAACACAGAGCAAATTCAAAACATCTTTGTTGGAAGTGTGGAAATCTCCAAGTGGAGTGAAGCCACCAACCAGAATGTCACCCAAACCACCTCTTGGTAGGCACAGCCACAGAAGAATATAACCTGCACAGATATTCTTGGGGACTGTTTGGCTGCTTCAGTTTATACTCAAATTATGCTGACAGTCAAGTGACCTGGGGAACAAAGAGATGTTTTAAAGCAACTTTGTAGGACACTCATACCTATATTCAAAAACCTTGGCCCACATCTCTTGCATTGATTCCTTACCTGTTTGCGCCTAAATTTCATTCTAAAACACACAACCCTGTTCATGCCCGTGTCAGGCACCTGAGTTACACATCATTTTGCTTAGCCTCTTTCTAACTAACTGTGACTTCTGCATATGAAAAGTTCTGTATCAATGCTGAAAACTGGTCTTTCATGTTGAAGGCATGGTCTGCCAATCTTGCAGCACAGTGTGCAGCCACAGGGACTGAGCCCTGAAAGTACAAACCTGGAATTTATTTGGGTGGCAGTAACTAAATTTCAACCCAATCTTTTCCTACTGTTCCTGTAGCCTGAAAAACTATGCAAATGCATTGCTGCTGAAGAAAGGAGGGGAAACGAAACAAGTCCAGACAACAGAACTGCCAGCTCACATTAGTATTCTGCCACGGTGAAATAAACCAGATTGTTCAGACAAAATAGGCACAAACAAAGGTCTCATCGGGAATATAGCTGCTTGAATAGGAATGGCTCTAATCTCAGCAGTGCCACAAATCCCCTTTGAGAAAATGAATTTTGGAACACTCTAAATTTTTAACTGTTTTTCAGTTTCCATGGAATAGCACTGTGCCTCAGGCCACTCTAGTAACATTCCTGGCTTGCCTTGCTGTAACAATCTGTTAAAACTCATCCAGTCAGATGATTTGGGTCTTAATATCAAGTTGCTTTGGAGAACATTTGTGGTTGGAAGTGCATAATAATATGTTTTATTATTGCTGTAAAAAAAAAAAAAAAAAAAGGAAGGCTAGAAGAGATGTGGTTTGCTTTTGCCCATTGGGGAGCTCTGGTTTGTTTTTACATTCTATGCAGTGATAATTAATGACTCCACAACCAGCACTAAAAAAGTGTTCCCTGGCTAAAATTTTCAAAAGTAACTAATGACTTGGGGTTTCTTTGCTTTTATGTGTTCAGTTTGAAATACCTTAAAGAGGGACCTGGTTTTCAAAAAATGCTAAGCACTGACTGCAAATTGTCTACGTTCCTCTTAAAACCTTCAGACTCTGGCATTTTAAGGTCATGGTAGATGCTGTTTACCGGTAACAAAATAAAAATATATCAATTCACAAATTAGTAATAGAGCACCAGAGTAGATCACAAATAAATCCATTTCAACAGAAAATATTTTAAAATTATACGTTCCTTGCACCTGCAATAACAGGATTCTAGACTCCTGGGATGATTGGAAGCTATTTAATGAAAAAGCCTGCAAGCAAAGAGGGTAGGCTAGGGACTGGTTCTAGCAGTCATTTTGTACTACTCAGTAAAAGAAAGATCAAGACCACATCCTAGAGCCTTGGGTGGTGCTTGGACATGTCAGAGTACTTTTGAATGTCACTGTGTGCATTGCGCCTTCCTGAAGCTGTCCTGGAGCCTGGCTGTCCTTTGCCCAGCAGGAGGAATTAACATCTGTGCAAAGTGGAGAACCTGCAACTGAATCAGAAAGATGTTTCAGCCTTGATATCAATGCTCATTCAAGGTATGCAATGATGGAGAAAGGAGCATCATACATGTTCTTATTTCATCCACCCAGATGACTCAGCTTCAGAAAAATCCAGAAAGGCTTCTAGGTCTTTCCCCAGCTCAGCTGCACTGGAGCAGGCAGAAGAAAGCAAAGGACTGAAGGAGAGCGCAAGTAACTGCTTTCAACCAATTCCTCTGCCACAGTGATTATACCAGGGTATCCTTACTTCACACCCCTCTACTTCTAGTCACGTTCAGTTAGCCCAGATCAAAGACTTTTGGACCTGTGTCGCCCCATCTTGGTTCCAGTCATTTAAGCAGTCTTGCCTTTCCTTTGAAGGGCAGTCCTGGGCCAGGGCAGCTGTGCTGGATGTTCAGGTCAACATTTCAAAAATATATTTCTCTTCTGATACCTGAGGTTCTTGCATTTTTAAGTGCAAATTTGCCTTCTATTCATTTGAAGCAACTTTTAGAACTGTAACATTAACAATGAGTATGCTTGCAAACAATCAGATCACCGTGCTGCAGATGATTTTACATGCAAGCAAAACTGTCAGAGGTCAGTGAAGGCAAAGCAGGGTAGCACTTGGTAGCTTAAGGTGCCCAGCTGCATGGAGCTGGCTGGCCTGCCGATGGGGGTTCCTCAGTTCTTAATCCTAAATCTGTCCAATGTTGCGATTGTTTTTGTTGAATTAGACACCAGGCAAGACTCTGCAATTGTGTGAGCTTGCTCTACCTTCCCGAGGATTGTCTGCTTTTGCTTTGCAGAGGTGTCTGTCTCTATTGCAAGTACCTCTTCCCAAATCTTGTGGTTTATCTAGTAGATGCTCATCATCCTTTTGCTTCAAGACATCCTTTGCTGACAGGATATATTCATAGACACCAAGATTTCCTCAGCAGGATAATAGAAGTGGTTACTGTTCTACTCCAGCTTCTTGCTATTATCTTAGATTTTCCATCACTAGTTCTTCTCCTCTGCCTAGCTGAAGGTAAGAGGAATGTTCATCTAGTTCCAGTCTGAAGGGAAAAAGCCTGGAAGTAAGGAGACAGCATCAAATGATGACACTTCTGATGACTGCTGACTTTCATGGGCAATCCTCCAGTTGTTTGTCACTATGGCCTAGAAGAAGTGCCCCAGCATGGCAAAGTCCTACCACTATAGCTGCACCACGGTTCTCACAGACACACAGACTTCTGGTGTGAGAAACTCTCACACTGGGCACAGGGCAGGCATGCTGGGTCTGCAGAGAAGGCTGCTTTCTATGACAGCCAGAATTGAAAGGATGCTCTTTTGCTTTGCTGAACTACAATTTGACTTTACAGCTCCTGACGCACTAGATGAGGTTTGGTATGTGACTGATGCTGATGATATGAGTGAGGGGAGAACATGTGCCTTGACTAACTTCCTCAAACTTTATGAAGTTGTGTTTGGAATGAAGAAGTTTTATTTAAGGTCTATGCCTGCATTTGCTTTCTCAGAATTGCTCTAGGCTGTAGAGACGATAAACGCTGGAGAAGGGAGTGGGAGGAGGTGCTCAGGGCCAGAGCTGCAGAGCTTGCCAGTGTCAGGCAATTTTTCACGCACAACCAGGATCAGTCAGAGACACACTGAGAAGCAACAATCTGGCAGAGTTGGGCTAGGGAAACGCAGTTAGTATGGTAGCTCAGGACTGGTGAAGCAACCATGGTGGTTGACAGCACAGAAAGTGGGCAGTGTCACCCGGGAGTGGCAGGCTGAAGGCACTGTGCATGCCATGCCCAGCAGTGTTGTGCTGCATTGTTGGAAGCACACAGAGGAGCTGGCATCATGCCCAGGAAATAAACATCGAAAAATGAAAGCAGGCCAGTATGGGAGGTAGCAGCCTGCTCGGTTTCCAGCCTCTGATCACCTTCTTCCAAGCCCTGTTTCTTCACAGCATCCCCTTGTCCTCCTACAATGAATAGACCAGTTTCCGTCAGGAAAATGAATTGTCTTATGAAAAAAGGGATTGCCCAGATGTTTCCCCAGAGAACTGCTTTGTATTCAAGGGTGTGTGCACATCCTGAGAAAGAAGGAGACCTGATTTCTTTTAATGGACTTATTGCAGCCTCATAGTCTGGAGCATCCACAATTGCCCATGGCTTTCTCACAGCCTTCTGAGTCTTACTGATACAGCTCTTTAAAGTACAGAAATACCACAGCAAGTGGCAAGATGCTTTGAGGTTTCAGTGTTGATCCCTTGCACCAGTGCTTCTCTCAAAATCTAAGGAGATCCCAGAGCTGTGCAGATCAGTCGGTGAAGCCTGGGGATGATAACCACCAGTTGCACAGTTTCCATTCTGCTGGGCTCTGGCTACAGCCTAGCTCTTCTGGTATTAGGAAATTTTCTTCTTGTTTATAGCAAGTAGCAGCCTATTTTCTTTCATTTCCTCCATCCTATCATCAGATCCCCAAAATGAAACATATGGTATTAAGAACAAAGCACTCGATTATTTCCTTCTGTGGAGTTACTAGTTCTTTGCCCGAGTAGCAGACCAGAATGGCAGGTGTTTTCATTAGATGAAGACTGTTGCTGAACCTTAATCCTGACAAAAATGGTAACATCAAGATTTGCTCTATGAATAAGAAGATATATAGCAAATCTGGGGGTTTATGTTACTAAAAATTTGTATTTCTGAGAAGTTTATCTAGCATAAAAATATTTATTACATACTAGAAATTAAAATGAATGCTAGTTTGCTATGGAAGTAATTAAAAAGGGAAACAGCCTACAAGTTGAGTTAAAGCAGATTTATGAAACTTTTATACAAGTAGGGTCAGTACTGGGTAACTGCAGAAAACATTGTCATGGTTTAACACCACCCAGCAACTAAGCACCACACAGCTGCTCATTCAGTCCCTCCAGGAACTGGAAGGGTAAAAGTGAGAAAACTTGTGGGTTGAGATAAGACAGTTTAATAGGTAAAGCAAAAGCCACGTGCACACAAGCAAAGCAAAACAAGGAATTCATTCACTATGTCCCATGGACAGGCAAGTGTTCAGCCATCTCCGGGACAGCAGGGCTCCATCACGCATAAAGGTTACTTGAGAAGACAAATGCCATCACTCCCAACATCCCCGCCTTCCCCCTTATGCTCAGCTTTACATGCTGAGCATGATACCATATGGTGTGGAACATCCCTTTGGTCATTTGGGGTCAGCTGTCCTGGATGTGTCCCCTCCCAGCTTCTTGTGCACCCCCAGCCCACTCGCTGCTGCGGGGGTGTGAGAAGCAGAAAAGGTCTTGACCCTGTGTAAGCACTGCTCAGCAGTAATGAAAACATGGGTGTGTTATCAACATTGTTTTCAGCACAAATCCAAAACATAGCCCCATACCAACTACCATGAAGAAAATTAACTCTATCCCAGCCAAAACCAGCACAAAGGTAAGTGATGCTTTTGAAGCAAAAGCTCTCAGGTAATGAGGTGATATTAAATGTTACAGGAACACAGAATGGTAGAGGTTGGACAGGACCTCTGGAGGCCATGTCATCCAGCCTGCCCTGGTCATCAGCTAGAGCTGGCTGCCCAGGATCATGTCCTGATGACTTTTAAATACCTCCAAGGATGGAGACTCCATAATCTCCCTGGGCAACCTGTTCCAGTGCTTGGTTCCAGTGCTTTGCACACTCACTGTGCAGAAGTGATTCCTGATGTTCATGGAGAACATCCTGTGTTTCAGTTTGTGCCCATTGTCTCTGGTCCTGTCACTGGGCACCACTGTAAAAAGCCTGGCTCCATCCTCTACATCATCCCTTCAGATATTTATATACATTAATGAGATCCCCTGAGCCTTCTCTTCTCCAGGCTAAACAGTTCCAGCTCTTCCAGCTTTTCCTCATAGGAGAGATGCTCCAATCCCCTAATCATTTTAGCAGCCCTCTGTTGGACTCTCTCCAGTAGCTCCACATCTCTCTTGTACAGGGGAGCCCAGAACTGGACAACAGTACTCCCAAGTGTGGCGTCACCAGTGTGGAATAGAGGTGAAGAATCACCTCCCCCAGCATGCTACCAACACTCCTCCTAATGCAGCCCAGAATACTGTTAGTCTTCTCTGTGGCAAGGGCACATTGCTGGCTCATGTTCATCTGGGTGTCCACCAGGACCCTCAGGTCCTTGTCTGCAAAGCTGCTTCCCAGCCAGTCAGCCCCCAGCACGTATGGGCGCCCAGGGCTGTTGCTCCCCAGGTGCAGGACTTCGTATTTCCTCTTGTCAAATTGTTAGACTAACTAGATCCTGGCTGTGCTGGCTCTGTATTTATTTTGCCTGTTGTTACTACTTGTTAGCTCATTCTTTCTTGCACTCTTTATGTAGGACTGTCAAGTGGCAATTTAGCTGCATCTGTGCTGGGTGCACATGAATCCTTCATGAGTGCTACCCTGTTCTAGAAATGTAAATTCACACATTGGCCTCATCAGTATCATTTTGAATGCAAGTAACATCAATTATGTATGTTTCATTATATTTTTCATCCTCTTCCAAGGTGCAGAATTGCTTATACAGTGTATTACTTAATTTTGGGGTTTTTTTGCTGGTAATGTATATGCTAGGCTGTGTTCTATGTGCAGAAGTATTCTGAAGCTGCCTCTTCTCCAAGCTGAATGAGGCCTGTTACCTCAGCCTTTCCTCACGAGGCAAGTGCTACAGCTTCCCCTGGACTACTTGGTGGCCTCTGCTGAACTCGCTG
Organism: Podargus strigoides; assembly: GCA_028020825.1. Lineage (NCBI taxonomy): Eukaryota > Metazoa > Chordata > Aves > Caprimulgiformes > Podargidae > Podargus > Podargus strigoides. Next base: position 92,981,312 of record CM051619.1, on the reverse strand, counting down.
CAGTTTGTTGAGGTTTTCTTTGCATTCGGGGACCCAAAACTGAACACACTATTCTACATGTGGCTGAGTAGAAACAGATAAAGGCTTTCTCTGGCCTACTGGCTATGCTCTTGGTGGTACAACCCAGGATGCTCTCGGCCTCCTTTGCTGCTAGGACATACTGCCAGCTCATGGCCAGCTTGCTGTCCACCCTGACCCCATGTCATTTCCCACGAAGCTGCTCCTCAGCCCACCGGTCCTCAGCCTGTATTGTTGCAGAGGGCTCTTCCTTCCCAGGTGCTGCACTTGTTGCACTGCCTTGCATTTGTCCTTGCTGAATTTCATAGACTTCCTGTCAGGCCATTCCTCCAACCAGTCTAGATCCCTATGAATGGCAAGTTCTGTCCTCCAGCATTTCCACTGTCCCACTTTGGCATCACCTGCAAACTTGATGAGCATGCACTCCATCTCCTCCTCAGAAGTCACTGAGAAAGATGTCAAACAGAGCTGGCCCCTGTGGCACTCTGCTTGCTAGTGGCTTCCAGTGGAGCACAGCCTCTTGCCCCCACCCTCTAAGCCTGATGATCTAACCATTTTTTCCCCATCTGACTGTCCGCCCTCCATACTGTAGTGTCCCAGTTTATCTGATAGATGCAAAAAGATGAGGTGCACTCTGTTACTTGGAATACCAAGTTGTCTTTTTGTACTGGCACTTTGCTGCTGTACTGGCGCATCAATGAACAACTCCTTAAGAGGTCATTTCCAACCAAGGCTGTTCTGATTCTACGATTCCTTTGTCTGATGTGACCAAATGTACTTCATCTGTACTTCAGCCAAGCAATGCGTTTGCTCCTGGTTATACCGAGCAAGGGAAACTGTTTTGAGTGGGGTATGAGTCCCTTCCAGCAATACCCACAGGTCTTCAAAAGCCTCAGTTTGCAAGCATTTAGTAGTCCCTCCTGCTTACAAGGAACCGCTTGACTTCTCCAAACACAACGCAGGGGCAGCTGGAGGCACCAACCTACGTGAGCAGCTGCCACAGCAGGTACGGCAGCCAGGTAGCTGTCCCTTTAAAGACACAATATGCACTCGGACCAGGTTGGGAGCTGCTTTGAACACTTCAGAGCTTTTAACGGTGGGCGGTGAGGAGCAGAGCCAGCCGGGCTCCCCCAGCCCGCTCACGGGGGACGGCTGAGCCCCGTCCCGGGCCCGCGCTCGGGGGCATTTCGGAGGCCGGGCACTGTCTCCCCGGGGCTGTCCCGCCAGGCCGGGAACTCTTAACGGCCACCACCGTTCCTATTCTGATGCCGTGCCGTAGGTGCCCGACTGCGGCTTCTGCGAGCAGGCCAGCGCCCCGCGGCTGAGCCGCCCTCTGACCCGGCGGGGCGGGGCCGGGCCGAGCTGAGCCACCGCCCCTCAGCCCGGTCCGCCCCGGCGGCGGCCGCCGCCACCATCATGCCGGTTCCTCTCGTCGGCCCCGCCACGTGACCCAGCCCCTCCCTGCGCCCCTCGCCCGAACCCAAAATGGCCGCCGGGGAGCCCCTTCCCAGATTGGGCATTGTGCCCGACTCCAAGATGGTCGTCAACGGAGGCTAGCCGGAGACAGCCTAGCGGGTCAGTCCGAGCGCTGCGGCCCGGTAGGCTGAGTGATGCCCCGCCTCAGCCAGCCGGCCGCTCCCATTGGCGCTGCGGAGGGCCAGTCACACTCTCATTGGCCAGCGAGGTGTCGCTCCCGCTCTCTCCGTTCTAGGGCCCGGGGAACTATTTTCCATTCGGCGGAGGGGGGCCGGGGAGTGGGCTCCACCGGATCGCTGCGACCGCGCCGAGCGGCTGGGCGGCGGAGGATGCTGCGGCCGTTGGGGCCGCCGGGACGGCGCTGAGGCGTCGCAGTCCCCGCCGCGGCGCAGCGGTAGGTGCCTGCCGGTCGGGGCTCGGGCTCGGCGCACGGGTCCTGCGCTGCTCGCCCCCCGGCGGCGAGAGGCGGCCGCTCCCCGCCGCAGCCCCGGCCCCCTTGCTGCTCGCTGAGGCCGCGGCTCCTTGAGAGAGGCGGAGAGCTGCCGTCGTCTCCCGTCCGTGGGCAGCCAGCGCCTGAGGGAACCGTGGGACGGGCCGGGACTAGGGAAGGGCTCGGGCTCGGCCGCGGGCCGCCGCCGCGGGGGTCGGTCGGGCCGGGGTGCGGCGGGGTGCCGCAGGGGAGAAGGCCGCCCCGGGGTGGGGAGGGGACGGTAGGGGGGGAGCTCCGCTCGGTTCCGGCCGCCTTCCTGGGAGAGGCAAAGAATGCCGGGCTGGCGCCTGCAGCGGAGCCCGGGCGCCGAGGGGTGAAGGCCCCCCGAGGCCGAGCGCCGGGGTGCCCGTGGCGGGCAGCAGACGGGCCGGCAGCCCCGGGCCGAGCCTCCGGGCGCGCTGGGGTAACTTGGGAGCTGCTGCGGGAGCGGGCGGGGGTTGCTCGGCGGTCGGTCTGCCCCGGTGGAGTTCGCACGCAGTGTGTCCATATGGAAATCACCCTTGCAGAGTTGCCGTTAGGAGTCTTCAGGGCACACAACCCGCTGTTAACCCCTTCTGCGGAGGGGGGCACGGTACACATCAGGTTGTTCCCCTCATGAGCCCTCAAAAAAGTTTGTAAGCCGTCTTTATATGCGTCTAACACAAAGTTATGAATGGTCCCTTGGAGCTGTAGAAGCAGTAAATCGTGTTATTTCTGCTGTGGGTAACTTTGTAATTCAAGGCTTGCACTGAATCACAGTAGCTTAATCCCTGGGAATACACTGCTGTCTGTGAAATGTTTGTTTCATCAGGTCTGCTTGTCACCGAAGCATATATTCTTATGATCACGGGATGTACAGTAGTTATGCTTGCGTTCCCTGTATACTTACGGAATGGTTTTCTTCCTTCCCTCTCCCCCCGCCCCCCATCTCCTTTAAAGCTTATTGAAGTTTTCTGTAGTGTTGCAATAAATTTTTAGGTTAATCATCATATGGGGTACCATATCCCATCATGTGAGGCGTGATCCCTGACCGTGCCATGCAAACCCTAGTAGGGCAAATACAGTGCTTTTCCACCGAAACAAATTCCATTATGGTGTGCAAGTTTGGTAGAGCTTGGTTTGCTTTTCTCACATGAATTGCAACAACTTCAGGAGTGTTTTTTTCGGTGCAGTGTGTTTCTATAACAAGATATTTTTGGGGTAGATGTGGCCCAGATGAACTATTTGCAAGGAGATGTTATGGAGATTACTACTAAAGCTTGCTTTTCTGTAAACTTATTTAAAAATAATATGTTCCATAGATTTGCACAGAAGTTGACTGGATCTCATTTTAAATTGATCTACCTCCTTCAGAAGGCACAAGAACTAAGTATATGCATTAGATATTGAGAGTGAAAATCTTGAGAGATTTTTTCCTGGTTTTAAAACATTGTTCTGAAGACTAAACTGCATTTCCATGGCTAATAAATACTTCAAATGCTTCAGACACATTTGAGTGTTCTCTTTTCTTGAGTTTTTACTTTATTTTAACATATTTTGTTTAATTAGTTTTTAAACTTAAAATTCTCTTAGAGATGAGCTGTTGCATTTCAGGGCACTCCCCCCCACCCCACTTCTGGGTGAATGGCAAAAAAAGACTCTTCAGGTGCAAGTACCATAGTAAGTATTTTACTGGGTTTGAAGTGCACTGTCATTTAAAATGTAGCTTTAGATAGTTTCACTTTAATAATTTTGTTCACATCATATGAGTTAGGACCTAATACTGGAGGGAGATTGTTCACTTGCTGGACCCTTGTCAACTTCTTTACAGAATTGGTGTCTTAATGTGCCTTTCTAGAAGTGCTTTTATTTTTATTACAGGATTATACAATGAGGATGTAATTCCTAATTTTCTTTCAAGTAAACCTGGTTAGCTTCAGTTTAGGGATGTTACTCCAAGATACAGTACTCTTACGAAAGAGACTTTTTAGTCCCTTTCTTCCCCACAAAGTGTAATTGTGCAACACTAAGATTTTAATTTATGGGTGCCAGAAGTTTTGAGGCCAATGAATTATTGTTGAGGAGGATGGAATGTCCTTTCATAAGTTCATTTCAGGAATGGAACTTGGGGTTGTGTCACTAGGTAATGACCATGGAGTACATCATAGCCCCCAAATGCTATTTGTCTTACTCAAGTCTTGTAATTTCTGAGTTCAAAGCTCTCATGGGCCACTGTGCACACAGACCACATTAGGGCAATTTCGTATCCATAGAAATCTTGAGGTATGGTTCACATACTTTAAGATCTCGTGTTGTGCAGGTTTGGGCCATTAAAGTCTTCGTGATGAAGAAGTCATGCAGCCCTCAGCCTGGATATAACCCCTGTTACCTTGAATATCCTTAGTTGTTGAAGTTGCTACAGTGAGATACTGAAAGAAGGCAAGTTTTCAAGTTAACAACCTCTTAATTCATTCAGTTATCAATCTGTAAACCAAGATATTCAAGTGGACCTGCTATCAAAGCAATAGCCTTAGGAGTAGAGCCTCTGTCAGAACAGATTTAATTCTGTCTTTTTATGGGTTTTGTACACTAATAACTATGGCAGAGTGAATTAACAACACTTTTAGAGTGCATTCTTTGTCAGTCCAAAGCGAACTACAAAAAAAGAGAAAACTAAACAATTTTGAAACCTGATGGACTGAGCTGCTGAAGTCTGTTCTGATTTTCCAGTTGGTCTAAATGTCTTGAATCTACTCTGGTTTCAGAATTGTATTAGTAGTACAACCAGCTAGTGAATTCAGACAGCTGGGTAGCATGCAATAGCTTGACATGACTTCATATGTATGACAGCATTGGAAAAATGGCTGGGTTAGTCTTTGGAGGAATATTTAGAATTTCTCTTCTATTGCTCCTCTAATGATGGCAGGTACATCTAAGAAAGAGAGAGCAGATGGAAGGGATTAGAAATCAACTGTGTTCTATTAGAAAGGTGGGGGTTTTTTATCTCCTTTGAAACGTGTGAAACCTGTCACTCTGTGGCCAGGTTCTAGAGAGATGACTGTTCATTCAATTTGATGTGGAAATTCGTACGTTTCCCTGGTGGACTAATAGCCCAAGATGGTATAACATGCATTTTTCTGGTCTCATTTATTACGTTTAAAGTTGAGTAAGAGATGTATTTTAGTCTAATCAAAGGATGATGATGATTGCTGTTAATAGTTGTAAACCACCTTGTCCTTTGATAGCCTGTTGCTAAATAGCTCAATTTTTGGTAGATACTTCATGAGATTCAGATGACTTCATGTAACTTTCATACAGTAGGCTTATCTGTTCTCTATTCTTCAGGTTTAACTAAAGTGGTGATGTTTTTTTTACTGCTACAAATCGTGAAAATAAACATAAAATCTAAACAGGATAACTTTTGCTTCACTGAAATGGACATTCCTGACTTTCTTGAATGAAAGAATTTTTAATGTTAAGGGTTCACCATAAACTCCTAAAATACTGATTCCTATTCCAAAATATTGGAATAGGCTGACAGTTAAGTAATTCTTGAGTAGGTGTCTATTTTAGGCTGATTTCCTTGCCTCTTGTTTCCCCAAGAGCTATGCTTAGTAAAGAGCTATGCTTGGTAGTTTCTTCAACCTTAAGGGGAAATTAGCACTTAGTATTTATGTTGTGGTATTTATGCCTAGAGGCTTCATTAAGGCCACACGACTTGGTTGTGTTGAGCAATAGGCAGTGCCTCCCCTCAATCTGATCATAGCCTGCACTGTATTGAGATGCCTGCTATTCTGAAGATGTCTACCTAGTCTAAAAAAAAATGCATTTTGATTTGTGGGATTTGGGATCAGAAGGATTATCAGCTTTTCTGATACTGTTAACCTATGCATTGGTTTGAAACAAACATTCAATTGGCCCATTAAATAAGAAGTGCTCTGAAACAGTACGTATTTGTGTGGTTTGGTTGTTTGACAGCTTATTTTAATCTTTGAGCTATATCTAGTTAAAATATTGTATTTAAAGTTTAGTAAATGTATGCTATACCTTCTGGAGCCCTTATACTTTGTCAGCTCTATAAATTAACTCTGACACACTGAATATTTTTCACCAGCTAACGTAGCTGTTAGTTAAGTTAAATAAAGGAGAAAAGCCCACATGCTCTCTCCATGCATACAGCTGGACATCTCTGTTAAATTTTTCAACAAAAATGAAATTTTGATTGCTTTTTAAAGCTTCATGAATACACTAATTGGTGAATCATCTAATGTGCAGTTTAGTTTCAGGAAATATGAAATGGCTTACTAACTTTGTGGTTATAGGATTATGCAGACCTTCTGAAAATCTCAGTAAGAAAATGTGTGCAGTGGTGGTGGTTGATATTTTTGGCTGTGAGAGAGGTTGGCTAAAACTCAATGTAGTTATGCATAGTCTGCACTAGTTTATGTGGTAGAAACTCCTTTGAAGAATTATCTGGAAGGAAGAACGGGTCATTTTACAGGTTTATCTGCTCTTGAGACCTTACCCAGATTTTGTTGAAAAAGTTTGCAGTCAGGAACCTCGTCTTGTCCTGAATTCCTGGATAATGTGGTAGTTGCTTTTCATCCTCTGCTTTTACACAGCCATGGCTGTTGAATTCTTCAGCCTTAATGTTGGACAGCTGCAAAACATTTAAAGCCTATCTTTGAAAGACTGGGATAAGAAAGAGGGGGAGATGGAGGCTGCCCAGATAAGTAATACTTCTTGAGGACTCTGAAGAATTTTCTTTATGTAGCCATATACGGTGTGTTCCTGGCTAGCTGGATACTACTTGATTATGTACTGTTTTATCAGCTGAAGTATTTAAACCAGTAGTCCTTTCTTGTGAAAGATTGGGTCTCTACAGTAGTTGAAGAAACAAAGAGGTCAGGAATTTCCTTTTCTTCTTGGTGCAGCAGAGTAAGGAAAGAATCAGTGCAGTGCATAAGGTCTCTTTGTAAACTCAAGGTTTTTATAGTAAATATTTTCATTGTTGAAGATGCGTGAACCGTTCTTAGGGTATTTTTGTATTGCAATACATATTGCAATACTTAGGACGAGCGCCGGTTTCTTATAGGCAGAAGTTTTTACAGTGTTTGGAAGTGCTTCAGTGATTTCTCAGTGGAATATGTTTACAGAGGTGGAATTTGAAAGATTGTTTAAAAATTTTAGTACAGTAGAAGCAATTGAAAGTAGTTTTCCTGCAATACTAAATCTGATACCATTTTTGCTGCTTCTCAGCAGAATGCTAATAGTAATTCAAAAGTCAGCCTGGCACCCAGATGAAATCGTTTGGGCCTCATTGCTCAAGACCCAAATGTCAGTCACAGGATTAAGAATTGTAATTCTGGGACAAAAAGGTCTGGCACTTGGCACCTTTTACATATTTCCATTAGGCTAGTAGAGACTCAAGGACTGCAGTTGAATTAATAATTAGGCTTGATCAAGACTCTGATAAAACTAATCAAGATAATCTCTTAGAATATTTGGCATTTAATAGCAAAAACCTAGGTTGTAGTGATTGCTTATGTCAGTTTGACTTAATTTTCTTCATGGAACTTGGCTAGCTAAGGATAAACATGTTAAATATGGCAGACCTGCAAATACACTGTTTCTTGAAAAGAACTTGACCACCAGACTTCCATCTCCAAGATGGCTGACTTCTGGCTCCTTAGGTACATCTGCTTTTATATCTAGCTACCTGCCTCTGTACCTTAGATTTTTGGTTTTGCAGTAAGGCCTGTGAAGCAGAGTCTGATTTTTTTTCTGACTGACTCGGTCTTGGAAAAAGTACCCATTACTAAACTTCGGTTTTGGAGAGCTTTTACATTTGCCCTCTGTGAAAAAGGAAGTATTTTAATCATTCCACTAGAGCAGTAAGAGGTCTCTTAATCTTTTGAAGTAGCATATGGATAAAGTGAATGAATTTTAGACTGCAAATCATCTATAATCTTCACTTGACTGGAATCTTTGTGTGATAAATTTGGTTAAACACATACACATTAGTTGATGCTCTGGGGGTTTTTATAGATCTTTAATTTTCCCATTTCTCTTGGGGAATGGTGAATTAGATACTACTTCTTTTTTAATAAACATGTTAAACCTCATATGGATAGAAAATAGAAGTTAATTAAATATACAAATAGTATTTTTTAATTGTTCTGTAGTTTATTACTTCAGATACACTGGATGACTAGTAAAGTAGTAAAAGTAGTAAAACCAGCGACTTTATCAAAACACTTTTTTATTTAAAATTTGCTCAATAAGTGAACATTTCTATTCACATGTCTTACAGTATTTTAGACTTGGTAGATCTCATTTCTCATTCATTGGTCTTACTCATGGCTTGGAAGAGGAAAATAACTAGGTATTTTTAAGCTGCCAAACAGCTGTGGTAGTAAAATTATTAATACTTAAGATTGAGAGGTCTGGCTAAGAGGTTATCTTTACTAAAAGAACATTCCTTTCAACTAAAAGCTAGCAGTCTGTGATTATTTTCAACTCCCCACTTCTGAGCTAGGAAAATACCAGGTGGGTGGGCCACTCCTATAGGCTCCAGCCAGAGCCACCTCTCCATATTGTCGCATTATTTACTTTCTTGGAATTGTGGCTGTTAGCAAGGGACTTGAGGAGTCCATACCTCCCAGGGACGGGTACCTGGCTTTGTTAACGTTGAAATCCTTTTTCTCAAACAGCATAGAGGTTAGGTCTCTGTGATCACTTGGCAGAAAACCAGAAGAAATGCTATCAATGTTCTCTCACTGTAATCATAGTTAATAAAGCTTCTGTCTGACCTGTCATAAATTGTACTTGCGTTATTACGCACTTGGGAGTCCTCAGATTCTCTGACACAGTTTCTCAATTTTTACTCAACCAGTTCATTTAATTCACAATGTTCTCCTTTCTTTTCTCTTCTGGGTTAGTTGGTGATGGCTTGTTGAGGGAGACCAACTGAGTGCTGGCATTGGTCTAGGAGTGATTTGGGGCATGTGATGGGGCGAGGAGGTGCAGAAGGGTGATGGTGTTATATTGTCCCTTCAGACTGCAGTGACTTGTCCTCTCAAGTCTGTCTTACCTATTCACACCCTTAATGTAAGAAAAGTCTCTTGAAACCAGTGAGTAAAGTTTCTGCTGTCAAGATCTCACTGTGTATTTCTGCAAGTTCTCAGCAGTGGCTTAACTCATTTGGATGTTTGATGTTCTTCAAAACTTTGGCAGTAAACATGATGTGCTTTGATTTTGCTTTATTTTTATTTACTTGTTTATTTATTAATAGTATGTTAAGGCCTTAATGTAGATTGTCACAATGCTGGGTAGATTTGGATATAAATTGGATTTTAAGTTTCAGTATCAGACTAGCTTTATCTTCAAAAATGTGTGTGGTTTATCTACTGAAGAAGTTCCTCATAATTACTGTCCTTAAGATCTGGATGCCTTTTTTATGGAAGCAAGAAAATTGACAAGACCTCTGGTTCTTTCAGATGTAAAACAAATTATATGTCATAATTTAGATTAGTATAAATTTTAATTTCATAATCTTAATGTAATCTTGGAGAATGCAAGGGTACTACCTCTGGGTTTAAGGCCCTAAACTTCAAAGTACTGACTCTGGGAGAAGATAACAGGGATGTATTAGTAAATATTTCACCTGTTCTTGTATTCTTTGCCGAATAGCATGTATTGGCCTGTCACTTTTTTTACTAAGTGTACCCTTCGATGATCTTGGCCGTTCTTATGTTATATCCCATTACTGTTATTTCAAGAGTGCATCTGCCTGTTAGTATTTGCCAGCTCTATTAACTGGTAGCCTGGTTTGTCTATTAAGAAAATTCTGTCTGTTCTTGGATTATGACATTGGGGTTCATAGAATGGTTTGGGTTGGAAGGGTCCTTAAAGATCATCTCATTCGAAGCCTCTGCCATGGACAGGGACACCTCCCACTAGACCAGGTTGCTCAAAGCCCTGTCTAACCTGGCCTTAAACACTTCCTGGGAGGGAACAGCCACAGCTTCCCTGGGCAACCTGTTCCAGTGTCTCACCACCCTCACAGTCAAGAATTTCTTCCTAATGTCTAATCTAAATCTACCTCTTCCAGTTTGAAACCATTACCCCTCGTCCTGTCACTACATGCCCCTGTAAAAAGTCCCTCTCCAGTTTTCTTGTAGGCCCCTTCAGGTACTGGAAGGCTGCTGTAAGGTCTCCCTGGAGCCTTCTCTTCTCCAGGCTTAACAACCCCAACTGTCTCACCCTGTCTTCATAGGGGAGGTGCTATGGTTTCCTTTGATGACCTAGTTGTCTTTAGAAGACAATGTCCAGGATGGATTTTTGGAATAAATCTACATTTACTTTGAAAGCTTAATCTATTGTGCACTGGTAAAATTGGTAGAAATACTGAATTTCTAGTTCCTATTCACTTTGAGGATGAAATATTTTTTTTTTTGATCTTTGTTATAAAGTTAACCAGTTAGTCCTCCAGTATGACAACTCCAAAATCTCTTATGGTCTTCTATGGTGCTTTCATATCTCAATTAAAATTTTTGCAATTTCAGTAAATCCATGTGTTCGTCTGTATTCTAGAGGTATTTTTATTGCCTATTGAATTGTATTCTAGCAAAATTTATTTGAATAAATACAAGGGCTCTTTCATATTAACCTGCTATCTACTGTTTCCCTTTACTGGAACTAAAAAGAAAATCTGGGAATCTGACAGAAGTTTTAATTTTTATAATGCTGATACCATTGTGCTATAAAAAGTGAGAAAACTGCATTGCCTCAAGAGTCTGGACTGACCAGTGTGAAATCTCATGTGCAGATAATATGGTTTTGTTCTCAGATTCCTTGGTGTCCGAAGCATCTGCTAGAAGATTTAGCATTTTTGTCGGTAGAACTATTAGTCGTTATATGCATTTGACGTGTTTTTGTTCTCTCAAACTCCTTTGGGAGTGAAGCATCTGTTAAAGGATTTTTAGCGGTTTTGTCAGAAGGAATGTGACTAAAATTCAAAACTATCAAGTAATTACACTCATCTGTAGCTCAGTGTGGTTTATGTGGATGACTGATGACCACTGCATTGAACAAGCTTTTTATTTTGATATTTGTCATAACAGTTGTGAACAGAATAAACAAGGTTAGGTCTAGACCAGTACAATAATTTGTGTCTGAAAAAGTAGCAGTCATCTTGTATTTTAGATTAAGGTTTGGACTTAGATTCAGTATGGCATGTGGTTTTGGAGAAACATTTTGTTCTACTGTATATAATTCAGGCAAAACTGACTTTTTGTTGATTACATTTATACTTATTTCCAGGAGACAGTCTGGAAGTCAGCTTCTAGGGGCTAACTCTTAAGTGGTCCAAAAGTTTGAGATCTCCTTTCTTTTGTGTGATGTTTGGTTCATCCCTTCCCCACATCTATTGATCACTGTTGTGAGGTGGTTTTGGTGTGTGCTGTTTGGCTTTTTTTGCAACTAGTTTTGATGAGAATTTTAAGAATGGAAAAAATTATCATGGTAAAGTGTCATCAGTTGTCTTTTTGAGGCTGTCTATATTTATTTGATATTTGGAGATCCTCGTTGGTAGTAAGCTCCAGAGGAACTTTACAGCCCTGTTTTCAGCAATACAGTTGGTTTATTTGGGTAGAAAATAATCTCCCTGAGCATCATAGATGAGAATAGATAAGCTGAAGATTTGCAGTTACACCTATTTTGTAAATGGTTCTTGAGATATAAATGACTTTGGTCTTAGTCCTGTAAGTTCTTGCTTATAGGCTCAAAAATTACCATGTTATGCAATCACATTTTGTTTCAGTTATCCAAATAATTCCCTTACTTTGACTCTAGCAGTGGAAACAGAGACTGCAAAAGATCTACATAGCCTATGAATTCTTTAATATATTTCAAACTTCAGTCAAATATGAGAGATGAATCAGTTTTGTACCACAATAAGCCAATCATCACAATGCTAGTAAAGCTAACATGGCATACTAATAGTATATCTATGCGTAGTTGAGGAATATGTCATCCCTGTACTTGCTTTAAGGCCCGTAATAAGCGCTGAGAATCTCAATTTGCCAGTTTCATCGACAGAGACATGTATAATTTCACACAAGTTTCTAAATGGGACACCCGCAATGGCATTTTCATTTTCCTGAGAAATACAGAGGCACTAAGATTTATTTTTTTCTTACCTTATAATCCCAGAGAGCACTGAGTAAAGCAAACCTGAAAATTGTGGAGAAAAGAGAAATTGTTATGTAAGGAGATAAAATGCCATGCAGCCGTGCTTTACAATTTATTCATTACTATAAAATTTGATAAAATGCTTCTTTTTTTCAATATTTTTGCTTTGTTTGACAAAAGTTTTATACAGAAAAGATGTGCAAATAAATAGTTTTGCCCTTTGTTATGCAGTGCATATCAAGAAAGGGGCTGGTCTTGTTCAGGGTCCATTCTCAATCTTTTCTTGTAAGCTCACCGCTTCTATCTCATTTTCTGAGTTCTCACAAATATTGGGCTTGGTTTCTTCTGTTACTCACAGAGACTTGCTTTTCTTTGTACCATTAAGTTATAGCTCTAATGCCAAAAAATGTACTTTGCAATTTAATTTTGGCTGACTTGAAGAGGGTCAGTAATTATAGTTACTGTTTCCAGCAAGTTGAGTTTTTCCAGCAGTCTTTCTATGAAGAATGTGACTGTGGATTAATTGAACATAAAAATGAGTCAAAAACTTTTTTCTGCCAAAGGCAAACATACGAGTAGGCGCTAGTAAGGTTTTCAAAACTCTGTTACCTCGGTAATTTGTAGATCTACTGTGAGCTGTTGGTCAAGGAAGCATAAAACTCATTTAATTTAGTGTGAAAGTTATTGGGGTACAGTTTGTAAAATTGATAGCAATTTTGTGGAAGTTTTTTTTTTAAATTTTCAGTCTCAGGAACAAGTCTATGTCGAAGCATTGTTAAAGCCTAATGCCTCCAAACTTCCTGCCAATAGCAAGGCTGTCATCTCTAAAGCATGGTACCCTGTCTTTTTTCAAGTTATTCTGAATTCAGAGGGGATAGTAAGTTAACAGTTGTTGATTTAAGAATATATGCTGACATCATGGATGACTTAGCAAGGCAGAATAGAAGAAATTCTGCTAGATAGTTTGTGCATATTGCTTTAGTGTCCTGGAGGGGTTGAGGAGGCGACAGTGGTGCTCTGCGGCAGTGGGATGGTGTACTTTAGTTATTGAATAGTGTGTGCTGGTATTCAGTTGATGCCTCTCTTCTGAAGGATATTTTTGGTCTGCAGTTTCATTGATCACTAAGTTTTCCTAATGCTCAGTATGCACTTTTCTTTTATGAAAACACCATAGTACTGGTATAAGAAATGACCTAGAGGGAAACACTTTGCAAACATAGCTGAGTTTGTAGTTAGCGTGGAAAAGTAGTTGTGATCTTAACTGTCATTACTATGCTGTCAGAAATATTCATGGTTTGCATATAGCAGGAGTTATGGTGATGTTACAGCTACTTTGGCAAAAAAAAATGGTCTTTGATTTGGGACAGTGATGGAAGCCAAATCAGGAAAACAATGTCAATGTACAAACCTACCACTGCCACAAAATCTTACTAGGTAGGCCTATTGATAGAGCACCATTTGCAAACCCTTAAGCACAGGGGAGTCCAGTGATCCTTGTTTCCTATTCCTTAAGCTTTGCATTTGTATTTTATAAGATTTTTACTGTCTTTTGGAGTTGAACTGTGTATTTAGCTCTAAGAGGAAGTGATTATACTTCAACATTCAAGGCAACATAGGTAGTTAAATGCCTCTATGCAGGAGCTAAGCGTAGGGCTCAAATAAATGCATGTAGAAAATTGCTACTCAAAAGACTTTGCAAGCATACCTATACTACACATGCAGGAATGAAGTAGTTAGGAGTAAACTGTCTATTCATGTACTTCTTCAGTTGTCGTATGGGAGCGCATAGAAAGAAGGTAGATGTGAGCCTCCTGGGTGAGGAGCAGCAGCAAAGGAGTGTATCATAAAGTGAAGGAGGAGAAGAAGGTGAAATCAAGTTCTCTGTGTATGGAGTCTGCAGAGCTGAAGCTTGCAGCATGTCAGTAGTAGCATAACTGCTGCTGGTGGTGATATCGAAGTTGTGTGCAATCCCTGGGCTGTAACGTAGTGCCAACAAGTGGTGCTGTTAAAAGGATTATTCCTGCTTGGACATATGGCCATGGAAATCTGCTGGGGGAACACGTTCAAGTTGTTGAATGCTTTGGAGGAGGGCAACAAAGCTGGTGAAAGGGCTGGAAGGAATGTCCTGTGAGAAGCGGTTAAGAACTTTGGGCTTGTCTAGCTTTGGGAAAAGGAGACTGAGGGGCAATATCATTTCTCTCTACAGCTTTCCTGAGGAGGGGAGGTGGAGAGGGATGTGCTGATCTCTTCTCCCTGGTATCCAGTGATAGCACACATGGGAATGATTTAAAGCTGTGTCAGGGGAGGTTCAGACTGGACAGTAAAATATATTTCTCTACCGAAAGGGTAGCCAAATACTGGAACAGGCTTCCTAGAGAGGTGGTCAATGCCATAAGCCTTGTCAATGTTTAAGAGGCATTTGGACAATGCCCTTAATAACATACTTTAACTTCTGGTCAGCACTGAATTGGTCGGGCAGTTGGACTAGATGATCACTGGCAGTCCTTTCCAACTGAAATAGTCTGTTCTATGAAACAAACAAAACCAGCAACAAACAACTAGCATTTAGACAAAGGTATAACTTTGGACCCATGTAGCTATATTCAAAGGTATTCCAATTTTAGGCTGGCTGCCTCTAGTGCTCTTCTCGTGATACTTGCCACGCCGCGATAGCGACTTGCCACGCCGCGATAGCGACTTGCCACGCCGCGATAGCGACTTGCCACGCCGCGATAGCGACTTGCCACGCCGCGATAACTTGCCCATTGTGGAAGTTGAGCAATGGTAACTGGATGTAAAGAGTTAGTGGCCATGGTTGTTTCTGGTTTTATTTATACATGATTTGAGGTTAAATAGGATGTTCTAGGACTACTTGGAAGTGAGTCAGAAGAGTGAAGAAAAACCTCTCCTGGTCACTGGGTTTTCTTAGTGTCGATGTGCGTTTTTTCCCCTCTTCAGACTTTGAGGAGTCTTATCTGGTCCGTGTGGACTTCAGGTACTGCTTACTGTGGGCCTAAAAGTCCTCTATTTTCTGCAGTAATTGAAGATAATACTGTCTTCTGTATATGTCCATGTTGCTTTCTTGTTCACTGCTTCCACTCAGTACTCTTATGACGGAGTATACCATTGTACAAGGCCAAGGCTGTGAAGTCTTTCAATTGAGTGTAAAATATCTGAGGCCTACAAAGGCCACTCTGATTTGCCTTTCATACAATGTTTTCTGGAGAAAACAAGATAGCATAAAGCGTTAATGTTGCCTGATCTCAGTGAGTAAACAAATAGTTGGAATTTTTAGAGAGGACAATAGTTTTATGTTTTATTTGTGTTTGCTGGATCATCCTGCTCTCTCATTTCACTGAACCTGGCATTGGCCATTACACAAATAACTCCAAGTGCATCTAGTTGCTCACCCCTCAGTCTGCAAACTCTTAATGGACAATCCGAATAGTCGTGATTCTGTATCATTGACAGTATGTCCTATTTTGTTGCTCAGCTGTAAACTTCTGTAGCAAAGCGCATTGCTGCATAAGTGACAATGGGAGTTCACACGAGTCGTTCCCATTGGTGTTCTTCCTTCATCTCTTACTTCCATAGATAATAGGAAGTGTTGGAAAATTTTTAAGAGATCTTGTATTCAGTTTTTTTATAACTTTGCTGAACTCTAATCTTTTGGATTGAAATACTTTATGCCTTTTCTTTGCCTTGAGTTTCATTTTCTTCAAAGCTTTCACCCAAGATTCTTTATCTTTTTTTCAGAAACAAAACTAGAATAATTGACTGCCATAAAAACATGGCACAGAATCTTCTTTGTAATATTGTAGTGCACCTCTGAACTGGGACATGTACTTGAAATTTGTCAGTGAGTGACCTCTGGCTGGGATGTAGTGTTTTAATTTTATATGAAAATCTGCTAAAATTGAACAAATTCTCTTTTTGAAAATTTGTGATCTAGACATGGCAACGTTTCCTCGTGGAATTCCCTGGAGACTCTGAACTCTCTGTTCAACAGGATTTTTCTTTCAAGTACAGCTCTGGACTGCAGTAAGCTGTGCAGTGCCTGGGAACCAGAATCATCCCAAGTTAATTGTGGGGTTGAGAGGGATCTTATGGCACAAAGCCAGATGGGAAGTCTCCATGAGACAGCCCTGGCACACATCAGCTCCAGAATCATGGATACATTCCTCCTCCTTTGCTGTCCCATCAGCTCCACAGTACCTCCAGATTCCAACCAACACCTGTACTCTTTACAGAGATAGCTTCTTCTGTATGTGAATAAAAATTTTCTTCAAATCATGGCAGATTTTAAGTTACCTACTGGTTACTCTTGTATGCCTACATGCCACTGATGCCAGTGCTACCAGAAATTTGCAGTCTCACGTACAACTCAAACACTAGACAGTGTTCTCTGTTTTTCCCCTTGTTCCCTCCAGCTGACTGGTAGACTCCTGCCCATCTATAGCAGAAAAAATTGAGATCTATGTGAAGTTGCGCAGCTGGTTTTAGTTATTCAGGCCCTTCAGCTTTATATAATGGTTTGGGGGATGCTCATGTGGCTAATCATGGGTATCCCAAGAAAATTTTTTAGTTTCCATCTGCTAATGAGAATGAGAATCTTGCCGTTCTCGTTCTTGTGATCACCCTGCATGTTTTCTGTCAGGAACTCCTGGCCAGTATGTGACAGTAGCTAGGTGTCGAGACTACCACATCTGTCTAATGATAAATTGAGGAAACTTCTATTTCTACTTCAAGAATCAAATTCTTTTTCATCATGGATGATACTTAAGGATCATAGCTTCCTGAAATCATTTATTGAACAGGTTGTCCCTGTCGTCTTGAAAATGTTTATGTAGATTGCCTGGTATTTTAAGTAACAGTTGAACTATCTTTTTTAAAAAATGAAGAGGAATAGTTCTTGTGTTTTTATGTTAATAGGTTTTCCTGTTAACTATTATGGCCCCTGGATCTTCTAAGATTCATCTGGAAAAATACTGTACATTTCAATCTCAAGGCTTCATTTTATCTCTTTGCTGCACAATTATGACTTCCATTTAATCTTTCATTTAATAAAACATGTTGCCTGATATGAGGAGAATCTGGTTTAACATCAAGGAGTGGGATTTCACAGAGATGGTGGTTCTCTCGTTTTTGTCATAAGACCCCGGAGCTTTTCCTACCCTCTTGCTGTCACTTTTGTCTTCTGGATGCTTTTTCCGAACTGAAGTGCTGTTTGACTGTCTGGTGCTTCCATTAATTAGCTTACAGTGAAAACAGAGATCGGATGAATGTTGGAACTGATGCAACAGAATGGGAGGGAAATGGGAATATCTCTTTGAATAGCAGCAAAATGCTGATAGATTAGTTATCGTGGACTATCACATTTAGGGTGCTATGGCTAAATTCTGTTAGTGAGAAACAACCTAGAAAGACCTGTACTCTTCTGTTCCTTCCATGCAGGGGATGGTTAATTATCATCCCAAGCTGATACGGTCTAGTAGCATCAGTCATACACTTTCTCTCCATTGGGTTTTGGGGTTTATGTGGTGTTTTGTTGTTGTTGGGTTTTGTTTGTTGTTTGGTTGGGTTTTGGTTGTGGGGTTTTTTTTTTAATATCTCCTGTGTGACAAGTTCATCATCCAGTAATCATCTACTTTTGGTTTGCTCAGTCTTAATGTTGTGCTGCAAACTTTTCTGCATGAAACGCAGTCTCTTAAACCATTCATACAACTGAATCTCTGCTTTCCTATTCTGATTAAGGGCAAAAGAGGATTATTAGTTTTATAAGTTTTGTGGAGCTGGTAGTGCTGTTGTACAGATTCATTTTTTCTAATCTGTTCCTTTGCATCTTCTTGGAGTTCCTGCAGCCTGTAACTTACCCGTATCAGACAGGAGTCCATAGATGCTTAGTGACTTTCCAAAACTGAATAAGCTGTTGTATGTGTCAGGTATTAGAGTGGTATCACAGGCTAGTGAGTTGCCCTTTTCAGATATGCCGTTTTCCTACTGATTAATAGGCTGACCACATTAGCTAACCAGTGGGTTATTGATCTGTGACTAGGTCTTGGTGCAACAATCCTTAATGAAAACTGGAGGCAGCTTTAGGATTAGATAGACAACATCAAAAGCCAGAGCATTTTTATATATTATTTTCAGAAGAGTTTAGGAGCTCATCAAACATGTACAGTTTTCTTAGAAAATTCTTATCCTGTGGGGGCTCACTTATTTAATGTACACATGTGCTTCTCTGCTAGAATAAGCTTTTCATTCAAATAGTTTGGATGTAACTGATAGCATTATGTAAGGCCAAAAAGAAAGATGTATCACTTCCTTTGCATCTCGCTATGCAATAGGATCCAGCTCCCTAAAGATAAGATAGTAATATAGTTAACACCTCAGTTGTAATGGATTGAGGCAATAGATGCTCTTATGAGGACAGAGACCTGACCTTTTTATCAATGATTGTTCAGTCTTTCTGATGCTTACCCTGTGCACGTAGTGATAGTCTTAACGTTTTTGGCAGCATGAAGAGTTAGATGTTTTTGCTTGGAGCTTTTATGGTACATCCTGCTACTATGTTTTGAATCATGGGCATTTAAAAATACAGAAGTCTCCTTGCTCATGAGTAGAGAGACCAAGAGAGCCTCTAAATGTACTCAGTTGTCTTTGTGTAAGGGTGCAGAATACAAAAGGAGAGCAGGTTTTGCAAAGAGTTGGCCTCTTTGCTGTGCTGTCACTCTGAGAAACTTTTTTTGTGGTTGTTAGAGCAGTAACTCTAAATTTAGTAATTTATAATCTCATTACACTGAGATTTTTCAGCTTAAAGGTTGCTAATGGATCTTCGTATTGGTACTATGTAGCATCACTATCAGTTAAAGGAATGGTGCAGTTGTTTATGTAACGTGTTCAATTAAAAACAGAGCAGCGTACTCCATGGCTGTGAGGGCAGGTTTGTTCTAGTGATACCAGTGGTGTGACTGTCAAGCAATTCCATTACAGACTCTTGATTTCACAAGCTCCGTAATTCTGTGTTAACACTTACTGACCGAAACATCTTTCATACAGAGACTGTGTACAAGTACTGACTTTTCCTTTTAGCACTTCTAAATCTCCAATAATTTAAGTTATGGAAGTGTTTGTGCTACTGCACGTTGTTGGAATTCTTGACTAGCAAGCTAAAAGTAAAATGCCTAAAACATAAAGCTTGGCAGAGGCATAGTCTCTACTGGAGCACTTTGCTTTAAAGAAATTTAGTTCTGACTTTTCAATATTTGTACTTAAACTGTCTTGCACAAAAAAAAAATAAAAATCTGAAGTATATTGATATTATGTAACTATTTTATATCTACGTGTGTGCATGTATAATTGGACACTTGTTGGTTCAATAATATAAAACACTGGTAAAGCTAACAAATAGATTTTTTTATTTTTTATTTTTTCCCCCCCTTGCTCCCAAGCAAAATCTCCCTGCCTCAGGGGCTAAGCCTGCAAGGATAATGCTTTAATTTTTTTTTTACCTCTATTTTAATATTGCCAAAAAAACAAAGGACAGAATTTCAGAAAACTGCCAGTTCACTGAAATCATGATTCCTAGTAGAGGTCAAAATATGTTCTAAGTGTCTTTCACACTACTGGAAGTCCCACTCAAAGTTCCTTGTGCAGCCTACTTTTAGCTCATTTCCAGAATGTTGGGGCTCTTTTTATTTTTTTTTTTCTTTCTTTAAAGATGTGTTGTAATTTGCAATTTATCATAAACTGTCATTGCTTATGCTTTGTATGTCCTGTATACAGAATCTCCAGGACAATCCTAGTTTTGATTTTTTGGCATATTAGGCTCTAATTTTAAACTTAAAATAAAGCCTTTAAGCTAATTTTTGGTGGCATTTGAAAACCAAAATTTCAATTCCACTGCAGTTTAATAGTAATGTTGGTGCTGCAGTCGGCTGTGCCGCAGCGTGACCTTGCGCAGCAAGGCTTGGTGGGTGCTCGCTGGCAGAGCTTGCAGGTACAGAACCATAAAGCATGGGTTCCTTTCAGCTGGAAAGTTGTAGAAAAATGTTTCTGATAGCTCTAACTGGGTATAGTCTAGGATAAAGTTGCCCGTGGATCAAAGTGAAAACATGAAACAGGCTAGACCTACTGGCAGCCTTCCAGTTTCTTCTCCTTCTGTGCAGGGTTTATATTCTTTTACCTACCCCAGCCCAGCCTAGGGAACCAGGTGCTTGCTGCCAATTAGTCTTGTCAAGACAGCCCAGAGCTTCTCTTGACAAGCCTGACTGCTGACAGCAGCTGTGGGGTAGTCTCAGGCAGGATTTTAACTCCTTACTTGCTAAATACTTTGCAGGTTAAATCCCCTGGTCTCATTCTGCAGTTATTCAAATCTGCTTCTAGTTTATGAAAACAAGTTTTTTTACAGAAACTGATCCAAGATTGCCAGTGGTGCTGTAGTGATAGAATTTATTTGTCAAACTTCTGGCATGAAAGAATGTAAGTTGGCAGTTAATTTATTATGAAGGTCACTTTATATATTTGTGGATGCTATCAGAACTGTCCATCCCAGGTTACTTTCTACTAGATGTAGAGTGTAACTGTTGCTGGGTAAGACACCAGGCTGGTCCAGCAATTTTCTCCTCAGTAGCCTGAAGTTTAATCTCTCTTGTGCAGTGGCACAAGGGAGTTTGACCAATTTACAGGTCATCCATTAATATAGCTGTTCTATAAATACAACTAAATGTTTCATATTTTAAAACATTTCAAGTCATCTATGTTGCTACAGAGAGGAGCTCATTTTTAGTTGTGGAATTTTCCCGAGTTTTCTTGTCTTTTACATGTGCATATAACCTTGCTATTATCGAGTGCTTTGCTCCGGTAAAGTTAGCAGCAAACAAAAAAATACAGATGCTATCCATAAAACCTCAGTGGGATTTTTATTTTCGTCAGAAATGGCAAATTTATGAACTGAGTGACTCATAGTACAAGATACTTATTTTTTTTTCTGAAGTGCATGTAGGAATATTTAGTCTTCAGGTTAACACTTAACTTGTTTAATTGCAGTTCTTAAGAAATTACAGCTTAGGCTGTCACTCCTCTCAGTTGTGGTTCTAGAAACTTTTGAACTTCTGGGTCCATTTCACTCAAATTTGAAAGAAGGACGGCTTTTTTTAATATATCTTGCAAATTGCATGAACAGCAATACTGCTTTTTCCTATGTAGTCACTCTTGTAGATGTGAGACCAGAGAAAGGCAAGTAGAACTGTTTTTAATAATTTTAAGAGGTGGCAGCTAGCTAGTTTGTATTGGAGAATATGATCTTTTGCTTAGTCAGATAGAAAGGAAATATGGGAAGTAGCTGGGTGCATGAAAAGAGCTCTGTGTGTTAAGGAGATGCTTTTAAGGTTGTGAGGGGCAAGGGTACTATGGTGAGGGAGAGGCATTAGGCACGCTGTTGAGATTTTAAAAACTGTAGAGTATCAAGTGAGAAGAAATGACTGTTAAAACAGTATAAATGAATCCCAGAACAGAGGAGCTAGCTGTTTGCAAAATAGCCAATTTGCAATTGAATGAAAGCTCTGTTTACAAAATATATTAAATTGAATATTTTTACTGAGCTAGTCAAGGATGTGGAATAAGACTGACCCATCTTTTCAACTTTATTTCCAGTTTCCTTTGCCTTTAGTTAGGCATAGCTATTAAGGTATTCTTTTCCTTAACTCAGAATTCCCAAGAATTACATACAAATAACCATTAGATCACTCATTATGTCAATTTGAGACCTATTTATATTTTAGAACTTGATAGAGTAGGATATGCTTTGTTAGTGTTCTTAAGTAGAAACAAATTCTGCTCTGCTAGGGGAGAGCTCCATAAGTTTTTCTCAGAGTACATAAGGCTTTTGTAGAGGTCATCAAGAGGGCTGCCGTACTTAACTTGGACACTGACTGAAGCCATTTATTCTGCCCACATGAATTTTAAAAAAGTATATTGGCAGCTTCTGTTTGAGGAGAGATAAACATAGCAGTACAGAAAATGTTATTTCAACTTGTCACCTAGAGTTCTCTTCTGTAGCGGGTACCTTACTTTGCTAACTTAATGTTTTTACTTTTTCAAATAATAAGGTGAAGTTATGAGTTGCCTACTTAGGGTGTGTGAGGTAATTTAGAAGAAAGTGCTTCCATTTAATGTTACTTGGGTGGGTTTACATGTTACGAGTGGCCATCAGGATACTGCCCAAATGATTTGAGGATGTCTTTACTTGGAATTAGTATATATCACTGTCTTGAATTTGCAGAGCTTCTGCTGTAGTTATCTACCAGTACATGGAGTTCTCAGGAGATCTGTATAGCATTGTTTCTGTATTAATATCTAAAACTTATGCTTGCTATGTGTAGTTCTGTGATCCTTATGTAATTAGAAATACTAGCTTTGTTCATGATGGTTGGATTATTATCCACTAGTCTGAGTACAGGGAAAGGAGTACCTCAGAAACAATTATCTCTATTTTTGGCTCGGTGTTGTTCATATTCTGTTCGTACATTGATGTTTTTCTGTTTCAGGGAGTTTAGATTTTCTGGACAAAAAAGAAATGGATGGCAACTGTGCACTTATTTTCTAATCTAACACTTGAACACATGTAGTCCTGACATTGTCCTTTTTGAACCCCAAAGCCTAGCAATGGGCTATGAGGATGTATTCCACTGTTCAAAATATTTTGAAACGATATTTTTGAACTGCAGTTACCAATGTGCAGCTGCTTGGAAAGAAACTGGCAGAACATCAGTTATCCAAGCTAAGACTGTTCTTTGCTCGTTGTGAATCTGCACCAAGGAGGGGGAGGAGATTACTTCTTACTTTTAGGTTGGAACAATAGCAAAATATCATTATTTTTCTTTGACTTGACAGCCTAACAGCTTAAGTCCTGGAAATCTGTAGCTTCCCCTGTCTTTTATCAGGACGCATCAAGTCAACTTAGCATTTTATTTTTGAAGTAAACATTTTCAGCGGCTGAATGTTCAACATGAATGTTCAGAGCAGCAGCTTAAATAGTCCTGATCTCTCTCTTTGTAGCCAGAGTCCTACAGCTGATTGATCTATAGGCTTCAAGTTGAGATTTCTCTTAAAAGTAGCTGTCTAAGGTCTTAATATTGTGAGCAGAGCAAACCAGTGCTGCTGTGGAAGGAAGCAGCCTTGCCCTGGTTGCTGCTTCCCCCCTCCTCATCCGTTCCTCCCTTGTGTGAATGTTTATACAGAAGTCATAAACCAGATGGAGTAAATGATTGAGACTTTTTTTGAGAATTCATTTTAGTCTGGATGATCAGTTCCTTGAGCTAGTTCACTGAACAGCCATACGGTGTGCAGACCACCTCCTGCACCAGCACAGGTGGCCAGGAAGAGGCTAAGGCTGTTTCTTTCTGTTGCAATGCTGACTTAGGCCAATTTTCTGTATTGTTGGAATTACAGCTCAGTATCTTTTACCTCTTCTTGGCAGGTTTGAATTTTGATTTGGGGGTTCAGACCTTCAGATTTCTCTCCCTACACAACTGCACTTCCAAATTATCAGAGCTAGGAAAAAAACAGTAGTGCTTTGCCCAAATAAGGCTCTCATGAACACTTGAGACACTTGGCCCCTTGTCTAGCTAAAAAAATAACAGCCACCTCTTCCTTACAGCCTTCCAAAATCAGTCCTTCAAGCTCTCTGCAGTGAGCACATTTTTGTGTGTGTGTAGAAAAATGCATGGTTCCACTTAAGCCAACATACTCCTTGTTTTTTAAGAAATGCTGTCTCTAGTATTACAGTAGTAATTAATTATTTCTGGAATGTGTATTGGAAGGGAGGAAATTGCTTTGTAATCCTTAGTGTTGCCTTTCTTCCTCTCTCAAGTGAGTTACTTTAAACGGTAGGTGTTTGCCAGCCTTATTCATTTTGACTGAATAAGGTTGAGGAGTGCTTATGTGAGCAGCTTTGTTAGTGCATCCCTAGCAGCAGTAGCCTATAGCAGGCGCTTGGCAATCTGCAAATATGACATTAACCTCTTCAGCAAAGCATACTTTAATGGAAGCAAATGTCTTTTAATAATGGAGTCTCTCCTCACTGCCAAGTGAATCAGTTTAAAGGAACAATCCAAATAGAAGTGTAGGTGCCTTCGCTCTGTTCCTTTTACTGGTACCTCCATGGTCCAAGGTGATGTGCCCCAGTGTCACTGAATGTGTTAGCCTGCTTGCCTGTGTAGGCTCATGCTAGCATTGAACTGAAGGGTGTTCAAGGAGCAGAGAGACTGAACTCTCTCCCCTTCCCTCCCCTCTCTCCCCTTCCCTCCCCTCTCTCCCCTTCCCTCCCCTCTCTCCCCTTCCCTCCCCTCTCTCCCCTTCCCTCCCCTCTCTCCCCTTCCCTCCCCTCTCTCCCCTTCCCTCCCCTCTCTCCCCTTCCCTCCCCTCTCTCCCCTTCCCTCCCCTCTCTCCCCTTCCCTCCCCTCTCTCCCCTTCCCTCCCCTCTCTCCCCTTCCCTCCCCTCTCTCCCCTTCCCTCCCCTCTCTCTCCTTCCTTCCCCTCTCTCCCCGGTTATTAGGTTTTTTGACTTGTAAGAATTGTCTGGGGTTTTTTTCCCTTCAGTGTTTTGTTCTTGTTATCTTTCAATGTTTTGAAGATACCATAATGTAAAAATACCAAAACAAAGAATCTTATAGATTCTTGTTTTTAAATAAGCCTACTATACCTGTCTTGTAAACTGTCATACATTATGCAGTGTTTCAGCTTTTATGAAGATGGTACATTTTTAGGGGTTAATATTTTGAATGTAATTTACCATGTTGACTAATTTTTTAAATTAGCTGACACTGAGAGTGAAACAAGTGTACTCTCTCTGGGACAGAGTTCAACCTTGTCTTTGAATGTTCCTCCTAGGATGTCACTAGTGGAAAGCTCTCCCTAGATGTTGTGACACTTCTGGGAAGAGTGATGAGAGTTTTCACAGTAATCTGTTAATATGTGGTATTTCAGGTTTACAAACAAGTTGTAACTGTTGTCTTTATTTAAATCATATTAATGGTTTTCCTAGCTCTCTGTGCTTTCATCATTTGTACACTCAGAGTACTTGAAGACTATACTTATGATAACTTCTCTTTTTCTTAGAAAATCTACAGATTGCTGAATTTGCTTTGTGGATTTTGGTGGAATTAAATTTATTTTCTCTTTAGGCTAAAATAACCACTGTCGGTGCTCCTTTGTAACACCGGGATGGATTTAGGGCCAGTTCAGAAGGATTTTGACAACCTTAGCACTGCCACGAGAAATCTGTGAAACCACACATCTTTTGCACGTTGATTTAAACTAATTCAAAATTACTAGAATGAATATTAAATACTTTACCAGTGACTCAAGTTTTGTTCTGTTACAAGGTTGAGAGGTTTAACTGAGTCACCCAAATTCAAGAAACTCTTTTCCATTAGCGAAGGATGGTTCCCAAAGCAACCTCTCCCTCGTGGAGCCACCAGGCAGCTTGTGCAACAGGCTGTGTCCACTGACGAGCAGTGGTGGTGTGATGGGTGGTACATTGACTGTTCGTGTTTCTGAGCAGAACTGAGGAATAATAGTGATGTACAAAGTTAAGTACCATTAAGCATGAAATTTCAAGATAAGCTTCCATATGTCCTTTTTGTATTTTTGAGTTAAAATGGTTGGCATGCAACCCCTTTGCCACCTGTGCCCAGTAAAACAGTATTACTGGGTTTATTTGGAATGCAGGTATGTCTTCAGAGACCTGCATGACCTAATGTTTTAAGTACTGAAAACTGTGTAGCCGTTATTCTAGCAACTTTACCTTTTGTTTGTTCTGTTAAGGCCTTGCTTTGAACCAGTTATAGTAGGTTTTACTGTCCTGTGTCTGTAGACTTGCTGGGAACATAATGGGGGGAAAAGGAAAGGGTTGTAAACACTGAAGCTGCAAAAGAGCTTTTCTTTTGCTTTAATCTTTTTGTGCTAAGATTTTGTACTTGTAACTGTTTTGCTCTGGAAAGGTTACTTTTATGGAATTTTTCAATAGTAGTAGTACGGCCTAACTTTAAAAGTGTTTCAGCAATTTTAGTAATTCCAGAGGTGAATGGAAACTAACAGTGTTTAGTACATTTCTGATGTTCCTCTGCCTAGGAATATTAACTTTTAATATTTACTTAGTGATTGCTCAGCCCTATAGTTTTTTATTATGTAAAGCTTTAACGTATGTTCCCAGTGTTTTCTGTTAACTCTCACTGCCTTTGCAGGCTTGGTTCTATCGTGGAGGAGCAAATTATTCTCCTCTGTCCTGTTACTGTTAGATTTCTGACAGTGGTGCGAGCATACTAAATCCCTCAACTCCTCTTGGATTTCAGAAAAAACAATGATGATTATTTTAGGGAAGTGCTGACCTACTCTTTTAAAAAAGAACTTGTCACGTATTCCACTTTCCCATTTTTAGAATCATGGTTCATATTCCTCTTGCTTCACAATCATATAACATCCTTGTGGCAAGTACAGCAGTTGCTTACCTGGAAAAGTAATATTAGAAAAGTGTGTATTTTTAGCTGCCTTTTGATGTGATGTAGCAGCTGGAAACAAGGAGGAGAGGCAGTATGAGGTGATCTGACAGCACTGCCAACCACAACTTGGGAACCACTGCTTTGGACTTGAGACCAAAATGTGGGGAAACCATTTTTACAGGCCTGAGTATGCTCATTGTACCTGGCACTTAAATGATCTGGATGCTGTGGCTTCACTTTTGGTTCTCAGAAGCTTCATCTGAGGGTCTTCCCCTGGACTTTATTTGACAAATATTGTCAGTGAATGAAAAATACAGTTCTGTGAGGCTTTTCGTTTGTGTTAATATGCATTAAAAATATATAATGAGCAGGCAGTTCCATGTGCACATTAGTGAAATATCCCTTTGATACCAGTGACTAATTGTAAATATCTAAATTTAAAAGATACTCTAACAACTAACAAAAATACCATTTTTCTCTTTGTAGTAAACATGTCCACAACTCGGAGAAGGGATCTAGCAAGTTCATGTTGAGGCATATTCACAAGACAAGATACAGTGACTCGTATGCTTTTCTGGGTAAGAAGGGTATCTATATTCTCTTGAATATGACAAGAAGGAATTAACCTTTTAAATTTAACTTGAAAAGTACAGTCTGTCAAGCTAGTATGGTGGGGGTTTTGTGGGTGGGGGGTTTTGTTTGTTTTTCCTTTGTTCTTGAAGCTTTTTGGGCAATTGTAGAGAACTTTCCACCCATCTAATAGTCTAAAGACATTCTAGACTAATAGAGCAAAAGAAGAACAATAATGAGCAATTTTAGAATAAAAGACACCACTGAATAGTGTATGACTGGTTAGAAAAGTAATTCCAGTTCATTGTTGCAGAGATGTCTATTGTTTCTAGCCTGATTTCCCAAGGGAATGGAGGTTATATACTCTCTCTTCCTTTTGCCTTCCCCAAAATTTTAAACACCTCTGACTAGAAAGAAATGTACAACTTGAGAGAAAAGTGGGTAGAAGTCAACTTTATCTATACTGTGTTGGCAGGCTGGCCGCCAGCAAACATATGCTGCCTCCTGGTCAGTGTGGATAATCTGAGACACCACAAACAGCTATGATTACTGCAATGGCATGATGCATGGTTGTATGGTTCCCACAAATCTGTACGTGATCTGACTTTATTAGTTCTGCTGCTCTTGGAACTTGCCCAGCTTGGTCCAGGAAACTCCCAAAAAAACCAAGTTTAGGAATATTGTTTGAATCGGGAAGGCATGCCTTGCTTATTTGCTTACGCACTTTTACTTTATGTATGCAGAGAACTCTACAGCATCATCTATGTATAACACTTCTCTGCAAGTGTCTCCCTCCTTATTGACTGCTTAGGTGTTGCTCAGATTGTCATTAGCACGATGTTGTAGGTAACTTGTAGCAGTAATATCCAGAGACTGTTAAAGCCTGACTTCCTCACCTCCTCCCCACCTCTCTGCATCCACACTAAATTTTTAAGGTTTTATTTTATGCAGTTGGATGTAGATACATAGCTTGCTGGGTTTGCTGAAGTATCTGGGGAGGGGGTGGGGAAGAAAGCTTTTGGTCCTTCGGCTTTCTGTTCCTTTAACAGTTAGGTGTTTCACGTTGATTATCCTTTCATTATTCTCTTGTAAGCTTTACTTCTGACTCTTCCCCAGTCTCAGTGGATTTTGCCATGAAGTCATGATCTTACCAGCTGTGCTTCTGTCTTAAGGGACTTCTAGACTGTATTTCCAAAGAACAGAGCAGTTTCCATTAAGAGTTAAATTAGATAAGATGACATGGTTTAGTCTTTTAGCACTTCTCTCAGAACTTAATTAGATCTAATTTAGCTTGGCATTGCTTGACTTTTTTTAGTACAGAATTAGCTGGTTTCTCTCTGTCCTAGGGCAATCCTATGTTTTTGGCAATCTTGTTCCAATTGTCAAACTCTGTTTCTAAAGAAGTAGTTGCAGAATACACACTGTTAATGTTCTTATCTTTCTGCTGTATCTTCATGATTCACTGTCATCGTGTTTCTGCTGTGGAGCTGCTTTCTTTTAAAGTGTTCTTACTAAAGATAGAAAAGCTTCTTGGGCTCTTTCATTCATTTATATCTTAAGTAATAAAGCTAGACAGTTGGGGTGTTGGGGTTTTTTTACAAAAAGATGTTTTATCTGTATGGCTTTTATTAATATATCGGAGACTCTATAATTCTAAAATCCTGCTGATAGCTTGCTGCTTTTCCTTGTCTTTTGGTGATTGCCTCATTTAAGAATACTGAATGCTTTTTCCCCCAATAAATTTGTATTTTTTGTGTTAGTATTTTTAATCTTGTCAGTTATAGCTTGGAATTTACCTGACCTGCAGCTGGAGCTTCTGCTTGTAGGTGGTATATCTGGACATGTGCAGTGCACTTTTTGTATTTCACTAGCCGCTCTCATAGTTTGGAGTGACTTGGATAGTCCTTTTTTCAGGTTATTTTTCACTGTAGCTTATTGGAAGCTTATCAGGGAGTTGTATCTTACATGAGAGTTACAAATTCTTCCTGAAATGAAGAATTTTAGACTACATATTTCCTGTCCATCAAATACAACTATGCAGACCTACCTACTTGCCTACAGAAAAATGGGAGGGCCTGCTTGTAGATAAAATGTTTGTAATGTCCTGAACGTTTTCTTCACAGTGATTTTTCTAAATACCAGAATGGTGCAATGCACGTCACTTCCACATAACCGTACAAACATTAGGGCACTTTTTCAAATGTAGTGTGTTTGATTAACAATTGTCTTGTGTCTGTAACTTAATTGATAACTGAAGACGTATCCTCATTTTTTTAAACTATATTTTTATTGTAATATTTCTTCTCCTCTTGAATTTAGATAACGTAATCCATGGATAAAGTGGGAAAGATGTGGAACAATTTCAAATACAGGTGCCAGAATCTCTTCAGTCATGAGGCTGGAAGCCAAAATGAAAATGTAGTTGTGAACTCCAATAGTTGCTCATCTGCTAAAGAGAAAACTATCCAGATAACTGATTTGGCTCAACAACAACCCAGCAGCCCTTTGAGAGAAAACATTGCTTTGCAATTAGGTTTAAGTCCTTCAAAGAATTCGGCAAGGCGGAACCAAAACTGTGTCACAGAAATTCCTCAGATTGTTGAAATAAGCATTGAGAAAGAGAATGACTCATGTGTTACTGCGGGAGCTAGACTTGCTCGAAGGGACTCTTATTCTCGGCATGCTCCTTGGGGTGGGAAGAAGAAGCATTCCTGCTCTACCAAAACCCAGAGCTCCTTGGATACTGAAAAAAGATTTGGTAGAACACGAAGTGGTTTGCAGAGGAGGGAGAGGAGGTACGGGGTGAGCTCTGTCCATGACATGGATGCAGTATCAAACAGGACAGTAGGTAGCCGTTCTCTGCGACAGCGTCTACAAGATACTGTTGGGCTGTGTTTTCCCATGAGACCTTACAGCAAACAATCCAAACCTCTCTTTTCTAACAAAAGAAAGATCCATCTCTCTGAACTAATGCTTGAGAAATGCCCTTTTCCTGCAGGCTCAGATCTGGCTCAGAAGTGGCATCTGATTAAACAACACACAGCGCCTGTGAGTCCTCATTCAACCTTCTTTGACACTTTTGATCCTTCTTTGGTTTCCACAGAAGATGAAGAAGACAGGCTCAGAGAGAGACGTAGACTTAGTATTGAAGAAGGTGTCGATCCCCCTCCCAATGCCCAAATACATACTTTTGAAGCTACAGCACAGGTTAATCCATTGTATAAACTGGGACCAAAGTTAGCCCCTGGCATGACTGACCTGACCGGGGACAAAAACATCACACCTCCAGGAAACTGTGACTCTGAAGAGGACACAACAACGCTTTGTCTGCAGTCACGCAGGCAGAAGCAGCGTCAGATGTCTGGAGAGAGCCACAGCCATATCAGCAGGCAGGGGGCTTGGAAAGTGCATACTCAGATCGATTACATCCATTGCCTTGTGCCAGACTTACTTCAGATCACAGGTAACCCGTGTTACTGGGGTGTGATGGACCGCTATGAAGCAGAAGCACTTCTGGAGGGTAAACCCGAAGGCACTTTTTTGCTCAGGGATTCTGCGCAAGAGGACTACCTCTTCTCTGTGAGCTTCCGTCGTTACAACCGATCGCTACATGCACGCATTGAGCAGTGGAATCACAACTTTAGTTTTGATGCCCACGATCCCTGTGTGTTTCACTCCTCCACTGTTACAGGGCTTCTGGAACACTACAAAGACCCGAGCTCATGCATGTTCTTTGAACCCTTACTGACTGTATCTCTGAACAGGACTTTCCCCTTTAGTCTGCAGTATATCTGCCGGGCAGTAATCTGCAGGTGCACTACGTATGATGGAATTGATGACCTTCCTCTACCCTCAATGTTGCAAGACTTTCTAAAGGAGTATCACTATAAACAAAAAGTCAGGGTGCGATGGCTGGAGCGGGAACCTATAAAAACAAAGTGAATGGAAATCAGAATAAGCTTCTAGAATATGCTTTTTTTTTTGTGTGTGTTACAGTTTAACTGCAGCGAGCGCAACAACAACATCTAGCTTTCCTGCAATATCCTGTTTAAGCTGAGTGTTAGTATCCTGTCAGATGCTGCCTGCTGTTAATCAAACTAAGTTGTGATGCCTCTTGGAAACAATAAGCAGACACAATTCTGCACGTTTTTCATTAAGACCTAATGAAAATATTTTTGCTAATTTCCAAATATTTTGTTTCCCTTTTGTAGCTGTAGTAATTGGATGAAGAAACTATGAGGCATTTTCCATGGGGCATTCATGTAATACTAATAAGGAAAGGCTTTATTAGACGAGCATTTTTTTCTAACATTTGAAGTATTTTTTTAAAATTCTCAAACTTTCTGCTACTCAAAGTACTAATTTAGCTCACAAACAAGTTTCCAAATACTAGTGAATAAGAGTTTTTTCTTTTAATGAAGAGAGCAGTTCATTAGAAGCAGTCAGTTAAGAGTTAATGGTGTTTCGATGCTAACAGATGAATCATGTTTTTCTCAGTGTATAAGGTTTCCTAATCATTAAGACTTGAATATGCCTGCTCAGTACTGTAATTCTATTTTAAACACTTGGAGATTTAAGTGGCATTGTTAGCAAAAGTAATACTGTCTTGGACAGTTAAATACCTTCCAGTGTGAATTACTGATTCAGCTGCAGGACACAGGATCAGATTGCCGTGAAACAAAAGATTGTGGTTTTTTCCTAAAACTGAATTTGGTGACCTGACTGCTGGTAACTTACAATGGAAGGTAATAGTGCAGAGAAAAAAATATTTCATTATTTAAAGTCACCTGATATTTTTATGGAGAAAATTACAAGCTGTTGAATTATTATAATCAGAATATAAAATCTGACGTATCCAAAATAAATGTCAGGTTTCAAAGGTACTGTTTCACTTTATTTGTAAATAACTTTCCATTTGCGCTTTTAAAATGTTTTAAGGTAATATGCACTGATTATAGTTTCGACAGATTACTTGGAAACAAGATTCTAAGTTCTGTTTGCTTATTTAATTGGAGATGGAACTTAAAATAGTTCTGTCTTAGACATTTTTGCACTAAAATTTTGTTGGAATGCCCTGACCCCTGTTTAATATTTTGTACCAATTACAAGTGCTCCCTAGTTTCTTTACCAGCTGCTACAGTATGTTATTTCTTACTTCTCTATGGCAGTGACCTGTGCGAGGTAGGGAACGTTTTGGCTGCAAGTACAATAAACGTTATTCTTGTATGCTACACTAACCCTTCTATTGATGTATTTTTCTGCTTGCTGTGCCTTGTTCTGGCTTTTTGTGCTAATAAAGTACAGTATGTTCAGTGTTATACTTGTATATCTGCTCTGTTTTTATATATTCACGTAACTTGTAGCAGCTAACTGAATTTTTATTAGGCTTTTCTTAGTACTTAGTATAGGTAACGCACCAATACTGTGCAGTTGAATATTGGTTGATCAGCACACCATATTCCTGGTTTTTGTTACATGTTTATCAGAAACCTAATAGTGTACACCATTGAATAATGTTTCTGTAGTCACTGCAAAGCAATGGACTTGTCTGCAGGCATAGAGCATTTTACAGTTTTTGTAACTTAATGGATAAATGTTAAGCAAAAAGTATTCTAAAATATTATTGATCCCCTGTCATGGTTGCTGAAGGTGTTTCAGCTTGTTACATAGCTAACTGCTAAGTTTAATGTTTTGATATTCCCCACTAAGTAAGGAATGATTATTCCTGTAAATTGACAGTACAGCAGTGGCATTTGTTCACTTTTAGACTATTTTAATAAATAGATGTACACGCAAACTGGCCAAATGTCCTGTTTTTACCAAAGAATACTGTCAATTTATGTTGGGGTATTTTTTTAAGAGTGGAGAGGTGCAATTTCTGTTCTATCAAATATTTATCCCAAGCTATGATAAACCAAAGTATTTGACAACTTCATCTGGACTTATGTATACATTTATGATGGTAGAGCTTAAAACTTTTACATCAATGGTGTCGTCATTTTTCTTGAACTTGCAATGCACCTGAAGGGGAATGACTTAAATAATTTTGCAATGACTGGAACAGCACTACATAGAAGCTCATACTGCAAGGGGTTCATCTGAAGCACCCAGAAAGCACTTTAAAACATGTGTTTATATAATTGTGGAAAATTTGTGATCCCGTTATGCATTCTTTGTAGTAGCTTATCTTCTTTCATGTGTTAAAAGACTTCAACTGTTAAAATGAAACTTTGTTTAGAATATGTAAATACTAAGTTTATGTAAGTATGTGTACAAATGTGCTAATGGTCACTTAAGTTTTCAACTGTGTGTGTGTCATTGGATATGCAACTCCTGGTTTAAAATCTGCTCAAAGCATAAAAAGAGGGAAAAAAAAAAAGTCACCAGCATGAAATTGCACCCAAGTGTACCTTCACTGTGTCGTTCTCACTGTTTCCTCAGTTGGATCCGAATTCCAGATTATTTTACTTTAAATCTTGCTTTCCATATTAGTGTCATGCGGTCAACCTGCAACCAAGCTTTGTCCCTATGTAGGGATCTGGTTTTTGTTTACACCTGTTGCAGTTGCTTGTCGTAAACTAGCTGATGAGATTCTAGCTGTGACATTATCAGTGTGGTCTACGAATACACATTCATTTAATTTTTTTATCATGTGGTGGAATCTTTGGAGAAAAAGAAGAAATAAACCCCCCAAATCCTTATCTCAGAAAGTTTGCTCTTGCATTTGTGTAAATAGCCTTTATGGAGAGGATTTATTGTTCCCTTAAAACACACAAAAAAGGAATGATCTATTTCTGTACAACTTTTTTAAAGCTTTGCTTCACTGAAATATACAGAATAACTTGCTAGTGTGGTTATGCTAAAAATAATCACTTTTAAAATTATAGTGGACTTGAGCGTTGGCTACTCAAGTTGCAGTGTGTTTCTTAATGAATATGTTTTCAGCTCTAAAGGCACTAAAATGTTAGGATATTGAGAATGGAAGTAGCTGATTCCTCGTTTCTGTTGGAGGAGTATACTTTAACCTTCTGATTTTGTTTGGAAAATCTTATACGTGTCTTCAAAAGATGTGCACAAACCACTGATTTTTTTTAATTCTTTTTTTAACAATAGGCTTCAATGTAATAAGGTATGCTAGCATGACTCCAATCTAATTTGATTACATGACAGATAAGTATTTGAGCCTCAATCTTGTACAGTGTTCTTCTGAGGTGATTCTCTTTTCTGCAGAAAGGGCTATTAGAAAGGGCTTACTTGGTAGGATTATTTTGCAAAAAATCTTAAAAAGATCTTTGACCATCTTTGAAAAGAGCAGGGTGGTGGTGCTATGTGGGAATTAAGATCTTTGAATACTTAGCACAACTTGGTGATTTTGTTGCATATAAATACACACATCATTATATTTTAGGAAGTCCGCAACAGCTCCAGTTTTCCAGGGTATGGAAATTAAAATTGTAATTTCCATATAACATTATCTAACATTGGAAAATTATTTTGTAAATAAAAGTCATTAATGAATTGACATATAGTGCACAGAGATTTTTTACTCTAACTGGATCATTGTTTGTAGAACAGAATTACAGTTTTAAAAATTAGGGCATTAAATCCAAATCTTTTTAGATATCTGTATCTTCATGGAATTGGAGAAAAGTAATATAATATATTTTGACTATATATGAGGGTCTACAGGTTGGGGTTTTTTATCAGTTTTAAAGGCATAATGCTTCTGAAAATATTCTTTAAGGACACGTAGATACTTGTCCAGATAATTTACTTGTCAGAATGAAACGTCTCTTAAGAAAATAAGTTACAAAGCCATGTTTTGCATCTGTGTACTTATTTTGTGTGTATTTGAAGACTTCTTGCTTACAAAACAATAGTCTTTAAATCAGAAGTATAGTCTTTGTAAGACCTGTGTATCCATAGCGTTTGATAAGATGAATTCAAGCCTTTGCTAGGCATCATCCTGACACTCACATTAGGTCCATTTTTATCTTGAAGGTTCTGCACTGCTTAGAAACAAGGAAAGGTTCTGAATTTCCGTGATACAAAACTGGTTTGCTTTAGTCTCCATGTGCAAGCCAAAATATTTGCAGAATACTTTAAAGCTTGTCTCTTCTGCAAAATTGCATGTAAGACTGAAGCTGTCAAGTCAGATGTTGTGGAGTACCAGAGAGATGAACCTGTAGGGAGCATGGTTAATTTTGATTTATTTTTTCTCAAAGCTACCTTGAAATAGATATTTAATGGAAAAATATGAACCGAATCTTCTGTGATTCTAAAATAACAATATTTGTCTCCTTTCAAAACTGTTCACATTTAAAATTATGAAAGCACTTTTTGAGTCTCATTTTTCTAGTGTTGTGAAATGACCATGTATGTGCCAAACCTCTGTCTGCAAGAATCTACATAGCCCATATATATATATATATGTTAGTAAGATGCCTCCAAGCATGTGTGTGTTCATGGTCTTTTTTTGAAGCTACCTGAAGTACACCAATGTGGTGAACATCAATATATTGGAATTCTAGAAATTATCTCTCTAACTTTCTATTTGTGCATGGCATGCATTGCAAATAAAAGGACTATTTTATTTGTATCTTCAGCTGTATTTGTGTATTATAGCTAATTGATTGGTGTGTGTTTTCCTGCTATTGCCACACTTGCCTAAACAGTTATCTCCTTGCTGTGACCAAAGGAGATTTTTTTTTTTTTTTGTTCGTAATTGCTTTTTAAAACAATCTTACAATAGACAGAAATCAAATCAGTTGGCTTTTAAAGCGTTAACTCTTACAAAGCATGGTATAACACTGCTACTTACTCACCCTTTTCACAATACCGATGTACAAAGAATTACTTAGCTTGATCATGGGTTGTGTCTACCAAATGCAGGTAACTGGAAATATCTGAATTTTAAGCTTTTTTTTTTTTTTCTTTTTTAATTGAAAATGCTACTGATGAGGTCTTTGAAAAGAAAAAGGCTTGATGTTTTCACAGCAAGATACATACAGTAAAGGTTTTGCAATGAGGTAAGGATCTCTTGAAGATGCTTTTTAAGAAGTTTTCTCCATCTTACTATGTCTTAAATCAAGACTATTTAAAAAACCACCTCTAGATGACTTTAACCTGACAATTACTTAAAGACTGAAAAGGAAATCTGGTGCTTTTACTTACTTTGCTTGCATGTTGCCATACTGATGTAATAGTAGTTTTTTCAAGAAGCAAATTTTAAATCTGTTATTTCAATGAAGCATTGCCATTTCTTATTTTTAGAAAATAATCAATTTACAAAAATTGTGTATCTATAGGATGTTAACCTGATACTGTCTTAAAATCTGTTGTCATCAAGGTAACTATTGTGTATGTGCTTTTCAAGCTGAATAAATACTCACTTTGTAAATTTGCATTAAAGCTACAGCTGTTATCAGCTAGGTTTCTTAGGGCCAACACAATGTATTTATGAGCTGAAGCTCCTGGTGCTTGACCCTTTTTTTTTTTTTTTTTTTTTTTCCCTGTCCAGTGAAAAAAAAACCAAACATAACCGTGTATATGTGATACACCTAATGTCACAAATTTCCTTGTTAAGTGCACAGCTACACGGACAAGCAGAAACATATCGGAACTTGTCTGGAGTAAAGCAACCTCTGATTTCTCAGCAGGAGTTGTAACTTGGTGGCACGTTGGCAAAGAGGAAGCAGAATTGGGTTTTGTTCTTCTCTGAGCAGCTGTTAAATTAAGCACGGTGTGAGCTTCCTGTGCAATAAGGTATATTCACTTTTTAGAGCCCTGAGAATTTTAATAGCTTTTGGAAGATTCAGGAGTACTTGGCTGCTTTGTCACTTCCTGCTTTCGTACTTGTCGTTCTGCAAAAGCATGAAGAGATATATTTATTAAAGTGGAATCTATGTAGTCACCAACTGTATAAGTGCTATTTTGTAATATCTTGATGGAGATAGCGAATTCCTACACAATTATATTTAAACTGTTTTGGGAGAATGAATAATGACACTGTGGGCACAAATTAATTCAAATTGCACTATAAACTTTCTTACCAGAAGCCTTCATTCTTATAAAAACTGTGTGATCCCTGCACAGAAAAAAACTGTAGCTTTGGTGATGCGCTCTTTGGTAGGTATCCAAAAAATGCAGCACCCAGACGGTCCCTGGACCTTTTCCTGACATTCCAGTTGAGGGGGCCCTGGCAGGCCTGCCGGGCACTCGAGGAGCTGGCTGGCAAGAGTGCTGTGCCAAGCGTCGCCGCCCCATGCCAGCACCTTGTGTAACTGCACTGCTTTAGGTCTCCCTAGCTTAGATGGTTTTTAACCTCCTGCAGCTTAAATGTTTCTCCACCCTGTCTAATTTGTCTTTGTTATCTGGTTGCCAAACTGTCTTGCATCTTAATATAGTGAGAAAATAATGTGATTTATGGCTACCCAACCAGTGTAATAAGTAATAGATGGCTCTGTCTTAATAAATGGGGTGTAAACTACCAGATTGTTTTCTTTTTATATTTGTTTGGGAGCAAAATGTTGTGGGTTCAATGAGTTTATTTTAAGTCTGTACTGTAAATTTACAAATATTTAGTTGTCGTACAAGTCAAAGGGATTACTAGTTAGATCAGAAGAATCAGTAACTCATGTTTATTCCAGTCCATTTCTGTTGCAACTAAAGAACTTGAGTGAAGAGATCCAGGGACTGATAATTACCATCTTTAGAAGTTTTATCACACTCTGAAATTCCAGCAAGCTCTTAATTTAGCAAGTTTTCACTTAAATCTCAAGGGGTTTTCTCCCTGGTTATGGGCTGTGTATATGTTTTTGTGACATAAACGTGTGTATTCTAGAGCACAGCCCGCATGAGCACAAATTGAGGTGCAGATGTAGCTGTTGTCCTATAATGGAGAGAGTTTCTCCTTTGTGCCTGGTGTGAGTTACTCCTAAAGCAAATTAGGGCAAACTCTATTGATTATGAAAACTGGGCAGAATGTTGCTGGTGAGGAGTTATAGCCTGGGCACAACAATGAAAAACTGGTGTGGGCTGCTCTGTGGAACTATTTCAGACTTCTTAATTTGTCAATTATATATTTTCTAGAGCATTGCTCCTATAAATACATTTAGTCTTGGCTCCTTTGAAGTCTACTTCTCATCACTAGTGAACTAAAAGAAAACCAAAACCCTGAAAACAAAACTGTGGGATTTTTGGCTGTTTGTATACAGAGATTGCCTTTGTAGTTTTAGCTTCACTGGAACATGCAGAAGGTTAATGGTCTTGAAGTCGGCTAAAATATATAATAATAAATGAAAGTTGTGGGAATTAACTTACCTACTATAGTGGTGTGTTTGAAATATGAAGCTCTAATTCTGTTAAACTTATAGCAGAGATCATCATTCATCCTATTATATGATTAAGTATTTTGAGTGTCTAGGTAAGGAAGATGCAGGCACAACAGTATGTCAAAAGGGTTTCAAAACACCAGGTGATCTGAAGCTAGGGTTTCTAGAATCAGTCTCTTCTGTGTTACTTTCCCTAGAGAAGGGGATTTTAGGAGTCTATCTCAAAAAGCTGTTTATGTTGTGACTTTGCAGAATGTCAAAATTACATGGGTATCTAGAATAGAGTATGTAGGTATATAGGATAAATATTGGAGAGGCCCTAGAATGAACATGGCTGGCAACACTACTGCAAGTTGTGCAGAAGAGAATATGTACTTGTAGCAGTTTCCTGGGCTTCTGTTTGTCCACATAAGCATTTATTTGGTCTCCCAGATCAAATGCTGAGAAGTGATACAAGAGCTTTCCACACAGTAGAGATTCCTGAAGCATCGTTACTGCTGCCGAACCCAGAGGACCCGGATGAATGAATCTGTAAGAAGGTTTCGTGGTGTCACTCTGAAGCCGCTGGTGGTGTGATGAGCATGGTGGTGGTGGTTCCACATCTGAGCTTTCCAACAGTCAATGGGATGGCTTAGCTGTGGGTGAGATAGTGCTGGCATGACCTGCTGTGAGACTCTTCCCACTTCACTCTCCTGTCAGGTGTCCTGTGGCATTTGGGAAGTCAAGGCTGCAAACCTTCAGTAGGGCTTTCATAGTCTTTTCTTAAAACTTAGCAACATGAATAAAAATTGCTATTTATAGGATCTCTGATCTTCAGAATAGTGTCAGTTGTAGCTCTCATCTGTTATGTTAGGGTGAATATGTAAATGCATCTTGGTTTTAAGAGCGGGGGGGGACAGACTTTGTAAGAAGATCACAAAGAGCTGCGTGGAGTCAGCTGTGCTAGATGTGGGGTAAGTTGGACACATTGCTGCTTGCTAGCTTGGGTTTCCCTTTAGTGAAAGCAGAATGATGATACCTGATCCATTTGTGAAACACTGTGCTCTAGTGATGAGCAGCATAATAGAAGAACTAGTCTGTGTTATTTGGGTCTGTCTGACACCCTTCCTTCACCAAGCGGTAGACCTGAGGTAGGTATGTGTCCACTCTCAGTATCAGTTTTTCTCAAGTCATAACTGACTGCTGTGGACACAATATATACAATACACAAGTATGTAGGGTACTGACTGCCATATGTCCCTTATTTCTTAACTCAGCCCTTTGTCAAGCCGTAGTTTGAGGTTTCCTTATGTAAAGTGTTGTTTTTCTCCTTGCAAGCTCTGTTGGGAGACACTGTTTTTGACTCCTCGCTTCTGTCACTTTATTTTTTGTATCCAGTCTGATGAGGCTGATAACCTGCAGGCAGTGTGTGAGGAGAATTTCCTGGCATGAGCCGATGAATTGCTGAGATTGTTATCATTCTGTACTACAGAAGCACCCTGTTTTATTTATACAGCGTTTGTCTTCAGTTTCATTATGTGCCAAGAAGAAAAAAGCCAGACTTTTCCTTCAAGCGATTGCTTGTATAACCATTCATAGTATGGGCGTGCGGATGCCTGGTACTTAAGCCAAGTACTTTTCTGCCCTAGCAATGTTGATAAGGGTGTTCTCCTTACCTCCTCCCCACTGCAGTGCCTGTGGTGTTGTACTCTTGGTTGGGGGACACTTTTGCTCTTGTTCTTCTAACTGTCCAGTTCAGCTGGAACTATCAAACTTTTATTTTTAACTGAAAATTTGCTTTCTTGTCTTTGTGGGCATGGCTTTGCATAAAGGCTGTGGCTTTAAACTGTTCCAGATGTGTTGGAGCCACTGCTGACCATCAGGTGGGTACTGCCAGTGTTTATGCTGTTCAGGAAAAAGCCAGTGGGACATTCAGCAGGGGTTTTAAGCCAAGAGTTTGTGAGAAGCATCAACAGCTTCAGCTATTTTTTCTGGATGATCTTAGCTTCATCTTGATTTCATACTTCAAGGAGTCTTAACCCTTATGCCAGGTCACCTCAACTAGATTTTTTTTTTTTTTTTTTTTTTTAATATATTGGAGGGGAAAGGAAAAGCAGGGAAAAGGTACTTGCAAATAATTTCAGCTCAAACTTCAAAGAACTATTTTCATGACTGCTATCTGTATCTCTTTAAGACCTCCTGAATTTCTCAGGTGTCTGGTGTCTGTCACAGGAATTTAAGACTGGCACCAGCTCCAGAGATACAATTGCCTAGAAAAGTTAAGTAGCACCCTGAAACACTACTTGGCTGCAGCTCTTGGTAGATGCCTTGGAAGTCACTTTCCAGGAAGTCATCACTTAGTGCATGGGCATTGGTGCCCTCCAGAGCTTGCCCTAGGTCCTGGTTTCTGACAGTTTAGACATTTTAACATAGGTTCTATTTCTAATCCTTGTGCTCTTCTCAGCACCAATGCCACCTACTGAAACAGCCTAAAATGGTCTGAGACTCTGAATGTGGCTCAGCTTTCCTTTGCTTCTTGTGTAGACCTATTGTAGGTAGAGAGAGAAGAACAGGCACAAGAGTTGATCCCCATCTCAGATCAGACAGAGAATGGATCTGGTGGCCAACGCTGCTTTCCATCACCTATAGTTAGAGAGCTTTTACTACCCTCCTGTAGCCAGAAGTCATGGGTTCACAGGAGAAAAATCTGGCTTGGCTCCTCCTGAGCCTGCAGACCAAATCCCTCTGTCCTAACAGGGCCAGTTCTGGCATTTCCCTTGTCATGTGCAAGATAAGAGTACAGAGATAAAGTCTCTGCACCCATATCATGAGCAATTTGCACTCTGAGCAGCAATCTGCCTTCAGTTTCGCATAAGGAAAAATTCTGCAGGATTATTGTCCCCTTCAGGTCATTCTGAGGGCCTCTTTGTTTTCTCAAGACAATGTCTAGTCTCATCATGTCCATTGTAACTTGAGTCAGTAATAGTTTATAATTTCTTTGTTTTGCTGCAGCAAGTTTTGTCAAAAATAACTAAGCAATTTACTAATCAGTAACATTGATCAAATAGGCACTGATCACCATTATATTTCAGACCTGCTCACAGATTTTTGAATCAGCATCTCCATCCACTCAAAGCTCCGTTCATTGCCCTCCGTCCGTGAGTTGTATGGTCCTTGGTGTTAAATCACAGTTTTGCTTTTCTGCTGGGAGATGATACCCTAATTAACAGTAGAATGAATGCCAAAGCCAAGTAATTAGATTCTCTGCT
This sequence comes from Podargus strigoides, assembly GCA_028020825.1. Taxonomy (NCBI): domain Eukaryota; kingdom Metazoa; phylum Chordata; class Aves; order Caprimulgiformes; family Podargidae; genus Podargus; species Podargus strigoides. Next base: position 92,939,524 of record CM051619.1, on the reverse strand, counting down.
TGAAGTTTAGTCATCTCTTTTCCCCAGGGACATGTTCCTCCCCTTCCGTTCTGGCATGCTATTTGGTGTCTGAGCTTCTTTGTTAGAAGTTTGTCTATAGCCATGTTTGCTGCTCAAACACTAGTTTTCTCCTCCATCTTGCAGCAATTGGAAACCTTAAGGATTGAGAAACACTTCCTTTAATTCTCTTTTATTTTTCGTCTCCATATGTTATTTAAAAATCTCTTTGTTTAAGGGATATTTAAACTGGTTTAGACATCTGTGAAAGTCAGATTGCTGAGCCCATGGCACGCATTCTGATGGCCGTCAAATCAATGAAAAGGATGAGCAATACATGCCCTTGCAGCTGGCTCCACCCCATACTGTCTCTGTCTTGACAAAATTACTGCTTGCTTTACTTTTTTATCTGAGGTGAGTTTTGTTTGTGCTAATTACTCTGCTTTTCCAAAGCTGCAGATGTTCATATCCAAATCATCCCATTTTATCTTGGATATTGAAGAACCTTTTTGTTTTCTATTTGAACCACCAGGAAACTGGTTGGGAGGAACTTCCACAACAGAAGTCCAGGGCTCCACTACTTTAGATAAAGGTTGTGGTACCAGAGATCTGGTTGTTGACAGCACCTGTAATGTAACTGAGAAAGCGAGAAAGCTTGGGCAACTTGGATGGCCTGGGTGAGGAAAGCATCTACCTGGAACTGTGGCTGCATCTTTACCAAGGAGCATGCTGATGTGCTGGCTTCCAGGTATGGTGTGGTTTCAGCAGAACGATACCCTGCTCACCACTCTCCTAAGGACTGCAAAATGCTTCAGCACGTCGTTTGCTCAGGTTCATGGGGTAGCAGGGTGGTCTACCAAGTGAACAATCTGTGGCAATGGATGTTGATCCTCGAAAATGACACTTCTGCGACCTGTTCTGGAAATACATTTGATCAGAGTGATTTTAGTGAGAGGGGGGAAATAAGTACGCTACATCTGCTCCAGACACAAGGTAAGCAAAGCGCGTGCTGCTGGGCATTGCGTAGTCGCAGAAGTACTCCAACGTGTTTCAACTGGGTTGTAGCAAATATGTGCCTTAACAGATAGATTTATACTTTTTTTTTATTAATTAATTTTCTGAAAGATTTCAAGCTTACTGAAGTCATACTTGAGAGGATGCTTTTCTGTGCCAAACCAGTCTCCTTGCATGGATGAGGAAAAGGCTGAAAAGCTTTAAGCAAATGCCTTCGCTTTAAAGCTTTTTTGAACTAATAGGTAAATATGCAAAAGGAGTTTAAAACTTCTGACAATTTTTTCATGTACAGAATGACCTTCTAAAGCTGCATCTTCATTCTAAAGCTTACTTAACTGGATGTACTTGTGTGTATATATATATATATTTATATATTTGTCTCCAGCTTCCCCCCTCCCACAAATCACTGTGCAGTGGTTGTGGGTCAGCATACACATTATGCAAAAGTCGGGCAGTGTGCTCAGCATGTGCATGATGGGTCAACAGGTATTGGAACCTGGGGGAAAAATGACAGGACTGGAATTCCTTCTGAATTGTATGTGGTTCTGGAAGTGCCAACTAGACCTGGATCAGCATGTTGCCTGCACTTCTCTGTAGCGTAGCTTTTAGATCTAGAAGTATGGAATTTGAAGCTGCAGGTTTTAATTATTTATGTGTATTGTCTTGATGTAATTGTTTTATTAGCCAATGATTAAATGCTGTTGTTTGAGATGAGAAATTACTATGAGTTTCCAATGTGGACTTAAGAGAAAGTTTGAAGGGTTGTTTTGATTTATTTGGGGAACTTGTGTAACTACGCTCAGAATCTGTAGACTGGGTTGCACAGCAGTGCTGGTCTGTGTGGGGCTGTGAAGTCTTCATGGGTTCCCTCCTGGGGTGCGCCCCACAGCCCTGGCTGCACAGCCAGCCTGTCAAATGATTGCAGCCTTTGAGCTGCATGTTTGTATGTTGTTTGCATGGAAGCCGTGATGTGGGGAAGGTGGATGCTTGCCTCTTTCCTCAAAATGTCTCATAGCACGGACGTGCTGCCCCAGACTTTCTCTGTGAGGCCACAGTCCTTCAGGAACATAGCTGTGCTTTGTTCCCTGTTAGCATTAGGTCACTCATCCAAATAAGAGATTTCTTGTTGTGCATTTGCTGGAGGAAAGCCTGAGCCTCCATTATTCCTTGCTTACCACATCTGGCTTGGGACTCAGTGCTGTTTGGTGGCCTGTTACACATCCTCTGTCATGTTATCACGTTGTGGGCTGACTCAGCTCACTCTTTGCCCTCAGCAAACCAGCCAGGATTGTGCTCTGGTGTTCCCTGTTGCTCCCAAGTCTTCTGTGGATATGTACACTCAAAGCAGGGAGACACATAGGTTCTCATTCAAGCATGAGTGTAAATTATGACTAGAAATGTGGTCATACTGAAAAATACACTCAGATTTTATTTTTTTTTTTAAGCTGGCATGGAGACAGTGTAAGTAATTCAGTACCTTTTCTTTCATAATGATTGTTGAAATTTAAACAGACTAGACCTGCTGTTATGGTGATGATGCTTGCTGGGACTTATTTTTTTAACATCTATTTAGTTAAGATTTATGTAAAATTTACTTATCCTAAAAATGTTAAATGGGTATATAGGAGAAAATCTTGAAAAAATCAAGGGTTTTTAAAATTATAGATTAGTAGCTGTGACATTAGAGCTTCGCACTGCAAACTGGGACATACCCACATTTCCGTTCATAATGGGACTACTCCTTTTGGGATTAAATCTCCTATTTGTCAACCCTATTTATCACGTGAAACAGTATGTCCCTTAATGGCAACACCTGAAAAGTTTAATCTGCTAAAATACATATTACAACTAGTGAAGTACTGTAGTCCCTTGAATTGTAAAGGGTAAAGAAAAAAATCAATTAACTGAACAATCTTTCTGTTACAAGAGCTAGAGATAATATAAAGATGACACATATTTAGACTATTGAATTTTGTTTGTGATAATGAAGGAAGTCAGACTGATCTAGCCTTGATTACTTCTGAGTACACAAAGCCCCAGTAGTGTGTCTTTCAGGTTTGAGGGTTTAAAAAAAATTTTGTAAAGCAATCTGCATTATTTGTAGATATTTTTAAAGTCTCTCCTGAAGCCAGGGAGGCCTAAAAATACTGAATTAATCACATAAAAATTGTACTTATCTCCAGGCTTGATACCTTGAAGAGCAAAATCTGGCTGGTTAAACTAGAAGATACTCTTAGAGATGTGCTGAATGATTTGAGATAAAGGAGAAAATATTCTGCTGAGGGTAAGTGTGAAAATAAGCAGAGATGTAGTGATGTTGCAGGAATGCTGTTGTCTGGCTGAATGCTGACAACAGCTTTTTTTTTTTTTCCCCTAAATTCAAATCCCCACACACCTGAGCTTCTTTGAGAAACCTTAACAGAAGCTGGGGACTGCCAGATGGGCGCAGGGTGTATGGCTCCAGCTGTACAGTCAGTCTCTTCCATGATGTTCATTAGAGACTCTGGGGGAAAACCCCTGTGGGAACCTTGGAACTACCTATCTCAAAACTTCAAGCTTTCTTTGCTTGACAGGTGTGTGATTCCAGCCAGGCAAAACCACATTCTGGGCAAATCTGATGGGAAGAAAAAAGCCTAGGTCAGTAGCTGTTGTATCTAGCCAGGTTTTTAAGCTAGTAGAAGCAGTAGTATAATCTCCAAAGGAGATCATTTTGCTATCAGAAGAAGCTGGAGAGCATAATATACCCACAACTGTTATTTCAGACTACTCCTTGTCAAAGGTTGAGAGTTTACTTTGAATAGTGATTTTTCTCAAATTCTTTGCTGTCCCTAACTTTTATGGATTTCTTTTGTTCTTTAGAAAGTTGTGATTCGATTAGTAAGTTTTGTTCTCTCTGTACATTAGAAAGGAGGGTGTCTATGGTTAGCCAGTACTCCGGGCTAAACCATAGCAGTTGGTATATCACCCAGGGCTCCCTCCCCAGCGGAGAAGGGAAATCAGGTAAAAAAAGAGAAAAAAGCCCATGAGCTGAAGTATGAACAAATTAAATAGAATAACATAAGTGAGGCAATAACCAGTATAAAGCATAAGTGGTTCTACTCAGCCTGGTTCTTGATGCTGACAGCAGGAACGGAGCACCACCAACAAGGAGCCTCAGGGAGAGGAGAAGGAACCCCACCCTCACTGAGCTCCCTCCTCTTATAATGAGCATGATGAAGTGGTATGGGATACACCTATGAGTCAGCTGCCTTGATTGGAACTCTCAGCTGCATGGCTGGCCCCTGAGTCTGTGCCTGGGGAACCAGGACAGAGGGGACAGATGATGCCAGAGTTTGCTAAATGGTACTGTACCATAGGTATGACATCACTGGTCCAAAGCCTGCCATGACAGCAAGGGACTGAACGTTGCATCTGTAATGCCTATGTTTCATAGCTGATGGATCTCCTTGTACTGACCAGACTTTTAATATCAGAAACTAAATTTGTCAGAAAACATCCTTTCCCTTTCAGTTGAACATATACAGCTGTTGCAAACAGTGCTGCATGCTGGTACCAAAAAATACCACATTTTTCTTCTACAGTTTGAACGGGAAATAATTGTGGTTTCTCAGATCCCACTTTGAAGCAGCATTTGTTTATAACTGACTGACTTTAGTAACTGTAATTGTATGTGCAGTCCTGCTCCAGCTGTGCACTGGGCACCATGAGTCACTGTCCAAAAACATCCCTTAGGTCCAAACCCCTCTTCAAAGAAACAGTTCTAAAATTCTCCTGCACATCCTCTATGCTGTTATCAGGAAGTCTCCTTCTGGTCGGGCAGCTATCTTGTGGCTATTTTAGATGGATCTCCTGGAGTTTGCGTAGGCATATGGGCATGTGCAGTGATCTTGCCCCATAGCACAGCGGACAAATACGCACATGTCACACGTGGACCATTGCTTGAGCCACCAGTGTCACCCTGGACCCTCTCCTCAGGGCAGGCGCAAGCCTTTGGAGTCTTCCCACCCCAGCAGCTGTGAGCTGCTTCTGCCTCTTTGCTCTGCGTCTCTCTGCTGTCACTCCACCATTTTTCCTAGTAGGTTAATTTGCTATAAACACCAACCGAGAAATCCAGGAATCTGTCCACTTTGTCAGAAGGAACTATGGTTTAATTACCCTTGTATTATACTGTTATAAATCTCACCAGGCTTTATAAATCCCTTTTCCATCAGCAGAACTTAAATCAGTTTACTAAACAGCTAAGTATTGCCTCGTGTGGCTGTAAAAGTAAAGAAACTGAGGCAGAAAAGTGGAGTTCACCTCGTGTTGCCAAGTGACCAGTAAGAAAGCTGGGAAAAAGGAGGTTATTCACTTCCTGCTCAATTCCCAGCAGCTATTGCCATGCTGTAAATAAAATTTAAAGACTTAAATATTTTTTAAGTTCCTTTAAAATAATTATAATAAATGCCACCTAATTTCATACATTTCCTGCCCACATAGTGTATTTACATATTACACGTAGTTGGAAGGTATTATTAGAGATCCCTGTTCAGGCACCTGAGTCATAGCACCTTTAACTTGCCACCATAAATAGGCATGTTTGACTGAGACTGCTTGTGATGCCTCAGCCTGTGCATCAAACGCTCTGTCCCCTACTGATAGCTAGGGAAGACTTCAAAGTCAAACTTTTCTACGGCAGAATCCTATTTGCCTGATTTCCAGCAGATGTTTGCACAGGCTTGGGCCCTGAGCCTGACCCTCCATCTGTGGCTGGCCTCATTGGGTGGGATGAAGATCATCTTCACGTCAAAACACCCGTGAGACATCCTCTAAGTGAAGCATGGTGGGACCCAGGGGACTAGTCACTGTGGTGCTAACGCAGCTGTTCACCCTGCCTGCCTGTCCATGTCAGCAATGCTGGAGGCCAACTGCTAGTGCTCTGGGGGACTGCAAAGCACTAGGTCTGTGCAACCCAGCTGGCCAAAGGCAGAAGTTGGGCACTTCAGTCTGTTTTTCTTATGTGCTGAGACAGGTAGGAGGTGGGGAAAGAGCTGTTTGAAGATATTTCAAGCAGTCGGATCTGAAAATGGACTCTACAGTGCTTCTACTGTCTGTACTAATATCTGTTTGAATTTGCAAATACAGGACTTTATCCAAGAAATATAAAATCTCCCTTGCCTAAGCTGAGAATGTGGCCCAGGTGCTACATGGGTTATCTGATGCTTTGGGAGGTCCTTGACTGTATGTGTGTGACTTGTACCTACTCAGTAGGAGCTCTGTTCCCCCAGCATCAGACTTATGTGAATGCACCATGCAGCCCTGAACAATATGCGGAGTAAAATTTTCCAAAAGTGTTATAATACTCTCCGTGGTGGCAGGGTATGTGAACTAGGACATTGAGGTGCTGGAGCGAGTCCAGAAAAGGGCAACAAGGCTGGTGAGAGGTCTGGAAAACAGGCCTTATGGAGACCGGCTGAGGGAACTGAGGTTGTTTAGTCTGGAGAAGAGGAGACTGAGAGGAGACCTTATTGCTCTCTGCAACTACCTAAAAGGAGGTTGTAGTGAGGCTGGTGTTGGTCTCTTCTCCCAAATTACTAATGACAAGATGAGAGGAAATGGCCTCAAGTTGCGTCAGGGGAAGTTTAGGTTGAATATTAGGAAGAAGTTCTTTCCTGAGAGGGTGGTTAGACATTGGCACAGGCTGCCCAGGGAGGTGGTGGAGTCACCGTCCCTGGGGGTGTTCAAAAAACGGGTTGATGAGGCACTTGAGGCCATGGTCTAATGGTCTAATGATTAGGAATATGATGGGATAAAGGTTGGACTTGATGACCCTGGAGGTCCCTTCCAACCATAATTATTCTATGATTCTATGATTCTACAATGCATTGTCTGCCTTGGATACCCAGTTTTCTGGTAAGCCTGAGTGGATATACTGCATGGTGGTTACAACCGCTGCTGGACAAACAGAAGTCCTGGGAAAACATGGACAATTGTCCATCTGGACAGAAGCTCTGAGTGGGAAAGAGATAAATTTTTTCTCTAGGGAATGCTGTGTATTTTGCCCATAAGCACACTCCTTCATCTGCTTTGGATAAAAAATGAGTCCCATTCATTTTCCTGGGTGATGTGAAATTTTATCACTCATCATATCTGACCTAGTTGTTGGGACTGCAAAGAGCTGTTTGCAGTGGACTCTGAGAGATCAGCAGCAGTCCTGGAAGGTTGCTGGACTTGGGCTCTCTCTTTTGACAGAGACCCATAGCCACGTTCTTGCAGGAGGCTACAGGCAAAGGGAATTTTAATTTTATTTATTGAACATGGAATCTCTTATCTGCTTATGCAACTCTTAAAAGGGAAGGAGAGCATGGTCATTCTGTACAGTCCTTTGTGGAGGCACTGTGATAGTTCAAGTTGTCCTTCAGTCAAGTGGCACGGTGTGTGAGACCTGGAAGAATTAAGTGAACCTTACACTTGGAACTGGCCTGGCCTGATGCCACTGTCTCCCAAACTGCACGTGGAAATCATAGGACTTCTGTACCATTACTATGATCTTCACTAGGTCTCAAACGATGGGTTTTTGCAGATTAGCAGTCTATACAATGAATGATATAAAATTCTGTCTAGCAAAAACTGCTGCCAACATTTTAAAGTATCTACCAAGTTCTCTTCCCATTAAAACAGTCTTGTTAACGTTGTCTGCTCCAAACAGAAAGATGCTTTACTGAATTCTTGGTTCTGTGGTTTTCCTCCTCAGATTTCTGTGAAAGCATGTGTTTCACAAGGCATATCAAAGTTGTCTCATGGGCAAAACCATGTAAACAATCAGCATGTCATTTTCTTGAAAACCCCTGTAAAATGGCTAGCCTTGTTTCCTTAATCATGCAGATGGTTTTCAGAGGCATAAGAGGAAATGAAGATTTTGCAGACACTCCAAGGCTGGGGCTGAGAGACATCAGTAGCTGATCAGTGCCTGTGGCTCTTCAGTTACCCATTGGGGAAATCACACAAATGTCCTTTCTATGCCTCAATTTTCCCATTTGAATGCAAGGACTGTAAAGCATCTGGGTTCTGCTAATGAAAAATATAACACATGGTCCACATGTTGCTTGGCTGACTCCTTAAGTCTAGTCATACCTACCGCTGTGATACATGAACCCTGTTTATGCTCCTGGGAAGAGCTCACTGCAGTGCTTTACAGTGTGAAATCTCTCTTGCGCTGGCTCCGCATGGAGCTCTTTCTCCTTAATGCAGCCAATACATGGAGGGGAGAACAAGCTCTCTTATTCCTTGCCTCAGTTCCCTGCCTGGTTGTTTAGGGTGAATCATTAACCAAGCACTTGAGTCTGGCAAAGCAAAAATGTATGTCAAGAGCCTTTTGCAGACTGCATGGAGCCTTGGCCTTCTGCAGAAGGAATGGCTCCCCTCTCCCACAGGAACAAAAGTGCCTCTGTATCCCTCTGCTCACCACCATGCTTGAATCACACCTTGCACTTCCAGTACACTTATATACCAATATGTGTGTGTATATATATTTTTATGTATATATATACAAGTTCTGGTATTGTTCCTGCTTTAGGAGTCAGGAAAGGGAACAGTGGACATGTCTTGTGGGAAGGAGTTAAGAGGTACGTTAACTTCCTTTGATTCATCCTTCATAGCCTACTCATGAGTTTTTTGGTAAAAGGAACAATAATCCTTTCCATAGCAGCAGTTGCTAAACTGAAACAGTTCTCTAGGGTGATGTTGACATGCCAGCTCTCTGTTCATGGAAAATGACTTCTGAGGTCTCACAGAAAATAATCTGATGATGGTCATGGACAAGATATTCTTTTGTGAAAGGTGGGGTGGTTCTGTCTGACAGCTGCTTCAGGTGTGTGTTTCCTCTGCAGATCTTTCTGCTTGCCTTTAAACCATTGTCTTGGTGCACTGGGCTGTAAATCCCTGGGGGCAGTGATGAAGGAACAACATGGTCTAGATAAACTCTACTTAACGCTTATTCAGATGGAGGTTGAATGGCTTTGTCCCTTCTCCATGAGCCAAGACTGAAGAATTACTGAATGCTACAACACTGTCAAGTGGGTAAGTGCTTTCACTGTAAATCTGTAAATCCTCTTAACCCCTATCTGTAAGAGATGAATAGGAGCCCTGCAAGCCCACCTTCTCATAGGCTATCAGTCCCATTCATGACACAGATACAATGCAAATACTGCTGTCTCCCTTTTAAATGCAAAAGCATTTATCTGCCAGTTCCCAAACCATATTTCTATGATATAAGAGTTGTTTGGTTTATTATCTAGTACAGTTACCACTGCATCAGTTTGAACCATTGTTCTTGTCTGTGCTTTTAAAGCGAATGGCCTTGATTTTGCAGCAAAGTCAGTGAGATGCCATCTGAATGCAAGGGTTTGGGTGCATGAAACTGTTTGCAGAACGAGGACCTATATTTATGTTTCTTCTAGAAAGTCTTATGATATCATACACAAACCTTGTTTAGAGAGTTTTACTGCGATGGCATATTCAAGCCTTCATTATTAGATGTCAGCAATGAGATTCTGTTCGATGTTTATTCTTACAGCTGTGCCTCTATCTATTAGAATTGCCCTGATTTGTTTGGTTGCAATTTTTCTGCAGTATCTCCTTTCCTGCTTGGCACTCGTGGCATTGAGGTTGAACCTGGGCTATGTGGCAGAGGGGGCTGTGGTGTGTCAGATCCACGTTCAGGCTGTCGCAGGGACCAGCTGGCCAAGGACTGGCAGTGGGGCAGAGGTGCTGGGTGCCTTCCAGACGACAGTGGAAACTGCTGTTCTTGCTGGCTCTCTGAGGGTGGGTGAACGTAGTTGTTTCATGAGGAAAAAGAGTCGGCATTTTCTCAACTTGTATCATCTGAAAAATTGTCACAGAAATTTGGGCTTGTTTTGCATTGAAATTCAATCAAATTTGAAAAAATATGGAGATGTCAGATGGAAATTCTGGTCTCTCCAGCCCACCCTGGGCTGCATACCTTCATTACCCAGCCATGGGGAGGGGCTATACAGGCATAACGGGACAGGGTTATGGGTAAGCACAAGCTGCCACTGGCTGTCAGAAAGCAAATCCTTTTCTTGCCTGCTTCACCTCCTCTTCAACCTCTGCAGGTACAGGTCTCCATTCGTCACTAGTCCTACTCCCCATCCCTTTCCATCTTCCCTCTCCTTTTGTCTGCCCTTGCTAGCTCCCAAAGTCAGGCCCATCTTGAAACAAATCTCTCTCTCTTTTGGCCTCAGCCAGTCCTTCCCCTTACCAGGCCTCCAGGGCCTGTCTCCTCCTTGCTCCCAAGCTTCTTGGTTGCACCTCTTGCTGTGGTAGGTCTGTGTCTGATGTCCTCCTTCACAGCTCAAAGCGAGACATGTTCCTGCGGCTCTGCAGGGGATAAGGGACTTCTTGCCCACAGCAGAAATAGGAGGTAACTGCTAGTCTCAAAAGCCTTTACTGGGCCCTTAACTACATTTTTTCCCTTGTTCTGTGATCTGGCCAAACTTGGGTAGATTTTAATAGGGGTAGACACATTTCTACCACAAAGGCTGCCTCTCTGCCAAATTTCCCTTCTGAAGCTAGAGATCCACAGAAAAAAGGTTGTCTGGATTTATTTAATGTGTGCCAAGCAATGTATTTTTCCCTTAATAATATTCCTGAAAATGGCCAAACTGTTTTGGCTAAAGAAGATCCTGAAATGCTTGGAATAAAATTCCCGGGGCTAAAATTTGGCAAAGTCGAGTAATGTGCCATTTTCTGTCATTGACACTGGGGAAGCAGGAAGAGGAGGTAGCACTGCCAGTCAGAAAACCAACTCACAGAATCACAGAATGGTTGGGGTTGGAAGGGACCTCCGAAGATCATCCAGTCCAACCCCCCTGCCAGAGCAGGATCCTAGAGTAGACCACACAGGAACACGTCCAGATGGGTTTTAAATGTCTCCAGAGACTGAGACTCCACAACCTCTCTGGGCAGCCTGTGCCAGTGCTCTGTCACCCTCACAGTAAAGAAGTGTTTCCTTATGTTAAGACTGAACCTCCTATGTTCCAGTTTGTGCCCATTGCCCCTTGTCCTGTCACTGGACACCACTGAGAAGAGCCTGGCCCCAACTCCTGGCTCCTCCTCTTTGCCTTTATCACTCCTGGGCATAAGGCTGGATCTTTACGGGGAATCTGTAGGCATGTATTGGAGTTGGGCCTGAAGTCATCTGTATTGCCACCTTGTTACTTATTTCCCACCTGGAAAGTACATCTGCAGAACCCCTCTGTGCCAAACAAGAATGTTCCCCATGGACATTTCACCATACAGTTATATCTTTTGGGTTAAAGCCTTTAGAGGGCTGTGATGTAAATGAGGATAAGGCTCCTTACCTCTTTTCTCCTCTGTGTCCTGGCTCCTTCCTCTGTTTTTAGACCTGAGGCACAGTGACATACAGCTCCTGTTCTCATTCCTGGGATGTCTAGTTCTTTGGTACAGAAACAGATTGTAAAATGCTCTGGTACCCTTTACCAAATTGGCTTTGTCACAGAAAGTAGAGATTTCTTAATATTTCATATTAAATTCTGAAATTTCTTGGTATTTCGTTTTAAAATGAAAATGAATATATAAATGACTGAACAAACAAAACCAGTTACACTCTTAAAAAAACCTGGTATGCCTACTGACCTCAACACCCTAAACTGGATTATTGTGCCCTTTCCAAGCTTGTGCTGTGCAATTCTCTTCAATAACTTCTACTCAGCAGTTTTCTCAACAGCATGGGCCCAGCACTTTTATTAGCCGCAGAGCTGTGAATATCTCTTTTTAGGTGTACAGTGTTTGCACACTGTGGCATTGGGCACAGGGAACTTCAGTGTTAGTGTGGGGCTGATAAAAGCCTCTAAAGACATTTTCAGAACTTGCGTACCTTTCCCTAGGGAACAGGACATGTCTTTGCGATTTCCTACCTTTAGATGCACAATCAGCTCGTAGGCTTGTCCTCATAGCGAATGCAGTGTGAGAGTCATCCTTGCTCATACTCCTTTTTTCCTCATTTTGTTCTGCTTTGCCTGCTGGGTCATTTTCTACCTGTTTTCTCCAAGGCTAGTGATTTCAGTGTAATAGTCTGTCTATCCATGGCAAGTTATTGCTCAGGACCGAAGTAAGGTAGCTGCTGTGCTAGGTAGCCCAAACTGACCCTGCCACTGCTTTGGTAGGAGAAAGAACCTGTTTCAGAAAAGCACAGCCGTCCTGAGTGTCTTCATGCACACAAGGGCTGTTCAGAGGAGCCCCTTGACCCTGTGCCATCCCTTCGACCTCTTTGACTGTGACTGATAACAGCAAGTGCAGTTTGTGTTGAGGCTTTGTTCTCCACTCTGTAGAGAGAAACATTAAACTGCAGAATGAGTAAGTGCCTTTTCAAAGGCCACATAATGAAACAGTGAATGAACAACAACCCCCAGCACCTCCAGCCCCCCTTCTCTCTGCAGAACAATGCCTCTTCCCCTCTATCAAGATGTGCACATAGTATACGTTGCATACAAAATTATGTATTTCAAAAGAAATGTGGATATTAATATTTATATTGTAACAATGCCACTGTCCTCTGGGCTCTGTAAATAGCAGCACCACAACAATGTGAATTATTCCTTTTATGCAAAACCCTGGCCAGTGAAATAGCTTGTCAATGTAAAATAAAATCGATGCACAAAAGTTTGACAGCTACATTCATTATATATGTCAATCAAAGGATCCTGAAAGCTTTATTGTCACTGTACAATGTCTGAACAATCTGCTAGCCCAATATGCCACAAAGTTATTTTCTCACTACTCCTTTCATTTAAAAAATAGCCACCAATAACTTTTGTCAAACAGTCTGACAAAACTGCACAAACAGCAAAGAAATCTTGGATTTTCTTGGGTGTCTGTGCGCTGGAGGCATTCCAGGCTTAACTTGCTGTGCTATGCTAACATATCACAGTAGATGAGATCTGATCAGAAGCACAGGACACACAAAGTACTGCACAACCCCCAGAGCAGGCTGAGGCTGCGAAGATGGAGTGGTGAGTTAGGAACAAGTTAGGCTAAAAAGGAGTGAACCTAACTGCTTAACCTGCTTTTTTTTGTCTGCTTTTGCCAGGTATCAGTTATCTGTCTCCCCCACGGTTAGGATCAGACTTTTAAGTTGTCCCAAGTTAATTTCTGAAATGTGGGGTCTGATAAGGTCTCGCTCGCAATGGACTAGCCTACAACTTGGGGGAGAGTTTGCTCTTTGGTTTTTCTTTTTCCAGCGTGCTGAACGTGTCAACAGCCGGCCATCAGTTATCACTTAACTGGGGACAGGGGAATGGAGGAGAGGGCGTCCCTTTCCCCCAGCTGCGGCTGCCGGGCCGGGCACCTTGGGTTTGCCCGGCTTTGAGGGCACAGATAGCAGGTGCTGCGCGGGTCCCCTGCGCCTCTGCGGCACAATGCGGAGCAGCCGCGAGAGGGAGCACAAAGGGCTCCTGGAACTCAAGCGGCTTCGGGAGCTTCTCCCAGCGCCCTCCGGCAGCTTCTCCCAGCGCCCTCCGGCACTTCTTCCTGACGGGGAATGCCCTGCCGGAGCGGCTTTGCTGGACGGTGCTGTTGCACGCAGGCAGTAGGAAAGTAATAGTGGGAGCTCACCTGCCAGCGTCCTCCTTGCAAATGAGATGGAAGGTCGTGGTCTTGTACCACAACAGACCGTAGCAAATTTTTTTGAGGGTGTCGTGACTTGACCACCTTTAATTTGCTCTGGAATGGACTCTAAATTAAGTTTCCTAATCCAAAATATTGTGGAGGTTGGTTGTTTCCTCTAAGCAGTCAGCTTGGTTCTTGGTGTGCGCTGGTGTGTGGCTTTGCTTTCAGCCCCCGGTCACGGGCACTGCAGCAAAACCTCTGAAGGGTGACTCCTGCACACAGCTCCAGCTGCACCTTTCTGGTGGCTGCTTCTGGGATGAGAAGCTGCTTGTGAGCTGGGGTAAAGGCTTTGCCAGGCACTTTTCAGCTGCTGACCTTAGAGTGTTAAGAATAGTCCTGCTCTTATGTTTGGGAGTGAACTGTGGGGATGCTCGGTGAGGATGCGCACAGAGGAGATGTTGCAACAGGAGTGCTCATCATGACAGCTAGTGTTTACTGAAAAAGCATGGTGGAGAAATTGAAAAATGGAAACTTTTAAATAATTGTGGTGTTAATTCATATGCTGAGAGAGCTGTGCTGCCCACTCACCATCCCCCAAACTGTGTGACATTTCCCTGAGGTGCACTGCTTGCTGCTCCATCACGGGCATGTGTTTTATCACAGGCGAAATTAAACACGGTTTTGTAATCAACAGACTCCACAGTTACTTTGCGGTACATGGAAGTAAAATAAACAGATCGACACTTTCCACAGTGTTGAAGCTTGTAGTTTTTGGTGTGTTCTCTCCCCATACAGCATTGACCTCATTTTGACGTCCTGCACAGAGCCCTCTTATTAACTTTTTAAATAATTACCACCGGCGTGGCAATGGAGTAGAAGTCTTTCAGCACCATTACTTTGTGGTGAGCACCAAATGTCATGCCACAGAGTGTGTGTTACCTGTGACAGAGCTGATAGCCAAAACAACTATTTTTCATTTCAGCTTTGCAAGACTGAAATCAGCTGAGCATAATTGCATGATGCTGACAGGACACAAAAGGCTTTCTGTAAGCAGAGTGGCCTGTGCTTTTCTTGCTAGTCAAGGACAGGCTTTGTAGTGTGGGGATGCAATGATATAGATGTTGGAAGTGCTAGGAGCTCCAGTTGCTATGCTTGGTGGTATACACAGAAGAAAACCTTACCTAAGTGTGAAGCCTCAGCTGCCAGCATCACTGCTTCAGTCTGTTCATTCTGACCCTAAAGGAAACCCTCTGGAAGGATCTAGGGGATGCATCAAAATGAGCAGTGAAGGAGAGGGGTACCCAGCCTCTGCTTCTGCAAATGCAGAGGCAGCAGCGACTCCCAGGGAGGATAAACCCACCTGCGCACAGTGCTTGGCTATCTCACTTCACCGCCTCGTGGGAAAACGTTATGATTCCCTCTGCCTGGGAGATTGCTCGCACTACTGCACCTGCAGACTTCACCTGTAAACTCTTAGCAGAAAATATGTACCAATGCTGGGATGGCTTTTGCCAGCTAGGAGCTGTTTTCCAGTGTCACTCACTTGTAGTTAGCGTGTGGAACTACTGTGGTATTTTCTCAATGTTTAATGTGACCTAATTGTGCGCTTCCACTGTGTGGGAGGATCAGCTCTTCTGGTGTGACAGTTGCCATAAAATTGGTGGCGTGCAGAAGCTTCTCTGGCATTTGCAGCTGGGTGCAAGGCGCAAGTTCCTTGATTTTGCTGTATCAGCCCAGCAAAACTTTGCATGGCTGTGTGTGCAGCCAACTGCTTTACAATATGCCTGGTAGTCCATGTAACCTCCAGCTGTCTAATTTTCTTGGGGGGAAGTTTTCTAATAATCTTCATATTTACTTGGCATGTTTGGTTTGAAGCAGATGGAGGTGATGGATTGATCTACAGGACAAATGATGAAGCAAGAGGAGAAAAAGTGTGTGAGTGGATGCACCGTTAGAGGGGGAGCAGACGTTTTTGGCACTGGGGTCTCACTACTGGCCCTTTCTAGTGTTTTTTTGGTAAGTCATCTTATTGAAACTGCAGCCCACCAGCTTGCTCCTTTGAGCATGGCCAGCTGTTTTCCTTGGGTGCCCATCCTTAGCTCTCACTATCACAGGGGAGGGGAAGGTGCAGAGCCTTAACTAAGGAGGGGGACAGAGGTGGCTGAGGTGATTGGTGACACAGTGGCCACACCAGACCTTCCTTGTCTACCCCAAGCTCAGGGTGCGGGAGCCTCCCTGTTGCACTGCCTGCCTCCTTCCAGTGCCAGACCCGTGAATCCCTGTGTACTTCTGGCTGAGCTGGGAAACAGTCCTTCCTGAGCCACTGCTGCAGGCACTGGCACCGAGCAGACCCAAGTCCTCCCGGCAGGCTGGCGCTGAGGCTCAGGACCATGCATGCCACTGCCCTGGCAGGTGGCTGGCAAGTTACAAAATCTGGATCAGCATTTTTTTTTATTTATTTATTTTATATTAACTTGTGCAGCTGTCCTGGAAAGGGTTAGAAATCAGTTCTGGAAAAGGCTACGGTAGCTGTTGGTGAAGAGTTCTGCTGTGCCCTTAATTATTTATAAGCATCAGGATATAAGGACATTGTGTTCACTCTCCACTGGTGAGAAAGATTGCAAATAATCTAATAAGTTATGCATGCAAATTTACACTTTGAGTAGGTTCAGTTGCAAGTTCTGAGACTTAAAAGTGAGGAAGTATCAGAAATAAGGTTGCTGCTTAGTATTTGGTATGTCAGGCAGCTGGACTAGATGATCATTGTTGGTCTTTTTCAGCTGAAATGTTCTGTGCTGTTCTATGCTGTGCCACATTGCTGATGGCACAGCCTGCTCCTACAGGGCCGCAAGTTTGCTTCCCAGCCCTGCCCCAGTTGCTCCCACCACCTTTTGCTGCTGCAGGTGTTGTTCAGGGAATGAATCAGGGGTAGGCTGCTGCTGCGGGGTCCCTGCCCGATGGCCTTAGGATCAGGCAGGGCTGCAGGAGCACCACAGAGGGAATAATGATTTTGGCAGCTGGATGGTGTCAGGAAAAGCAGGCTTCTCTCCCTGCCACAGCTTTCCAGAGGGCTGCAGAATAAGTCACGGAAGCCAAACCAGGGCTCCCTCTTGGGCTCAGAAACCTCTGTTGTTTGAGGCATGCTAAAAGAAGCAATCCCTGCCCAGAGGGGAATCTGAAGAGAGTTGCAGGAATGTCATTTGCCAAGTCCTCAAGGAAGGGAGCCTTGTGGCAGCATTCTGCATGGGTGGGGGTGTTGTCAGGCTGCTGGTATGCATGGGCATGTTTGCTCAGAGCACAGTGCTCTGTAGCACTGACACCTGGGATTGTTATGCTCCTCCACAACGTAATCTACTGTTGCAGAAAAGCTGAGAGGCTTCAACAGATTTTGGAAGTCCTGTTATGTCCTGCCTTGTATTAAAAAGAACTAATCCCCATCCCAAATTAACTCAGTCTAAACAAGCCACTATTACACTGTATCAAAGGATACTTCGAGATGTTCATCTGTCTTGAGCTGGAATATGGAGTGCCAGCATGCAGAACTCAATATTGTTCGTTTTAACAGGTGTCTGAATGTTGCTGGTGTCAGTGGTTCAACCTGGAGGTCTTGCAGTGTTCAAACCACTGATTCCACCTTAGCAAATGCAGGTTTAGAGCTTTTCTGAGATGTTTCGGTGCAATGAGAAGAGGACTATGGAAGTCACAGCTGGAGAGAGGAATACCCCAGAGGGATATCGCCCCTGCAGGATGGTGATCTTTGCTCTCCACCAGCTGCCAGTACTGCTGATCCACACGGGCTGGGCATGGCAATGCCTTGTTCTTCATACACATCAGAATAACAGGGGAAAGCTAATTGCCAGGTAAGGTCGTTAAGTGTTTCACTCTCAACTGAACCAAGAGGTATCAGATCCAAACTTAGAGTGATAAAGTCAGAAGCTTCAAAGCCAAAAAACTTGTGTTTTGTAATACCCAGCAAAAGAGAAGGAGGGATTAAAATAGACATTAGTCCATGTTGTATCTCTGAAGCTGGATGCATGCCCATAGCTGTGGTTCTGAATTGCTTCGCAAGCTGGAAGGCATGTGGATGGGAAATCTTGTGAAATATAAGATCTCATAGGATTTCTGCTGCTCAAAATTAGTCACGTTGCAAGATTTGGGTACTGTCAAGACTTAGCCCTGTTTTAAAGACTTACTTTTGAAATGAGCCTAACCGTTAATTTGAATTGGGTCTTCACACATAGCACCTCTTCCAGCTGCTGCAATAACACCTGTTAGTGCAGCTATAAATAAATAGTACTGAGTATTATTTAAAATGTGCAAAAGCGATGTGGATCCCTGGTACTGAGCCACAGCATAGTCTCTCCTGGCACTGCTTGTGCTTACGGGACCTGTGGAAGCATCTCTGTAGTGGAGCAAGCGTGGGCTGTGGTCAGCATGGGCTGGCCTGACGTATAGCTCCTTTGGCTGTTGAGGAAAAGGAAACTAATTTTTCTCTTTGCAGACTATTTCTTGCACTTATTTTATATTGCTTGTAGTTAAAATGCAGATATTTAGAGGAACATTTTTGTGGCATGGTGATTTTTTTTTTTAGTACTTCTGTATGAAGGCTTTGTGGATGGCTCGATGTCCTTCATACAATGTCCTAATATAATTTAAAGACCTTGAAGATTGTGAAGTTAAGTACCCAAGAACTGGGGAATATCAGAACGAAAGGAATCAGATTAAATTACGACCTGTGTAAATTCAGTCCCTTGTATAGTGCACTACAACAAAGCCTGTGGCTATGCCGTACGTAGAGAAGAGCCGTGCAATGTGCCAGCACAGCTGAATGTCAGAAGATTTAGCCCTGCACCTTGAGACAAGGGTCTCTTGGACCTGTGTGAACTGTGACCACTTTTCTACGAGGCTCATGGCCTGAACACGTTTGGGATAGTGTTTATGAGGATGTCAAAAAGGGCATTCCTCACTGTGGTAGCCTGTGCCAAATCCCAGTCCCAGGCTTTAATATTTTGGAGGCAATAGGACTTTTCAACAAAATGGGTAAAATTGTGGACAACTTCAACCTGAACAAAACAGTACATTTCAGAATCTCATCTTGGTGATGACTGAGAGGTCTTTGTTGATTGCAAAGAAATATCTAATTGCATCAAACACGGTATCAAAAAATTTGGCTATACCTTGACAAAGTTATAAACAACTGAAATTAGGAGAATGATAGGACATGCCAGGCAGCTTGTAATAACAGGTGGCCCTACCACCATCTGCAGTAATTCTTTGATAGAATCAGCTGGTTAAATGCGTAGTATAACATCTCTCAAACTCTATTAATATTTTAGTTGTTTAGTGCTCAGAGGGCCACATACTAAGTGAATTTAAGGGTGCATATTTGGTGGCTACAGCCTGCTCCCATTGGTATTATAAGTTTTGCAGGGCTTCAGCTTTGCATGCCTTTGACTAAAGTCAATTGGCCCTATTCAAGAAATCTCTTAAACACAGACTTAAACTCTCCTGGGTGTCTTTGGGACTTACCCAGTTAAGCCTTTAAATTAAACCTGTGTTTCCTTGCACTCTTCAATATATTTTAGTGTGTATTTACAAACTATTCACATGCTAAAGTATTAGAATGAAATTTGGCATTTTGCTGTAAGTTTGGTTGTTTTCTTATTTTAGTTATTACAGCTTCTTGTGCCATTTTGAAGTAGGTGTTATGCACAAAATAATAGTGTTCTGTATAATCTATTTCTGTAGGAAAATGAACATATTTCCCTACCTATTATGGAGTGATCTGATCAAGGGGCCAGCTTATTTCTAGCTGTTTTTTTTTCCTAGACCTTTTTTTAGTGCTGTCAGTCTTGTCATGTGTTATTAGGACAGTAGTTTTCAACACCACCCACTCTTAGTTGTAGAGCAACGAGATCATTTAATTTTTCATTTTGTGGGTAGGTTTGCAATTTTGAATTTTTTCTTGAAACAGGGTGAAAAAAACCCCAGAAAACTTCATAAATCTTGCTAATCACATGATGCATAGTGGAATTTACTCTATTTCATAGAATTAAAAAAATGTTTTCAAAATAGAAAATGGATTGTTCCATTGCAGAAAGGTTGAAATAATGCATTTAAATCTTACTAAAGCTCTCTGTTATCAATTTATAAACCGTTTTTTTTTTTCCCAAAAGCTGCCACATTTCACTTTCAGCTGCTCAGCATCTTCCAGCAACTTGCAACAATCCTAGCTGGGTACCATACAAAGTTTCCTTGCAAATAACCTGCAGGACTTCACAGACAACAAGCTGCAATTATTCTGTCTTTATCAGTCACTTCTGTCTCAGTGAGTGTTTTAGTTGATCTGTGTCCAAAAGACACTTTCTCAACATGTCCTGGAGCAGGTGATTTCCTTCTTTCCGCTTAATGGGCCTCGCATGACATCTTGCCCACACTTATATTGTGCCAGATGTGTAGGACACATCTACCTTTCAACAAGCAGTTATGTTTATGGAAATAATGCCTTCTGGAACCGGAAATTTAGGATAACAGATTCAGGAGCCTTCAGTAAGTAGTATGTAATACAGCAGAGCAGAGCTCTTGTAAGCAGAGCACCCAAACAGATGCCACTTTGAAACTGCTCAGGAATAATTTAGAGCATGCTTGTGAAGTTTGGATAATATAACTACTGATACCCAGAAGCAATAAAATTGTATTTCTTCTGTGCTCTGACCTTATCTTTGAATAATTCAATATGAATTCTTTACCCTACCCTGATATGTGTGCGTATATTTTAAGAGTGAGAGAGAAAGCCCAGAAATTAGCTGACTAAAGATGTGCAATTAAAACCCATCAAGACTGAGCACGTCCCTAGTGGCAGAGTTTTATATTTTCTCCCCTTGCCTCTTTTTCAGGAACTTCTGTCTTTTCCAGCCTTTGCACACTGAAGTCAGAGGGGACTTGGCATCGTCGGAAGTGTGTTTGCATCTAGTCCGAGGATGTGCCTGTAAAATTGGTGATCTAGGTCTTTAAGGAAAGTCTGTTTTTGACTGGGTCTTACTTACACCCCAATACAATGTTCTCACTACAGAGCAAACCAATAATTGTATCGTGGATGTACACTCAATGTTTTGGCTTTACACATATGCCATACCAACCAAGCGTGGGTTTTTTCAAACACCTTGGGTCTAACTCTTATCTGCATTTGTAAGATCTACATGGGACACGTAGTGTTCTCAAATCCTCTCAAGAGGGTCACTCAGATGGGGGAAAACTGTCTTTCTAGCTCAGTACCCTTAACAAAGATTGCAGTATGCCTTCAGAGCAAAATATGCATGACATCTGGAAGCAATTATTCCTTTAAAAATCACTCTGTGAGTCAACATTGAAAATGCACTCAGCACTGAAAATGAAAACTAATGAACACTGAAGTTTCTAGTTATCCCACAGTCTGAGTGACTCGCACTGCAACCAAGTCATTTCTAGAAAGCCTGAGCAGAGTATGCACAAAGGCAATCTTGGATCCCAAAGCTGGCCAAGCTGTGCCGAGACAAAGTAGTTACGTTTGTATGAAATCCAATGGCCAGGGAGATTTTTTTTCCTATTATATTACAGGACTAGAGGGGAGTATGAGGGACTGTACATTAACAGACCTTGCCCATCAAGGAACTGAACACTGCATTTATGGATTAAGAGGTAAATTGTACATTTTGGTGATATTGACTCACAGTTATCTGGCCCTTTTAAAACAGTCTAATGTAGGATTGTCACAGGGCTGGAAAACCTACAGTGAAAAACTAGTGTGATGGGGGTGTCCTGGGCTAGTGAGGGAGCACGGATGCTCTGCTGGGCTTCTCTGGCAGTTCTCAGGACATTTCTGGCAAGGTCAGATGCTGAAGCAGATCCTGATTGTTTTAGATGTTGTCTTCAACCTTTCCACAGTAATGTAGAAGATGGCTGGGAGCTGGCTTCTCCTTCCTCAGCAATATTATGGTGTACTCTAATACAGCAATTCCTAGATGAATTGTTTTACTCAAAATCCAGGGAAGATTGTGGGTCCTTACCAGGCTGTTAGTAGTTTGGTTTCCTAAGGAAACGTAAGTTTGTCCGGTTATGCTGTGTCAGTCTGTCTTTTGGCCACTCTTAAGAGAAAAATATTCAATTCCATGAGTTTTGTGAAAACAGGTGACTGCGTAGGGGGAAAAGACCAAAGAACAGTATGAGCTCAGCAGTGCTTATAAGCAGCAGAGGACTTGCTCTAGAAAGGGAGCTCTGAGGACCCCCGTGAAGTGCCAGGGAGCCCCAGCGACACAGGCAGAACTGCAGGACATGCAGACCCAGCAGCTCCCAGTGGCACTGCCTTGTTTTTACCCAGCGTTATCCTCCAGACACCTCTCAAAGATGAGTCTTCCTCTTCCTCCCATGCACAGCAGAACAGTTTCAGTAGGACACGCAGGCTGTCGTGTCCACAAGAAACCTCCCTGTCCCAGGGTCTGTCTGCCCCCTCTGATACCTTCCTGCCTTTTTGCACCTGTGTGGTACCCACTGGGCACAGGCTGACATTGCCATTCACACACTGGTCTGGGAAGGTCCTTTTTCAACACAATGTGCTGCTGGCATGTGTCTTCAGTAACCTGCAGAGCTTGCTTAGGAGGGATGTCAGAGAGTGTGCACTGTGCCTTTATAATGATGCTCAGTTGTTCTGTTCTCCAGTAATGTTGATTCTTCTGCACATTGTTCTACCCGGCACCAGAGGCTTGACAGAGTCCTGAGGAGTTGCACCAATGAAATACCATTTGAAGTCAAAGGCTTTAGATGCCTTGCTTCCCATCTCAGAGTGTGTCCGGGCAGAAGTCCTGATGTCGCTGTGTCAGGAGGTATGATGGGGGTTAAACACCCTATTCTGGTTTATGTAAGACAGGAATAATATTTATTATTGGGGCTGCAAGAAACCCAACTGCTTAATGGTCATGAAGATCTCCGAGTACCTACGGTTCTCCAGAAAGACTAGGTGGTAGTGCTGATGAACATTTTTGTGCTGATAAACATTGTGCCCAATTTGCATGCCAGCTGGATCAGCTACTTACTTGCTATTCTTTTTGCAACCATAATTTTTATCATAAATATTTTCCAGACATACATCAGTAGCTCATATCGCTTGGCTGGCAAGTCTAAGACAAGTCTGTCTTAGCAAGCCAGACTGTTTGTACAAAACAAGCTGACTCTGTACCCCAGAAAGTGGTCATTTCCTGGTTTGTTTGAGTCTAAGCTCTTTCTCAATACCTATGGTACATCTGCAGGCAGATTATGGCAAGAACGTTATAACTCCACAGGCATTAATGGAGGAAATGGTATTTTGCTAGCTTCCATTATACCTCTTTCCAGTGAAATATTATTTTAAAAATAACTTCAGGATTGGTGGGTTACTGCCCTATCTAGAACTGGACAAATCCCAGTCATCTCTGCAGATGTTGCAGACCCTTCATGCTGCCAGCACTCACTAAGGATCCTGTTTTCATATCTGCTCCTTTCCTACTTCAACAGCTAAACAAAAGTCTGATTTTAACCGGAGATCAGTCCCCACCCTGTTGTTCTCACCTTTGCACTGTGGTAAGGACAGCTAATTTGGAGGTAAGCTCTTTCCAAAATCCTTCTGCTTGCTTTGATGCCCAAAGAGGGGATTATGCTCTTTTGAAAATGCTGATTCTTCTTGCACTACTTCATGGTGATGTGGCTGAAAAGTAGTACCTTAAAGCAGCTCTTCCTTCTTTCTGGCTTCACACTCTGTCTCGATGCAGCAGGAGAGCTTTCCTCCTCTGTTTACTGTCAGTTGCTCAGAGATCATCACTTACATCACTTTCACATACACTTTTCTCTGGGCAGATAAGCAGTGGTAAAAGTGCTCATTTTATTTTGGTGCCTTGACCTGAGTGATTCACTCAAATAATCTGATGGCACCAAGAAGGCATGATTAAATAGCTATGATTGATTAAACAGCAATGATGGCTCCAGCTCTACATTGCATGGACATTTCTTTGCACTTTTAAAATCCTGGCCCTGTTGATAGCTGGTGTGTTATCTAAACTCTCTTTCACAGATGTTTGGCAAAGTGCATAAGAGTCCATCTGAGAAATGCTGTGCTTGGGTCATTTTTTTAGATCGGGGTGCAGTGAAGAAACAGCTTGTCCAGTTCTAAATATACTGTCCTTGACAGACATGAAATAAGCCTACTGATTAAAATAGCTGCCTAGTTCCCAGTTCAAGATCTTACTGTATAACATCAGTGCTTGGCTGCCCTTCTGATAAACTTGGAGAAGGACCGATTTCCATTTTGTTCCTTTCAAAAGGGAAGAGGTTGGACAGTTGTCATGCAGCAGGAATGCACCAATTCTAAGAATTTCTAAACAAGACCCACTGCATCGTGAACGGCCGTGGGAGCTGGGATTTATGGGGAGATTACTTGGTTAAACGTAGCCTGAAGGAATGAAAAACGAGCAGCCCAAAAAAGAAATTTTTTGAATATCCTGGCAGTGAAATCAAGTGGCCTGATTTATGAGCAGTACCAAGTTATCTTTCTGCAAACAGATTTCTTTTGCCCTTTGGAGGGGCAGCTCCTGGCAAGATGTACAATTGTACCTATTGCTTACAAAACGTGACGGGACAGGCTCTCTTTTTCTCTGTACAGCTAGGTGGAGTCCTTGGCAGATGGTCAGCTGCCATAACGGGTACTGGTGATTTCTTACCCTTGGGCCTTCCTTGACTGGTGGCTGTGGAGGATGAGGAGGAGGAATGGCTGCAGGAGCACAGAGCCCTGGGGTCTGCTGCAGAGAGGGACAGCAAACCATGGGAGGACAGATACCAGAGGTCCCTGCTGAGGCTTAATGGGTGTCTTGATGATTCAAGGCCAGACTGGGGAGATCAAAAGGCATTTTGATCCCTTTGCTATGACATGCAATGCTAAAGGGACAGCCCACCCCCTAAGACTGGAGGGATGGCTCCCCATTTGGGTGCCACCCCCAGTCACACACACGTGATTGGCGTAGCCTGGGACAAGTGACAAGCCTGCAGGGGTTAGAGGTGACAAGTCCCCAGCCAACATGTGTAAAGACTGTGGGTGAAACCATGGCTTTATTGGAGTCTCTAAGACTTCTATTGTTGCCTTCAGTGGAATCCCTGCTTTTCCTGTGATGATTTTTGCATGCGTGTATGCACCGGCACACATGTATATGTGAATCCAAGAGCAATGCAAACCTGCTTTCCATTGGTAAAGCATCCCATAGGTGCCAGTTCCTCTGAAATTTTCCATTCGGCTACCTGCATAAATTTAATATTGCGTTTGTCTCCAGGAGATTTGGTTTTGCCCATGTGAAGCTAACTGTCTGTAATGAAGTTGTGAGTTATTTGACTAAAATCAGAACTCAGACTTCAAAGTAAGAAACCCCAAACCAAACCCACAGCTATTTTTTTCAACTCCTAAAAAAAATCGTATTTACTTTTTAAATGAATCTCTCACCACTTAGTATGAACTTGCAGCTCTGCAAGGCACAGAGTTTGTTTCAGCAGATGCTAAACCTGAAGTCAGTGAAGATCTAAACAAGTGGTTAAAGGTGAGCATGTGCTTGGGCACTTGCTGAATTGGGACAGAGCATTCAGTATTTCCCTGAGTTGTATCTTATGTTTCAAAGGAAGGACCTTTGTTTTGCCAGCAGTTCATTTCTATTTTGTTATGCACTGAGAGCTCAGGATAATCCCATTTGGAGAGAGGCAGAGGGGAGGGAAGGCTGCACTTGGGAAAAGCTGTTTTCAGTAGCTCTGGTTTTTCTAACCCTATTTTGCTAATTATGATCAGCTAATGCTGACAGACTGGTTCACAGAAATTAAACCCCATTACATGGTACAAACAAGTCAATGAGGCCCAGAGTCAGACCCTACTTTAACATAGTAAAATAAAGATCCCCCGTGGCTTTTAATTCCTTTCTATTTAGTTACTTAATTGAACCTGCACTGTTCTTCCTTTGTAATTGATTACCACACAGAAAAGGTAATGAAACAGAAAACTTTATTTTCTCTTCAGTGATTTTTTATGGTTATCATGGAAATGCTTTTACTGTTTCCTTTTGGGACATAAAATTACTCAGTATAGACAAAGGGAAATCAATGTTAGTTAATTGAAGGCATTTACATGGTTGGAAGATTAAAAGTTGGATTTTTTATATATTTTTTTTCTTGTAAATCAGCTCAGATTTTTCAGAATGAGAATTAATCTGGCATTTTATTGTCCCTTTCTTTTTTTCAAAGCTGAATCTACAAAGTTTGGGGACCTGGTCCAAAACCCACTGAAGCCAAATGGGAATTGTTCCATCTAATTCAGTGGCTTTGGATCATGCTTTAGAAGCACATATTCAAGACATATTTATGTAGGCATACACAGATGCCTATCTGCTCAACATGCCATTTGTCATAACTGGGATTAATATTTGAGCAAGATAAGGAAGGAAAATTTGTTTGGGTTTTTTTTTTTCTGGATTTAAAAAAAGGTGGTGTTAGTTCCCCAGTTCTATTATTTCCTTTAAGTCACATTCCTCTCATACTTCTCTCTGTTTATCTAATTTGTGAAGCTTGGTTTTCTTAATTTTGTACATGTTCTTCCTTCTCCTCTTCCTCCTTTGTATTTAAGTGTCTTGGCTACCTTTGGCCAGGCCAGGCAGGGTCTTGTGAATGCAGTTCACCCAGTACCCAGCACTGCATCCAGCTTCCCTACCCTTTGTGAAGCTGTATTTCTTGATGATGCACAGAGCTGGCTGAGAGTTAAAGGACTCAAGTCTGAAAGTCTAAAGGAGTTGCCAACTTACCCCACCCCTTGCCTTTGTGCATAAGCTTTTTGCCTTGAAGCGATTTTAATGAAGACTATGTAACAACATGGTGTTGGCATAGCATGAGCAACATTATTCCATCTGTTTCTAGGGAAAATATAAAAACATGTGTTAGTATAACATTAAGGTTCCAATTTTCAACAGTTAAAAATCAGACAACACTGAAGTTACAGACTGTTTTTCAAAGCTATTTAGTGATTTTCATTGCCTTTGGTTTTTTGGAACTCGCCTTTAACGCCTTTAAGAAATGTCTTGTATTCGAAGAGCTTTGACTACCCATCCTTGGAAAGGGAGGCTCTGTTAGCTATTTCAGTTTGGGCAGCCAAATTTATTGCTTTTTGTTGATAGTGTTGCAGAGCTGATATTTTAAAGAGTACTCAGTCTCTCACTGAAGAGATGAATGAGGGCTGTAAAATTGTATTTGCAAACATTCATTTTAACTTCTACAAGAATTAACCTTACATTAGGCAGAGAGCTTGAGCATGCTAACTGTAATATTTTCCAAACTTGAATTTGGAAAAAAGAGTTTTAAAGGGAATAGTCAGTGCTTTTCTGAATCAGGGCCTTAACACCTATTTTTTATTTGATTTTTTAGTATGAATAATTATGAAGATACATCAGGCAGAGTTTTTACTAAACATTATATTTTAAACAGTGATGATAGAATATCCTGTCAGTGCAATTGTGGTTATTTGTGCCAAAAGTCTCATTTTAAGAGTTGTGCTGGTACAGTCAGGAAACAAAGCGACACAGCACGTGGCTTCCTGGCATTCATACCTAGTGAGAACAGCTTTCACTGTTAGTGCTGCAAACTCAGAACAATGTTTATAGGGAGATACCCATCAACACAGAGCAGTATTGAGCAAAGGTATGATCCTGTACAAACAAGTGATCAAGGAGCAAACAAGAAAAGGTCCTTCACTGGGCCTGGTACTATGAACAAGGAAGAGATGGTTGGAGACATCATGTCAAGTCAGAGGCAGCCTTGGCTGCAGTGATCATGAGATTGTGGAGTTGAAGACCCTAAGTGGAGGGATCAGGGCATAAAGTGAGATCATGGTCCTGGATTTCAGGAGAGCAAAATGCAACCTCTTCAGAGATCTGCTTGGAAGAATCCTATAGACTATTGCCCCAGAGAGAAGAGGGGTCCAGGAGAGATGGGTGCTGAGGAAAGGACCATCCTAAAGAGCAGGAAATCAAGCAAAAGTGGCAGCAGGCCAGTATGGATGAGCAAGGTGTGCCAAACTGAATTCAGACATATAAAGGAAGTGTATGACATTGTAGAAGTCTATTAGGTTGGTCAAGTAAGACTTCCCCTTCATAATTCCATGCTGACTGTTCCGAATCACATTCTTATCCTTCATGTATTTGGAAATGCTTTCCAGGACAATTTTCTCACCTTCCTAGGGACTAAGGTGAGGTTGACCCACCTGTAGTTCCTCAGATTTTCCCTCTTGCCATTCTTGAAGATGGAGAGATATTTGCTCTGCTCCAAGTGGCTGGTTCCTATGAAAGTATTTAAAGTTTTCCGTAGTAGTTAAATAGTTCCAGGCCTCTTTCATGTTCATCCTTGGAGTGTTACTGTATTAAGTCCCTCTTAAAAAAAAAAAAAAAATCCATCTTTTTAATAGATATTACGCAAAAGCAGTGGAGAGAGAAATTTCTTTTAGAAATTATATTTATGCTAGGTATGGGTATCACACTCAACTTAGAGCAACCACAAGTAAATGTTATCGCATCATTTGATGAGCGCAATACATTCATTATAGATTGTACTACTTCTCCAAGACCTTTAGGTAGCATAAGGTTCTGAGATGGTGGTGGTGGTGGTGGCAGCAGCAGGGTGGTTATTGGGGGTTTTTTACCGTTTTTATTTTCATCTGGGTGTTAGGATAATTTACCACAGTAAGAGAGAGAAAAATGTAATTTTACAATGGCTGCTGTGCTGTCTGATATGGTTGCTTGCAAATAAATCCAAGCACATGCTGAGAAGCAGCCTCTCTATTCCTTTTCACCTTTTTTGTGAACATGGCTCCACTTGTGCTCCCTGACACATAGTACATGTGAGCTGGGGGTGTCCCCAGCAGCTCTGGGCTGGCCTTCTGAGACCAGGTTGGACCTGCTTTCCAGCCTTTGGCAGAGTTTCTCTGCAAAGGGAAGCCCCAGGAGGCCCTTCACATCCCCTGACCACTGGAACTGGCTGCTCTCAATTCTGCACATTTTTTTTTTCAGGAGGTGTGACTCATCAGTCATCTAGCTGCAACCTCGTAAAAATGGCTTTTCTAGAGCCATAGAAACCACAAGATCCCATTACAAGCTGTTTCATTTTCAGTAACTAATGGAAGGACAGCAGTAATCAGACAAGAGGAAATTCTTAACTCTTTCTCAGATTCCCTCTTTCCTCTTTAGTAAAAACAAAGCTCACCAATAAATGAAATTCAGCTCAGATGGGTGTACATGCTGCGCCATTGCCTGGTTTGTAGACAGAACACTGCCAAATGTTCGTTCAAGTTTCTTGGTTTTTCTTCCCACAAAAACTGTTTTCTGTTTGTAAGATAAATTTCAGCTGCTTCAAAGGTCTAAAACCAGCTTTTTTGTTGTTCCCATTTGTGATTTTATAGATAATATAAGAAAAAGTGGTAAGGAGCAAAGTATCAAGGTTGCAGAGTGGACCACTGAGCAGATAAGCAGACCTTCACAGCCAGAGCAAGTCAGTGAAGTCAGCATAGCCCAGTCTTGCAGTCAAAATTGCAGAACAGGGACTCAGAAAGTCTCCCTCATTAACATAATCATAGCAAATAAAGAAATGAAGAGGGTAAGAGGGCAAGCAGGAATAGAAATGTGCTTCTGAGCTTACAAAAAAATCAAGTTGCATGTGCTGTTGGCCCTATTATCGTAAGTGATTCAACATAGACCAACTTTCAGACCTATGCAGAGCTCTTGTAAAATTAATGCAAGCAGTATGTTGAAAAATGTAGAGGTATGGGACTCATCAGCAAGGGTTGGGAATTAAGCTTATGGTTGGCAGGCTGGGCAGTGCATGACCGGGAGGTGGTGGGCTGTGCAGCATCATATGCACTTTAATTATCAAGTGCTTTTGAATGTCTGTTGGGGGCCTATTCAACATAGGATGACTATATACGTATGCAAGAGTCTGGTGTAATGGGCTCTGCAATGCACTTAATATTGAAGGAGGACTATTGCTGGGGTCAGAGACCTACCCAGCCAATGCTTCACAAAGTGCCCCTGAAGTCAGCATGAGCATGTGTAATATAATGCAAAGGATTGTATGACATATTTTTCTGCCTCTTTTCCCACATTGCTTTCTCCATATAGTTATATCTGTTTTCAGCTCACTGCAGGCCTGAGGGATAATGGCAGATGACTCATGGACTGGACACCAGTGGCAACACATTTACCCCGTGTCTGTCGGACGAGTGCTGCTGACTGAAATCACTATGTCTACATCAATTTACAGCAGGAAAGTGTCTGGTCTTGCTTGGGTCTACTTGAAAAATAGCACTACTTCTCCACATTCTCACCTTATGAAATCTCCAAGGGTGTGCCAAACTTGCTCATGGCTTACCTCCCCAAAGGTGTGAACAGATTTAGGGAAGCTCTAAACAGCACAGGTAAGTGGGGTCAATTTTTTGTGTGTGTGTGGTGGTTTGTTTTTGGTTTTGTGGGGGTTTTTTTTAGAGTTCTTCATTTGCCTTTGTATAGAAAACTTCTAAAAATGGCTTATAATTGCAGGTGAGGAGATAACTGTTAAGGACAAATGGAAGCCTGTGTAGTTCCTCCCAGCCACAGTCTGGGGGAATTTAGGAAGATGTCCAACCACAGGGATGTTTATTTTCTACCTCAAGTAGCTGGTGCTGTTATAGGATTAATTTTTGGAATTTGGCCAAAAACTGTTCTAAAAAGTTTCCCTATGGCAAGGACTATGAGAAGCAAGGCCTTTAATACCAACCCCTGAAACTTATGGATACTGAGATGGGAGGACCCCACAATGCAGAATGAGGCATGAGCTCCCCATTAGCCATCTGGTGGTGTGCCTTGCCTCTGAGTCACCTGGAGAAGTCCTCACCAGGTAGCATTGTCCCAGGTCTGAGAACCAGCTTCCCCTTCCAAGCCCAGTGCCATAGCCAATGGTGGTCACCAAACTGGTGAGGTCTTGTGGATACTGTGGGAAAGCTGTGAGTCATGAACATTGTTTTCCTGTAGCATCACTTTGTATGGGTTCCCACTTAGAACTGTAAAAAAGCAAGGGCTTTGCTATTTCTGAGGGCACACATGATGAAACTCAGGGGCAGATTCTCAGGTGGCTGCATCTTCAAACAAGCTGACTAAGTGCAAAGAGCATTATCAAATGATCTGAGTCCTTTGGAGGTCCAGCTCAGTCATGCTATTTAGTATCTATGTACCTGTCAGTTTGCTTTAGTTTCACCAAGTAAGAAAGGTGATGAAAACCAAGGAAATGAGTTAAGTGACTCCATGCTGGATAAACTGAACATAGTGACAGATTAGAGGTAAGGACAGGCTTCCCTGACTAGAGGAATATACTGCTGATAGATGTGACGAAATACACAAATTCTTCTGTCCTATGGATATTACTGGAGTTAAGATGCTTCCTGCCTATGACAGCTGATGAGAACAGATTTTTTTCAGGTTTCTTATTGTAAAAACTTCCATAATGCGGATGTCTTCTGCAAGGTGTCTCCTAGAAGCCTTAGAGAGAAACATAAGAATATTTCAACAAAGTGATGACAAACACCATTTTCTCCCCTGTACATTGTTTTTGATCCTCTTAATGGCCCTCATTTATTGACTTCATTTTTGCAGCACCAGGGGATCATTGACTGAGCATTCCTCAATATTTTGTGTCTAGAGGTTATTTGGCTCAAGGTGAATGTAGTTATACTTTCATGGATTGCTTCTGTTGTTTTACTTTTCACTGGCTGGGAATTTCCTATAAGAAAATAATCAAAGTACATAATTCTCTCCCATACTGCGGTGAGGAGTCCTGAAGAGAAAAGCAGACTGCATCATTTTTAGTACAGAATTGAATGACTTCATCTGGGGACACCCAAAGATATGCCAAGCTGTACTAGAGGTAGAATTCAACCATTTGAACCCAAGAGCAAAAAGGGGCTTCAAGTTTCTGTGAAATGAAGCTTAGATACAGTAGTCAGTGTTTTGCCTGGCTTTAGAAGTAACTGCTGACAAAGTCAATGCAATGTATTGTGCACTGAACCGTACGTCACAGTATCCATTCAAAATCCTAGTGCAAATACTGAGTATTTGAAGACTTAAAGTAAATGACATCCTGTCAGGAGCAGAAAGGGGGACAGCGTCAACACAGAGAATGTGAATTGGATCTTTTCCTGGGACGCTGATTTACAGGCTTCAAATTGGAACATGAATAAATGTGACTTAGGAATGATCTCACAATGATGGAAGAATGTGTGTTGGAACAATGTGTGTGTAAATCTACACATAACACATAGCAGCTGATTGGAAGATAATCAGATAAAAATATTAATGTGAAGATCTGGTAAAAATCTAGCTTCTGGCCTAGTCATCTTACACAAATGAAACACAATAACCCAGAGACTATTTTAAACAATTATTTCCTAAAATTCTACCTTGCCTTTGCCTTTTCAAACTTGCCATTAATGTGAAAACATGGAAAATTAACTCATTAGGATTCTGAATATCAAATTTTACCTTGGCCTTTGAGGTAGGTCATGCAGGAAAATTGTACATGTCTTTAAGGACTACTGCAATAAAGTATAACACGAGTCTGGGGTGAATACGTGAATCTCTGAGATGTCTCACAAGCTGCTGTACATTGGCACTGATCAGCTGTGACCTGAAGAGATGGTTTGATAGGCATTTGCTTAAGTTATTGAGGCTATCCTAGACATAAGCACCAGAGATGGGTGAACCAAAGCTGTCCTGAGATACTCAAGAAGCAAAAGCATTAAAGGCTGCAGGTGTGCTCTGTCTATCTGTGGCTTGGCAAAATATATAACTCAGTATCACCTGAAGCTGACACAGTGTAAGTGCTCATTGGAAGGACTGGCACATATGAGGTCATTTGGCTTTCCCTGCAAACACCTGTCATACAACATGCACGACAAACTGGAGAGAGCTTTTTTAATCTTGTGAAGTGCAAAAGGAGAACAGAGATAGAGATGTGCATGAGAAAGATATTTTTCACTCTAGGTGAGAGTGTGTTAGACAAGCAAGAACTTCAAAGTTATTGTTTATTGAGAAGTTTGTGCACTGTGTATTTAAGTGGATGCTGGGAATTATAAAATCATGCTGTCCTCCCCTTTTTAAAAATAATAATAACAAAAATAGTTCAGCTGCAGAAATTTTAGCACTGATTGGATACTAGGTACTACCAGCATTCTTCTGCACTGAATCCCATTACCTCTGTTGCATTGGGCAACTTTCTGTTTTTGCAGAGGAGGAGCATGGTTTACTCTCCTGCTTTTGCTTGACTGGCCAACAGGTGAATTCAGAGTGAACAGGTCAGCTCAGATATAAGAAGGACCTAAAGAGATCAGAATGATGGTGTCAATGTTCACAAAAGTCTTTTGTAAAAAGCAGCCTATGAACATTCCCAGTGCTCCTGGTTACTGTTTCGTAACCTGGTTGAAGTGGGCTCCAGGCTGTGCCCCTCCAGCCACAAACAGATGTATACTTTGGAGAGAACTTAAACATACATTGTTCATAGGAACAATGCAGAATTTTTTCGCCGCTCTTAACTTTATCCAGTGTGGAAAATTTGGCCCTAAGCATTACATTTAGAGTGCAATTTGTTTATACAACAATATACTGTTTCTCTGCTTTACTATGTGCTTCTTTTGCATTTCTGCAAAGTTCACCAATTTGTGATCTTAATTTTAGTCGAGTGTTTAAATCTTGGGTGTTAGGCAATGCTTGGAGAAAGGGAAGAGGGATAGGTTACCAAATATTCTCCAACACCTTTCTAAATTTGGCATGTGGTAGTCTTCAGACCTATAGTCTTCTTTTTCAGGGTTTATTTACCACTAACATTAACAAAACAGTCAAATCTGCCCAGTTACATTGCTCTTTATAAAGCTTCTGCCATTTGTTGTTTCTTTCCTTTGGCATTTACCAGATTCACAGATACTTTTTACTTTTTTTCTCTTGTTTCCCCTCATGTCCCCAGGACCCCAGGGCACAGCCCTCCTGTCCTTAAGGAGGTCTCCACCCTTACTGCAGAGGGGAAGAGGGAGGCTGGGGGAAGCATCCAGTGGAGATGAAAGCAAGGTAGTGACACAGATGAAGAAATTGTGTTGAACAGGAGACCACTGGGGTATCGGTGCTCTTATTGCACCTGCCTGTACTGTTCCACTCTCTCCTCTGCTTTTCCTCATGAGGAATCTGCTATGTGAAGACCAAGATAAGAGTTGGTGAAGAAACCCCTAATCAGTCAGCAATCCCTTGTCCAGGGCTCAGCCCTTGACAGGACTTGGGAGAGGCAAGCAAAACTCTGGTAAGAGCAGAACATTGAATGTAATAGTAGATGCTTTCATTTTCCAGTTCCAAACTGCACACTGTGTTGTCAGTTCTAAGACCACAGAAGAAATATTGGTCCTAAATCATCCAAAATCACACAATGTACTTATTTTTTGTTGGAGCCCTTCGAAGTAGCCCATGGGCTACAGAAGTTGAAACAAATTTAATTTTAGAGCTTGTCTGTCTTCTCCCAGTTTCATGACTTCAGAAGTGAGGAGTAGGATTTTGTCATGTCTTTCACATAGGAGTGCTCTGGGACTTCATTTATTAATGCTTTTAATAAGGTTTTGATCTTCAAGTGAAAAGTCCTGTTGAATGGCAAGTGACTTCAATTGGTAAAGCAAAAATCATCTCTCATTTTAATGTTCAGTTCTTTGACTTGGCTGTTATGATCATGTATATAATTCTCACTTGTCTCTGCTGATATTTGGATTCAGAGGAGAAGATTGCAGCCTGACAAGCAATGCAATGACTGCTTACCATTGTGAAGTGTGGTTTCTTTGCAGAGATTGGGTGTGACAGCATCTTGTTGTCATGATTGTTGTGTGAACGAGCTAGGAAGTTAAATATTTCATTATGATGATTTTGATACTTGCACTGATTCATAATTGAAGACATCACAAAACAAGACAAACCTCCCCCAAACAATTGTGTGTGTCTAAATCACCTACATATGTTTCTTGTTCCCAGTCATGCACGGGTTTCTTTTTAATATAACTCTTGGCACGACAGAAACCATGCTGGTGACATTATTGGTATTGTTGGCCTAGAATGTTTTCAATAACACCAAGATTGTTGGGACGGAGTGTGAATTAGTTGTCAGTTCTTGAGAAGTCAAAATTTAATTGCTGATCAAATGTTTAGAATATGACTTGTATTAGTGATGGGTTTCCATATAAATTCTTTCGTGTGACCATTAGCCAAGAAGCCAAAAATAGTAGCGCAGAAGCTCTGGTCAACAACTGCAGTTTGGAAGTTGGCTCCAGGCTTCTATTCTGGACTGAAATTCTCAGTTTTTTCTGAATTTTTTTTCTTTTTTTTTTTTTTCATTTTGGCAGGAAAAGCTGAAAATAAGTTTAGGTCAAGCTGAAATAAATCTTTTCCGCATTCTATTTTTCCAGGACAGTTGTCAAGCTGACAAATCAGTTATTACACAGCTCTGTCTATTATGCTCCATATAAATCTATAGTTCCTACCAGACTGTTCTTTATCACTCCATCTTTTTTCATAGCCATCATAAAATGGGCATGGAATCAAAGTATTTTTTGCAGATGTCCGCTGCAAAAAACTGAAAATACAGAATATGTGAGAGTAAACCACGGCAGAAATTTTTACTGAGTTCAGCTCCAAACATACTGTATTTTTACAGGTGAATCTACACTTCCTTCCTGTTTGTGTTGAGATTATCAGCCCATCTATACTGTTCTTCTCTTCCTCTGACTTGCACATGCCTCTCTTGACAATGTAGTGTGCAAACTGATTAGTCACACTCCACTGAAGTACTGCTAATCTAACAGATAGGTCACTGTTAGGTCAGGGAAAGGGGGAGGGGAACAAGAGATTTACCGTGGGAAAAAACACTGGGTGCTATGCAGGAGCTCAGTGGTGATGGGGAGTGGAGGGTGGTGATGCTTTCCACTCCATCGGCACACCAAGGTCAGAACTTTCCTTCTGCAGCTGTAGAGGAAAAAAAAGTTAATCCAGCATTAAGAATGTCAGATTCCCTTAACAACAAAGAGTTATGAGTTCTGGATAGATGTTCCCAGGACAGCAGACCAAATGGGTCATTTGTACCAGTGTGGCAGTTCAAAGGTTCTGCAACCTCCTTATCCAGGACCTTTTGCTTACTCTAAAAGCAAATTGTGAAACCTGCTTGTTCCAGCGGCTGGCAAAAGAGTCTGACCTATGGCCCTTGTAACCTCCCACTTCTGTGCTAAACTTCCCAGGATATTCCCACAAGTACCTGTCTGAACGTGTGCACCAGAGTGGGTTGACACTTCAAGGCCAACAGAGTCCTTCTCCAGAGCAAATTCTTTTCTCCTTTTGCTGGCTATATGTCACTCTGTGCTCATTTCTTTACCTACACTGTCATTGTCTGGAATTTGCCTTCAAGTTAATCACATCAGTTAGTGTTCATACCATATTGGAAAAGCCTGAAGTACTACAATTTGTTATTATTTCTTTTGTTTTCTTCCTGATATTCTCTCCAAGTCCAGATCACACACATTTCCCTCTGTAGCCCATTATCTTACATCTGATCCCTGTGTTCAGCTCAATCGCTGCCTGTTTAACTCCTGTGTTGCTGGAAATATGTCATGGAACTGCGGAGCGTTAAACACTTAATTGCTTCATATTGTAATCATAGTACTGGACTTACAGTGTTGGTAAAAGCCAGTAAATACACATATAAGTGCATTTCTGCAGTGTGTGTAGTGCAGTGTTATCTTCCAATAAGCAAAATCTCTCCCTTGTCCTTGCCTCTCCATTTCCCTTTCCCCATTCCCCTTTCCCCTCCTCCACATATCTGTCTGGTGGCCACAGAGCCCTCAAGGTCTTCTGTGTTTTTCCAGCAGAGCATCAGAAAAAGCAGGAACATACTGAATGTGGGTGAAGTTTTGGGATGTGACTTTGTGCTAGAAGCTTCTGTGGAGCACGTGTGAACTATTAAAGGAGAGTTTTGGTTTTGCAGTTTCTTTTTCTTCCCCCCCAAAGACTCATAGGGGAATTTTTAACGTGAGTTTTTCCTCTTTATATGTAAAGGCCGTGTCAGTGACAAATATCAGGTCCTTGCTCCAGAGCGTGTGCTTCAGAGTTGCTTGTGCAAGGATCTTATAAGTGTAAATTCGCAAACAGCAGCTTCTGTTTGGAAACAGACCAACTATTTCACTGAAAATATTAAAAAAATAAATAAATCAGGCTGGACAGAGCCATCAAGGTCGATTCAAACCGAGTGGTTACAGCCTGGCAAAAGGAATGAGAGCAGGAAGCACTGAGTACCAGGCTCCATGACATGAAAGAAATTGGTTACAGCAGTGCTTATTCTGGAATGCCTGAAAACATCCAACAGTAAGAATCCAGCTAGGGCAGAGAGGCAAAAAACCCCACTTTTTTTGCTGTAGTTTTGTCCTATGAGGGACAGACCTATTTCCAGCAGTGATGGGTTCAAGTAAATGGCTCTTGTGGTATCAGAGGTAATATTTTTAGTGGGCACAAATGAGCCTTGTTGCTGTGGAAATAGAATCATAGAATTGTTTTGGTTGGAAAAGGCCTTTAAGATCATAGAGTTCAACTGTTAACCTAGCACTGCCAATTCACCACTACACCATGTCCCTCAGCACCTCATCTACATGTCTTTTAAATACCTCCAGGGATGAGGACTCCACCACTGCCCTGGGCAGCCTGTTCCAATGCCTGCTAACACTTTCAGTGAAGAAATTTTTCTTAATATCCATTGCAGCTGGCACTGGTGATGCTCCATGTTAAGGGGGAAGACCCAGTGGAGCATAACATGACATTGCTTGTTTTCCTCATCTCTTAATTTTCCTGGCTGATAAACATGGTAGAGGAGATACATGCAATAATAAGGTTTGTGGCTGGAGCAGCTTAACAACTGAATTTCCCTGCAACCATGAGGACTCAATTCAGACAGAAAATCCCAAGGCAGTCTCTGCATTGGTCTTTGAGTCAGCATGGGCCCACTCTGGGGAATGCTCCTCTCTGGCACTGGTGTGTCCTGGGTTGATCCACCTCCAAACCCATGTGCACCAGCATTGCCCTCATCTGTCAGGCCCCCAGCCAGCACCTGTGAATCTCGAAGGGCATGTCTCGGGATACTCTTATTGTGTTCAACATCCTGCCCTTATACTGCCTTCTTTTTTCTTCCACATCAAACCCTTCTTTTCTCTGACCATGGCATTTCTTGCTTTTCACCAAGCTATCAAAAAACTGCATCTCACTTTCCCCTCTTTGTCCTTCTCCGTACCCAGATCCTGCTTACACTTGCTTTATTCCTGCACAGAGAAAGGCAACGCGGGACAAAAGGCCCACGAAGTGGTGAGAATCGCTGTCAAAGTTGTTATCCAGGCTGTGAACTCACCAGGTTTCAGAAGATAATGAAACACTTCAAACACGATGCTTGGGTAAATCAGGGATGAGGAGTCACATACTGGAGGCCTTTGACTTTATTTCAGGCAGTTTACTTGGCTCTCAGCTGTCACTTTTCCATTCCCCAGCAACTCCTACCTCTGACTTCATTCTCAGACTTTCTCATTTCACCCGTGCTGTTTGCTTGCTGGGTTCCTTTGGCTGGGGAGAGGATCTGTTTATACGAACACCCACTGGACAAGTTTGGTTTTTCCAGGAGATTTGCCAGTTGTGGCTGAACTCAGCCCCTGAGCTGAAAACTCATCAAAAGCCCTTCAAAATCTGTAAACACAATGGCCTTATCCTGCCCCCAAACTCTTCTGCGCACATTGCACTTCAGCAAAACCATCTCTTGTCACACCAGCGATCCAGCCCACCCATGTTTCTGTTCTGCAAACACGAGGCCTTTTTCCGTGCCCAGGGTCACAGCCCGTGCGTACTCCAGAGCCTCTCCAGCAGGACCCTTTGGCCCTGCTGAATCCACTCTCAACCATGGGAGGGCAGCCGCTCAGAAATCCAAACTTTTGCTTTAATGAAAATTTTGAGTTGATTCCTGGTGGGGAACAAAAGCTTACCAAAGTTGTTAATTTTACTTCACTGACCCTTTTTTCCTCTAAGTGCATTCTTGAACCTGAAGAACCTCCAGCATTTAGGAGAGTGCTAGAAGCAGCAAGAAAATGCAGTGTGTGCCCTGAAAGCAACAGAAAAACAGGACAGACTCTTCTTACAATTAAAAGACTGACCAAAACATTGCAATGAGGCATGAAGGCACTAATGAGTCACACCCCAGGATAGGCTAAATAGTAATAGAAAAAAGCTTCTTGTTTCAGTTCTCTGCTGGGGCCAGAAGGTTGATTCTTCACTACCAACTGGTTTCTTTTACCTCTTCAGTGAGTTACTAGTTGTAATTTATGATGAAATAATTCCTTTGGGAAATTATTCCTTTTGGGGAAAGAATGAAAAGGAAAAGATATTCCTCCCCTCCCCATTTGTCAAACCAATGAGAATAGGACTCAGAAAATTCTGATATCATGACACAGGCTGGCCTTTGCTTCCAGTTTTGTTTTGGCTGATCCTGGAAATGGATCGAGCAGTGCCCTTCAGTCTTTTTCTTCCTTTCTTGCTGAACATTAGCAAAAAATAAATTGTTTTACTATGAAAAACAGCTTATATTTCACAGGTGACCTTTTGTCTTTGTCAAAAAGCTTTTTGCCACATCTTTTTGAGAAGACAGCCTTGCATAATTTATGATAAGCAGTTTACCAGGACAAATCTAGCTTAAATCAAATTCTAGCAAAATTTTCCAGCTTCTCTGAATTCTCTGACCTGAATTCAGTGCTGTCATGGATAGATATGCCTTAGCCAAGGCCAAGGGTTGAGATTTTGGAGCAAAATGTGCCAAAAGATGAGGTCAGGACAGAGTTCTGGCATCCACAGTTGTGCTGTTCTATGTTGCAAGAACTGCGGGGAGGAACTTGTTTGTTCCTAACACTATTGTGACTATATTTCTGGTGTTGTACATATGACAAGGGCAGAGTTAAAGCTGTATGTGTGAGCACTTTGACCAAGCAGGCTTTAGGGAAAATGTACAACAGCAACCATAACCCTGCAGGAATTAAGGCTTCTTGGTAGGTAGGAATATATTTGTGACTTTCATTAATATGTTCAGCAATGAGTTCAGTGTACCTGCAAGATAAATTAGATGTCTTCCTCGCACCCAGTGGGGAGCTGCTTTGCTGATACAATGCAGAGACTGGAAACTTGGCTAAATTTTGGTCTGAGGGCCCAGACTAAGGAGTCTGATTAGTGGTCCTGCAACTGGCATGTTATTGTATGGTATTGGGGAAGATGAATTATGGCTGTATTTAGGCAGATTGTTTCCATAATTTAAGAGAGAGAAAATCAGCTCATTGTTGATCCAGATTTTGTCATAAGAAATTCGAAAGTCGTCTGTGGCTTCAGCTGAAAGGCATTTGGAGTCAAGGAGAAAATGAATGTTGATGTATGTTGGATTTTGGTTAGAAAGTAGTGTTTTATGATCATCCTGGTCTGGTGTGCTCACCTAATAAAGCCGTTCACAATTTTAATGTGCAAGTTTGAGAGGAGTTCAATCACTCTTTTCCAGCTTGTTCTTTATAAAAAAAATTATGATATAATTACATGCACAGCAATAGTTCAGTCCAAGAGACTCCTTGAATGTCGTTAGGAGACGTATCGTATCGAAATGCTGCCAATGTTAGCTCAAACTTTAGAAGCTGTGCCAAACTGAGACACACAATTTTTCCTTCCTTCCTCCTTCTATTTTTCACTCTTTTCCTCATCACTGCAACTAAAAATAATGTGCCCTGCTTGCCTCATTTGCTAACTAAAACATGTATACCTGCTTGTTAAACTGTAATTTTAGCTTCACTTTGATTGATAGCTCAAGTAGGAAAGGTTTGAATTTTCATCTTGTACAGACACATTCAAATTTCTTGGCAGGGCTGTTAGATGCAATGCCTTTGTAGTCATCATGCAGACTAGAGTTTCCCCAGTGACTGAAAAAAGTTTAAATGAATTTAATGAATTTTGGGTTCTTTCTCTTTTTCCTTTTTTTTTTTTTTTTTTTTTTTAGTTAGTGCTTTAATAAAGCACTGGATGTTTTGGAATGGTAAATGCATACTTTCTGAGTGAAGTCCAGCCAGAGTTACAGCTGCAGCTCTCTTCCTATACATGTTGCTCAATAGACTTGTGGGAACTGATGGAGCAGACTGCTGGGACTGCCAGGCGGGACAGCCTTGCTGTTGTTACTGGCTTGGGCCCAGTTTAATACCTCGTGTGTAGCTGAATGTAGAAGAGATGTTGAAGTGGTGTTACAAAAAAAATGCTACTTTAAAATGGGACCCCTAAAAAACCATAATTATGTTGATGTTTGTTCTAATTGTACACTCTGGAGCATCATGTTAATACCTGAGGAGCCTAAGGCTTTTTATTTTTAATGGCTTCATGCCTGCTTGCAGCCAGTGTGTCAAGTGCTTTGCCTGTCTGCTAGTCCTTACAGGATCTGGACACATTGCCAACCTTGTGCTCTGCTGTCCATTATGGGCTAGCATAACAGGCATGGAAAGTATTTGTGTGACTTCTAATGAAGTACTAATAGTGCTGTGACTGATGGCATTTCTTCTTTGGTAGAAGTGGCAGGGGCTGGTTTTTTGGAGCAGAGCTGCCTTGAGTTGAATTCAGCCTGGGTAAACGTGGGGGACTGTTAGGCTATGAAGTCTTCCTTTGTAAGAAGACTAGAAAAAAGCAGAGAGAAAGAAAAGACAAAAGTCAAGTGGTCCAGACTGAGTCTGAAGCTAGTATTCACTTACTGGCGCTTCTGAATAACTAATGCAGAGCAACTCTGGCAGGACAAAACTGTCCCTGCTGTGTCAGGGTAAAGCCCTATAGCTGAGTCTGGCTAGTAGCAAATGCTTAATGAAGGTGTATCAATGTACATCGGCAGTCAGAGGCTCTAACCTTACCACCTGGACTATTGTGACCCAGCAAACAACGATCTACCCTCCATCAATGAATTTCATCTCTGCAACTCAATGTAAACTTCTCACCACCTCAACATTTTGTGGCAGTGATCACTAGGACTAATCCCATTCTGTTAGTCAGATACAGGAATGTGTTGCACATTTAACAGTTCATTGTATGAAAAATTATTTTCTTTGGCTTTTTTTTAGACTTGCAGCCAGAAAGTGTTACCAGACACTCAGTGTTTGTTTTACTAGCAGGATGACTCTTTTTAAAATCAGCTTCTCCATTGGAGGCAGATTTCCACCCAGCTCTGCTGATGAGAAATCTCAACTCGCTTGGCATAAAATTAGCTGGGAGATTGTAACCTCTTGTTAGCAATGTGGGTAGCAATATTCTCAGATGGTAAAACCAGATTTGGAAGAGAACATCTGCTGAAACCTCATACTGTGAAAACCAGCTTTTAAAATGAGATAAGCATTGAATGACTTTCACTGGACTAGTCCAGCTGAACCTGAGGGAGCATCTCTGTGTTAGCAAGATTACTTTGTTGTATCTTGCTTTGGATTTGGTTGGGTTTTAATCCTCTTTGAGTATGCTTCTTTTTCCTTTGGGTACCCTTTGGTCCTCTCTGAGTACACAGCTGA
Source organism: Podargus strigoides (assembly GCA_028020825.1). Lineage (NCBI taxonomy): Eukaryota > Metazoa > Chordata > Aves > Caprimulgiformes > Podargidae > Podargus > Podargus strigoides. The sequence goes on along the minus strand of CM051619.1, from coordinate 92,897,187 downwards.
TATCTCCTTGTGTGCATCTTTAAAATGCAACAGTCATGGAAGTAAATAAGTCCTGGTAATACATGGGTGAAATCACAAGTCAGTTAATTTCCCTGCCCCCATTTCTTTGTAATCAGAAGATGAAGTCACTCCAGAAAATGCAGAGGAGGCTCTGCCTGCAGTTAGCACACACTTTAAATCACAGTTCTAGAGCTTATTTATTCAGCTAAATGTCATATGTTTAAAAATAATGAGTTTATTCAGAAAGAAAAATTCTCCCCAACGTGATTAATTAATGGAAGGAGACTCATTCCCAGCATAACAGCCAGCTAGAATTATTCCAGGCCTTCTCTTGAAGTCAATTATGGAAAATCTGTTCACTTCACCAGGCTGGTCCAAGTTCAACAGCTTGAAATAATGAAGCAATGGTATATAGCAAGAAACAGTAAATTTTTCGTAATTGCTTGTGCATCTCATTGTAACATGTCAATCACATTTTAAAACAATGATCTGGTTTGGGAGTTTAAGGTTAAATACAATAGGTTTAGGGTTTAGGCAAACAGTGGCTTAGATGTTTTTCATAGTGAAACAGTTTGCTTTTTGCTAATGTGTATAAGCCTTCCTGAAAAAGCAAGTGACAGTGACATTCTTAAAGCCACATGTAGGACATAGCACTCGGTACCATAGTTGCTGACTCTTCACTGTCTTTACCTCAGATTGAATTTAATGTGAAAAAAAATGGCTGTGCCATAGAACAGTGTCACAAAATTGCAATTGCTGCTCTTCAAAATCCTCACCTTATCTTGCAGGCAGCTGCAAAGCATGGGTAGGCACACACGGATGCTCTGCTCTCCCAAGAAAGCTTCCTTATTGCTTCTTGCCTGGTCTTTCAACTAATACAGTCCTCAGTCTAGTCCTCAAAGGCACAGGATCAGATGAACCATGACCACAGTGAACTGCTTTGTTGCACTGTGACTGCAGCTCAATATCCCTCCTAATTTAATTTTGCTCTTTGATCCCAACTTCCAGAGTTTCATAATGGAGTTACAAAAACACATTTCACAGTGAAACTTGGCAAAATGACAGCCAAGAAATTATTTTCCCTAGTAATTTTAAACACATCAGTACAGTCACTGTTAACGTATTCTAAGAAACAGAGGATGGGGGAATATCATTTGAAAATTGTTATTATTTTATTTGAAAAGCTTGATGTCTCATGTTGATGCTGATGGGGAGATGTCATTTGTCTTTTGTTCATAAAAAGATCTGATATCCAACAATTTCAAAATATTAATGGCATGCTATATAAGCATCAAGTAAATATATTGAGTAGGGCTGGGACTGTTCTTTTCCAGGGGATTCACAACATGTCTTGTCTAGGAAAATGAAAAAATCTAATTGCAGATATTTACACAGTTGACAGACCAGAAGGGCTCTGGTGGAGGAGCTCTTCTCTCTGAAGTAAATTAAATACACTTGTAAAACTTTCTAATTACAAACTCTCCCAAGGAACTACTCTGATCTTCAGGGTATGTACTACAAGATTTTTAGGAAATGTGCTGAAAGGTTTGGGTTTTTTCCTTTTTTCTTCTTTTCCTTTTCGTTTACATAAGTACCAAATTTCTGAAACGAGCTACCAACAATTCAGGTGGGAAACTCAAAGCTATGCTTGACTGTGTGTTATCAGATCATTGTCATGATTTGTAACTTAAAATTGCATGGGAGGGCTTTCTTTAGGTTGTACCATGAGGGTATTTGAGAAATGTTTTCAATATTAATTTGGGTGGCAGGGGCAAATATACCGATTCTGCTTTCTAGCTTTTCTTTGGAGGAGAAAGAACCTGTAGTTATATAACATCAAGTAAATGATCTCCCTAACTGAGAGTGCTTGTGGCCAGGGAAAATGAGGTGAAAAGATGCCAGAGAAGAGGTGGTAGTTGAGAGGCAGCTCTTGGTTTGGAAAAGCATCAAGTGGGAGCCAGTGGGTCCTGGGCTAGTGGTGGGGCAGTGCAGGGACAAGATGGAAGCAGAGGAAGATTCATACATACTTAATACTTTCAGAGGACCAAAATCTTCACTTCTGCTAGGAGATGTACAGAAAAATTTCCTTTTTTTCTGTGGAACTACTCCTCCTTCACGCTTTTCCTAAGATCAGAATCCAGCCCTGTGTGACAAAGAAGTTTGTTTTGAGATATTTTTAACTTGTTTTAAGAAAAATTGGTGCCATTTTTTGTTTTCTGGTTGTGCCTGTAAAATTGGAAGAACCCTACTGATTCACACAGTGGTGATGCACAGCAGCATTTGTTTGTATTCTGAGTAGGGGGAGGAGAAACAATCACACATTCGGAGGAAAACATGCTTAATGAATCCACATACATTAATTTGCCACCAATAGAGATCCTTTGTAACAAAATGGATTGTTACTCACACCAAGATGATGACTAAAAACTGTAAAATGCATGATCTCTGCAGTAAACATCAAATGAGACAATGCCATGCAGATTTCCGTGATTTATGGTGCTCCATTTTATTGTCTTCTAGGCTTGTACCTGATGAGAAAGGAAAGACACAAGAGATGGCAAAGACCTCCTCCTGTTTCATCTGCCCGGTTTTTTGGTATTGTTTGAGAGAAGATTTCTTGGGCAGATGTTATTTGTTTTGCAGCTATGTTGTTCTTAAAATATACAAGAAATATACAAAAAAGACAAGCAGTGAAAGAAAAAGACTACAGAATACACTTGAATATACAACTTATTATTTTTAACCACTTTTCCAAAAGGACTGTGCTTTTAATAATAGCCTGCTTTTGTAAAGCGTCTCTCAGATGCGGACTTCAAAATGCAGTAGACAAATTGTCTCAACATGCCTGTGGGATAGGCAAGTACTATTAATCCCTTTTTACAGAGGGAGAAAGCTGAATATCAGAGAGCCAAAATCACTGTTTTCCCAGCTTTGGTGTTACTTAAGGACCATCTGAGCTAAGAATATCGTGTTAAATTCCACCCTCTATGTCCAATTTCATCTTTTGCCTCTCCAGTGGAAGGTTTGGTATAACTTCATCTTTTCTCATCATGGGTTATCGAATGGGCAAAGGCAGGGATGGGTGTGAGATATGGCTGGTCATTCCTGAGGTGTATGACGTGTATCTGAAGTTATTTGTAAGCTCCTAAGTTAAACATTTCATAAATATGTCAGAATGGATGTAGCCTTTCTTAAAGTTCTTCAGCCTGAGACTGTTTATCCTGTCACCGTGTCACTTGTCTAACTTTACAGAGTGTGGGCAAACTCCCCAAGAACGTACAGCCCTATTAATGTTAGTGGGTTTTTTAAATATCACAGCCACACTAGGTATTGATTGCTGGGCACATGTAATCAGCAGCCTTATTTCATCCAGGTTCTCCAGCTGGATCTCCAGGATCCTTTAGAAATACAAGGGACTAGTAAGTTAAGTTGATGTCTATGAAGGCTGAAAGTCTAAAAGCAATTTCAGTTCTACTAAATCTTACTCCTTGTATAAAATTGCCTATATTAATAACTATTTTCTTTGCCCACATGTCACTCTTCTGTAGAGATGAACAGAGAAGCTGAGCAACAGGGCACAGTAGTTTTCAGTGTTCGTTCTCCAATTCTGGATTCCTAAAAAAGAAACACAACAAGTTGCAAATTAGTGGGAGGAGTTGCCTTGTCTTCAGGAGCTGTCAAAGAAGCTCTTAACGAAGCAAAGAAAGAATAAGTTGATTTTGAGTATGTAGTCTCTTTCATGACTGGTTTAGGTCTCTCTAGCACTGTTTAGGAGCTTTGTAGTTCCTTCCAAACTATGCTAAAGCAAAGGCAGCAGAAATACAAAGCTGAGCCATTAGCTCATTAATACAGCCAGAAGAAAATAAAAGAATTAGCAAGCTCTGTGATGGGCAGCGACAGCCAAACCAAATACTACCTCTGTGGAATTAGGTGTGCTGCAAACACCAACAGCCTGTGATAATATGACCTTTAAAAAAACATGTTTCATAAATGGAAAAATGAACTAGAGAGGCTGCCGGTGAAGCTTTCAAGAAGCCTAGCTGCTCAATTATACATTAACATTGCACAGATTTTGCCAGCCAAGCCAGGAGGCAACACTGACAGAGGCCATACATTTAAATTCTTATATAAACCTGCAGAAAAGCTGATAGCCACGGGGAATGCCCACTGTAGGACACAATAAACAAATCTTTCCGGTGCCTATCAAAATTGCTTTTCACAGTATTACATTGCCTTTGGTGCAAGCCCCAACTCAGCAGCCAGGCCAGTCGCGGTGCCAGTGTTTTCCACCACAGGGCACAGGAATGGGTGGAAAAGCCCAACCAGGGAAATGGAGCTGTGCCCGTGGAAAATGGGCATCAGGAGGGGAGAGCAGACCGCTGGCCTTTGCTGCGGGGAGGGTTATCTTATGCAGGCACGTCTGACCAAAGCAGATGGGCAAGTGAAAAGACACGAGGTGTGGGTTTAGAGAAAGGGAAATGAGCAGTGTGACAATATTCAATGTGTGGTTTTGCCATGCCTGCCTGCGAGGCTGGGAGCTTTGCACGCAGGAGCAGAGACCACAAGCACAGCGGCTGCAATGTCACTCTGACAAGCCGTGATAAATGCCAGCTTTGTTCGTGTGCATGGCAAGTTACCAGGAGCTTGATGAATTCCTGCATTTGGAGAGCCTCGTGCTGGGAAGGAAAAATGAGCTGTGAAGTAATAATGATAATAACAGGATTCAATGAGGCAGATGTAATCCACATTTCTTCAGCTGATCCTGGCTTGCAGCACCAACACTGCTTGACAGAATTATATTCACAGGGATCTTTTGAAAAGTTCAACACTCAAGCTATGGTGTGGCTCAGACTGATCTACAGCTAAAATTCATTTTTTTCTCGGAAGTCGTATTTACAGAGTACTTAAATGAGGCAAGTACCTCAAAACAATTGTCCACGAGAATTAGTAGTTTGGGGAGGGGTTTCCCACTCATAAAACCTCTGAGTACGTTTTTGCTCTTCTAGTGTACTGTCAGGAAACCTTGGTAGTGCTGAGTTTCATGCAAATACATATTTGTGGCAAGCCCACTGGAGCCAGAGAATAGCAAATATTGACCCTCTTGTGTCAACAGGAAAGCAAGTGCAAAACTGGCTGTGGGCAGATCAGATTTCATTTTCAAAATATGCATTTGGTGTATTCTTTCTGCTTTCAGCTCAACTCAATGTGTTGATGCTAAGAGGCTGAAATCCCTCCTGCTGCAGCTTGCCTCTGTGTAAGACATTGTTGACATGTCACATTCCCTGGGATGCTCAGGGTCCAGACAGGCACTGCACTTTTCTTCTTCTTCTGACCCACAGTGTTGTCTCTCAAACCATCTGATGCAACTTTTGGGGCACATTCCTGTACCCTTTGGATACTCTGAAAAACACCCTTCAGGGCTGGGCACTTCCGAAGGTGATCAAGAGGTTGCAGATTCACTACACTTCACTACACCCTTTGGACAAGAAATGTCTGCAAGTGACGGTGAAATCATTGTTATTTCAGTAAGACTAAGGTAAAACACAAGCGGAAGTATTAATTCACAGCATGCGCAGTAGTAATAACAGTCACAGGTATTCATGTGAGACTTAAATGGGAAAAAAATGTACTACACGTGCTTGCACCTTTGAGAATTCATTTTGATGTTCTGCCTGATTGGTGCTCTCCTGACTTGCCCCTTGCTGGGCGCTTTACCGGTCTTCTCTGGCTGTGGCCACAGCTCTCAATTTCCACTGGCATTAGATGTCACCACAAGGAGCAATCCTAACACCTTCCTGCCTCTACCCACAGAGTCCTGCCCTGCAACCTCCTCCATGGCGGTCTTGGACATGCTGGTGGGGTTGCACAGTGGCAGGGGTTAGCCCACCCATCCATGCTGAGACTTACTTTTATTTTTTGTTGTTGTCAGGTTATCTTTCACTGGATCATTTCTTTCACCTTGTGGACTGTGAGGCTGCAGGAATACTTGTGATGACACCAGCAAAAGGACAGGTGAGAGACGGATGAGCGGTGCCCATTGAGCTGGGGAGGGGACCACTGATGCATCCTGGCTTAAAATATGTCTGAAGCTGTGGCCCCACTGTGAGTGTTCCTGCCTGAAGCATCCTCCTTGTTTGGATCCAAATATTTGGTATCTGTCCATCAGCAGAGATACTTGATACAATTGTGATTAGCCACTTTGGGACAGCTTCTCGTCCAGGGAAAGATGGATATGATATGATAGGTGGAAATCTCAGAGGTGTGGGAGACAGCTGCAGGGTGAGGTTCAGACTAAATGTGGGGCTGGAACTCTCTGCCTAACCCCAGAGACCTTCCCCTCCAAATAAATGTGAAGCCCATTGGCAGCTGCTGCATGCTGAAGCTTGCACAGAGTTATACTGCTGCCTACGTAGCAGAGTATGTACAAACACAAGCATCAAATGTTTGCAAGATATGAATTACACTTCACCAGACCACGTATAATTTAATTGCCAGTTACCTAACCAGCAAATCTTTAAATGCTCACTTTGTTTTCCCACTGGACAGAGGCACTGCAATGATTTTTACTGTATAATTATAAAAAGTCAAGGCAGGTTATTTTTCTAGATGATCTTCCCATGAGTAGCTGAAGTCCCATGGTAAATTCCTTAATCCTGTTCTTGTGGAAATCTGGTAAATCTGGTTTAGTTTTGCCATCTAGACAGTAAACACCAACATCTTAGTCAAGATGTGCCAGTGAAGCCTAGGGAACTATGATGTGGAGCGCTTCTTTCTTTTCTCTTGGGAAAACATGTGTGCTTTGAACCTAAAAGATGAAAAAAAAATAAAGGTAGTGTAAAGATGACAATTATTTCATCTAATTCCACATAAAGTGTTTGACCACAATAAGGTTTGATTGGAAGCAGAGGTGCCCTAGCATTTTGTTTCAAACGTGTTGGATTCACAGAGCCCTGCTGGAAAGATCTGGGGAGGAGTTTTGCAGGAATTGCAGCCCTCAGGAGGCTTGTTCAGGCTCACAGCAAATTAGCAGATGCACACATCTGCTCTGTTTCCCCAGATCAGGCAGGCAAGGTAGCTAGTAATGGCTCATATAAGGCAATCTAAGTTAGAGGTCTAAACTAGCAATAACTTCTCAGACAACAGAACTTATATTCACAGGGACACAAATGCATCTCAGTGACACATGTCTTGTTGGGGCTTTGGAAAATAAATATGAAATGCCCAGAGCATGTGAAATGGAAGATGATGTTCAGAAATTTCTGGGTACATAACTTTATCTATTTTAAATGAGCCAAAGTAAAAAGGCAAATGCCAACCCAAAGGATGGTGTTGAACAAATGAAATACTAAAAAGATAGGGAAGTCAAAGGGAATTAAATCAAAATTCTGGTGAAGCCATACCCTGTGTTGCTATAACAGAAAAAACTGACCCGAACATCTCTTGGAAAAAAGTCCCTTATTTTCTTCTTTTTTTTGCAAAGATTCAGCTAATGAGTGATTCAGCCTCTATAAGAAAAGTCTGGATGGGCCATAATAAACATGAGTCACTATAGAAAATGTTCATATTTTCCTTGGGACTCTTACTTACAGGATCTTTGTATTGGGAAAAGGAAAGGGATAGGGTAAGACTTGCATCAAAATTCATATAGCTATAAATACGCTTGAGATTATGCAAACCACAAGGAAATGTCATTTACTTCACTTTGCATAAACATGAGGTAAGAGGATGGTAATAGTACATACAAGGCAGTCTTCACAGGAAAAGCAAAGTCTAAGACTGGTGAAAGAAAGACCAGAAATACTACAGACATGAGATTTTTGGAGATAAGACAACTAGACAGTGAATTTCATTGCTTCAGCCTTTTGGAAAATGATCTGTTCTGCAGTTGTTCAGTGCCTGATATGTACAGAGATCAGGCGTGTTTGGGGATGCTATTTCCCAGGTGGGCAGATGTTTGCCGGCCAACCTTTGCACTCCGCTGGAATAGACACCAATGTCTGAACGCTGGGTAGTAAAACTAATGCTCCCAACCCGGGCGTATGTTGTAGAGCTGGGATAGACACTGGATTTATATTGCTTTTGAAGCTTGTTTATCTATCTGAAAGCTTTGTGAAGTGATAACCCTCTCATTTCTTTTGTTCTAGTGCTCTCAAAAGCTCTCTGATTAATCAGTTTTCCTTTCCCTACCAGTCCCCATGTCTGGGACTTGCAATATCTCTTTAGATTGGAAAATAATCATACAATGGCTTGGGCAATGGCCGAGACATTCTCTAAAGCTTGTTGGTAAAGCAAAAAAACACAAAACCAAACTCAAACCCCAAAAAAGGAAGGGACCTTTAGGAGGGTCTCTCCTGACTGCCCAGCTAATTCAAGTCAGTTCTCCTTGAATCGTCTGTTTCCCATTTAGCTTAACATGAAATTTACTTGATGAATAAATAAATGTTACTTTTATGTCTCGAAGTTGATGCCAAGTTTTAATTGTTTTCTACTGAAAATCAAAGTCTCCTAGGGCCAAATGGCTGATGCTTTTGTCTTTGTCACAAATTAAAAATGATGGTCTTGTTCTTCCAAGAAAGCTGACTACGCCCTTACTGAGCACTTTGCAGGATCAGACCTGCCAGGACTCTGCACAGGTCACCTTGAAATTCCTTGTCAGAAAACAGCTCTGGAAAGGCAATATCAAATTAATCCACTATGCAGATAAACACCTGGCAACAAATTTACACAGAAGAGGGTAGCAATCAAATGGGAAGTGCCACTTGGAGGATCCTGGAATGGACTTCACTCTTGGTTTTCATTTGCTTTCTAACTTTGAAGAGCAAATGAAAATGTAACTGGTAAAATGAAGTTCCTAGAAAGAAGCTCAAATTCCAGATGGCTGATACCACCCAGGCACCAGCTGTGAGGAGGTAATAAACTCTGCTTTTGAAAAGAAATTGGCAATGCCAAGCTGCTGTTGCTGCACTTGGGGGTTTTGTGTCTGCTGAATTCAACTGGTTTTAAGGGCCACACACATCCAGGGTCTGCACAGTCTGTGGTATGAGTATCCTCCTCCTGATTGCCATCAGACAATGTAGCATGTACCTTTGTCAAACAACACCAAGGATCAGCCAAAAGTAACTTGGGCACTGGATGTGTTTTCCCTGGAGGCAAGAGCTTTGAGAAAATCCACAGCAGTCTCCACAGAGTGAGAGATTGTTTTATCCAAATTTCACCTCATTTTAAACAACTGCAATTGTTGGTTTGGATTTTTTAATATATATTGACAAACTCTATTGACCGTGATGTATAGGGCCATCCTATGCTTTGGATGTTAGTTGGAGATAGTTTAGATGGAGGCAAGGAGCAGGGAAGGTGGAGCAGGCAGGAGCTGTTTTTGCAGAAGCATCTGGCCATGTCCCAAGGAAGTGCATAGAGGCAAGAGGGAATATGGTACAGCAAACCACGTTGACTGTGGCACAGGGGAGAGGAGACAGCAGAAGCTGAGAGCACAGCACACCAGAGTTAGGCTGGACTGGGAATCGCTGCGATTTCAACAGCTGAACTTTTCAAAGTCCTCCTCGATCAGAAGCAGTACCTTATCTCTGACCCTCAGGCATCAGAAACAGATGAAAGAGCCAGGCATTTAGGTCCCTCTCAGCTAGCAAAAGGTTTTTCATTGCTATTAGCTCACAGTGGGCATAACAGTCTATTCCTGATGCTGCTGAACCATAAGGGGTCTGTGTTTTGATGCTGGTTGGACCCGTACCTCCAGGTGACTTAGTCTGGAGACAGAGCTATGTGCTCAGTGCCAGCTGCACACCGCTGTGCCAAAGTTCCTAGTACCTGGTGACACAACTGGTGACTTAGGAGGTGAGTGCAACAACTAAGCACACACACTGCTATACAATTACACTTGAATGGGTCTATCTATCTCTTGTGTCTTTATCAACCACAGCTGAGCTGTGGGAAACTAGATTCTCTCTGAGTTCCTAGAGTTGCTAATGTTAGGTTGCTACTAGACTGTTCCGTGCTGCAGAGGGATCAAAGGTATGGGACGGACTCTGAAAGCAGAGCAGCTGAGATGAATGAGATTGTGAGGTTCCCTTGCTGCCACTGCTGTTGTCACAAAAAATACAAACAAGCTACTGCTTTAACAGACATATCTGCCCCCCTGGACAGATCATACTGAGCCTGAAAAAAGTGAGTTTTTGAAAAATTACACATTGCATAGAATAGAACTTGCCCTATTGTTCTTTAAAAAAAAAAAATTCTTTCTTTTTCCCTAAATGAAATAATTAAGTGGTCTTGAAACAAAACTTTGCCTTTCCATTTTGACAGTACTGTTAAACACAGAGATTTGTGCCCCCCTCATTGGTTTTGGGGTTTTTTTTTTAGGAAACTTTAAAAGCATTTGTAAGTCTAACCCTTTTCATTTTAATTTGAAATGTTTCAGGCTGAGCTGCAATAATGTCTGGTTTTCCTTTTTGCATTGTTTAGAAAAAGTATTTTTTGTTCAGCTCCCCTCTGCCTTTGGTTGGAAACTTAAAGCTAACGGTATTTGCCAGCTTTAAGTGAAAATGAGTAAATATTCTTTAGCCATTTGGTGAGATCTTTAACTGGCTTTAAGCATTATTATCCTACTGTAGTCAAAGGAATCAGACTGATTTGTAGCAGATGGTTATCTGGATCTCCAAGGGGAATGAAATCAGTATCATGTATTAAATTTACCATCAATACAAGAAGTTGTTTGCATTAGCAAGATTACATCTGTGCTTCCTCATAGATAAATAAGTCTCCCCTACTAATGTTGTCACCTTCATGCTGCAGGTTGTGGTTCAAACTAGCAATAGAAGCCCAGGATGGTTTTGGGCAAAATCTTTAGGCCAAAGATTTGTAACAGTGTTCATGTGACCCCGGATTTTAAGTACCATGTTATCATCTGTTCATTTTGTGTGTTCATGCCAGAAATGTGTACAAAGATCAGAATGAAACAAAATGAATGGGAAGATAATTGTTTTGGTTGATTTTATTTTTTTGAAGGATGGACACAATAGTAAAGAAAAAGTAATTGTTTTTTGCCAAAGGAATTTTATATGACAGGGTACTTTGTATGGCCACCAGAATGACCACTGGTATGAACAAACTGATGAGGAAAGACTTTGTATTTCATTTGCATAAGCAAGGAAACTGCTGCAGCTTGGAAAATGAAACCTGCAATTTATGAGGACAAAGGACTCGAAGTCAATATTTTGTTCTGCTTAGTTATTCAGTCATGACTTTGACAGCTCCTCTGGGTTTGAGGAGATACAGACTTGGGGGCTGGCAGGATACAATGGACCAGCTGATTTCCAAAGCTGTCACTGATCTTTTATTTATATCTTATATATTTTCCTTTTTGGACCAGTTAGTACAATCAAGGTCTTGCCTGCCTTGGCTCTGTATGCAGCAGCCTGTCTCCAGGGTAATTCCAGGATGGTTTGTCCTTCATCATCTAAAAGAGACTGCAGCCCTGCTGCTGTCTTGCCCTGTTATGAGTGAATTTTAAAACCTAGAAGGACATTGCCCAGGGAGGTAGTGGAGGCCCCATCCCTGGAGACATTCAAGGTCAGGCTTGATGGGGCTCTGAGCAGCCTGATCTAGTAAAGATGTCCCTGCTCACTGCGAGGGGGTTTGGACTAGATGACCCTCGAGGGTCCCTTCCAACCCAATACATTCTATGATTCTGTGATTAGAGTTGTGCCTGGACCTTATGCTGGGGCTTGTGTTGAGCCCCATGCGCTCTTCCTAAACTTCTGTTGAATCTGCGTTTGCACCAGATGAGGTACTGAATTTGTGTTGCTTTGCATTGGTGGTACTGGTGAGGATGCTTCTTGCACATTTGAGTAGCATGAGCCTTTCTTTTGCTGCACCATTCAGCCCTTTTCTGGATCTGTGTCAGTTATTTACAGGCTTGAGATAATTTAAAATGACAAGCACAGTAGAAACTGTCTAGGATGTGTAATATGCTGTGAATTATTTCAAATTAGAGAAGAAAGTGAAGAATGAGGACTCTTGACTGTTGTATCAGCATGGTCTCCATATGTCTGTGTGAAATTCATGGACAAATCCCTTCATAAAGACAAAGTCCTGTGCTACACTGAGGATCCTTTGTCACTTCCCCTCCAAGGAACACGGTAAAAGTCCTTTTAACAGAGTCACATAGAAGCATCCTCATGCTTCCAGGCATCCATGAAACAAGTATATTCACGCTTGCCTGTCTTCATGTGAAAAGAACTAACTGTAGCATAGTTATAGCATACAGCTATATAGCTGATATAGAAAAATGGGTGAATAGTTTTGGGGCAGATTTTTTTTGAACATTTTGGAGCTGTGTTTGTTAATGACAACTTTTTGAAGCACAAAGCAAAAGCAAGAAGCATTTGGGGTCTTGTTGTCATTGTTGCTGTTCCTGGTGTGCTACTGCTTCCTTATTCTTAGGCAATGACAGAGTCAGATGGCATAAATATCCTTCTCATCCCAGTTTTTTTCTATTTTTTTTTTCCACTTCCTCATCTCTATCTACACTGAGCAAGCTGAGTACTGAGATTTTGCTAAGGCAAACCATGAAAAGCAGCCCTACAGGCTCTGGGATTACTTCATGTTGAACTGTTATCAGGGTATGTTTCTAAAAAATAATGTTTTCCTAACAGGCCTGGTACATAAAGAATTTCTAGCTGAATCTGTAAATTTCTGCAGGGAGATGTTGATCCTTTATCTAATGTTTGTTTTATCTGCTCCCTACCAGAGCATATTGCTGGTATGTAAGTAGATTGCTGTCATATGGCCCTAAATAGTTGCTTCACAGAGAAGCTCTACAGCTCCTTGATAGGGAAATTATATTTATTTGTCTCTAGTAACATCTATGCTCCTTGTAATTTGTTTGAGGGAGGTTGTTTTACCTGTAAAGCCACTTATACAGGTACTGTTTTTCCACATTCCAAATTCTTCAACTATATTAACAGTACTAAGGGAGCCAAATTTTCTCACATTCACTCTCTTTTCTTAGGTAAACCACTCATTGAGATAAAGGAACTACTAATGCAAATCTGGAGTAACTTTGAGGACTTTTTTTCATAGTAACACAATTTTTACAAAATAGATGTTAGAAATGCGGCATTACTCTGCCTGCTTCCTCACCTTCCTTAAAAATCAGCAGGAAGACTAAGAGATGAGGGAATGTTGCTTCTAGTGGGATGGTGAGCAGAAGCTTTCCTGTGGGGGTGGATAACTCTGGGTCTGCAGCACTAGCATAGACATTGGAGGAAAGCAAATTTTAGCCAGCTTTGTCAATATTCTCATAATTCCTGCAGCCCACATGGGGTCATGAGGCTGAATTTGGTAATGGCTGGACCAGTGCGCAGTGCCTGGGAAATGGAAGTGTCCCACACCATCCTGGGCCAGCCCTTCCAGACTTGAAGGTGACCTGACAAGTCACTGAGGTGCTTTTGTTGTGATACAGACAGGGCTAGAAAGCTTTCGCTGCTCTGCTAGCAGAGCCACAAACCTTAACTGGCCCAAGAGAGCAGACAGTGTGGATGAAGGTGCTGTTCCTGATGCAGGCAGCTGTTCAATTTTAGAAACTGCTGCTCAACCCTACTTATGGCCAAGAGCATTCTCCGGAGCATGTAGGATAAACAATGTTTTTCTTAGTTTTACTAGTTTACCAGCTGTGCTTGTGTTATGGTCTCTCCCGGGAAAGGCAGAGTATCCCCAGAGGACTGGCATATCTGTACCTCCCAAAGGAAAGTTTTGGGCAAGTGATGGCTGCACACTCTCCATCCTCATAGCTTCTCCTCCTTGAAAAGATCTTCAGTGCTAATTTTCAGGTAAAAGACTGCCTTGTGAGGTTTGTGCTGAACCAGGCTTCAAGTAGAAAACATCAGAGTGATACTTTGACAGCGAGAGTGACAAAAAGACAAAAGACACTCTATAAATAAATGCCTGTGAAATTTTCCAGTGGGGGCAAGGTGGTCCTGGCTTGATGCAAAGGCAACATTTTGCTAATTTGGCTATGCTGCTTCTCTGCCTGCTGGCTCCCCAGGTCCCATGGGAAGCCACAGTTGTCACAGGAGGTCCCTGGACGCCTGGATGTGGGACTGATTCTGCTCCGTGGAGTGAGGGGAGCAGAAGGGCTTTACAAGTTGTGCAACCTCTGGGCTCATTCCTGCTGAGGTCAGGGGAAATTACATCCATGGCAGGAAGACTGGATCTTAATGTATTTCAGAGTGGGTATCTTGTACAATTATTTCGTTACAGAATCTCTGGCCTTATTCAGCGCTCTGCTGTGTGTGCCAATTAACCTAAGGCTTGCTTTTGATGGAGCATGCTTGCTTGTACAAATCCCACTACCTTTCTGCTCTAAATGGCTAATTTCACAAAGGAAAGCTTTTTAAGCATTAATAGCATTTTTTAAGAAGATCTTGACAAAGAAAGAGGAGTCCCTTAAATATCTGGCTTTCCATTATTCTGAAGCAATGAGGACACAACCTTGGGAGTTATTTAAAGTACTATATTTTTAATTGCATCTTCTAGCTAAAAGAGGCACTGGGATCTTCAGTACAATTCCTTTCAAGGTGACCTTTGCACAGTTGTGTTGTCTGGCCAAGCCACGGTGTCACTGTTAATAACGACACCCCTTGGAAAAATAGTATCGCCCATGTTAGGTCTACTGGCATCCTGGAAAACTGCAGTGGCTGGGAAGGTGTTAGTGCAGCTATGCAGTGAGACTTTGCTCCCATGGAAAGCACTGGTAAAGTTCCTAGTGTGCTTAAATAAGCCAGGGCTTCCTTGTTTAGTGTTTGATTGAGGAGCGTGAGATGAACAGCACAAGTGGGGGCTACAGTTCTTCCCTTGCATCATGCAATTTAAATACTGTGCTTGTCACTGTCCTGTTGTCTTCCACCAGAAAATCACCTACAAAGTTTCTGGGTGTAAAATTAGTATGTTTGTTGCCCCAAAGTGTATCATACCATCTTAAAGACTGATATGAATGCAGAACTAGTCTTCTCTATTAACTGATTTTATTTACCAAAATTACCTCAGGGATGGTGTGTACTAGGTAGGGAGCCTAGTTTTCCTCAGCTGCTGTTTTTGGTCAACCATTTACCTCTAGGTAAGGCCAGTGGCTGTGGAGAGGTTACCAAAGCAGAATAGTACCTTCCCAGAAAAGTTTTGATCTGCAGGTTCCTGGCTCCTCTCCAAACACAGTTGCCAGCTGATGGCTGCTTCAGGAGCCATAGTTCAGGTCCTGTTGACAGGCATCCACCTTACAACCTCCGCAGCTGGCAGCCTCGGAGGCAGGCACAGCAGAGAGGTCCAGGGCTGAAGGAGCAGGAAAAATAAACAGCACTCTCATAACAGGATGTGACTGTCCTGCTTCCATGATTCATATCCTGAGCAGCATCCCCTGGACAGGCAGAGCCCAGTTTACAGGTCCTTGGCCCACTGGTTTCTCTTTTGAGGTCTAGGAGTCTTTCTGATATTACTGCTGTTTATGAGGAAACTGCTTTTCGCCTGTTTTTTTCAGGAACTCTCACTCCTGGCTCTCCTGTGAGATGAAAATCTCTGTCTTGGAGAGGGCTTTCAAAGGGGCTTTGCAGTGCTGCTGGCATTACCTGGGGTTTTGATGTAAAAGTCATTTAAAGTTAGAGGCTGCCTCATCTTACAGCATTTCCTTACAGCTGGTCTGAGTGTTCATCAAGGAGAAATGTGGTGAGATTTCCAGTGAAATGTTCATCCAGTGTCCACTTGCATATGGTGCAAATGTCTCCTTCCCTCTACTCTGCATTCTCACTCAGCTTTTCAGTGAGCTTTGGCATTTTCTGGCTGCTGAATCGTTTGAGAGCTTTGTTGGAGTGCTTTTGGGGTGGCACACCTCTGGGAGTGCCCCTCAAGCTCACTGACATGTCTTTCCTTTCCAGCACCTGGGTGCCTTCCAGGTAGATTTACGTTCTTTCTGAACGACCAGAAAGTTTCCAGCTGCTACTACACAAACATGTCTGCTGTCTCCGTGCTCTTCTTGAATAGTTGTCTTCATTATTTACAACCCAGGGAATGTGCTGAGAAAGAGGAAGGTGAAGATACTTGTAATTGATGTCTGCGGAAAATGAGTGTTTATACTCACAGTGTCAGAAAAAAGTCAACTTTCTCTGGTGCATAAATACCCAAACTCAAGCTCTGAAAACATACAGCTGTCTTCCTCCAAGGTCTCTGCAACCTGGAAAATTGAGAATTCATCCATTTCCCTGAACATAAAATAATATGGCTATTTTTCTAATTGCTTGTACTTCTCCTTTTAGAAAGACCAAACCCTTGCAGCTCCCAAGAGGTTCCTCTGCACCTGACAACAGTTCTTATAGCCTGTTTCCTTTTCCATAGCTGAGTTTTTAGCTCCTTATTTTCCTTCATCTCTTCCCTCAGGCAGGTCTTGCAAGTAGTTAAGCTGTTTGTGCTTTCTTCCTGACTGCATCAAGAAGTTTGCAGAAATAAAGTGCAGGTTTTTATATTGAATTGGTGTGAAAAATATCCAAAGGTAAGAGAGAAACAAAAATCCTTTCTGAAGCTATCCTACCTTTGAAATACTCACAGCAGAAGGTGGCTTTGCTGAGGTTGAATTTATTCATCATTTCAGAAATCTCTGGAAGAACTTGAATTTCTCACATATCTCATGTGAGCTCTGTTCCCAACCATGTTGCTGACCTGTATGCATGTCATTGTGGTGTCTGTGTGTACTGAAGATCTGCAAAGAGCCAACAAGAAGGCAGGCCTGCCTTCAACATTTCATGGTCTGAATATATGACAAAGTGTAGCAGTCAATGAAACTAACAGCTGTGGAAAGGCTAAACTGACTGTAAGAGAGCAAGAAGTAACAAGGGAGGAGAAATTAAACCAGTTGATTGTCAGTCATGGGCTGAATGTGACATCTGTCCATTCCTTCCCCGTAGGCAATGTTTTGCAGGAGAAGAAGCAGAGAGGAAGCTTTGAGGAACATTGCTTTGAGGGGTGTGAGCAGGTGTCCAGGTGTGTTGGGAATGGATGGAGGTGCTGGTGCACGAGAGAAGGAGGTGACTGTTTGCTTCTGGAGCATTTGGCAAGGTACTAATCTGAACCAGTAGGGCTGCAAGGTTGAATCTCACAGTCTCTGTAAGGCTGTGGGGTCTGCCCAAACCCCTGGGAGAAAGCTAGGGCCATTGTAAGGTGATTGGATCTGCAAAATCAAATAATGGGACAAATTTTAGGTTCACAAAAAGTTCAAGAACTCCTCAATGTGATTGCACTGCATGGGTTGAAAAAAAAGCCTGCCTGGAGCAGAGCAGCAGATCAAAAATGATTTGAGCTCTCCCAGCAGTATCCTATCGCAGATAATCTTTTTCTACGACATTAATTTCCTTGGGCAGAAAATTAAGCACTTCTAAATGAATTATAGTGATTTTTAGTTTCTGCTATCCTTGCACATTGCTGCAATTATCAGTGCAGTCTCTCAGTTGCCCTACTGCCATCACAGAGCCAAAAAGGTTAATAACGGTTCAATCAAAAATTGCTGGATCTGTGTATGTGTGTGATATGTCAGTATCCTATAGAATGATCACCTCTGATATTTAGATGGAATTATTTTCATACTCCTTCCCAAACAAGGTCTGCTCACCACTTATCAAGGACATTTCAAGGTGAATTTTAGATGGGACTTGTACTGGCTTTTTCCGTTGGGTAAATTCCACTTCACTT
The DNA here is from genome assembly GCA_028020825.1 of Podargus strigoides. Taxonomy (NCBI): domain Eukaryota; kingdom Metazoa; phylum Chordata; class Aves; order Caprimulgiformes; family Podargidae; genus Podargus; species Podargus strigoides. Next base: position 92,879,442 of record CM051619.1, on the reverse strand, counting down.
GGACAGGTTCCTCTAGTGGGTCATTTAATAGACAAGGGAGTGTCTTAAAGGTTATGTTGAATTACTGAAGAAAAATGTGTCAGATCTGTGGTCAAGGTGTTAAAAATCAAAGGTGGCATTCAGACAGACGTCCTAGCTACCGCCTAGGCTGAATGGATAAACCTAGGAACTTTAATCCCAAAAGCAGAGATTGAGCAAGGGAGGATTTTTATTCATTTTTGTGGTATCAGGGCATACACTCTTTTGAGACTGTATCCCTTGAAAGTCAAGATACCATAGTCTGCAATAATGCTAGAAACAGCCCTGACAGCTATATTACTGGAGAGCTTCCTTCAGGTTAGTATTCGTGCAGGTCACTGCACTGTGCTGCATGGATCTCACTCTGCCTGGCTGCAGCACACAAAGGGTGGCTCAGCTGAGCTGCCTGGAAGACCTTAGTCATGTGAGATGCTCTGATACTTTCTCACCAAGAGTTTCGAAGCTCTATTAAGTGACACTCCAAACTGATTGAGTTTAATGAGAGTCTTTCCATTGACATCATGGCTTTGATTTATACCCTTAATACATAACGCATTGTTTCAAATGTGAGTCTTGATGTTCTTATCCAGTCTGCAGCTCTTCCAAGTTAAATATGAATAAACAGAGAACAAAAAAAAAACCCAAGAGAAGTTGAAAAGATTTCTGTGTGTCTGTTAGAGGCAACTCCTGACTAATGCCAAGGAGCAGCGGGAAAGGGTGTCTTTTGCCTAGGAATTCAGGGTCTACAGGACTCTTTGCAGCCAGAACATCGTGCTGCCGAGTCATTTTCTATCAGAAAAGGCAATTGAACCTCTTGTGTGATAGTTAGACCAATAAGAGAGTTAATGGACTAAAAATCTTGTATGTTTATGTTAATTAAATCTGTCAGCCACTGTATTTTTCTTCAATTTTTAGTCTGGTTTCCTAAGTTCCTGGTTTCCTACAGTTGCAGTGGCTGTCTGTCCATCTGTTGGTCTCCCCCGCTTCTTCCCATAACTTTCAATCTGTCAGCAAATTTCAGCCAATCTGGAAAGAAAGGAAAGCATCTCAAAGACATTACCATTTTTATGAATTTCATGAAGACTGGTGGAAATTTTCCAAAGGCTTGATTAATGTCCCCTTAAGGTAAAGCTGAGATCATTCAGCCGTTGCCCTTTCTGTTTGCCCAAACAAAACCCATCTGCCCTATTGTTGTGTGAGTGGCTTTAAAACATCTACAACACTGTAGCTGTTTCTTGTTTGCCCCAAAGCAATGGAAAAGTAAAGGTTTTGTGGGAGCCAGAGATGTCACTGGAGACTTCCAAGGGACTGGAGGGGAACTTCAGGGCATCAAATGGGGAACAGATATAAGTGAGACCACTGTGGTGAACAGGTGATAGCAACAAGGTAGGGATACCTAGAAGGTGTGATGCACTGACCGTTTTTCAGGGACATGACTGTTTTTGAAGGATGAGCAAACATCAGAAAACCTGACAATACTGTGGTGGGGAGAAGGGGTGCAGGGGCGTGCAGAGTAAACCCAAAGGTGTAACAGGGAGGGGACACTGGACTGTAGCAGGCTAATTTCAGTGGGGTTACATAACAGAAATCCATAGGAAACCAAGTTTCATTAGTTCAGCTGCTCACAGAAGAACTTGTTTTATCAAGCTCTTTGTTGGCAAGGTTAGACTAGGGAATGACTGAAGTTATTCAGAAAATATACTCTTGTGATTTCTTTGGGGCCGTGCAATTGTACTGCTAGAGATAGCAACTCTTTTTCATGATAAATTATGGCCAGAAATCATACCTACCCCATGCTGCCTGTGTTCCTTGCAGCACCCACTGGGTTTCTTCAATTCCAGGACTTAGTTTTTCTTGAAAGGATGATTGTTTTACTGTGCCCACGCCACTAAGATGGAGCTGCACTGATTAAATAGAGCCTTTGTGAGCAGTTCCTTGGACTATGTGAGGAGGATCCTTCTTTACAGCTATGTGAAAGCTTATACTTACTTGGATGGCAATCAACATGCCTTAGTAGATGAAGCATTGGCCGTCTGCGTATCGTTAAGGAGCTCGAAGAGTCAATTCAGTCCAGACAGTAAACAATGAATTGCTGACACTTTCAGCTCTGTTGGGGCTCAAATATACCAGTACGCACATCTGAGCCCTATCAGTGGAAACACACAAGGATTAGATTCTTTTGGTGATGGCTGCATTTTTATTGTGAATAATCTGATGGGAGCCTGATGGTCCAACACATCCATTCTTGCCTTGTGATTCTTTTGCCATCTGAAATGTTGTTAGTTTTAATGACATAATTATCCTTTATATATTCAGGTAGATGTGTGGGTTGGGTTTTTTCTTTTTTTTTTTCTTCTTTTTTTTTTTTCCTTCTTTTTTTTTGAGCTATAATTAGTTTCCCTGAGAGGCAGCAGCTTTAATGCTTGGATAGTTTTCTGAGAAGCTGGGACTGAAAGAAGCTTTTGGGAAATTACAATTATATGTCCATGGTTTTTATTTGGTATGCTTTATTTTAGTCTTTGTCTAGGCTGAAAGCCCTTGTTGACTGGCAGAAGATGGACTGAATCAGTGAAATTAGGCAATTTCAATTCCCCCCCAACAAAAGCATACAAAAAACTTGTATATTGACTGAAAGTAAAGTGTGGTTGTTTTGCTGAATTTATACAAAGTACTGGTAGGAAAAACTGAATACCCCTTCCCCCCTGTCCTCCAGGGTGTTGATTGAATTCACACGGAATTTTTTGCTGAACTTTTCTTTGGCGTTTATCTCAACTGAAAATTTTGTAATAGATGTTTGTATCAAGGTAATTCTAACAAGATGAGACTATTTAGTCACTGTACGTTGGAAAACAGGAGAAAAAAAAAAAAGGCTATTGACTTGTAAATGACCTTGTAACCCTCTTCTGTATTCCCCTTTCCACAGTCAGCCCAAGGTGTCCCACGCCTGTCTTGGAGACCTTGTGAAATCCCTGTGGGGACCTCTGCACCTACACAGATGCATAAGGACTCTACAGTAGGTTTAAGCATTAGTAAAACATCTATGGAAATGTGTCAGAAATCATAGAGGTTGTTACCTTCTGGAGCTTGATACCTGTGGTGAGATTGCATTATACCCTGGCTTCATGTCTTCATTAGGAAAAGAAGAACAGAGAATGACTTTCACAGAGTCTGTAAAGCTCTGGTGGGGATGCCCCGAGGTAAGGGCTCCCACGGCACCAAAAGGAAAACCCTGTGACTCTGCCTGTAGTTCACGGTGCCGTTCTGTAACAACAAATCTGAGGAAGATGTGTAGTTTTGAGAGCACCTGAGAGGTCTCATATGTACTGCCTTAGTGGCAAGTTTCGTTATTATGCTGAAATGATTAAAAAAATCATTTGCTTTTGGAGACATGGTGGGGTACAATTCCATCCCCCCCTGTCACGGTTTGAAAGACAGGTGTCTGCTAAGGAAGGCAGGAGCCCCCCTTGGAACAGAGAAATACAACCCCCTCCCCTCCGAATTGTTATAGAATTGAAATTAAGGGGCTTTCAGGCAAAGATATGAGGAAATGGGAATAACAGTTTTTACTAATGTATACAACAAAACTATAATACAGAGAAACTGGTTACAGGCCTGACAGAGTCAGGGATACAACCTGGCCCCCTGCCGGGCAGGGTGCTGGTACCAGTCCGATCCAGTGGCAGCTGCAGCTCTCTCCGAAATGGTCCTGTTAAAGCGGCGGTCCGTAGGAAAAGAAAAAGAAAAGTCTGAGCAATCCGATTTCGGTGGCAGCTGCAGTTCTCTTTTAGATGATCCCGTTGAAGCGGTGATCTTGTAGAAAAGGAAAACTGGTCCTCCTCAGAAAATCCGGCGGCGGTGCAGTCCTTGTTGTCTGGGATCCCAGCGGGTAAGGCCCCTCGCGCTGCTCCAAACCCCCAAATATCTCCGGCGGGAAATGCTTGGCTCCACCCCTCCCCCCCTGGCCGGGACATCTCACAAAGAGATGGTGGGTCCTGGGGCAAGGCACTGATGGGCGCATTAACAGAAGAATAGTCCCGAGGGGCGAGGCAAGGAACACCGGCGCCAGGCCTCAACGGCTCATGGTAATAGAATACATTGCAACCCAGGACACCCCCACATCCTCTCAAAGTGCAGGGAGGAGCACTGACTCCTGCCATCCTGGAGTAAGGAAGCTTCCCTCCATCCCATGGGGCAGGCTGCTCCTTGCAAGAGAAAGCGGGGGTTAATGTGCAGCTTTGCTTCTGCCCAGCAGCTGGTGCAGCCACTGCAGGACCCTTGGGGGAATCGAGTGCTGGCCCCTGACTCTGCTCCCCTCACTGCTCTCCCCTCTGCTGAGAGGCCCCCAGAGGCAGCTGGGGGAGCATCTTACTAGAAACAAGGGTGGTGAGGAATGAATACTTGGTTGAAGTTATTTTGCCCATCCAGTTTCTCCCAGCTTCAAGCTACACCAGGGCAAAGCCAGGATTTCCATCACGTCTGACAGACAGAAACTGATTTCTTTCCAACAAAGCCCATCACAGCTAGAAATGGGAGAGCCCTCGTAGGTCTCTTAGTCTCTCCACCTCCTCCCTGCTCTCTCACTCTCTCTTTTTTTTTTTTTTCTTTCTAAATAGTATAGCTGAGAATGATGTGTCTGTGCTAGTTTTGCCTGTCTCTTGCAAAGGGCTTCCAATCCCTTAGTTTAATGGAATATTATTCCCAGATGGAAAAGCTCATCTACTGGCAAAGTCAGTGATATAATTTGTTTATATAGATTCAGGACAACTAAAATCTGGTGGTGGGGGGAGTGGGGAAGAAAGAAGAAAATTCCTTCACTGTCTCCTACTTGTTACTTGTCAAATTGTGTACCCTGTCAGTGAAGCTGGGCTCTTGAGCAATCACGGATGGTGTGGCCCCAGAAGGCTGTTGGTAGGGAAGAGCAGGCAGAGTGTCTGTCACTCTGACTTGGAGGGGGTGTGCTACATAGTTTTCATTTTCTGCATGCATGATTAAAATTAAAGAAAAAAAAAAAGAACAACAATCTTGGCTCTAGCAGTGGGAACCACACAGATGTGAACTGAATGGAAAGCTGATTTTTTTTTGCCTGTATGTCACCACTTCCTGTGACCTGAAAGATAGATTTGTCTCAGAGCTTTCTGCAGCACAGGCAAATACATTAATTACCCTTTTCACAAATAATGGAAGAAAAGTACCATGTTCAGTGTTTCACGGTGTGCTTTCTGTGCTTTACTTCAGATGGTTCTAGCGGCTTGCCAGAATCTCAGATCTGTTGGAGATTATCTCCTTTCCTTCCTTTGAAGTTGAGGATCCCAAGCACTTTCCCAAACTGACCTATGCAGCCTCTCATAAGGCACATACACCCCTGGAGCCCTGTGTATCATATGGAGGAATGCACATACGAACCACTTGTGCGTTTATACACTCTGCTTGGTAATGAGATTCACATACGCCATCTTCCTCCCCAGTCAGGGGACTCGATACACATATGTGCATATCCAGATATATTTCTGTTGTGTGATCAAATAGACATCAGCTATATATATATATATATATATTTCCAAGGAGGAAAGTAGGCAGCTGGGCAGGGATCTTTCTAGGGACCCAAGGGCCCTGCCTGCTGCAGTGTGTGCCCCAGGGGGGGCATCCTTGCCACAGGGCACTGCAAGCAGGCAGCTATGCCTGCCAGAGAGTATTTCCATAGCTGTCCATGCCTCATTAGCCCACAGCCCCTCCTATGTGCATGGGCTCCTACTTTCTTCACGTTACCTGCATTTTCACCCTCACATCCCGTGCAGGTATCAGCCAGCATCAGTTTGCTGCTAATTGCCACCTTCAGAGACCTCCCAGCTCCTCTGCATGGGGGCTGTCTGTGTTGCAGCTCCCCATCGACAGACATAGAAAGTCTTAGGCTGAAAAGCCACACGCTTCACATGGTGCCTTAACGTGAGGTCACCAGGGTGAATAGACTAATGTTTCACTTCCAAAGAACTAAGTTCAAATTTTGGGTTCGGTTGCAGAGGGAATTGTGTTTAAAGATCTTTTAATCCCTTGGGAAGTTTTCCAGTCCCTGGGGATATCAGTACTTAATCACACACTCAACCTGTTGCTGGGTCATTCTCTCTCAAGATAGCGCTTGTTCGGGGACTTTTACGGATATTTGTTTGCTTGCTCACTTTTTAAATGGGACTATTTTCCAATTTAATTTTGGGTTGTCAGTGAAAGGTGTCTGCTTTCAGAAGATTGTTGAGAGTTTTTTGGTGTAAAAAAAATAGATCATCCTTCCTTCTGGTTAGAAGTTACACGGCACGGGAAAATGCAACTGGGAGAGCAAGTAAGGTGTGCAAAGGAGAATGAGGAGCTTGAGGGGCCTGAATCACAGTTGTCATAGAACAGTCCAATTTCCAAACTGAAATATTTTGGATTTTGCTTTTTACATAAAGTACCATATTTTTCCTAGTGAAAGGAGGGAGAAAAGTATCTGGCAGTGTGGGTCAGAGCTGACATAGCTACCTCTTTGCTTGCTTTTGCATATCTCCCATGCTCAGACGCACAATCATGCTTTGAAAGAGGAGTTCACCAGAAATGTAAGCCATGGCAAATGCATCAGCCCCTGCCTGCACCTTTGCATTTCAGTTCTGGACTCAGTAGTCCCCTATTTATGATATAACAGAAACATATTTTGTTCTACTCCAGTAGCAGCACTCAATTGAGTGTTACTGGCTCATTAGGAAATTAGACGATCTGTCTAAAGCTTTAGGCAAGGGACACATTTTTCAAGCAAATATGGAGTGTTCGAGTGATGCCAGCAATAACAATCTGTAAATTACAGATGAGGTGCACTGAGCAAGCAGTGTGTTATCTCTCTGAATGTTTAAATTTTTGCACATTTTGGCAACTTCTTTAAAGAAGGCAAGAGCTGGACTGTCAGCACTGATTTTAGTTTTGCAGTGCTATGGCTTTCTATTTATAATGGATGTGAAAGAGGTCCTGAAGGCAACGTGTCTTGTCAGTGAATTAAAAATTCCCTCATATCTGCAGTGTTTGCTTTAATTTAAATATTTGTCATGGTTAATGAAAGATAGCCTGAGAAAGAGGGAGCAAAGCAAGTTTTCCAGGTCCCATCAGTTTACTTGTGTCTTCTTCCTAATTTGTTGTCAAAAATACACCTCTGTATGCATAGCTATGATGCTCTATGGATGGAAAAGTGGGTAACACCCATCGCTATGGGGATTTCACCTCATGTAGTTATCTAGCAGCCTTGGGTGGTAATGTGGAGTCTGGCTATCTTGTTTATAGCAACTGATAAAATGTACCTTGAATGCTCTGATTCTGTGTTGAGACAGTTTCCTGACATCATCCTTAAGTGGAGTGGGAGACATGCCCACCATGCAGAAAGATGAAGGGCAGAGCTCTGGCCATGCTTCCAGCTGCAGAACTGCCCATGGCTCCCTGGCACAGGAGCTGTGTTGTTGCAAATAAAAACCAGGCAAGCTCAAATCACGTAACAGGCATTACAGGCTTCTCTTATTCAGTTTGCAATGTATGCCTTTGGGCAACATTCAGACTCTCCAGTGCCTCCTAATTAATTTGTTTTCTTATACTTCACTGAGATTTGGATAGGCACCAAAGCCCAAAAGGGAAGAATCTAGATGTCAAAAGTGAATGTCTATAATGAGTGTAAGGTGTGGATGGAAACCACATAGTTGTCACACAGCAGCTATGACATAAAAGATGCTATTGCTTCTATACTGGTTTCCCATAAGGGAGAGAGATATTTTGAGAGGGCAGAAGATGTGATTATGGGAGACAGCTACGTGGAAACTGTCATTGAATGCTCCACACACTGAAATGGAGTAGTGTGCAGGAACAAGGCTGTTAGAAATGCTTTAATAAATATTAAGTTCATGGACGAATAACAAAAATATGTAAGCATTAATTAAACATGGCTGGCTAGCCTGTGCAGCATTGTCCAGTTGAGGAATATAGGATTCAGAGTGGGAAACTGAGGTTTTCCTCCTGGCCCTGAAACTAGTTTACTCTAAAATCTCAGCAAATTGTACTTTCCACTAATTTCATACACTTTGGACCAGCAACACGTGCCTCAGTTTCCTGATCCCTAAAATACTGTTGTTTGCTAATATAACCTCCAGACCACTGTCAGATATTGGTTGTAAGTTATATTAGGACCCTGGAGTGAATAGCTATGGAAAGTCTGAGATTAATTAATCATCATTGGTTTTAGCCTCCTGGCCCTTTGCTGCGTGACGGCAGACTTTGCAGCCCTGTAAGAGCCCTGTATAGAGACCAGGCTTCCCTTTCTGTGCGTGGATTTGTCCCACCAGCCTCAGGCAAGCCCTGGTGCTCAGGGATTGCCAGCCCACTACAGTGCCACCCTGGTTGTTACCCGCTGCTCCCAGGACTGCACTAGTGCCAGGCTCCCTCAGGCAGTATCAGCTGTTGAAATAGCTTGATGATGAACTCTAGGGCAGCCACTCTGTAATAAATTAATCTTCTTGAAGTCTGATGACCATAAAGAGTAATCCTAACGTGTAGCACCTCTCTCTGTAACAGCAGAGCACCATGGGGTTCTGTACCTCAGGAACCCTTTGTGCTCCCTGTGGTCGGTACCTATGATGAGCTCTACCCAGTTGTTTTAGCAACATCCTGTTTTCCCCATGGTGCTTCAGGGAATCTGTGGCAACTTCAGAAGAGCCCTTGAAAAGGTTGAAGAGAAGTTAGTAAATCTATGCTTTAAATAGGTTGCATTACTGCAAATGAATGATGAAGCAAAAGAAGAGAGTGTGCAGGTGACTACTAGATAGCGCAGGACAAAAAACAGGACGCTGATGTACAGCTCATTCAGAGCCTGTGAGTCCTCCGTCTGTGCTGAGTGAACGACTGTGCTGCTCATTAAGCCCTGCAAAACCTAGTGAGGCAGCACAGAAACCTACACTTCAGACCTTCTTGCAAGCAGTTGAGTCACAGGGAGGTGGTGATGGTCAATTGTGTGACTGATTTTTCCAGTCCCCATTGTGTAACTGCAGAAATACCAAGCTGTAGTCTCTAGGCCTGCAATGGAAACACAGAGACAGCCCTTCCCTGGGATGCAGTGGGAGGTGTGGGGGCTGTCTCCTGCTCCTTTTTAGCAAGAGAACATCTCTACAGCTCCCCATACCACCTTCTGCAGAATGACAACCAACATATGACTTGGGTTTGAAATCCTTGCAGCTGATGGAAAAACAATTAAGCTCTCATTAAAATTCTATGAAGAGAGCCAAGAAAAGGAAGATAATGTCAGAGGAAAGGTGATACATAGGACAGTATGGAGAATTCTCTTAAGTTAAGCCTGTCATTAGGCGGGAGCACAGAAGGTGCTAATTGTACAGTGCATTTCATTCATCCCACAAAGAATAATTAACACTTTCCCTTCTGTCTTCCTCTTCACTGAAAAGAATGGATTCAATACATATTCTCTCGTGTTAAGGCAGGGGTGGTTGTATCCTGCATCCACGTGTGCAGAAGAATTTTACTGCTGGGTTTCCTCACCTGCTGACTGTTGAACAGGAATCATTATTAGTCATGTATGGGAGTGCTGATTTCATTAATCTCTTTGTGTGTCTTCATCTGTTGCTGTTACAGAAATTATTGACCCAAGATGGGGAAGCATTGGAACTGGCTTTCAGGTATGCACATGATTAAATACTGCCCTAAGTAGGGAAGGACTGACCAGAGATTGCACCTTCCCATGAGAGTGTGTGTATATGTGCTGGTGGGGAGGAAGTACAGTGCAAACAGGCACTGCTTGGTCCTGCATGGGTTTCCAGCAGCCTGGCAGGGTGCTGAGGACTGTTTCCTTAAGATTTATTTCCAGTCTGATGCAGCCATTGACAGAGAAAGCAAAGCTGTTGCAGTGCATGGACTCTGACCTGCCTTGCTACCCTGATCACTGTCAGTCTTCAGCAATATTATTATGACAGAGCAACAGCTGATTTGCAAAGCAGATTTGAGCCTTACCAGGTCCAGTTTGAGTGTTTGCACGCAGCTTCCCAGCCTCCCACACTGCTCATGACATTGAACTAGAGATGACAGTCTTCACTTCCTTTTAAACCAGAGTAAGCCCCTCCTGAGAGGCGATTGTGGCGAAGTGGGTGTCAGTCTCTTTTCCCAAGCAACAAGTGATAAGACAAGAGCAGCCTCAAGTTGCACCAGGGGAGGTTTAGATTGGATATTAGGAAAAAATTCTGTACTGAAAGCTCTGGAACAGGCTGCCCAGGGATGTGGTTGAGTCACTATCCCTGGAGGTATTTAAAAGACATGTAGTTGTGGAGCTTAGGGACATGGTTTAGTGGTGGACTTGGCAGTGTTAGGTTAACAGTTGGACTTGATGATCTTAAAGGTCTTTTCCAACCAAAACAATTCTATGATTCTAAGTTATCTTTGTGTGTAACTACATAGCTGATAGTCTCTATTCCAGTGGTGACTACACTTCAAGGCGGTATTGAAGTGATCCATGTCCATGTGGCCTTTCTTTTTCACAGAAGTCATAGACTAGTTTGAGTTGGAAGGGACCTTAAAGATCATCTAGTTCCAACCCCCCTGCCATGGGCAGGGACACCTCCCACTAAGTGGGAAGGGACACTTGCTCAAAGCCCCATCCAACCTGGCCTGGAACACTTCCAGGGAGGGGGCATCCACAGCTTCCCTGGGCAACCTGTTCCAGTGTCTCACCACCCTCACAGTCAAGAATTTCTTCCTAATATCTAATCTAAATCTACCCTCTTTCAGTTTAAAACCATTTTGTCTCGTCCTATCACTACATGCCCTTGTAAAAAGTCCCTCTTCAGCTTTCTTGTAGGCCCCTTCAGCAGAGTCTTCTCTTCTCCAGACTTAACAACCCCAACTGTCTCAGCCTGTCTTCATAGGAGAGGTGATCCAGCCCTCTGATCATTTTTGTGGCCCTCCTCTTGACTCGTCCCCCCCCCTAATTCAGATTAATTAGAAGGACTAAAAAGGGATATGTCAGAAACAAGCTCTCTCACGTTCCTTAAAGCACTGAGACTATTCCCAACCTAAGTACAAGGAGCTGTACATGAAGTCATTTAAGAAGGGTCTTCTTCTTTGAGCCAGTCTACCTGTGGCTACATAGTCATTACTTGGACTTCACCCAACCTGTTTTCATTCATAAACTCCTGAACACCCACCTATAAAGCTTATGTTCCTCTGAACGAACCAGAAAGCTAAAAGGTAACCAAAAGTGATAATTGGGCAAAGGAAATAGGGAAGGAGATTCCTCTGGTGCTTTGCTGAAAGCTAAAATGGATATGGTTGCTGATAGTGAGAGTTATTGGTGTACTGGTAGGCCCAGAAGGATGTGAGTGAGGTGTGAGCAGGTAGGGTGTTCAAGGGTAAAAGCAATAAGGCTGTCACTGTAGGAGATGCTCACTGTCCAACAATGAAGAAATCCTGTTTTGTTGGTGTCAGGGAGCTGCTGGTTTATGGGATCAATAAAGCTTACAGATATAAATCATTATCCTATAGGATTCCAGGCATTCACACAGTGTGGCAGAAACAGCTAGAGAACTTCCTGAAACAGCAGATAAAGTCAATGAGACCAAAACCTGCAGGTTAATGATACCAAAAATAGCCATTCCTCTCCTGCCAGGAGGTCATAGCATTACAAAAGGCTAATGTGATTTTTGATACAATTCTTATGTGGCAACCAAGAGACATTGCTGTAAGAGTTGTGAATGCAACTCAGTTGCCAGTGCAGAGAAGTGAGGATCTCTGTTGGTTTAGAGAAAGGAGACCATCAGCTTCTAAAGATTTGGAAGTATCACTGATTTTGCATGCCAAACAAAAAAATTCTCTTGGTGGGCACCCAAATCCAGAGGCCACTTTTAAACCTTGTTTTATTTTTCCTGGTCGAAATGGAAGAAACATTTCTAACATGCGGTCCATTCTCACAGGCACATTGACTTGAAAGTTAATCATAGTTCTGGCCCCAGATGGTTACAGTGCATCTGCTTCTCCATCTGTGGGAGCCTTAAAGGATACTTGATAGCTGTCCAAATAAGTGCTTAAAAATCGTATCATATAAAGGCAAATTAACAAGACAGCATAATCCAGAAAGATCCCAAAAGAAAGAGAAGTGGACTAAGTGTTTCAAGCCCTCAGCTGTGCCCTTGAGATTTCACCTGAAATATAAATTATTGTATGGTGCACATAAAGTGCTACTCATAGTAGATGTGCACTGAGGATATACCTGCCTATTTTCATCAGGAAGATGTTATAGAAATATACTTCCTGCTTTGCCATGGACAGGAATTTCACAATTAGGTAACATGAAAACAAATGTAAGCAAACATTTTTTCAGCCATATTTGATTCGATTCTGTTCTGTTCTATTCTATTCTATTCCATTCCATTCTATTCTATTCTATTCTATTCTATTCTATTCTATTCTATTCTATTCTATTCTATTCTATTCTATTCTATTCTATTCTATTCTATTCTAATTACAGTGTACTGAAACTTGATGTGGCTGTCTGAGAGTAAGCTTGTTTTGCAAATCAGTTTCAAAAGAGCCAGCACTCTTTTTCCATACCAGAAGCCCTTGATAAGTCAAGAAGAATGGTGCAAACTATTTACAGTCTCCTTCTGTCCTCTCTGTAATCACAGGCAAGATAAATATAGAAATCTCTAGGGCTGAGATGTGAGATGCAGTATTGATGAGCAAATGTGGAACAGGCCTCACTCAAAACATCGTTAGATCAACTGGTGAATTAAGATGGAGATGGAGCTAATTGAAATCTAAATCTTGTTTGGGCTGGGGAGGGATCTGCTGGGTCCCTTGCAGGCTTGTAGAGAGGCCAATAACAATGAGGTCTGAGACTGTGGGAAGTGACATGAAGCCTGATCCAAAGCTCAGTGAAGCTGAAGAAATTCCCCCACGGTGTGTGAATATTGCATGTGTTACGGGACTTCCTTTTTTTTGAAAAACAATTATCTCAAATGTAGAGACACAAGAATTCCACTAAACCTCAGTCTTAGTCTGCATGAGGGTTATGAAGGATAAGAGGGAGAAAGGCGAATATGATGATAAAGTTAATTTCTGGATCATTCCCCAGAGTCATCTCCAAGGAGACAGAGAAGTCAGTAAGGCTCTCTACACTGAGTCACAATACATGAAGAAGATAGGGATCCAGTACGCCATACCTGCAATGAGGAAGCAGAGGAAGAATGAGGGAAACAGAAATGTACCCTTGCCTCATCCTGACCACATCCACTCAGCAGAAGAGAGCCATCACGGGCAGTCAGCAAACTGCATGTCTGTCATGGGTGCAACACGTTCCCTCTCTTCTGGAACAAGCTGTGAGCACAAAGTATTGTGGCTGAGCTTTACAATTATGCATATTAAGGCCCTATAACAGTAGTTTATAAACAGGAATCGTGTTTTGTTTTGTCATAATAAAAATTATCAGTGGTGCTTGAGAGTAGTTCTACCATCACAGAAACTCACTGCTGCAGCCTGGAAAACAGTCTCTTTCTGATATGACTCCAAGAAGGGCTGCTAACCGTATATGTGATCGCTGGGCAAATGATATGGCAAAAGGCCATTGAGCATTAGGCCAAGTAGGTACATGGAAATCTGCAAGCAGTAATACGCTACCCTGGGAATAAACACCACAGTATGTGACACCACTGGGAACAAAACATTAGTGCAAAACGTGTACATAATACTGTGAGTGACCCTAAGGGATAAGTATCTGTATTTACAACACTCCTTAAATTACTAATGCCACACTCAGCAATTCTGTATTAAAATTGGTATTTGTTGTTTAACACACTGCTGAGGACTTATTTATGATTTGATTCCAATTCCTAAATGAGTTGCAATTATTTTGGCAGTTATTAATTGTGTAAACTGATGTGCAGGAGTTTATCTCACAGTATCCAATCTGGGTTTTATGGCTGCTATTTTATTGTGCCATGATTGCTCTAGGATTGGCTTTGCTTGACAATACCTACAAGTTAAAAAACAATTTTTAATATATTTGTTGGCTTAAATGTAAGTTGGGGGTAGGGGTTCTTTCATTTGTGATTTGAGGATTTTTCCTCTTCATCTTCCTGAGTTTTTTCTATTACTTTCTAATCCAGTTGCTCCAAGTCTGTGGCATATTGAGGCCTCTATCTAGTGGAGTCCCTCAGGGGTTGGTACTGGGGCCAGTACTATTCAATATATTCATCAATGATTTGGATGAGGGAATAGAGTGCTCTATCAGCAAGTTCACTGATGACAAAACTGGGAGGAGTGGCTGACACACCAGAAGGCTGTGCTGCCATTCACAGAGACCTAGACAGGCTGGAGAGTTGGGTGGGGAGAAATTTAATGAAATATAACAAGGGAAAGTGTAGAGTCTTGCATCTGGGGAAGAACAACCCCATGTGCCAGTATAAGTTGGGGACTGACCTGTTGGAGAGCAGTGTAGGGGAAAGGGACCTGGGGGTCCTGGTGGACAGCAGGATGACCATGAGCCAGCAATGTGCCCTTGTGGCCAAGAAGGCCAATGGCATCCTGGGATGTATTAGAAGGGCTGTGGTTAGTAGGATGAGAGAGGTTCTCCTCCCCCTCTACTCTGCCCTGGAGAAGCCGCATCTGGAATATTCTGTCCACTTCTGGGCCCCCCATTTCAAGGACAGGGAACTGCTTGAGAGAGTCCAGCGCAGAGCCACAAAGATGATGAAGGGAGTGGAACATCTCCCTTATGAGGAAAGGCTGAAGGAGCTGAGTCTCTTTAGCTTGGAGAAGAGGAGACTGAGGGGTGACCTTATTAATGTCTATAAATATATAAAGGGTGAGTGCCATGGAGCCAGGCTCTTCTCAGTGACATCCAGTGATAGGACAAGGGGCAATGGGTACAAGCTGGAGCATAGGAGGTTCCACATAAATGTGAGGAAGAACTTCTTCACAGTGAGGGTGACAGAACACTGGCACAGGCTGCCCAGAGAGGTTGTGGAGTCTCCTTCTCTGGAGACATTCAAAACCTGCCTGGATGAGTTCCTGTGTGACCTGATCTAGGTATTCCTGCTCTGGCAGGGGGATTGGACTAGATGATCTTTTGAGGTCCCTTCCAATCCCTAACATTCTGTGATCCTGTGATATTGATCTGTTTCATATAAAAGGAATAATAGCAATTTTCCCTGAATAAGTGACAACACTTGGTGGTGCGTCTTCTATTTAGGCAAGAAGGAAGAACCCAAGCAGGAACAGTGCTGCCCAGTGAGAGGGAGAAGTGTAACCAGTGCGACATCATAGCACTGCTAGGAGTATTTAAGCCTAATGAGGCTGGGGGACAGGAAGACCTTGGTCTTTGCTAACACTGTGTATCCTCCTCCCTCAAATCTCTTTTTTTCCTGGAGGGATGCCTCCACTGGGGAGGGAAGTAGTCACAGACAGAATCAATACCATGGGAAACAGGGTATTTCTAGTCTGCCTCCAGCAGCATGATAAGATTGGGATTAGCTGCCCTACTCAAGGTCAAATACTAAAATAACATTCTAGGTATAATCTCTGGGGAGGAAAAAACCTTTCAAGCAAAGGGCACAAACCCAAATGGAATACATTCACGTTGGCAATTAGAAAGTTTCTAATTGTCAAAGCAGCAATAATCTAGTGCCAGTAAGAGAAATGGGAGGAAGAAAGCTACCTGGTTTTAAAGTGGAGCTGAATCAGATAATCTCAAACCCTTCTGCACACTGTGCCTCTGATACAACCTGGACACAATAGCTTGCTCACGCGTGAAGGCTCCCCTGCGGCGTGATGAGGTCCTGACACCTTGTGCAGTTTCCTACCATCCTGCTTGGTCTTGTGATGACAATGTCTGGCAAAAAGGATTACCCAGATCCTACCTTGCAAGGATCTAGGTCCTCTCCAAAGGGCTCTGACATGTCTTGGTCAAGAGCAGACTGGATTTATAGTCTGCCCAAGCTGAAGCTGAGAAAATCTGGCCATCAGATGCTGGAGATCTTCAGCTTCAAAACACCCTTGGAAGCACTCTAGCAGGTAGAGCATAGACAGAGTCTGTGATCCTGGTCCTTCATGAGCTTTGCAGTGGTTAGTTATGGTGAGCTGACATTCTGGGTCCTGCTGGTTTCTGTGTACTTTTCAGTCTGAAGATTTTGAACTCAGTGTGTTCAGCAAAGCATATAAATGGCCTTGGGCTTTGCTGAAGTGTGAAAAACTTCGGACTAGATTTCTGCAATGCTGCATGAGTGTTGCTTTATCCAGCTACCAGTCAAAAATTCTGTAGGAAATGGGATCTTGATGTCAGGGTAAAGTGGCTGGTGATTCCCTTATGATTTAGGCTGATCTGGGGCTTTAATCATGAAAACTCACATATTTGAACGGTGAGGAGAAAGAAGGAGAGCATGTGACGTTCTTTCAAAAGGTTGCAGAGTTTCCTTAATACCTGCACCCTGGAGCCACGTGGAAATCTTGCTAAGCCACGCAAATGCTTTCTAGGGCTTTTGCTGCACAGAAGCAGCCTCAAGGCTGTAATGCAGGCTTTGGCTTATAGCCAGAATTGTTATTATTTCCAATAATAATGAGCTGATTGATTACTGCCATAAATTCCTGGCTGCTAGAAATGACAAATAAAAAATATTGCAATTATTTTTCTAATAACAGGATAGAAAATAAATAAGTCCTGCCACTCTGGGACCAAAATATGGGTTAGGCTAGTTCTGAAAATTAGAGAGTGAAAAATTCTTTCAGATACTGAAAAATTATTTTAAAAATATGAACTCACTGCATAAAATTTAATAAAGTGAACATAATCTTAGTGGCTCAGAGATACAGAACAAGCCTGTGACTAGTAGCAGCCCTTTGGATAGGCATTGCTTATCTCATACCATGTTGTTGTTTCTACTAGGCCTGAACTTGTTAGACATGGCATTTCAATTTCGGAGTAGATTACTGCAGTAGCTTTTTATCTCAGGACGTACAAACTCCATCCTACTAACTTCACCGTAGATACATTTTCCTGATACGTAAGAATTCCCTATTGTGTACATCAAAAACTGATCCTGCAGTGTCGATAAGCAGAATGCAAGAACCTTTTGTAATTCTTTCATCCTGCTGGGCATGCTTTTGTTTCCCCATATTTATTTATACTTTTTATAAGGGGAGAAAATAGGTACGAGTCTCATATTATGCTGAAAGACTAGAAGATATAAGAATATTTGTACTTTTTAATCTAATGTGATGCAGAATAGCCTTTCAGCCTTGAATAGGGCCATACTTTTTTTGCCTCGAGCTGAGGCAGACTCAACAAAGGAACACTGGCATTGCAGAAATTACTCCCACCGGTGGGAGCTGCCTAAGCAACATAGGCTGAGGAAAAGTTTACAGAGAGAGCAAGAGAGAAAAGAGTGAGGTTTAAATGCCTGGAGGAAAAAATATCAAGAAAACTACATGCCCTCTTCTGCTGAAGGCTTCATCAAGCTTGGCCTGAGCTTTCTGGCTCGAGGAACTTCAGATCCTGCTATCCAAATGACTGGTCATATGCATTTGATTCAGAAAAGCTTTCCTAGTTGTAGAGCACTGCTGATTGCCTGGTTGCTTTAAAAAAAGATGAAGGCTCTGTTTCAGGGTTGAACTCATTCACTTTTGTGGTCAAGGTAGTGAAGTGAGAGTGGCTCCAGTGAGAGATGAGGGAAGACTGCAAATCGTGAATGAGGATTGTAGCAAGGAGGAACCTAGTTATCTTCTCTGAGTGTTTTAGAGAGATTAGTTTGTTTGAGGATGGAGAGTGTGAGGAGACTTGGAGGCAGCAAGAGAAACTAGCCCATGTATAAAGCTGAATCCAGATTCTTCTGAGAGCAACACAGTGACAGGACAAGAGGCAGCAAGCACAGGTTACAGTGTGGAAAATTCTCGTCAGTTATTAGGACTTTTTTTTTCTCACTGGGAGGGTGGTGCAGCATAGGAAGTGATGCACAGAGTGTTTGTGGGATCTCCAACCTTGGAGATACCCAGATCTTGACTGGATGAAGCCCTGAACAAATGTGACCTCAGTGAGCTTTACTCTGGGAAAGTTCTGTGATTCTGAGTCAGTTCCTACAGCTGGCAATTGAAGGACCTTGGCTGTTGTGCCTGAGGATGGGGCAGAGTGAGTCTCTGACTCATGACTAGGCTGAAATCACTGAGAATTCAGTGTATTTCATGACTGTATGTCAAATTTTATGGGCAGCCTGACAGCTACAAACTTTTTGACTCTGCAGGGGAAGAAATGATTTGCTGACTCGTATCACTAAAAAATGCTGGCATTTATCCTGTTCAGCACTGGCATTTGATCCCTTTGAACTTTTCATGATGCTTTGGACCAGGGCAGATTGGTTCCCTTGAAAATGCCTTTTTCATGCATGCTCTGACTCAAACTTTCAAAGCCTTTAGTTCCCCAGATGAAACTTCATCTCCAGGGAAAAAATCTGAGCAAATGGCAACTGGATGGATCAAAGCGAATGCTCTGGGCTACACCCTGCTCTTGAGGGATGCTCTGGGGACAAAGCTGACTGTTAGTTCTTCATCGCAATGGTAATACTCTAGGTTGCAGTGGATGAGTTGATGGATTGCTGTTTACATCAATAGTCTGTGCTGGAAAGCAAAATTCAAGGAGCAGATCTGGTATGTTATCTGCTTTACATGGGAACATGGTCACTGATGTTTATAATTCATATTCTGGTATGACTGGGACTCTGGTATGTCACACAACATTTCAAAACTTCAAGTATTAAGCTTAGCTGTAGATGTGTTTTGTTAACCATATGATGTACCTATAACAGCTTTTTATAACTGAGGAATAAGAAGTGGACTTCTTATTATCTAGTTGGACAAGTGCCACTAACAGAGAGGCAGACATACTTTAATTTGGACAAAAATCCTTATTTCAGTTGTATTCAAAATACATAATTTAGTGGAAGTGTGTTTTCCTTTGCATTTCCATAGCACAGAAAGGAGGTTGGAGGCACTAACAACAGTACCTCAGATTGTTGCAGCAGCTGCTTGTATGTTTGTGCCCCAAACCCACTTTCTTGTCTTGGCATGAATGAGTGCATGTGTGTGCACTGTGTGCAGACTGTTTGATCACTCCTGTCATGCCTAGCCTGGCAGAGACATGGTGTTTCCTACACGAACTGCCATCTCTTCCCAGCTCACAAGTGAAAGGCTAAACATTAAGCAGAGACTAACAAGATTCCAGTTCTGTAGCATATTTTAATTTTCAGCAGTTTGTATTCTGCCTTATATGCAACACTCTCTCCTAAGGGAAAAAAGCAGCATCATTAACATGGGGTAAATTTTCTTCAATGTACTCTGTTCCTTCCATCATTGTATTCGTCAGAGGAACTATTTAGAGAGAAGGCTTTTCACAGTGTTGTGTATGGTCCAAGTTTTTTAGTTGGTTAGGGGTTTATGGTGTGGGGTTTTTTTGTTTTAAGAAAGCACTATTTTAGAGGTTACATTTTCAGAAGCCATTGGATTTCAGCCATTTAAGATACATACTGAGAAGGGAGGAGACAGTAAGAACTAAACAAGATTATTATTTTTCCCATTACCAGCAGGAACATTCTCATCTGAGTCCCATTAGAGAGGTAACTGCCTACATTAATAAAATAAACCAATATGTAATCACTACCAGTCTTAATGCTGGAGCTGAATGACCTAATTTAGTAACTCATTTATGCTGTGTTTTAGTAGTGTGGCCTCTCTTGTGTTATCTGAGCAAATAGAACAGATGCAGATGCTTGCCAGAGGTTCAGAGACTCATAAACTTGTCTCTACGGACTAGCTTGAATATGCCTTATAAATTCACTGGTTTTCACTTACTGGACTCAAGCTTCAAAGCAAGCCTGAAAGCTAGAAACACAATATTTATACTTACAGATCCACTTGCTGTAACTCAGATCTGTCAAAAACAGCAAGAAGGAGCTAGAGAAACAAGAGTAGCACATAAAGCACCTCTTTTATTAATAATTTTCCACTGACTTTACTGAACCTATCTTCCTTCAGTGTCTGAGACATGGTGAAGAGAGTTATCTCACTGTCTGTAGAGGCATTTTCAGTCTCTTGCAGATCTGTTTACCTAACTGAGGGACAACTAATTTAGAGGTGAACAGGACTATTGCGCTGTGGTTTGTGTTTCTTTCTGGAGTTCCCTCTCAGATTTCTGCATTTTTTCTGTAAGGGAGAATCCATCTCCAGTGAAAGGTGCCTGTGTGCTTTGGAGTATGTTTGCCGAGGATGATGAGCAATAGCTGCTGTGTGTCAATAGTTGTAAACAAAAGCAAATCCATGAGAAAATCCGTTAGCTAATCCAGTTCTCCAAAAACAACCGATGGAAGTAAATAAGGCTCAGCATGGCACCCTTCAGCCCCTGCATCAGGAGGGTTCTCAGGTGGAAGCAGGTAACATTTGTGTCTTCAGCAAACTCCTGAGCATGTCGATGGCTGGTCCAGTCTCACAGCAATGCGACTGGACACAGGCCACCAGCAATTTGGAGGTCAGCACAGCACCTTCATGAAAAGTAGCCAGGATGCTGGGGGAGGCAGAAACACCGCAGCATCCTTCTGTGCCTGACAGCAGTCACAATGCTTGCCAGGGGAGTGGGACCAACCAAGGGTGACTGCACTCATCACTGCTCAGCAGTAACTCTTTGCTAGTGGAAGAAATCATCACATGTCTCAAGACTTGTCTTTTCAACACTAGCAGTATAATTTCTTCCTCTTCCAAAATGGATTCGTTTGAAGCCCTTTCAGCTGGTTTTCCATGAGCATATTAGTTTTTTTGAGAATGAACTCAGTTTTTCCAGTTGCCTTCTTGATTAGTCTAATGAATTTTCCTCCTTCTCTTCCCATCATCAAATACACTTTCCCAGATGATGGGGAGGTTCTTGTATGGAGGAAAAAGATTATTCTCTGACACAGAGAAGGTTTTAAATGAAGATTTTAAAAGTGCCTGGTGATTTAGTTGTTCTCCATATTTCAAGTACTAAGTTTGAAATGTAAAGTGACAGCAGATGCTGGGTACCTGCCCTCTGATCCCTGATGCTATTTATTTGAGGTACTCTAAATTGGCACACGAGATCACCACTCATTTTTGGCCCAAACTGTATCTCAGACATTCAAAAATCTCATTCCCAAACTTCTACTTCTGCCCCAGATCAGAAGGTTGACTGAAAGTTGCCAAGTATGAAGTTTAAAACAAACAAATAAATAAATACTTGGATCTTTTTAATTACTTCCTGTTTTCTGAACTTTCATGGTTCATATTTTCAATCTAATTATTTCTGGTTTTTTGGAGAGAGATGTTTTCCTTCCTGCCTTGCTTTCTAACTAACTTAACTAGGCTAAGTAGTTTTAAAAAAATTGCGCAACTCAAGGAGCTTTCCTAAATAGGATGTGTCTGCCTATAGCCCAGGCCTGAGCACAGAGCCTGGATCCTGTACTCACCGTGAGACTCTACATCCAAGCTAACACGAACTAATCACTGTACAGCCATGTTGACAGACCTGCTTCTGTACTTACCTAACTCCAATCTTCTCCTCTCTGTCTTTCTGCACAGCATCTCCTGTGATCATGTGTGAGACCCTGTGGTGCCCAGCTGCTGTTTTTTGCCCAGCTGCTCTGCAGGGCTCCATCAGCTCTCTCAGCATCCCATGGTAAAAGGACCAGGGGAGGTAACTGCCACGCTTCACATATGAGGTACAAGTCACATTACTTTTTACCTGGTCTGCTTAATACAATTCACATATTTTAATTTTTTAAATTTATTATTTACTCTTGCTAGAAACTGAAGAAGTTAATGCAGACTTCTTTGCTCCCTAGACCTGAACAACCAAAGGCACAGTGAGTTTTCACCAAGCATTCCTTAAAGAACAACTCGATATAAGAAATCCTCCTACAAATCCCACACAAATCCATGTAATCAGCCGTGCCAATCCACTGCAGACTGCAAACTACCATAGATGGGATTCCAAACAATTTCAAATTGGTCATTTTCTCTCCTCTCTGCACATATTCCTGTCATGTTGCATTACATGTAAACAACTCAGAAACTTAATGACATGCCTTTCAGTCAAAAACTAGTGTGGCTTTTCAGTCTCAGCAGATTAATTGCAGTTTGTAACAATATAAAGTAAAGCAGTTTGATTAGAGTTTCTGTTGTTCTTTCGGATAAAATATTTTATGTGAACATAAAGCCAAGTTTTCTGCTAGCACAACTTTATTGACTTCTGCAGAAGACTAAAACAGTCATGTGAAATCCATAGTATACCGTTGTTCATGTGCTGTTGTAGTAAATAAATTTTATAATCTTCTGTAAATTAAATGTGTCAGATCAGATTCTAGACCTATGGAAATGGCATTGTCAATGAAGTGAGGCAAAAGTAGTACTTTGCTTTGGAGGAGACACTTCTGAATGAATCTTTTGGTGCTTTATGGTTTTGAAGGGGTTTCCTACTTCCATTTTTTTTCACTGTCCTTGTCTTCTTTCCCATATATTGCTCTTAAAACCTGCTTGTCATTCTCTTCTTGTTTCATTCCTATGTACTCTAGAGTTGTTTTTCTATTCTTGCAACAGGCATTGCTCTGGTGTTTTGCAGCAATCCTGCAGACCCCAGCCCAGAAGCCCTGCAACACAGGTTCTGCTAGCTGCCAACAGGGTTAGTGTGAGGACCCTCCACGAAACCTGTCTGAATACATCCCTCACTGAGCAGTATGTCCCTCAACACTTCAGGATGGGATTTTCCTCTTCCTTTTTTTTATCTCCAACCCCTCTCATCTTGGTTTTTTTTGAAGCAAAACTTTGCAGAAAAGACATTCAAGTGGATAATTAATGCATGTTTTGCTTGGGTTGTTTTTGAGGGAATGGGAAATCTCTCTGAGGCAGATACAATAACGTATAGCTGCTTGGCTTAGTCTCTTCCTTTGAAACTTTTTTGGTTTGTTTGTTGTTTTGTATAAAAACAGTTTCTTTAGTTTAGTTTTCTTTGTTTGTTTTTCCAGTTTGCAGAATGCCATGACTGGGGGTGATCACTGCTCAGAGAGGTCAGAAGTTGTTTGTGGTGTTTTAAATCCCATGCAACTGCACCAAGGGTAGGGGGGCTGAAATTTTTTTGGCAAGTATGTGAGCTTGCCAATGCAATTCTACCCTGTCCATCCTGCTGGGCTAAAAATGAAGGTCACAAATATTCTGTAGAAACTGCCAGTGTCTGATTGTTTTGACTCTTGTTGAGTTATCAGGATTCCAACAGGGTTTCACTTTTACAGGACTAGCATGTTTTATAGAACAGGAGACATTTTTAATATAATATTTGCAATATTACATTTCACTATTACAATACTGCCTGGCACTGGGGACCAAAGCAGAAGTACTAGATGGAAAAGTACAAGCTGCTGCACTTTGAACTAGAGCTGTGCATATCGGCATGGGGGAGCATATAGTTCACATCACCAGTGAGACATTACATATAGATCACATTAAACCAGGCTGCAGAATTGGAGACCTTTAAATCAGTGTTGTAAAATCCTGGAAAAGTGTAAAAATGAGAAAAAAAATACATTATCAAAATATTGAGTTGTTACTTGATATGTGTAGAAATCCTTTCTAAAGAAATAGATTCTTTATCCCTGTCCATTTCTGTAAGACATCCCCTTTATTTTATATATCCACTCTGAGTGGGTTTCTACCTACTTTTTAGTTTCTGGTGGAAAGGATTTTGAAAAAAAGCTGTTTCCATATTGCACGTAATAGCATGGTTGGAAGGACAATTACTGCAAATTCTTCCATTTCTGGGTGTGAAGATCCCCAAGGCAGCAGGAACCGCTCTTGCTATCCATGTGGTTTGTCACTTAAGGGTTGGGGTTTTTTGTTTATTTATCCAGCCTATCTTCTGTAAGCCATCACTCCTTAGGCAAGTACATAGAGTTTCAATCTCACACTGCATGTTTGCATGTAGTTTTTGCTTACTATGAACAACTTCAGATGAAATATATTACTTAATTGTTCAATTACTTCCACTTTGGGTGACTTTAATTACTTTGATGAATATTGAGGCATGGTGCAATATGTTCCTCCCATGAGAATGCTTAGCTGCTCTCAAGTCAGAGGCTGTTGTAAATAAAACAAAGCATCTGACAGAATCAGGTTTTCACCAAAAAAAAAATAAAGTAACCCTCATAAAGACCTTTTAAAGGGAAACTTCAATGGCAGCTGAACGTTACTGATAACTTGTGCAGCTGGGTAAACACCATTCTTTTACAACTGTGCTAGGCAGATCATGAGGGTACTGGAAAAAATGTGGCTTTATATTGATTTTTCTTTAACTAAGCTTTCTCAAAGCAACATGGGTTAACAAGTCATGAGGTAACTGTATAGGCAAAAAAGATATATAACAGAGAATGACAGAAACCAAAACTAATAGTGATGGGTTTTTTTAGACCCACTGTGTTAATCTCCAAACCTTGCCAGTCAAGAACTGTTCACTGTAATATAGGCCAGACTTAACCAGAATATTTATTTGTCGCAGTCAGTAGCTGTAAGTATCAGTAACTCTGAAAACAAGGGATTATATTTCCTTCTTTCTTCAGATTCTGTTTTGTTACTGAATGGGGAGTGGATCATTGGCAGAGCACAGGTACTTCCACCTCTGGCTTACCTGTGGCCTCCACCAAAAGTGATCAAAAGCTGTGGTCACCTAACCACCCTCTGAAGTCCTACATGAAGTACCCATGAGTGCATGCCTGCAATGTGAAAACCCTGATGGTGGGCAGCACTCAGAGCTGTCATCAGCAATTGGTCCTTTAGGACTTCTTCAGGCACGAGCTGCAAGCACAGTGAGGACAGGCACCCTTTCCCTGCCCATGCTGTAAAAGTAATGCAGATGCATGGGTGAGCTCAGTTACCCCACATTTCAGGTCAATACCTTTCACAAGCAATTCAGGATCAGCTGCAAAGGCATGTAACTCAAACTAATGAGGAGATATGTACAGGAGACAAGACTTGCTCTCTAGTCTTGGAAAAATCAGAATATAGTTTTCTATATAGTTTTCTTTCTTCGTGGTGTTTTTTTTTTCCGCCCAACCATTGTTAGATAAGAATTATTTAAATTTTTTTGGAAAAAACCTGGGAATTATCGCTTAAAATCAAGCAATAATACCTAATATTTGTAACTCTCAGTAGAAGTTATCTGTTGGCCATGTTAATATATTTATCTCATTCTAGCACAGTAAATCATGGAATTGCAATTCCAATGAGTATGAGAAGGGCCTGTCTGGAGCAGTTGGATTTATACCCTCAAGGGAGAAGCTGAAGAAAGGAAAGGGAAAGAACAGGAGTACATGGTTGTTTCTGTATTGATTCACTGATCTGTTTGCCATCAAATCCAGCATTGTGGTGGTGATGTGGACTTGTTACAGCAAAAAGCAAAGAATGTGGAAAGTAAGGGGGTTTGACCATAAAGCTTCAAATACTCAAAGGTTTAGTGTTTTGAGTAAGGCGATAATCCAAAACCTATAAAGGCAGAAGAAAAACAGCCTTTGGCTTCAGTAGGCATTGCATCAGGCCTTCATATGACTAGCAATCAGCAGACTTCATTCTGTGTAATTCTGTATGAAAGAAGCATTAGTTCTCCAATGTACAGTCAGCTGAGGAGGAACAAGACGCTCTGTGTCTTTGCAACTTAACCCTTCTGGTCTGCAGACATCCCTGCCACTGAAGGCAATGGAGATGTTCTTGCACAAGTGGTGGAAAGGCATCTAGCTGTGCTTTGCAACTGCTGCTTCCCACTCAGCCATCACCAGAGAGAGAATTAGCAGAGACTTGTTGTCACATACCCCGAATCTGAACCCTGAGTTATATTTAAACAAGCACAGGAAAGAGTCTGAAGACTCTATGACCCTGGTGAATTGGGGGATTGGTTTTGCTAAACTGAAAGGCGAATGTCAGAAGATCAGATTACAAGTGTCTACCCACATGTTTTCACTGCGTGGTGGGTCAGCTGGGGTTCAGGCTCTGCAAATATCGAGGAGATGGTTCCAGAGCACTTCAGCAACTCCTAGCACCAGTGGTCTCAGCTTGGAAAGAATTTCATAACATGTCTGAAAGCCAAAAGCTTCTTTGACTGCTAATTTAATAAAGAAGAGAGAACCACTGGGTAAGTCCCTGGAAGATAGACTAAATCAGGCTAATTTGTTATATAATCCCTTTTTAATGTGGAGAATTAAGGTGACGGCAAGATGACTACATGTTTAATTCTCCAAATAATTACTGGCGGGTATTGACATTAAAGATGGGAGAGAGCAAGTTAATTTCTGCTTGTTGTTTTCAGCACGTGCCAAACTCTTACTTCACACTAGTGAGGAAAGGCTGTAAGTCGTGTGTTTCATATGCATGAGGTAACAGTTGGCACAAATTGCCGAGGGGAGAAAAATAAAAACCGCTAAAGCCCAGCAACCCAAACTGTCACTTGCTGACAAATTTTTGACTCTCTCTGCTGGAAAAAAAAAACAAAACAAAAAAGTAAATGAAGACCTCATGTAGAGTATTCCACCTGAGTAAACCCAGGTGTCTGGTCCTCCTCAAGGCAAATAATGTGCTAAGAAGGCAGCAATAGCCTCAGTTTTCCAAACTTCTTCTCTCCTTTCTTGGGAAGCACTGTCAGGGGCAGTCCCAGAGAGAGACGAGAGCAGAGCAGGGAGGATGACAGTGCTTGACTCAAGTTGGTCCTTTCTTTCGCTTGAGGCTCTCAGCCATGAAAAACCTGTTCTTCTCCATTGATAGGTATGGAAGTGCTAGGGCTCTTCATGGCTAACAGCATCTGCCGTGCCTGGGGCAACTCCACCATGTGGATCAGGATCATGGAGGTTACATCCTCCCTTTACCAGCGTGGCTGGATTTGCCGGAGAACAGCTGTACCTGCACAACCTACCTCTAACTCATGGGTCTTCACATAGGCCTGGGATATCTTTAGCATTTGGGCCATGTCTGCCAGGACCCTGGAGGCACTAAGGGGCCCTAATGTCCCTGCCCAGCCTCCCACTCACCCTGCCCATGGCCCAGGAGACCATGTCACCACCCTGAGCCCATCAGCCCCTGCCCCAGTGATGCTGCATCAGGGCCAGGCTCCAGCTTCCCTTGGCTCTGCCTGGCCATGGGCCCCACTGAGCTGGACTCACACGCTGGGTGACATCCCACTCTGTCCCCACAGCCCATGTGGTGCCCTGGCAATGGCCATGGGCTACATGTGTTTTCTGTTCAAGATCACATCACAGGACTCCATGACCATCTAAGTCTTTCCTGTCACTTACATAAGTAAATATGTAAGTGTATTTATGGAGAGTCAAAACAGGTATAATGGTGTCCTGGTTTACCAGGAACAGACCCATGGGCCAGCCATGGCAGGCAGGCCATGAGTAGCCCCGAGTCAGCTGGGAGATCCAATCAAGGCAGTTGACTCACAGGTGTATCCCGTACCACCTCAGCATGCTCATTATAAAAGGAGGGAGTTCAGTGAGGGTAGAGTTCCTCTTCCTGAGGCTTTTCATTCTTGCTTCTGCTGTTGACCTCAAGGACCAGGCTGAGTAGAACCTTGTACAGTTCATGTCGGTGATCGGGTCAGTTTTGTTATTTCATTAAATCTGTTTTTACTTCAACCCATGGGGTTTCTCCTTTTTTTTTTTTTTTTTCCCCCAATTCCCCTTCTCAGCTGGGGAGGGGTCATTGGGTAGTAGAATAACTGCTACAGTTTAGCCCTGGGTACAGGCTAAACATAGATAGTGATGTATGGGGTATAACATACAGAAGTATTATGTATTGTTCCTCTATGATTTCCTCCCACCTCACTGTCCTGTGATCTCCCTTTCTCCAGCTTGTTCTCTCTAACTTGATGTCTACAGGGAAGAAGAGCTGAGGATGAAGTCATGCAGCCTCGAAAGCAAGGGAAGACACTGGGCAAATTCATATCAAGAGTTAATTTCAGCATGTTTCCTATCAAATCACTCAAGAATCACACAAATAGATACTTTCCTCCCATTTTGTTGATGGCTAGAATATTACTTGTAAGCCAAAGCTTGCTTGTTTAGATCACTCTTTCTTTCAAAATTAAAAAAAAAAAGGAAACTGTTTTTGCAGTTTGATATGTTTCTTGTTTTCAGACCGTGTTGATTTTCTGTGTGGTTCATTCTAGGCTTCCTACGACTGACAGCTTATTATCTCACCTTATGAGAATCATGCATGACTTCTGGGAGCTGACTATCGAAAGGAGAGAACACACTGAGAAGCTGGTACTTTCTCCCTAATTATCCAGGCTGATGGTTGTTCAATGAACCTATTAACTCCTTGAAGTGACTTACATCTTTACAGGTACTGTACTGCATGGTCTTTCTCTGGAATGTTTAAATGGTAAATGCTACCCCTGCATAGTGTCCTAGTGTAACTTCACCTCTGGTCTGATGGTCCCCAAACACAGTTGGCTTCACTCACACTGGACTATAGACCCCTTTCTGTGCCTTCAGAAGTAAGTAAGTGCTGTAGGTGAAACCCATTCCCTACTCCTCTTATCTCCAGTCCTCTGACAACTGCCTCCCTTCAAGATTTATGCCTTTCAATGAAGCACTTAAGCACACACTTAGCTCTAAGCACTTCATTCCTGTCATTTCATTGAATAGGGATGGATTTAAGTGCCTACTTAAATGTTCATGGCTTGCCAGCACTTCAACAGTTTCTTTTGCAGTGGCCAGATAAGATAAAATTTAGGAGCCAGCATTGACAGTGTTGCACATGGAGGAATGGTTTGTTTTCTGGTAATGCTGGGCAACACTGTTCAAACCTTTCATGATATTCCAAAGTAAAGACTGATGGGACCATAGGTCCAGCTGCTCACTGAGGACAGAGGAAAGGTGCTTTCCAGAAACCTAGACCTGACTTGCAGGAAAACGTGCAAGGGAAAGATTCCGGCACTTTCTCTGGTTGTGGCCAGCAGGTAGCACCACACTCTGCTGGGGCAGGACACCCCAACAGCACAGCAGGGAGTCAAGCCTTCATGCTGTGGCCATAATATCTCAATTTCCCAGCACAGATCTGATGAAGGCATCTGTGCCCTATCCCCTCCAAATCCTATACCACCATTCCCAGTCACCCACACAGATCTCTTACCTGCTGTGCCTCCTCCCAGGATCAGGTTACCCTTAAGAGTCAAGTGTATGTATGTTTAAGAGCAGCTCAGGAAGTGAGAAGAGAGAGGAAAAACATTCACATTGTTTAGGGACTGACTGAGCTAACAAAGTCTGAGCACCTTATCTGCATTTGGATTAAATGCTAAGAAATAACATCACAAGAATAAGAGAAAAATAAATAGGCCATGTTAATCTCAACCATAGAAATCATCTTTGGGAGTGGTGCCAGAATGAAATGGGATGTGCTGAAGTGTGGCCTGTGATAGACTCAGTTTTTCACACCAGTTACAACACAGATGAGTTCAGAAGCTGTACCTTTCCTGGGAGAAGTGGTTGTGGGGTAGCATGTAGCAATCTATCTCAAACCAAGGCTTTTCAGAGAGTTTTTGGCTGGCATTTGGAAATATCCTTGGAAGCTTTACAGTCATCTCATGTTGCTCAAACTGGTGTGCATTAGAATTTTTATCTATGGCAATGAAGAAGGCATTTGGCTTAGAACAAGTTGCCACTGGCTTCCCAAGGATTAGAAAAGCCAAGCTAATAAATGACCTCGACCAGATAGTAAGCCTCACTCTTGTCCCCCTGTGGCTTTATTCCACAGGGGATTAAATCCAGACAGTTTCCAGTCCAGGCAGCTGCTGGGGAAGAGTGTACCACTGTGTCCATCAGAGCTTGGCAGAGCTGTAATCAGTTTTATTTAAAGGCTTTTTTTTTTAAACATATGATAGAGGATACTCTGATTTCAGTTATACCAGGTAAAAATATGATATGAGTTGCTGGCCCTAACTATCAGACAAAAAAAAACCACATCATATGTCATTCTGGGTATGTACTGGCTATGAATGAATACAAAGACCTATTCATCACTCCTAGTGCTCACATAACTGACAGATTAAATCACTCTCTAGCTGTGAAGATGACAGTGGCCCAATAGCTAATGCTGTCTAACAGTTTCCATTAGAAGGCCTTTTTTCTGATTGTTTATAGTTTTGCCAAGCCTCAGCTGCTTGAGCTGAAATTTCCTATGCCATATGCCACCAGAAACTGAAGTTTTGTGTCTAGAAGCGCCTAGATGAATAGTCATGGTATTTCCAAGCTCATGTATCACCAAAGAGTCACATAAACACTAATTTTGAGAGAGTAACTGTACATTTCTCCTTTCTTGAGGGAGCAGGAAAAACATCTGGAGTTAGATGCTCCCCAGCAGTCAGTGCTCAGGCTGAAGTTGGAGTTACAGCTAAATACCCTGAGTGCAAGAGGTTCCATGTCCAAGGCTCTCAACTTGGTAGACATTCTTGACAGTTTTAACCTTTTCCAAAATGACCAATGTCTTTTGAGGCTGTACTTTGGTCCATTGACATACTTAGTCCTGTATTGTAGCCCATGTTGTTGACAGAAGTTGTTTTAAGCAGACTACCAGGGAGCACAATTTGGGAAGATGGCTTCTAATGGCTTATGTTTGAGCACATCTCAGTGTTGGGTATGTGTGAAGGCTTTACTGCTCTACTCTGCTCACCCTTTACCTTCTCCACTGCTGTGCAGTTGTCATATTTCTGACTGGCATTCCCTGACATATAGGATCAGGAGCAGTCTTTCAAATCTCCTTGCTGGTCTGAGCACCAAACTGAAATTGCTAGTTCCTGGAGATGAGTTAGTTTGGCAGCTTTTAGAATGACTTTAATTTGGTCCACTGAATTTTTATTTCTCTGTATTTCCAAACAATACTGGAGAGGTCAACAGGAATTGCTTTCAGGCTGAACTGAGCTGTCCTCAGGTGAGGTTGTTGTGTTGGGAGGCCATTTGGTGACCAGAAATAAGTGGCATGGGTGTGGGTCAGGAGTAGGATGGTGTTTAGTGGACCTAAAGCAACTTTGAGGATGATATGGTATTTCTGGGAGTAGTATCTACAGATCACAGTTCAATTGCACATAGAGTGGAAATGTGCTCTCTGATCTGCAGCCTTTATAACCCTTTCCTTTCCCTGTGGATATTTTTATTAGAGTGAGCTTTACAAGCCCCTAGAAAGGACCTCTAACTGCCACAGGAATCTGAGAAGGCTTGTGTAAGGTCCCCAGAGCAGTTTTTTGTTAACAATTGCACAACCCAGAAAATTTCCAGATCTCAGTAAAAACTCTGTGCTATATTTTTCCAAACCGGGCATCAAGGCGAATTGTAGGAGCTATAGGCTAGGAGCTATCTAGAGACAGCCTTTATAACTACCTAGAATATTTTCATTTAACTACCCACAGTACTGGACCTTCAGATGATTTAGAGCTCTGACAAACCTGAATTCCCATTAAACTAGATAGGTTAGGTCCAATTAGTAACGTTATTAGTAACGTATTAGTAACGAGGAAAGTGTTCAGGATGGCCTGCAAAAAACATCTGACCTTTTACTGTACTCTGCTTTGATAGTGAGTTTTGCAGTTGTGCTGTGTTCTGTAATGGCATTGCCATGGTTTCAGCAGTACCTTCACTGGCTAATTTAAAGCTAGTTGGCTATGTCAATGCCCAACAATGCTGCAATTTTAATAAGGTTTGTGGTAGAGACACGTTTGCAGTCAGAAATTGTCATCATTCTGCACTGCCAACATGGTGTAATACTCTGCATAAATCCTCAAGCCAGTCCTTAGGAAATGAATCTGGATCCTATAAACATTTTAGTGAGAGGAAGTAAAAATACTTGCATGACCCCTGCCAGATGTTTTTGTCTCATAGGTAGGACTTCATATGCAGGAAGTGGTCTTTTCCCTTGGTTATAATTAAAGCACTTTATACTTTTGCTATAATGGAAAGATTACACTTTATATAGATCACACGGAACAGTATACAGTAAACTGCAGATGTCCTTAAATTCCCATTATAAACTTGATTTTATTCCTGTTCCTCACTTTGCCAAAATTAGCCCTATGCACCTAAAACTTCACAGGCATAATCTTATTCTGGGACAGATTTTTTGGAAGAGTTGAAGGAAACTGGTCAAGGTGTTCTAAGAGAGATGATGGCTAAAAAAAAATGAGATCATCTGCTTGGAGAGTTTCCTAAAGACTTGTTGGCTTGTCATATCCTGAAAATTAATTTGCCTAGAGATTTAAAAAAATATTTCAAATCTGTTGGTCTTGGCTAGAAATGGTGCCTTTGAATAGTTTTAGGCTGTCTGGTGACAGAATTATTTGGTTACTGGAAGTGGTTCCTGCTTCAGTGTGTGTATGTATACGTTTTATGTGTTCTGTGGAGATCTTAACTCAACTAGTCAGTGCCAATGTGCTCATAAATTTATGGTGGCATATGTAAGGTTCCTAAACAACTCTGCATGTGTCCTAAACAGACATGTTCCTTCTCTGAGACTAGTCCTATCTGCATGTAGTGCTGCCTAAAATCCTCACCCGTGTGTTTCCTGACTCCTACTGCAACCCATGCTGAAGCTGACAGCACAGCTTTACAAGTCCCTTCTGTACAGTCCCTGAAGACCTCTTCCAAAGGGAACAGTGTTCAAATCTCATTGTGCTTATCCCAGTGCTCTTTGCTGGGTCAAAAAATCATACCTGCCATGATTTGTGCCAGCATGTCAGCCTCTGATTGAATGCAAGCCACACATGATGATACTTAAGTCAATATTATTTTTCAGCATATATGTTTTGTGGCTTATTTCTGGTTTTATGACAAAATAAGTTCTGAGATGTAACATTCTATTCTTACAGAGGATTTATTTCAAAATATGTGCTTAGGACTTTCTCATAATTGGGTAATTTTTAAAGACAGTTCTTTAAAAGAAAGTTCTTTAAAGAAGTGTCACCAAAACCAGAGGCAAACAGATTCATTAGACAATTTTCAGTCTCTCTTGCTTTAAGTATGAAGACTGTGACATCTGGAAACAGTATAGCTGTAGTCTCCTGGGATCACTACTTACCCACTGCACCATCCCCTTAGTTTGTACTGAAGGTTATAGCAACATCAACAGTAAGGTCTGCCCAGCATGTACCATTGACCATGGGACATTGCCCATGTCTGATGAGACTTTGATTTAGTTAATAATGTTGCTAGACTTTAACATTAAGCCTTGATCTTTCTGAGCTCCTGATTTTAATTGGTTTTGTTGTTGTTGAAGTCAAGTCCCTGACCTACAAATTGCTGGAGCCTGTGTGTGTATTTGGTAGAAGTACGACACCGTGCTTTCTCTGTTTATTATTCCACCAGCATCTGTTCTTGGCCACTATTTGAAGAAAGCTCTTGGGCTAGATGGACCTTTGTTTTGACTCCGTTTGGATGCTTTTACACTATATGCTCAGTGTCAACAAAAGTAGTTGACTATTTGCTGAAATTGGGGCTAGGAATTCACTTTGTCATTTAAAAGACTCTTAACAGTCTTTTTACTGTTGTTCTTTTCTTTGTGAAGAAGCTTTGGTATCTCTATGCTCTGGAGTTAGAACTTGAATCCTAAGCAAAGCTTTATCTTGGAGTCAGGGATATGCTTTTTTACCCCCCTCTCTGTTCAAAATATTCACTTCTGGCTCTTGACAATCACATTTGGAATGTGCTGAGTAGAAACTTGGTAGGATTTTGCACTTAGATTCTGTTGACAGTGAGCATACCCTGACAGGATTGAGCAGGACATGCTGGTCGCAGACTGCTCTGCAGTGTAGCACTGAGTGCAGCAGGACTGTCCAAATGGCCGATGTCTTCTGGGTCTGAAGAACTGCCTGACTGGAAGGCAGAAGTGATGAACAAGTTTTCAAGAGATTTCAAGAGGGAAAATGGGTTATTATGGTAAAAGATGAGATGTAAAACTGACATCTAGATGGATTAGGGGAAAACTGGAATACTGCTGGCTCAATGAGAGTTTACAGAGATGATAAAAAGAGGAAAGGCTTACAGCAGGGAGAGAAGAGGAGGATCTGTAATCTTGGAGAAGGTTTCTCGAAGACCTGGAGCTGAGCACAGGCTTTCTGCATTCAGTTTCTGTGTTTGGCTCTCAGCTGTGGAACCCATCGTAAGGAACTTCTTCTCTTGACACAAGTCCACACAGATGTTGACAGTCATAGACTCACTGAGACACAGGCTTTCACCAAAGGGTATTTGGAGAAGTCATTAACTCCACCTTTCTATCCCAAGACCAAGTTACAATCATGTCACCCCAAGCTATTGTTGATATTGAAGTTTTGTCCAATATCTAATCTAAATCTCCCAAGCTGTTTGGCTTATGCTTTTTTGTTTTATTCTTTCTGATCTTTCTACTAAGAACATATTATTTCCTCATTCTTTGACGCAGCTTTTTAGTTGAAGACTGTTAACCTTCCTTCTTGTCAATTGTTACTTCTTCAGCAAAAAACCCCAAATTTCTTGCAGTCTTCCCTCATGTTTTCTGGACCTCTGTCCATCTTTGCAGACTTGTTGCCAACTAGTTCATACATTTCTTGAAGTGCAGTGCACTAAAGAGGTCTTCCAGGTGAATCTTTAGCAGTGAAGATCAGCCCACATGGACTCTTTCAGTAGTCTTTAAGACCCTTTAGACATCCCAATATGAGACATTCATGTTCAGCTAGTTTGACCATAGCCCCTGGATTTTTCT
Source organism: Podargus strigoides (assembly GCA_028020825.1). Taxonomy (NCBI): domain Eukaryota; kingdom Metazoa; phylum Chordata; class Aves; order Caprimulgiformes; family Podargidae; genus Podargus; species Podargus strigoides. The sequence goes on along the minus strand of CM051619.1, from coordinate 92,844,627 downwards.
CTTGTGAATTGGCACCTGGGCAGTTACGCAAGTACAGATGAGTACTTCTGTGTAAGCATGGTATTTTACACTATTGCATTCCATCCATTTTAGATGACTTCTCTAAATATATCAAAATAGTTTAAAATTCTCATATTTTAGCATCTATAACATCTGCAGTCCCTTCTTGCTCCATCTGCTCCATACTTCATATTCCACCTTCTATGCCTTCAGTGAAAACATTTCAAATAAAACTCGATATGGGACAAAGCCCACAGAACTCCTTGCAAAACACATGTGCTTTGATAGGTTATGATGGAATTTACCCCATGGATACAATTATCCAACTAGTCTTGACCTCCTGCCCCTTCCCTCAGCAGTTTCATTTAGATGACAGTTCACTAGCCTGTTCATGAGGAGACTATAGGAAGTACAGCTAAAGGCCTTGCAATAAATAAATAAATTCAAGCTATATGACATCTGCAGTCATTACTTCACTCTCCCTTTAAGACTCCTGGAGTGAAGTTGATCAGGCTTAGGCAACTGGAATACACCTAACTTAACTGGTTACTCTCTAAGCATGTTTTGCATATTTTAGGCTGAAATTTTACCCCTTTTTTCCTGGTAATAATTGTGCTGTCTGCTTACTGTTGACTTATTTAGTAAAGATTGATGAAAAAGGGAGAAAAAAGGACATCAAACTCTTCAGCTTCCTTAATGCCCTCTGCTGACAGAACACTCCCCCCATCTTTGAGTAGTCATCCAAATTTCCCTTTGTTTTTCTCCTACAACACTACTTGTAACATTTCTTTTACTTTTGGTAAGTCTTGCTAATTGTATCTTGTGCATTTTATCTTTACTAACTGTATACACCCCCCCAACACCCCCAAGAATGGAGTATTGTGATGGATTCTCAACCAGCTGACCTACTTTCTACTTTACAGATACATCTTACTCTTATGCTTGCAGTCAATTAAAGGGTGGTGAATTATCTGACTTTTGCTGAATTCCCTCACTTTTCTCTAAAATGACATAGGTTGCGCTTGGTTTCTTATTAGCATTTCTTGAAGCAACTGACAGCTCTCCATAATTTGGTTTTCCCTTAAATTTGCCTCTTATGAGATCTTCCCTACCCATTCTCTGAGTTCATTGACACCTGCCTTCTTGAAATCTAGTGCTGTCAGTCACTCGGATCAAGTGCAGAAGTTAACACTGTTTGCTGCAATACTGATTTCTTGTGAAATGTCATATCTGGCAGTAGACTTCGAGTCATATGTTACACTGCCCTCTACCTACATGTAAAACGGTTGCTCAGCTGAGGACAGTTACAATATGTATTAGCCCTTAAGATTTAGGCTGCTGCTCAGAATTCAGCATGAAGAATGGGAAGAAAAAGTAACTTCTGAGAAACCTTTTGTAAGGCATTAATAACTGCCCTTAAAATGGATCTGTGCTGATGAAACATGTAGAACACAAATTCCTTCTGATAATAAATAATCCAGACTAGGGTATGCAATGACCCTTGCCCTCATTTGTTTACTAAAAACTTAGAACATTCTGCAGCTGCTTCATGGTGCAATGGGCAGACAGTGAGACTGTAATGGGGGAGAGGAATAAAAAAGCACTAAGTTTCACGTTGAGCAAAAATGGCTGATCAGACCACACTGGACCTGTGCCTTGTAAGAACCTTGACAGAAGCTCTTACTGACATTTAATGCAAAACCAGTAAGATTTCAGGTTCTACTAAAACCCTCTAATAGTCTTGAATGTTGGTTAGAACCACTGTAGATACTTCATGGACCCTCTCATAGTTCAACTAGAGATGGTCAAGAAATCAGGCAAAGCCTGGTGCTTATATTAGAAAGCCTTCCTTTTACATAGCTATTTTTACTGACAATATTGCAACACAAATTTCTTTACTATCACTTCAAGTCATAGAATCATAAAATAGCCTTGGTTAGAAAAGACCTCTAAGATCATCAAGTCCAACCTTTAGAGCACCCAAGTCCACAGATGTTTGGTAGGAGGGACCGGGGCACTAAGTCGATTTGAATTCAATAACAATGAAAATTAATTACCAGTAACCACTCTCAGCTATGGTCAATTTTCATGACGGGTGTAAAATAATAAAAATGTGGGCATCACACCGGCAATGTGGTGTTGGAAGACAGAGGAGCAAGTCTTGCCTATAATCAGAGTAGTGGTGATGGTTTACAGAAACCCAGGTTGTTGAATCACTCCAAGTTACATACCGCAGGGAATGTATGTGCAGTGTCAATACGCTATCTAGTGGCTGTATCGATTATGACATTATTCCTGAACCACTGTTCTTCAGCTTGTGAATTGTAGTATTAAGAATTACTTGAGACAAAAGCAAGATTTCTAAGTCTGTAACCATTCCTTAATGAATCTATGACACTGAGTTTATAGGTGATTAATTAAAAAAAAAAAAAAGTGGTAAAGTCTGCATGAATATGCAGACAAAACTGTTGCTGGGAAGTTACGGGTGTTACATACAGACTATATTCTGAGATCAACTAATAAAAATCCGCTCAGTTTAGGAGTGCATCAAGAACAAGTTTATTTCCTTTAGCTGTTAGATTATGCAGTACTTTGTGAGTTAAAAGCAGATAATCTACATACTTTAAACTGGGCACATAGTATACAGTAATGCAAGACCAGATGTGTTCTCCTCTAATGGGGAAAACTAATCCCCATCCCTTGAGATCATAAACTAGGAAGAGGGGAAGGTCATGCACAACAGCATTGTCCTGGTTGCGTTTGTGTCAGGGATGTGACTGACCTTCAGTAAATCACACACCTCTCCTGCTTTATTTATCTTGTCTGTAAAACAGAGATAGTACTGCTCTACAGAAGTGAGAACAGCTTTATAGTTGATGAGTACTTCTGTTGTAAAGGCTGTATTTTCTAGGTTATATATATGAAATAGAAAATGCTCTATGTATAACTGACCTGTACCAGTATATTTAGGCTACCATATGAGCCACAACTAGCACACAAATTAGTTATATTTTAAAAAAAAAAGTCAAAGTCACCATCACTCTCAGCAGTTTTGCACTTTTCTACTTAATAACTGAGAAAGCTCCCTAGACAGCTGTTAAACCATTTATCTTTAAGTGCACTTATTAAGTGTGTGTATTTGTTTTAGGAGGCTGAGTAAAGACATGAGGATGCAGGTTTCAGCTTGGGTAGCATCTCTTGAACTGTTTTTTCTGGGAAAGCAGAAATTTTGATCTTTTTTCATGCATCATGAAATCAAAGGTGACAATTTTGTTCTCTATTTTTGGTAAATAATTTTTCTATTAATTCATACTTCTGAACACTTAAAAACAAAGTTTTAAATAGTTGGTAAACAATGTTCACATTACCTGCATTTATCTTAATTGTTTCTGATATAAAAGTTCTATGATGCATGTCTTTTGCCGTATACAATAGCAGTTATATATATAAATACAACATATGTATATAAGTATGCCCCACAGGTGGTTGCTGGACTAAGTTTACAGATTACACTTAAGAAAACCACGATTTTCAAGAGCAGTGTATAAAAGTTAGTTCCTTGTTCTTGCTCTTTCATCCTAAATAAATCCAAAACTCGTAAGCTTATGCAATAAACATTTAAGAGCTGGCAGGTCTACAGGCAACCTGCCTTAAGTGCTCAAAGCTGAGGAGCTTAACCTCTCCTCGCCTCCTACCTCCAAGCATTTTCTGTATTTTCTTCTGATTCAACATTCACTCCAGATTAACTGCCCTCAAAAGAGATACTTAAAAAATGCTCTAAGTGAAAGAAGAACTTTCTTTTAAGATGACTGTTAGTAACAGAGATGAGCTTAAATATATATCAGAAAATTAGGTACATCTCTCTCTAGGACATCCAGCCTTGTGTGTCTAGCTCCAGAGTGCATGAACCCCAACTTATTCTTATTGCTTGTACAACCAGCACAACCTTGGCCGCAAAGGTATCAAAATAAATAATTAGTACAAGAAAAGTCTGACACTCGGGATTCATTGCAGTAACATTTTAACAGAGGAAATAATTTTTTTTACAAATGTTTCTCTTGTATAAGAATAATTTTGTACAGAAAATATCTCTTCATAATTTTACAGAAATATGCTAACATTTAGATTCTCTATTAGTGGATAATGATTGAATGCAATTTAAGATTTCAGTTATGTTTTAGAGTCACCAAATATCAATAACACAGCAATACATCACTTCTCTAATATCCTTAAACTGCTTGACTTAATCAAGTATTGAGTCAAGACAATTTGCACACACTCAAGTTTCTTGAAATGGTTAGTTATGAAATACCTCATTAAAGTAATACCATAATTTAAGTGTCAAGGAATATGAACTTAAACCTTAACAAGGCAGCATCACTTGCTCACTTAGATTATCATGCTGGCTAATACTGTAAAAAACAAATTGAACAGAAGCTTTTATATTGTCTGTCTGGACTTCAGTAAGGCATTTGACACTGTTTCCCACAGCATTCTGCTGGAGAAACTGGCGGCTCATGGTCTAGACAGGTGGACTTTTTGCTGGGTTAAAAACTGTCTGGATGGCCGAGCCCAGAGAGTTGTGGTCAATGGTGTTAAATCCAGTTGGAGACCTGTCACAAGCGGTGTCCCTTAGGGCTCGGTCTTGGGACCAGTCTTGTTTAATGTCTTTATCAATGACCTGGATGAGGGGATCGAGTGTACCCTCAGTAAATTTGCAGATGACACGAAATTAAGTGGGAGTGTCGATCTGCCTGAGGGTAGGGAGGCTCTGCAGCGGGATTTGGACAGGCTGGAGCAATGGGCTGAGGCCAATTGTATGAGGTTTAACAAGGGCAAGTGCTGGGTCATGCACTTCAGTCACAACAACCCCATGCAACACTACAGGCTTGGGGAAGAGTGGCTGGAAAGCTGCCTGGCGGAAAAGGACCTGGGGGTGGTGCTGGTTGACAGCCGACTGAACATGAGCCAGCAGTGTGCCCAGGTGGCCAAGAAGGCCAATGGCATCCTGGCCTGTATCAGAAATGGTGTGACCAGCAGGAGTAGGGAGGTGATCGTGCCCCTGAACTCGGCACTTGTGAGACTGCACCTTGAGTACTGTGTCCAGTTCTGGGCACCACAGGATAAGAAGGACACTGAGGTGCTGGAGCGAGTCCAGAGAAGGGCAACGAGGCTGGTGAGAGGTCTGGAAAACAGGCCTTATGGAGACCGGCTGAGGGAATTGGGGTTGTTTAGTCTGGAGAAGAGGAGACTGAGAGGAGACCTTATTGCCCTCTACAACTACCTAAAAGGAGGTTGTAGTGAGGCTGGTGTTGGTCTCTTCTCCCAAATTACTAATGATAGGACGAGAGGAAATGGCTTCAAGTTGCGTCAGGGGAAGTTTAGACTGGATATTAGGAAGAAGTTCTTTACTGAGAGGGTGGTTAGGCACTGGAACAGGCTGCCCAGGGAGGTGGTGGAGTCGCTGTCCTTGGAGGTGTTTAAGAAAACGAGTAGATGAAGCACTTGAGGCCATGGTCTAGTGGTTAGAGAGATGTTGGGATAAAGGTTGGACTTGATGATCCTAGAGGTCCTTTCCAACCATAGTGATTCTCTGATTCTATGATATTAAACTCGTTTACTGTTAATGTGACCTTCAAAACAAGATAGCAGAAGCTACTCTAATAAATGCCATACAGCATTCATACAACATATAAATGTAATAAAAATACTTACACTTTCTTAAGAAAACACCACAGAAGGTAGGAAAAAAAAAATCAGTAAATTATGATACAAAATATAAATCTGTGAAGGGCAAGAAGAAATTGAAAAAAGCGTATATATATTTATATGTAAAATGTAAGGGTATGTTAGGAAGTAACATATATTTTAAAATACTCAATTTCTTCAGAGAGAGTGTTAAGTCCATATGGTATCACATGCACTTCAAACATGAACCACCTTCAAACACTTTCCCTCTACAATTGCTTTTTCAAGGACCTGTACTTAGGTGCAAGCTTCCTTTGAAATTAGTGGGAAGGTAAGGACATTCATCCTTGAAATACAACTATATGCAGTAACGTTTTCTTCCTTTTAGGTATTTTATAAGTTTAAATAGAAGATGTAAGCAAATAAGCACTATATAACCCAATGACAGAAAAATTGAAATATAGATTGTATATGATCTATTTAGTATTCATACACAGCTGCTGAAGAGTTTGCCAGCTGTACCCTATGTGAGTACTGTTAACACTTCCATGTTTTGAGATTCAAATGTGTGGCCACATTTAGTCAAACATGACTCTTGCTCAGAGTTAGCCAGTCTCTTAACACATACAACTTTCAAACAAATTCAGCTGGAACTGGTGGTACATCTCTCCTTCTTACAGCACAGAGGTTGATACAAGACAGTAATGAATCACATTATACTGGTTCACATTTCCATGTAGTTAGAAGGAGAAACGAGCCCCCTGCAAAACCTTATTCCAGTGATTTTGCAAATTCTGCATAGTCAATGTATCCATCATTGTTCTTATCATCATCTCTTAAGACATCATCTATTAGACCGATCAGCTCTTCTTCTTTCATTGCCTGGGTATGTTCACCACCTTCCTACAAAAACAAAAGCACATTGAACAGTTTAGCAGTGTTTCCCACCTAGTGGCACATACGACAGATTACTGACAACTGATTTTTTTGTTAAGCTCTTTATGTTGGGTGCTTAATTTGGCACTAAGTTTTATGTAACCATTTATACCAATATAAGCAACCTTCACCAGGTGCAAGCTATGAAGCTCAAGTTCTCTGGATTTCAGAACAAGCACTCTGTATCCAGTTAATATTCTTAGCCAAAAGTTCTAAAAGTTGAAAGGAACAGTGTATAATGATGGATAATAATGTAACATGTGTTCTTAATTTAGATCTTAATGTAGTATAGATGCTATAGTTTCTACACAGTACAGAAACATCTTCCTCTGTGTCAGAACTTGCAAAATGCAGAGCTTGACAGTAACAAGTAGTGAAAAAATCCAGCACTGTCACTAAAATTCTTAATGTCATAGAATCATAGAATGGTTTGGGTTGAAAGGGACCTTAAAGATCATCTAGTTCCAACCCCACTGCCATGGCAGGGACACCTCCCACAAGATCAGGTTGCTCAAGGCTCCATCCAACCTGGCTTTGAACACTTCCAGGGATGCAGCATCCACAGCTTCCTTGGGCAACCTATTCCAGTGTCTCACCACCCTCACAGTAAAGAATTTCTTCCTTATATCTAGTCTAAATCTACCCTCTCTCAGCTTCCACCCATTACCCCTCATCCTATCATTACAGTCCCTTGTAAAAAGTCCCTCCCCAGCTTTCTTCAGGTACTCCTTCAGGTACTGGGAGGCTGCTATGAGGTCTCCCCGGAGCCTTCTCTTTTCCAGGCTGAACAAGGCTAACTCTCTCAGCCTGTCTTCGTAGGAGAGGTGTTCCAACCCTCTGACCATCTTGGTAGCCTTCCTCTGGACTCGCTCCAACAGCTCCATATCTTTCTTGTGTTGGGAGCTCCAGAGCTGGACACAGCATTCCAGGTGGGGTCTCACGAGGGCAGAGTAGGGAGGTGATTCTGCCCCTCTCGACCTGCTGGTCACACAGCTTTTGATGCACCCCAGGACATGGTTGGCTTTCTGGGCTGCAAGCACACACTGTTGGCTCATGTTGATCTTATCGTCCACCAACATGCCCAAGTCCTTCTCCCCAGGACTGTTCTCGATCCACTCATTGCCCAGCCTGTATCTGTGCTTGGGATTTCAAGGGCTTCTCAGCCTTTATGAGCAAAGAACACAAAGAGGTGCCTTTGCACAAGAAACAGCAAGTCATTATTCTGTTCTGGGCTCGGTATTTTTTGCCACAGGTGTATGCAGGAAGTTATGCTCTTCTGAACTGTAACTTTCAAAAGGTCAGTATGAGATAATGCATCAGTATTATCTTCCTAATGATTGTATCTTCCTACTTTGTCCTTAAATGTTCCTAAGTGGAAAGAGAATTTTGTTTTCTTCACCTTTTTATAAACACAAGGCAGACCATGACTCATTCTTCTAATACTAATTTTGTGCAAGAGGTCTCTTAGAGTTTGTATATCCATGGCAGTAAAAGTTTGGAATTGAAAACAGCAGCCTTAGAACCTTGAACAGCATTCTATCACATGCTATTTCTATAAACCCTCATCAGCATTATTCCATTTTGGATCATTTCTCTTTCTCCCCATCCCTGCCTACCAAAATATCCCCTTTGTCAAATCCTTTTCACTCTACAGTCCTTCCTCACTCTAAAGTTTAAACTACAATGGAGACTTACTGAAAACTGCAGTGTGACATGAAAAGCTGTGATAAAGCTAGCACATTTACAAAACTGACCAAAACTATCAGGGGGAAAAATAATCTCATTTTCGGGCAAATCCGTAACTGCACTGAAGATGTGTTGTAACTGTTCTATTGTAAGCTGCTTTTAGAGAGTAGGAACTGTTTCCAACTGTTTCCAAACATACATGCTGTTACAAAATTCCACTTACCTCTTTGTGGACATGTGATATGGCAGTAGCAAGCTCTAACCCATCTAGCAAATTATTGCCATCATAATCATGCATTTTGAAGTAATGAAGCTGCAGCTCTTGCGGAGACATTTCAGATTCTGGTTTCTCAATAACACCTTCCAAATGTTCCATGATGTGGCTAAGAAAAAAAAATAAACAAACCCGCGACATCTCTGTCAGTTAATATTTAATGCTCTGTTTACATGAAACTCGGTATTTTATCAGACAGTGAAGTTCACAGGAAATACTGTATCTCTAAAAGGACCCTGGACAACCAAAAGTTACAGTTTTAAACTAAGACGAAGGTGGTACAAAGGTTCTTTGTTACAGGTGCTGCAGTGGCCTTTAATATGTTATATAGCTATTTCTCTTTCTTCTGGCCTACTTAGCAGGTTATCCAAACAACTGAAGCAGTGCCCCAAATCTCCTTTTGGCTGTCTTCCAAAGCACAGGAATCGGAGGAAGATCTTTCCCAGTCAGACAGGGAAGTATTCTAAGGAGTTTTATTTGCTCCTACTACTGTTTTGTATGCATGAAAAAGCAAATGAGAAAGAAAGGTCTCGTTCTACCTGTTCAGAATACGATTTTGTCTAACATCCTGTAAGAAATTCTTTATAGTATGAGCAGGACTAAAGGCTCCAGAGAGACCTTTCTAGGCCTAGTATCTCTGGAAACTTACTGAGCAAGCATGTCTCATATCTGACTCCAGTTAGCCACACAACATCCTGAGAAAAGAGTATACCCTAGTTTTAAGTCCAACTCATGTAACAAGACTGAAGAGATAAGAAAATCATTAAGAAGTAAAGTTTACATTTTTAGAACACAGAACACATACTCTTTATCTTGTACCAAGTTCTTATCAAGGCGAATATTTGCATGTTGACTCTCTCCTACGTGTTCCTCAGCTAGGGCAGAGATGAGGAATGCAGCCAGAAAGCAGAACAGCAGACGTATTCTAAAAATCCTTTGGGCCATCATGATCTCCTACAGAAAGTAAAACACCGCCCCCCCCAAAAAAAGGACAGATGAAAAATGCAATCTACTTTCAGGAGATTTACAGAGTGCTAAAAACTAACCCCACTAAGTTCTAGAATAGAAGAACTCGCTTCACTTCAAGAGCTCAGCAAGCAGAAATGCAGAGAGCTCCAACCCAGAATTTCTACAAGGGTCCCTATTTCAAGGGCGAATGCAATAATTTTCAGAGAACGACTTTTCTTTCGTGCAGCGACCATGCACCCTTTAGCCATGCTTGGGTCTTCACAGACCTTCCACACCGCTAGCCGGACCCAGGGCCACGGGAGCAAAGGCCGCTGAGGTGTCGCGCGGGCCGCATCCCGCTGGCCGGTCTGTTAAACCCGCACGCTCGGAAGCGTACTCAGCTTTACGAACACAACGGTCGCTGCTGCGCTTGCGTCACCCCAAGTCAATCGCTAAAGCCCCGCAGCGGGACGAGCGACGGAGCCGAGCGTTGGGTCCGGCTTCTCTCCCTGTCTCCCACCGAAGCAACCCCCGGTTTGCAGCCGCTGGCCCCGCGCTGGCCGTCCGCATCCCGCCCGGCGGGGCTCCCGGGGACACCCCCGCCACAGCCGGAGGAGCTGGGCCCGCCACCCCCCGCCCGGGCCGCAGCACAGCCCACTCAGCTTCGGCTGCCGAGGCGGGCGGGGACGCCCCGCCGCCGCCAGGCTACGCACCCTCCGGCGGAGGACCGCCGCCGCGCCGTCCCTCCCGCAGGCTCCGGGTGCCGGGCAGGTGAAGCGGAGCTCGGGGCTGGCCGGCCACCATCCCCGGCGTCACCTCTGACCCCACGCACCCGCCGCGCCCCGCCCCCTCCCCATTCATTGGCTGCACCGTTCCGCCCCGCGGCGCCCACGTCACCGCTCATGGAATTCCACGTGGAGCCCTCGCGGAGGGGTGCGTGGGGTGCCCCGCCCGCCGCGGGGCCGGGCCGGGGGGACAGGCGAGCGGAGGCTCCCGGTCCCGGCAGCTGCGGCCGGCCCTGCTGCCCGTACCCTGTACCTGTGAACTGTGCGCTTCCCTTTCCCCGCTCACCGAAGCGCTCCTGGTTTTGTGTTTGACGCCTGGATAGCGGTAGCTTTCGCCCCGCAAGGTTACAGCCCCCAGAGCGCGCCCGTGGGTCCCTGCGCTGGAACCACCGCTGGCGGGGGCGGTGGTGGCCGGGCACGGCCGGCAGAAGAGGCCTGGGGCTCGGGTGGCTTCCGAGGCCTTGGTAAGGGAGCAGCGCCCCGGCCCACCCCGCGCAGGAAGGGAGCCCCGGTGCCGCCGCGGCGATGCCGGCGTTTGTCAGTCCCCGCCGGCCCTCTGTGCGCGGCGGGCAGGCGCGGTGCCCTTGACGGGGCCGGGACAACGGCCGCCCGCGCGGGGGCGCGCTTCTCCGGCCCGGGTACTCAGTGAGGGGTGGCCGGGTGGACAAGCCGGCATCCCCGGACGCCGGCTCCTGCCCGCACGCTCTCCAGGAACCTCCCGGGCGCCGCTGCCGGGGACTCCCCCGCCGGGCGGGGCGGGGCGGGCCCGGCGCTAAGATGGCGGCCAAGGGCTCGCACTCGCACGTGAAGCTGGAGGGGGAGATCGAGCGGTGCCGGGCGGAGCGGCACTGGGGGCAGCTCCGACACCTGGCCCAGCAGCTGCTGCCGCCGGCACGGCCCCCGCGCAAGGCGGCAGCGACGGCGGGGGACCCGCAGGACGCGGGTGAGCGGCGGCGGGGGGCGGCAGGGCGGGGCAGAGCGGCCGCCGTTACCGGGCGTGGGGCGGCGGCGGGGCCGGATCGTTCCTAGGGTGGGCTGGCGTGGGCGGGAGCTGCGGCTGCCCTGTCCCCGGGGTCGCGGGAGGGGGCTGGGAGGGGTGCCCGCGGAGGGAGTGGAGTGTCGGCCGCCTTCTGTCCCCTCCCGGCGGGCGGACGGATGCTCTGCTGCGGCGGGAGCCCAGCGGCGGCTTTGGGGAGGAAAGCTCTGTACTTCCTCTTCACCTCAGCGCTTCCGAGCCCGACGGGCACTGCTCGGGGCTCCCCGTGGCAGTGCGGGGCCGCAGCGCTCGTTGGTGGCGTTTGGGACTCTGCCCTCGCCCCAGTGAGCACCTGGACGCAGGTGGCGGCCAAGTGCGGTGCCTTGGTTTAATTGAATGAGCCCAGCGGGGTTGCGGCCAGGCTCCCGACTGACAGCCTCCGTGCTGGGAATGCCCCTCGCCAGCTCCTCTCTGTGTGTGGTGCCGATTCCCTGTTGCCCGTCCCTCGCCCGCTTTGGGTGCCCTGGGAGGTCTGTCCATGGTGCGGGTCGAACCCCGTGTGAGCGCCACACGGCCAACCTTTGCACTCCAGGCAGGTCTTAGCACTGCTTCTGGGGGGCAGAGATCGTGCACGTTGGGGGCATTAATAATTGAAGAGTTCATCTTAGTTTCCTCCCTTGTAATTAAGAGGCGGAACAACAGTATGATTGCTGTAAAAACATTATCGTTAATTTGCTGCTATGTCATCACAACTTGCTGGTTATGAAAGAGTAATGGTTTGTTACTGCTACAGAACTTCCAGCAAGAAACTAGCTACAGTTTTGTATTTCTAGAAACAACAGTGTCTCTGGATGGGATTTTTTAATAGCAGTGTCTGCTTTGAGAGATCGTGTATATTCATTTCTTAATTGTATATGGTCTTATGTAATGCCTTAAATTTGGTTAAGAGATTAGTGACTACCTGAAAGCTCTTTGGTGTTGCGTAGAAATGATCGCGTGCAGGGCTGCCGGGAAATATACTTGAACATTTACGCTTCCTATTTTATTTACATATACTTTGTGCAAGTTAGTTGTGGACTCGTGATTGGGCAGGAAGAGCTATGTTTATAATTTGATATGCAACTGAACACTTAAGCCACAACAATAAAATAATCCAAAACAGCCTCCCCCCTGAAGCTGATTATTAATGGCATGTGTAATGTATAGGTAGTAAGTGGGGATAGGCTGTCCCATGGACTGAAAATACAGAAATGTTACACTATCATGTTTCCTGCATTCTAGAATTTCAGACTTTGAAATGTGAAGTGTATGTGAAGTGTAGGGCTTGGCTCTTTGATTTACAAATATTTTCTTACCCTGCTTGACCTGCTAGTCAGCTGATTGAGGTACTGCTTTTATAAATAAATGAACTGCAGAACTGGACACATCGTGCAAGGACTCGAAGTACACTGGCAGATGAAACTTTTTTCCCCCCCCTCAGCACATGATTGCAACATCACATAATGCTCCCTACGATATCCAGTGCTACTACCTGTGTTTGAGTTTCTCTTCTGTAGAGCTGTGAACAGGAATGGATTTTAATGTAGAAAGAATTTTTATGTGGCATGATAGTTCTGTCACCGGATCAAGCCTGTGTGTCTTTAGTAATGGATGTGTAGAATGTGTTTAAATTATCTGTTTTTATTTATTTCCCATGAACTTTTAGGAAAATCTTAAAAGTTTCTGATGTGGTTACTGTTCTGCAGTGAAATTCATAGTTTATCTGTAGTATGAAGCATGTATTTCAAGCTTTTACATTTATAAATCTAAAGGATGCACTTAAATGTTTGCAAAGATTGGTCTTACACTTTTGAAAATGAGTTTTGTGATGAAAATTCTTATATTATTGATCACACAAGAATTAACTGTACTGTCAAAATTAAAGGATTTGTTAGGGAAAATCTTCACCTTAATAGGAAATGTCATTTCACTTTTTTCATAGGAAACATACTGTTTCAAATAGCTAGAAGTTAATGGAACTTTTCTCTGTTTGCTAGTTTCCTTCCCCCCCCCCCCCCCCCCCCCTTTGAATTACTGTTTGTGTGTATCAAAGGTGTGTTGTCTTGGTTTTGTAATGTTATTTATCAGCAATATGTTTCTTGTTGGTTGGTATGTGCTTTCAGAGGACTACGGGAGTATGCTGCTTGCAGAGGCTCTGCTGGAAGAATGTCTGAAGGAAAACTTTGCCAAACTGAAGGACTCCATTCCACTGACAGAGAAAAATGAGCCAAAACTGAGTGAAGCTAAACAGTATCTGACCAATATCTTAAGCAGAGGAAAACTACGAGTAAGTGCGATCTGTCGTCATAATTCTTGCCAACTGAATGCTTTTTTCATGTGATCATTAGTCCGATGCAAGGTGTTGCCTATTCATGCCCCTGTATGTACAGTGCTGTATTGTAGGGTATTAATAATGGTCTGGTAATTCAGTACCCCTTTGCAGTGTTTTCTGTTGGGAGATTAGTTTTTTCATATGCAAACAAATTATTTGCTACCAGTATATATCGTATTTATTTTTTTATTAGAAAGAAGCAGGATAAATATTTTGGAATTATCTGAGGTGGTGGGGTATGGCCACATAGCATTGCTGTCAGGCTAGCATGGCTGAGTGGCCTACTGCTGCTCCTGGTCTGAGGGGACTGTGTACACGTGGATCAGAGGTGAAATGTGCTGCAAGCTGCTGTCAGGCACTTAAGGCTGCAGTGTGAGTCTGGGATTACAGCCTTGTATTGCTTTCAGTCTCTGCCAGAGAAGTTATGAAAAGTTATGCTTTTATTTTGTGGTCTGATGTGTGGTTCAAAGCTGCCTGTCAGCTCAACTGCAGAGCTTTAGGAGTGTTTTAAGACTCTGTCTCGATGGCTTTTGCTATGTTGGTGGACACACAGCTGCGAATGTTCCTGTGTGACCTGACCTAGGTGTTCCTGCTCTGTCAGGGGGATTGGACTAGATGATCTTTTGAGGTCCCTTCCAATCCCTAACATTCTGTGATTCTGTGATAAATTACAACTGTCTATTCTAGACCTGTATTACTTTTGGTCCTGAAACTTACAGGCTAGTTATCTTGGAAGTATATGTTACACCTTGATCTTGTTAATTTCCAGGGAGCAAGTGTGCAGTAGCTTTTCTGGTTGAGTTCCTTCTTAACTTCATGAAAGTCAGCATATTTTAAAACTAAAAAAGGAGGGGGCAAGGAAGGGGAGTCTATCCAACCCTCTTTCTTTGTAGTTCAGCCCCAGTAACAGCCAGAACCACTGAATTCTTCAAGTCTTGCTGTTAAGTTTGGCTGCATGAATTGCCATTACTGTTTCTTTGTTAGTGGTGACCTGACTACTCATGCAGCATTGACCCTGTATTGACTGCAAGTATTAAAAAAATTAGTATGAAGGCTTAGGAATCTTTTTGTGCTTTCTAAAGCTTAAAAAGGGTCTGAGCAGATGTATTTTACTGATATTTGTTTTGTTTTGTTTTGGATTGGTTTTTTTTTTGTTACACAGATTTGTATGCGTGTTTTCAATCCTTAAGAAACCATGCAAATTTTAGAAATAGCAGACATGCCTTCTGACCGTTGCCTGAAAATTCTTTGATAACTTCAGAAAATTTGGGACTTTTCTTGCTCTCTAAATGCACAGAGGAGAGGGGAGCACCTGGCTAAAAAGTGATCCTTTCTGCCTAGTTTAAAAGCGTAGGGTTTTCTTGGTTTGTATATAGATAATTCTGACAGTGCTGGGCTTTTATATGCTCTCTGTGGCTGATGAATGGAGAGTAGGTCAGCCGAAACTAAAGAGGTGACTTGTAAGCTGTGTATTTCCAAACAGAGCTCCAAAGTAGTTGCCTGACCTTTGTTACTTGCTGCTATCATGAGCATAGCCATGAGATCTCTAGACACTTAAATCCTTCCCACTTTGGCCTGTGGAGCTTACAGTGTTTAAGCAGATTCATAATGCTGTTCTCTAATTTGTTCTGAAGTACCTCATTCTTCGTCTCGTATTTTACCATGTAAATGCTCTTTTCCTCTCTCCTCTATTTCAGCCTAAGTATATGACGGAGGCTATGCTGATCCTAGGAAAGCTTCATTACGTGGAGGGATCCTACAGAGATGCTATCAGCATGTATGCAAGAGCAGGAATTGATGACCTCTCAACAAAAGATGAACCTCTGTACATGCTGCGTTTGGTAACGGAAGCCTTTGTTATTAAAGGTAAAGGACCACTTATGCATATTTGAAGTATGCTATGTTTAGGTTGAAGTTGAAGGTATTTCTCCAAGTGATTTGATTGGAGCAGAGTTAGGGCAATGTTGTATTCTTTAGCAGATCCTATTAGGTATGGTCTGTGTAGTTTAAACTTAAAGGCATTATGGAGTCTTAGTCCATGGTTTTTAAACTTTGCTGGCTTATAAAGAAAATCTTGAAATTAGAAATCTTGTGGTAACTGTTGGCTGTAAGTCAGCAACACACTTGAGCTTATGTATCCATTTTGGGAAAATGTAAATCAAGAGCTCAGCTGAACTGGGTCCCATGTTTTCTCTTAGAAAGAGTTCATCTACTTGTAAATTTTAGTGATTTCTGTGAATTAGGCAAGGCTGGTGTTTCCAAGTTTTAAACTATGGAATTACAGAACACGTGCTTTCGTAGCAAGCAGTATATTTTTGCAATGCGTGTCACACAGTATCAGACCTTATGTACAAACAGGAATCTCTCCTTCCCCTTATAATTTTACAGACACTGCACTGTTTGAGAGATCATAATAAAAAACTGCCTCTGTGGGTAGTGAAATTGCATTTCCTTTTTGAGTGGGGGGAAAGTAAGATCTTAGTCAGTTTTTGACTTGGGGAGGGGGGGGGGTGGGGGGAAGATCAGTAATCTTCTCTTTCATTTGCTTTCAGTTCCTTTATAAATGTTGCTCAAGTACTGCTACCTATCTACTGCTTTCTACTCTTTTCAGCATGTCCACCAGCTAATTAGGTGAATGAGAACTCTGATGATCAGGTACCTTCAACTGGTATGTAAAAGAGTGAAACCAAATCAACCCAAAATACTGTTTGATTGGGCTGCTAATATTACTGATAATTGGGTGTTTCATGATCTCACACAGTCATTCTGCTTTTTTGAAAACCTGTTTGCTGCTTTGCTTGCTTTGATTTTGTTTTCTGTGGCACTGGTTGAATCTGCTTTGTTAACAGGCTTTTGTGGAGAAGGACTAATTTATTTGTAACTCACACTAACACTTGCACGTTGCAGAGGAGCAAGTAACTGCCAGTGCATTCATAGCAATGTATTTGAGAGCAACTATTGGTGTACTCCAGAGTCTGAAGGAGGTGCACTATCCTCACTGGGAACTGGATAAAGCCCTTGGTGAGATGTGAATGTAAGATGGTGTGCATGAACACTGATGGAATAACACTGTTGCTGTAAGGCCTCTCCTATGGTATTGACTGTTGGGGGTGGAGGTGTTTGCCTCAGAGGATCGGGACATAATTTTTTTTCCCATGTGGTTTAGAATGGAAGGTAAATACTGTGTTGCCCCTGTGTTTGTGTGTGAACTCTAAGGAGCCCCTGCTGTTGCAGAGCAGCCTCTGTGCTATAACTGTTCCATAGTTTCTTATCCTCCATGATGATTTTTTTTCAGAATAGCCAAAATATCAAGGGTATAGTAGGTCACTCAGTATCTGCCAAAGTTTCTGACAGAGAAAAGTCCATCCAGCAGAGTGGAGCCTGTCCAGCTGAGTTTGGAGAGGGTACTCGCTGCTAATATCACTGTTCCCCCATGCCATGTGCTTGACCTTCCAGTCTTAGAGAAGTCAGCCCTTAAATGTTAGAAACTTCTACAGTTAATTATGGCAATAGCAGTGTGGTTTTAAATTTTCATTTCAAAACATATCAGTCTAGGCTACCTCTGCAGGACAAGTAACAGTGTGGAGTTGAATTATTTAAAATTCTTTTATACTTTATGCTAAAGATTTTTGTTATTCCTCTTTTTCATTTTGTATCTATGCAGAAATTCTGTTGATCTGTACCATATTATTGCCTTTGGTTGAACTACTGTTAACCTGAGACCTTCTTTAAAGATGATCTTGAACATCTCTGTTAGTAAAATTTTTGCAGGGATCGTTTAGACAACAATCCAGAAAAGCCACAGTCCTGCCTCTATTTCAGGACAGAACTTAAGTTCCATGCTTAATTTCTTGTTCAGATTTTCCGTAATGGGAGAAAGCAGTTGGTTTAATAGAATATCCCTATTCATCTAGTGTTATTCAAACACCAGAACTTTGTATCACCACTTACTGTGAACCTGGTTTAGTGTAGCTAGTGCTGCTGGGCTATGCCTATATGCAGAATGGCAGTGTAGGTTCTCAAGCACTCAGGATTATACTGAAAAGGTCATGGAAGAAAGGAAAGTAAAATCAAAGGCACTCACATTCACCTTTTTAGTGTTGGAAACAAACAAACAAAAATATAATGAGAAAGATGTGGGATACACTGCGAGGAGCTGCATAGATGAAGTCAGTGGTAGATGGGAAATGTGAACTAGCAGAACTGAGTTTGCTTTTTTTAAAGCGCCTTTGGATCTCCACAACACTGAGATTGGACATTGAGCTAAGTCTCTGGGGTCTTCTTCGGAAGGTCCATAGCATGTAGTATGTTCATATTATGGTAAGAAGCAATATGGATTTGCATGCTTGTGATTGACTGCAGCAATTGAACAGAGAAAAAGTTTCTTTCTTGCCTTGTTCAGTAGACTTCCACCCAAGGTGAGTATCAAGCAGTAAACATTGAAGTTCTTTATAAATGCAGGGACTCGAGCAGTTGACAAGTCACAGAAAAAATGGCAGAAAGGGCAAGACTCTTCCAGTTTTTCAGTTGATTGCTGCTTCTTGTTCTGTTTCTAAATCCTCGTTCTGTGGGCACTGTGAGTGGAGCTCTGACAACAGTTTGATTTTTCAGTATGACTAATTTTAACCTCTATGACTAGTTAATAGGTAGTTGGTCTGTACTTGCCTCCTTCCTCCCCATCCTTAGTGAAGTTAATTCCTCCTTAAAACCTCTGCTCAGTTCACAGTACTGAAGGTAATCTCTTAAACAAGCAGTTGTGTTGCATAAACCAGTATTGAGTAAGCAAACTTGCTCTCATTTTGCTTCCAGTTAGCTTGGGACGTGTTGTGGCTTCGTTACCTCATGTTTTCCATTCAAAGCAAGCAAGCAAAAAAAGACTTCAGAACAATGTATGACTGCCAGAGCCCTTTGGTTTCCCTTGCGCTGTGCTTGCTGCAAGCACCCTGCAGAGATCTCTGTTCCCAGTGGATAAATCTTCCTGGTAGTGGGGTAGGTCATGACCTAACCTGTTACAGAGCAAAGGATGGCTCTAGCCAGGGCTTCAGCGTACCTAAAGTCCAAGTTTGTAGAAAGGCTCCTATGTTGTTGCAATGTTTGTTGCACAGCTTTCCTTGCTGTGCTGGGTGAGAGCATGCTGAGAGCTGTGTTAATTGAAGGAGACTGGCCAGCCTGAGTGATGAAGGCTCAAGCAGGGCTGATGTGGCATGTGTGTCCTATCCTTGTAATGACTGAGAGTGCCTTTGGCTTCCTGCAGTGCCTGCAAGCAGGATGTGTGGTATCAGAGCTGCTGCAAGGTGAGTCAGCCCTGTGTGGAGGAGCTCCCTGTGTCCATCAGGCCAGCTGCAGTGATGACAGGATTGCAAGTGGTATCTAGCTGGTTTTCTAGTGAGTTAAACCTTTAACAGTCCCACTGCCTCTTTTTTCTCCTTTTCTCCCAGTTTGTTGTGCAGTAATTTTTGTGGTTATTGGCCATTTTCAGCTCAGGGTGGGTTTAATTTTTGCAGCTCCAGTCTGAACTGTGTGTACAGTCAGAAGCTGGCAGTTCTGGGGTGATTCATCACCTCTTCAAATGGCATCTGACACAGATGAAGTGCATGGTATTGTACAATACAGCCTCCTCTTTGGCGACTGTGAGCAGGCTGCGGACTGACTTGTTCGTGGGTGTCTAAAGATAGGTATGATGAATTCCCTTGTCAATTTGTTTCTAAAAGTATTTTTTTTTTGAGAACTTTAGAAGAGTTCCATTGTATAAAAAGGATGCAGTGTGAGCTTGGCCTTTTTAGACCTTAGAAAAATCTACCTGGAAGAGAACAAGTTGATACTGTGTAAGAAGTCTTGATCATAGTCTGTGTTTTGTTGTAGCAAGTCCAACCACAAGTCACACATACAAGGAAATGAGACTTCATTAGTTCAGTGGCTCAGAGCAGCAATCTTTTTTTGTATTCTTGAACCCATTTAAATCATTTAGAGATGTTAAAGATCTGTAGTGTGACACTTCTGAAAAAAAATGAAGATCATGAGACGCTCTGCTGGATTGAGCCACTGGTCTTCAGAGCAATGCAAAACCTGAAATCCACCCTGTGAGGGTTCTTCACGAGCTTGATAATGCTGAACAGCCTAGAGCCTGCATCCAGGATTCTGGGTTCGGTCCAGCTCTTTGTGGGTTTTTAGGTCTTTTGTTTGTTCATTTTTAGGACAAACTGCTGATCTTTGTGTTTTCCTGTTTCTCTTATAGTTGTTTCTTTTAAAACCTCAACGATAATGAGGTCAGTATTGCTTGAAAGTATTACTGTTCTGCTTTCTCCCCATGTGAAATTTTTGTCGTGGGTTCATAATACTGGAAGTGGTTGTTTTGAGGTTATGGTAGTCCCGAAAGAAAAATGGTGATAGCACAGAAACAAACAGAAAAACTTACATTTTACTTGGCTGGTTTGAAAACTGCCCGCTTGGTTGTAATTGTGATTTTAAATTGACCAACTGAAGCCTTAAAATTGGAATAATCTATTTTAAACTTCCTTTGTGCTTATGCCACTTAATTACAGAATCACACAGAATCACAGAATGTTAGGGATTGGAAGGGACCTCAAAAGATCATCTAGTCCAATCCCCCTGCCAGAGCAGGAACACCTAGGTCAGGTCACACAGGAACATGTCCAGGTGGGTTTTGAATGTCTCCAGAGAAGGAGACTCCACAACCTCTCTGGGCAGCCTGTGCCAGTGTTCTGGTACCCTCACTGTGAAGAAATTCTTCCTCACATTTATGTGGAACCTCCTATGTTCGAGCTTGCATCCGTTGCCCCTTATCCTAATATCTTAATTAATTAATTAATATTAATTAATATCTTTATTTTGTTGGTTGGCAGAACTATTAAAAATGTGTAGGTTTATATTCAGTAAATATAAATCTGGTAATAAAATTGTTCATTCTAGCTAATCAGAGGATATATCACTCGTTCATACACTTAATTGGAGTCTTTAATTCTGACATTTGCTTGTGTCATTCATTTTTCTAATATAGTTTTCTACAAGATGATTAATTTCCTAGGTGACATTTGTATTCAGCTGCATTTTTTAAAAAATTAGTATGAAATGTACAGTTAAAGATAGCTTTATTGGAAAGCTAAGTTCCGATAAATCTACTTTTTCCTCTTCTCTTTAAACAATTTGATTAAGAAAATATTTTCTGTTAAACAAAGGAATTTCACTTGCTACAGAGAGTGTTTCTGATGAGTCTTAAAACTTGTAAATTTCTTGTCATGTGTGCATTTTTTAAATTTGTAAATTCAAAGCTTTCTGGTTTGGTTTTATTTAGTTAAAATTTTGTTGGTTCATCAGCTTTGAAAAGCTAATAGTTGAACTAAATTAGCAGAGAGAACTGAAAGGGAAAAAGAAAAGTGGAATTTTTTTCTTGTGTTTTGGGGGTTTTGGGGTTTTTTTTTTGTCATCTCTGGAAGAGAGTGCCTCTATTAAAGACTCATTTCAGTACTTCATCAAACTCTTATTTCAGATCCTAAGCCAGTAACTTCTCCAGTTCAATTTTTTTACTAAGTGCTACTGATCCCATAGTGCAAGGATATATTCTATTCAGATAAGGTTAATGGGTTATTGTGTGTTATGGGCTTAACTTAAGCAGCCTTACTTTTAAATAGAGCCCTTCTGAAAACAGAATTTCCAGTTAACTTCTCTGGGTTGAGATTTTTGTCCATTTAGTTTTTGATTAATGAGCTGACAATACCAAAACTATTGAGCATACTGGAATAGAGACTGTGTGGAATGATTTTAAAGTGTTAGTAGTTTGAACAATTTCATGTACAGATAAACTGAGTTTGGAAACATTATATAGCTTTGCAAGATCATAATTTATTTCATAATCTTCTTTTGAAAGTGAATTTACATTTCTTTTTGCAGGAAGCATTTTTGACATTTTACAAGGTGCATTCTCCTTTTTCTGGATGAGTGTGTGGAATATTATTCTGCTTCTTGGATTCCAAAAAAACCTCCCTGTGGTTATGCATACTCTTGTGCTTGGGATCTTTTCCACAGGCTGATTTTTAAGAGTTCTTGAAGTTTTCTAAGAAACAAGAAAAATATCCAGATCTGCTAGTGGTAAAAAAAAAGAGGGAACCCAGCTTTTCCTCTTCTCCTTCCAGCACAACCAACCCCCTGCTAAAAAGCTGAGCTTTCATCCTGCACACATTGCTACTCCTGATTGACATGAGGGCAATGTGCTATAACGTACCCACTTAGCAGAAACAGGCAGTAGGCTGTAAGGGGCAGGGAAAATCCCCAAAGCCTGAATTCTCTCCTTGCCTCTCCCCTTTAGTTTTGGTGTCAATTATGATGTTGTTTAGTCACTGTTGACATCATGGCATGCTTACTGTAGGCTTTTACCTGAGAGTCTAAATCTTCTCTACCTACCCTAGTCATCCTATTGAGTCCAGGAGAGTTGTTGCTTTGAAGCGTGCTGGCTTCTCTGGGGCCCCAGTTGGCCACTGTCTGGAACCTGCCCGCCTTGGAAGTGACCATGAGAGCTGCAGTGCTTCAATTCCTTGTAGTGTTCAGGAGAGCAGCTAAGACTTGCCTAAAGACAAAATTGGCATTACTTGTAGTCTTTAGGAAAGATTGTTGATCATGAAGAGCCAGAATTATACTAGGCAGAAAGTTAAGAAGAGAAAAGCATAGGTTTCTGTGAAAGTTGTAGGAAAAATTATCTAAAACTTTGCCTTCACTTTTTTCATACAAATATATTGCTCTTGGGTGATAGTGGACTTCATGAGGTTGATTGACACATGGCAGTATGCAGCTGTATTAACCTATACGCTTTAACTAAGCTTTTGAGATGATATACTGGCTTGTATTAGTTTCCTGTTCCTTAACTGCTGTTTTTTCTACTGGCAGCTACTAAGTGAGATTACTTTGGTCAGTATTTTCAGCTGCTGCTGTGACTAAATGGAGCTGCAGTGGAAGAAAAAATTTGGTTTTTCATGTCTTTCTTCTTTTAAAAAAAAAAATATGGGCTTGTTAGGGGCAGGGCACAAATTCCTCAATGTTGGAATGCTCTGATGACTGAAAATGGGTGATATTCATATCTCTGAGTGTTAAGATCTGTGGGGAGGTAAGTTCCTCTAAACAGAGCCTAAATAATAAAAATAGTTTTCTTGCCTGACTGTTAGGAAAATTGAGTCCCAGCCACAAGGATGTATGATGCAATATGGCATTAAAAACTGAGGGTGAGGCATTTCGTTGGCAGAACTTGTTTTCACTTGTGTTTGACAAAAACTGTATCTTTAAAATGTTAATCCATTTCAGAGAGAGAGAGACTTTGTTCTATACCTGATAATACACTACAAAGTGCTAGTGTTCACAGTTCTGCCAGCTAGACAGGAAGCGTGCTGTTTATTCGTGTTGGCATCAGAGTAGCTGTCTGATGCACAAAAGCCCCACTTTGTAGATGCTGATGTCTTGATAAAAGGGCCTAGTATTGGTATGTCTTATTTGAGTTTTCAGCATAGAAATTTAAGAGTTTCTTCCTCTTGCTCCCAATGTACACATGAAAGTGGCGTAGCCTGGTTCAGTGACTGTGACTGCAGCTAGAAGACAACTGTCTTGCTGTTGATGCTGCCTGGCAGTGATGCAGATGAGCTCAAGCTGACTGAATCCCAGTACTTGGTCATTCAGCACCATCTCTCTCCCTTGTGCCCTGTCCACTTTTTTTCCTCTTCTGCTTGTTGTATTTAGACTAGGGAAAAAATGTAGTTCTTGCAGCATGCTATGAAAGTTCATGGATATGGATGGTGTTGACATGTGGGGCTGTAAGAGACTTCTGCTGTCCCCCATGTTTGCTGTGCCTCAAAGCATCACTCCAGCAGAGGTATCTCCTTAACTGCTATCAAGTATATCATGGAATGGAGGTGGCCTCTTGTACCAGCCAAATATGTTATATCAGTGGTCCCCAAAGTGGGGTGCCTGTGCCCCAGGGGGTGTGCAAGATGATCCACTGCAGTGCAGGAGAAAAATATCAGAACTTTTTATATTTATTTTTTCTTTTTTTAAAAAAAAAAAAATCATTAAAATTAAGCTTTACTAGTGTACTGACAGTGGTGCCCTCGCTCAGTCTGTATGTCAGAGGGTCCCATGTCACGTACAGCCCACAAAATGTCTTGCAGAGAAGAGTGGGTGTTCCACAGTGCTGAGGCACGCGCAGGGACACCCTCACTTGTTTGTTCATTTCCAGTGTATTGCAGTTCATGTGTGCCCGGTTAAGTGGATTTATGTATTATATTATCTAATTTTAACTAAATTAACCCTCATGAGATGGACAAGTAGCTTAAAGATTCCCCTCAAAGAAACTGGATTGCAGGTAATGCTAATAGCACAAGCACAAGGGAACAACAAAAAAATGGCAGAGCTGACACTACTCCTACCATGAGCTTTTTGTCAGCCACATTACAAGGTAAAAGCAGTGACATTCCAATTGGATCTGATCAGTGATGTTTGAAGTACAGCAGTACTCAATTCCATACTTTAAAAAAATTCATTAAACTTAATGATAAATTTTTTAGAAGCCTCTTTTGAGGTTTCATATATGAGAGCAAAAGATGAAAACCTACATGCTATTGGGGAAACAGTTGGTCTTCCTGCTGTGGCAAAATGGCTGAAATAATATGCATAAGACAATATGACAACAAACTAAAATACATTTATTTGGAAGACACATAGAAGACATTGCCAAAGACTTGAAGAAACAAATATTAGAATAAATTAGGCTGTGTGGAAGGTTTGCTATACAGTTATGTGAAAGTACAAATGTTTCTAATATGTCTCAGCTTAAGGAGTTTGCTAGATTCTGGTTCTTAGTGTATTTCATTATTAAACTACTTAGCAACAAAGTGGGACCCAGAAGAGCACAAAGTGCTGTAGGATATTCAGTGGGGTTAACTTCATAAACAGGACACTTTTAAATAGAATCTTTACAATACTTTGTAATGAGATGGGGTGTGACTATGAAAATCTGTTCTACCACACCTAAGCTCACTGCTTGTCTCATGGCAAAGTGCTTAAAATTATCAAACTTCCATATAAGTCATGCCTTTTTGCTTTTACAAAAAGTCAATTGTTCTGAATTTGCCGTACTTTTGTGTGATAACAGGTGGCTGTCAGTAGCGTCCTACTTAGCAGGTAATTTTTGAAAAAATAAACACATAAATATATAATAAATACACTGTAAAGCAGTATGTGTGTATAACTATATATGTATGTTGGGTGTGTGTCCTCAATATTTTTTTTTTCACTCATGGGGCGTATGATCATAAAAGTTTGGAGACCATTGTATTACAGGTTGAAGCTATGATTCAAAGATGTGCCATGAAGCTTAAGAGCAGCTGGCTGGTAGCAGCAGATTTTGATATGCTCGGGAAAATAAGCATTTTTGGATTAAGGTGACTGATTTCTGCTCTGCAATAAGATACGCAGTGTGGTGCCAAGCCTACATGGCATTCATTGGGGTAGATGACTGAGGCTGCATCTCAGGGGAGTGCTTACCACCTTCTGGCTTCACAGCCACTCAATGAAAAATCTGTCCTAGTTTTAGGAATCAGCTGTAATTACAAGTCTAACCAGATAGAGGTCTCCATTTAAAAATAATTGGAGTAACGTTGTTAGCATTGGTTTATTGCATGTAATGGGAAGGCTAGGAGTCGGGGTCTTGAGTTCTGCTTTGATGCAACTAAGCGGCTTGTACAGGTTACTTACATTTTCAGGCTTTATTCCCCACTTATGGGCAAAAGGGTCTTCAGGCTATTTTGCTTGTCAAGACACTGTAATGTAATAGGTTGATTGAGGGCTATGTTCTTATGTTCAGACCTTAGCTCGTGGGGCAGCCTGAAAATAATACCATCTCTAAAATAGTTTAGTTGTGCTTTTGAATTTTGAGGTCTTTGAAAAGTGTTCAGTACTCTACTGAACTTTGGTTAGTCAGCATGCATGTGTATTTGTTTGAAGAGCTAGTCTTGTTCCAATGCTAATTGATTTTCTTGAGCCACACTTCTGAACTAGGCTGAAGGCTGCATTCTAGAAATAAAGTGCATGCTGCCCTTGGGGACAGCTAGCTGGAATGATGTGGCATTCACCAAAGGGTGAGAACATGCACACAACCAGTTTCCTTGCAGCAGTTGCCATGCAATACCTTCACACCCATCTTACCTCAAGACAAATTATTTATCTTCCTGCAGCTAGAGTAAAACTATTGCATGCCCCCAGCTTAGCAGTGTGCTGGCTTCTGGACAGGATGGCCGGTGTGGCACAGGAGCATAGATGCTGTGACCTTGCTCTGCAGACTAGGGCTGATGCTGTTGGCAGGGCTCTAAATCCCACCCTAACCTGTCTTTTGCTTCAAGTTCCCATAGCTGTGTTCAGCACGAGTGTAGCACCAGGACACACAGGACAGGTAGGCTCCACGCTCTGTGTGCTATTGTGTTTCTTTGATTCCTTCCTTAGAATGCCAGGGAGGTCTGATGCACCTGGGCTATGGGGTTTTAGCAGCTGCAGGCTAACACTGTTGGTTAAAGTAGTGTGCTGCTGCTGCTGCCCCTGAATTCTTGCACCGATGAATCCACCATTCCCCAGTTGTGTAAGTTCATCTGAATACAGGAGGATGGAGGTCTGTGTAAAAAGAAAAATGTAAAGTACCTGTGAGCGGACTGGTATATTCCTCCTACTCAGGAGTAATGCTGCTATTTGGTGAACTAGTTTATGAACTGGAGGAAAAGGAGAAAGCCACCTTAGCTTCCTCTTCTCCCTAGCAATTGTGCAGTCTCCATCTATGTGCTGAGGCTTTAAAGATCAGGCTGGGTAATGCCCTGAGCTGGCCCTGCTTTGAGAAGGGGTTGGACTAGGGACCTCCTGGGATCCCTTCCAGCATGAATTTTCATCTCATTTCTGTTGCTGAGAACCTGATGCCACATGTCCATGTGCACATGTATATTCCAGTACTGGTAATAACATCACCTCAGAGCATTGGAGCTGTATTATATGTTGTCTTCACTTGGCAAGGACTGAGTGAGCCAAAAGCAGAAATAAGCTTTTATAAAATCTGTCCTTTCAGGTTTCCATAAAGGAGAGCAGTGCAATTCAGCTCTAGAAAGAAATTAGTTTAGTGACACCTCTTACAAACCTTATGGGTTTGGCTTTTTTTCTGATATAAATGCAGATTAGCTTTAGAAGGGGGGAAGAAGGGGTGAAGATTATAGAGAGATCAAGAGCCAGAGATGAATCTTTGGGGGAACTTGAGGAGATGAATAGAAGCTTTATCTCTATGCAGGAAAGACAAGCAGTATTTCTATACATAGAGAAGTTATTGCCTCTGAAATGAGTAGAGTTTGTTCTTTTAAAAAGGATAATCTGGAAGCATGTGTCTCTTTAAATCTTGAGCTTGGGCCATAGTCTATTAGAAATCTGTGTCTTCACTATTTAAAACATTTTTATCATTTATATGTATATATATATTTAAATTTGGGCATCCAATTCATATGAGAAAAATCTTAGCATAGCTAAGTTATAAGTTGGCATTATCTTACTGTAACTGGTTGTGAAAAATACCCAAGCGCCTTTACCATAACCAGCTACCAAGAAAGCATATGGCTTTATGCTTTCCTCAAAAGCTAATTCTGTCTTAGCAAGAGCCACACTGTTCTTGCTAAATCCAGTGTGGAAGTAGCATGCACTTTCATGGCTTTCTGACACTTTTTGGGAACTGAGTTGAATTTAAAATGTATGTTATGCTGCAAAGTTTTTTCTGTGCTGATAACTGGAGGGTGGAGAAGAGTTAGTGGAATTTGTGCTCTCAGGACTGGAAGGCTTGTAAAGAGTCCAGCTGCACCTTGGGCAAATCTGTGACTGTGGGGGCTTTGCCCTGTGAGAACTGAATTGGTGGCTGCAAGAGTAGGGAACTTCTGTTGTTATTCTTCTGTTCTTCACTTTGTCTACTTGCTCTAATTTTTCTTTCCATTGCATTTCTGTGGTAGGGAAGAATAGCCCTGTTTGGATTCTGTAGAAGATTTTATACTCTGATGACATCAGGTCAGTGCATATGGTATTAGGAGAAAGAACCATGACTAATCTCACATCACATGGGTCATTTTTCCTGCTTGCCTTTTACAAAAAGAAAAACGTGTGCAATGTAGGATAGTATCTGTTTTAATACACTGTATATTGCTCTGTACTCACTGTGGCACGAAAGCTTTTTGGAGTTGTTCGTTCCCCTGCCTATGATTAGCCCCAGTTCTGTTTTCCTGACCGCATGGATGGGCACACTTGTTGTCAGTACTTGATGCTGGCATAGGCTGCTTGCTTTCCGCCCCCACGTCAGAGCTTAGATATAGTAGCTCCTTGCAGTGGGCTGTAGCATGTATGTAAATGGCTTTTTATCAGCCTGTTTTCTCTGTGTGACATATCCCACGATAACCACCCCCATACAGACTGTGCTAGGATGGCTCTTGCAGTTTGATTAGATGCTGCATGCGTATGAATGTCAGTGGATTGTACTGGGTTTTTTGCAGGGCCCTCAGCCCCACTTTGCACTTAAGGGAATGGTGACTCTGAAGTGCAACACTTAAAATTTATTTTCAATTAAGGGGAATGACTAGAAATTCAGAGGTAGATAAAACTAAGGCAGATCTAAGAAGAATATTTGTAGGCTGATTGTTATAGCTTCAGCACTGGATGTTTTCTTTTTCTGTCTAAATAGGTAATATCCTCTTTTCCCCTTCATTACTTAGCAACAGGGAAGTAGAAGCTTTGAAATAATAGGAAAAAACAACCCATGATATAAAGCCAGAGACTTCATATATGGACTAGTAGACCAAATCTGTTATATGTTGGATGATGTACAAGGTGTATGTCAGTAGAAAGGAGAGGACACGGGGTATTAGTTAAAAGCAGCAAAGTAATCATCATCCCTGTCCCACACACACTGTGAGTTTGAAGTAAGTCTACTCCCCATGCTCTAATCTGGTCAGGATTTTCAAAGGCGAAAGGTACTGTGTTTCTCCAACATACAGTTCCTTGAGAAATGTGCCATGTACATCTGACTTGGGAGAAGGCAGGAGGAGTGGGGAGCCACCTCCTGATCTTGTACCAGTGGGACGTCTTCTCAACCCACTGAACTAACTGCTCGTGTCTGACTCAAATATAAGACATGAGATGGGGAAACTCCTAGCAGAGTAACCAAGAGAATAAATCAGAAACACTGAATGAGAGACTGCATAGGAATCTTAGGCTGCTCCAGCGTGAGCACGTATCACGTCATTTGTCACGGGGAAACCTGGCTCCCCACTGCCGCCTCACCGTGGTTTGTTGTGCTGAGGAGCTGTGCCTCCTGGGGTGGTGGGGGCCCAGCAAAGCTTGGCTCCTGGTATGCAGGGCGGCTCCTCACAGGGGCAGAGTCCTTTGTCCTATGCTGCAGCAGTCTAAACAGCTTCCTTGGAGAAACTCTTTCATCTTTCGTCACCTCTGTGGATCTATGTTAGCAACATTAGGATTTTGTGTTAGATCTTATACATTGTTCATTAGTGTTGTTATGCATAACATTTATTGGGAAGCATGTGCTGAATTTTTTACAACCTGTACTGGGTTACTGGGCATCCATGCAATTGTGTTTTGTATAGACGACCAGAGTTTCCAAGCAATGGTGTATTGTGGAGATCTGGCATGGCCTGAGAACCTACACTGATCAGGGTAAAATTGGTATGTAGATACATAGCCTCTCCAAACAGATTCAGAGATATAAATGATGTAGTAGTGTGATGCCAGACAAGGATTTAATAATAAAAGATTTTCTTGTAGGGATAATAGCTTAGGTCTCCAATTAACGTGCTCTTTGTAAGAGTGGGTTGATAGTGATACAAGAAAGAGTTTGACTAGTACAAAACCCAGGGTT
Source organism: Podargus strigoides (assembly GCA_028020825.1). Taxonomy (NCBI): domain Eukaryota; kingdom Metazoa; phylum Chordata; class Aves; order Caprimulgiformes; family Podargidae; genus Podargus; species Podargus strigoides. The sequence goes on along the minus strand of CM051619.1, from coordinate 92,815,029 downwards.
TTTTCCTTTCTTTGGAAAAGAGGGTGATTTTGTGGTTAAGAGTCTCTTGTGCCTTGCCAAGGGCTTGCTGTGTGTTCATGTGCAATTCCCATGTGATCAGATTTTCCAAGAGAGGCCTCCATTTTTCTGACTTTGTTTTAGTATTATTTTCCGGGGGTTTTTGTTGGTTCTCTCCCCTCTGCACCCCCCCCCCCCCGCCAAAAAAAAAAACCAAACCCAAACAAAAACCTGCTGCTTATTGAAAGCTTCACTTGGAATAGTGGATGCTTAGAAATTCTCAAATCCAGTGCCAGGGTGTTTCTGAAACAGCACTTAAATTGAAACACCCAAAATCTATAACTGTCTTTGGAAATACGGGCCTTAATTTCTCTGCTTTCTCATCCCTACCAGAGGGGTTGTACATCCTTTCTTCATGAAGTATTTGAAAGGCACGTAGAAGTATGCAGTGGCACTGTGTGCTAAAGCAGCATGACAAAAATGCCTTGCATGTGTAGGAATTATGTTTTCCTGTTTGTTTTTTTTCCCTGAAAGTCACTAAAACAAGAGGGAAACACACCTATGGAAAAAACTGGCTTGTCAGCTGGTAAATGAAGGAATAACACAGCCATACTGCTGTTGGTGGGCTCCAGTTAAAGAAGGTGTTGATATTTTGCAGGTCTGTCACTGGAGCGCTCAACCAACTCAATTGCCTCACGTGCTCGACTGTGTGAAAGGGAGGAGGAAGTGATGGCTTGTTTTGAGACAGCATGTGTCGTTGCCCAGGTATACCTGCAGGAGCTTGAAAAGGTAAGAAGAAAAGTGCTTAGGATGTTACCTGGTGGCCTGGATGAAATTTCCAGGATTTTGACAGCAAAAATAGTGGGGAAATGCCAAGTGATCATAGGCAATAAGGAGTATGAGAAGAAGTCTTCAGGAGTGTGGTGTCTCAGTATAAGCAGTTGCAAAACAGCAGTTTATCTGGTCTCTGGTGTTTTCTCTGAGAATGAGGACTGGAAACCAGTTTACCTATGGTAAAGCACTGAATACTTCAGATATGGCCAGCTTGTATCTCAAATTTAGCTCTTACTAAAAGCGGACTTCAAACTTTGCATAACAAGTGCTAGTATGAAGGAACCCAAGATATTTTACCTGTCTGCTGTATAAATGATACACAGCAGTGGATACTGGGATCCCTAACGAGCTGAAAGTAACCTTTTTGGGTCAGCCATAGCAGTTTAACTGCCAGTGCTTCACCTTTTCCAAGTGAAACTGGAGGAAGTTAGATCATTAGTAGCAAGTAAGTGCTTAGCCAGTGGTTGGCTAGGATGCTGAGTAAGACGAGCACTGTGAGCCTTCCACTGAGCTGTAATACGTGCCACTAATTTTCTGGGCACATGATTAGTGGTCTCTATCTCTGTAACTGTGCCTAGCTGAGTTTAATAGGGCACACCATGCACTTCCATGCCCTTCCTTTGCCACATTATGCTTGCCACCAGCAGCACTGATGGTGATGCATGTTACCTATTCTTCTGTAACTTAATGGTCTTTGGCCTTCTGAACAGATATTTCTGCTCTTCTCAGCAGCAAAGGTGTGTGTCTGTTCAAAGCTTTGTTAATTGCATTAAAACAAGAAAAATGAACTTAGTATATGTATAAAAACTCATTAAGAAAGCCAACTAACAAGTTATATGGCCTGTTTCTTTGTAGGAAAAAGGTGGATGGCTTTTCTATTTAAAATTAAGTACTGTCATTCCCTTGTGGAAGGATGCGTTTCTGCCAGTATTGGACAGAAGCAGTCAGTGAAAACATATACTGTGTCTACAAAGAAGGGAAAGAGTTTGAACTGTAATTCATTCATCTTCTGGGCACAGAGACAAGAATGCAGGATTACTGATAGATGTACTGAAAGTCAATAGGCTTTCTCCAGTCCTCAATGTAAAACCCTTTGGAGGGTCCACACAGGACGGCTTTCAACAATGAAAGTTGAAAGCAAAAGCAAGGGTATGATAGGAGAAACAGAGGAAAGGCTAAGATTCTCCTGTCAGGACTCCTTATATCTTACTAACTCTTAACAAATATTTATGTTGCATTAAGCTAGACATACCTACTCAAACATTGCATTAATATTCCTGTGCAAGATGCTGGATCTGTGTGGTTGCCTTTGGTATTCATGTGTAGCTTTCTACTTACTTTATTAAAGGTTGGGAAGTAATAAAGGATGGTGTTTCAAAACTCATATTGCATGCAGAATATTTCATGGAAGTCACTGTATAGTTTATTTTAAAGTTGACTTTGAAAGGTTTTTTGAATAGCTAATGCAGGTAAGTTTTCAAGTAGTCTGAGGAGGAATCTGATGGCAGAAGCTAACATTTTATTGTTGGAGATACAGTCCCTTGTGAACCAGAGACTGGTTCAAACAGTTCTCTGTAATCCCAGATGTTTCTTTCCTCCCCTCACAGACCTTAAACAACACACATTCAAGGAGTATCAAGGGCAGCAATGTGACTTACTCCGAGTTTGAACTTTCCTACTTCCTGGAAGCAGCTCTACAGAGTGCCTATGTGACTCATTTAAAGAAAGGGTAGGTGGATGCAGATGTTAATAAAAATAGGTAATATTGCATGTTTTGTCTTGGAACAGATGAAGTCTTAGTTCTGTATATGTGTTCTGTTGTGACGTTTTTGCTGCTGACCTAACTCATGTCCCCTCAGGGTCCTTCCCTCCCTCCTATTTGTCTCTCTTACAGAGTCTGAAGCCTTGTTTTTCCAGATGCACAAGTAGGGTGGAGTAGAACAGTTTTGTTGTCTTGACTCAGCTCTGTTCCCTGTGGAGATGAGGGGAGTTTGACTGTAAAGAGAGAGTGGAATTTACACTGCAGTGTGCTTTTAAAATGTTCAGCCATGGGGCCTGATTTAGTGAAGTCTTAAGGGTAGTTTCTTTCATTTATTTGTTTGTTTGTTTAGGGTCTTAAACATCCCAATCAAACCCCCAAAGCTGTGTGGTTTTACTAGAGAGAATGCATGCGGCAACAGTGCTCCTCCAGAGTATTTGGTATGCCTCTGAAATACAGCTCGCAGTGAACTTTGGAAAGGCAAAAGGAGTTGATATCTGCAAGCCTACAGTGAATATCACCTGAGGAAGACCTCAAAAACATTAAAAAAGACATTGTAAATGCCCACTTCCGAAGGCCACCAGTGATGGCTCACTCTCCCCCAAAATAGGTTGTATGTTCGAAACATAATCAACTCTTTAAGCTGATGGAGAGACTGCCAGGTAGGCAGTGTCTCTTCACCATGTGTAAACAGTATTTGTAAGAATCCATCCTTCCCTAGTCTTGTTCTTGCACCGTATTATCCCATTTGTTCTCAAGGAATCAGATATTGAATTTCTCACTGCTTTGTATAGTGTTGCTGGTCAAAGTTTTATAAACTTTAAACAAACCACCTTTCAAAGTATTTTATTTTGGCTGGTTTTTTTACCTTCACCCCCAAAGATATTTTCTCTCACTTTCTTCACTCTCCCTCCTTTTCCTGTGGAGCAAAATGGAGAAGAAAGTGAAAAATGAGATTGAAAGGTAGAAAACTAGGAAAAAAAATTGTCAGCAAAAACTAGTTTAAATTCTTCTGTAGAAAATAGCTATCACTTTTTGACTGTTGGAAGAGGTGTTGCTTCTTGTTTAGGTCTTTCTTGCCATTTTTTCCCCCCCCAAAAAACTACTTTAAATGCAACAGTGAATAGCCTCTGCGCTCCCCATTCTTTCCTTAAAAGCCTGCATATACAGTGAAGCTGTACTCATAAGCATATCCTTGAGAGGTGCCTTCAGGTAAGTCTTGTACAAATACACAAACCCCAGATGTCTGAAGTGACCCTTTAGTCCGGTGGGTACAAGTTTACGTGTAAAGAAAGTATGGACTTAAAAGTATAAGGTGTAGTCTCAGTATCGCCTTTGCAATAAGGGACAGGTATGTGGTTTTCCCAGGTAAGGTGGTGGTCAACCAACTGTGACACAGCCTGTGCTTTACTAGCCTTTGCCATTCTCATGGCAAACAAAAAGCTTAGGTCTTGCCAGTAAGCTCACTAACTGTGTAATAAAATAAAATCTCATTTAGAACATATGGCACTGATGTCCTCTAGGCACCTTTTGAATATCAAACTCACTCATGTTCATCTTATTCAGCAGTGTTTTAAATTCAATCTTCATCAGTTCAATGTATCCAGTAGGTTGTTGTAGCTATTACTGTGGGCCCTGCTTGCTCCCTTCCCACATTATTTTAATGACAGCCTTTAAAAAAACCCAAACAAACAAACGCAACAAACCCACCACCACCAAAACCCCTCAAAAATCAACAAAAAACCACCACAAAAAAATCATACAGGAAAACAGTTTGGAGTCAAAATGCATGTGTGAATTAAGCAGTACTTTGATTGTAAGATGAACTGCTGCAATAGCTGCAAAATGTTCTATGTAGCTGTTTCCTGATGAAAGAGCATCCCAGTGCATGCGGTAGAGCTCCTGTGGCTGGGATGGGAGCAGAGCCCCAATGTGCTCCTCACCTCCTCCAGTGCAAGTGAGAAACGCCAGCTGGGGAAATGCAGGGTTCCGTGGGAGGGAAAGGAACCTGGTGAGACTCCACATCTTATCTCTGCCCCCCCCCCCAGCTGGTATTTATGTGTGGTTTCTGCCACGAGAGGGCATAAGCAGCATTGGGATATATTAAGGAAAGAGGAGTGAAGTGGGAAGAAGCTTTTTAGGATGCTTCATGTGTATAATAAATTTCTCTCTGATATTGAACAGCTCAAAGAAACGTTTTTGTTCCTCTTACTGCTTGCAGCATGTTCAGGTAGGAAATAAGCCTTGGATGATGAAGGCTCAAGCTGGCAGGGGGTAGGTCCTGTCAGGTGGGATCTCCTTCCCCAGCAGCACATGTGTACAAAAGATAGTGAGTGCTTTATTCTTGTCTCTCCAGGCAGAAATGCTGATGGATATGAGTGGTGGTGTTATGCTTTTGTTCCTGCTGGCAGGAGCAGTCATGGTTCCTCTCAGAGCATGGTCAGGGATGTCCTTTTCTCTTGCAGTGTGTAGTGGAAAAAAGGTATCAGTACAAAATGAAGGTCCAGTCTCCCTTTTAGATGTTGAGCTGCCAGCTTGTTGTAAGGACCAGCAAGTCTTGCAGCTGTAGAAGTCCCAGATACTTTTAATAAGGTGTTTACTTAAAAATATTGTGTTGCTGAAGTTTCCTGCAGTTGTTTGCCCCACTGCGTCATGAGAAAGCTTTCTTTTATCGTTCCAGTGAGCGATGCTGATGCTGTGGTTGCAGAGCATAAGCAGGCAGATGCTGCTTATGCAGGAAACAGCCAGTCGTCTTTCACATTAGCATCTGCATGGGGGTTTGGGTTTTTTTCTGATATGGATGTGTGAAGATTAGGCTCATATCTTACTGCCTTTCCTTTCAGAGTATTGAACAGGCATTACTGCTTTATACTGTTATGGGAACTTTGGTCAAGATAGTCTTAGTATTTCCTTAGGGCAAATGGGTTTCACCTGTATGAAGTAATGGTTTTATGTATGCTACTCACTTCATGATACTTAAAGTATGTGTGGAGTTGTCTTGGTTTGAAAGACAGGTGTCTGCTAAGGAAGGCAGGAGCCCCCCTTGGAACAGAAAAATACAACCCCCTCCCCTCCGAATTGTTATAGAATTGAAATTAAGGGCTTTCAGGCAAAGATATGAGGAAAATGGGAATAACAGTTTTTACTAATGTATACAACAAAACAACAATACAGAGAAACTGATTACAGGCCTGACAGAGTCAGGGATACAACCTGGCCCCCTGCCGGGCAGGGTGCTGGTACCAGTCCGATCCAGTGGCAGCTGCAGTTCTCTCCGAAATGGTCCGGTTAAAGCGGTGGTCCGTCGGAAAAAAAAGTCTGAGCAATCCGATTTCGGTGGCAGCTGCAGTTCTCTTCTAAGTGATCCCGTTGAAGCGGTGATCTTGTAGGAAAAGAAAACTGGTCCTCCTCCGAAAATCCGGCGGCGGTGCAGTCCCTGTCCTCCGGGATCCCAGCGGGTAAGGCCCCGAGCGCTGTTCCCAACCGCCAAATTATCTCCGGCGGGAATGCTTGGCTCCACCCCTCCCCCCCTGGCCGGAGCATCTCACACAGGGACGGTGAGTCCTGGGGCAAGGCCCTGATGGGCGCATTAACAGAAGAATAGTCCCGGGGGGCGAGGCAAGGAACACCGGCGCCAGGCTTCAACGGCTCACGGTAATAGAATACATTGCAACCCAGGACAGGAGTTTCACAGCAAGAACCAAATCAGAGCTTTCTAGAGGATGTGGTTGGTTTTGGGAACTCTAGATGGGATGCTTTTGAAGAAAATTAATTTCTGAAAAATAAACCTCACGTACTTATTAGAAATTCAATTTCCTTATGATCCCTCAAGTTAGAACCTAAATTACTTTGGAAAACCCTGATGAAAATGCTTAGTAGGGAAAGTTTACACAATTCTTTCTATTCACCTGTCCTGTCTGTTTTCTAGAGTGCTTGGCTCCCTTTTTGAAATTTTGTAGGCTTCTGTTGCAAGGGCACTTTGACAGAGGAACTTCACAAATGTGGTGTTTTACGTTAGAATCTAATGTACAAAAGCAGGCAGGACAGTCTCTGCCAGACTGTTCTCTTCTGAGGAATTTGTGGGCTTTCTTGTCATTTATCTCTTCAGTCCTCACAATCTAGCACCTTATCCAGGACACCAGGACACTGCAGCTGATAATTTGGGAGAGAGTCTTACTGCCTACTGAATGGATCTAGATAAGTGCTAAGCTTTTGTTTGTATTGTTTGGGGTTTTTTGAGTGCCCCACTTCTGTTAGACAGGCTGCCATTAGGAAACTCTAATGTACTTTGTTGTAGTTGCTTGTCTTGTGTTATATCTTCATTCATAGGAATCTGAGAATCTCAGGCTTACTTCTTCAGGTGTGTTTTGTGCCTATGCATGAACAGCTGTTTAAGGAGAGAGTATAAATTTTTAGAAACTTGGGTGAGATGCAAAGATGTAAAAGCAGCTGGACAGAGATAATGATGTTGCTTTTCTTTGTATGCTTTGAGTTCCACTTGGCCCTGGAGAGATGCCTCTCCAAACTGCCATGTAGTCATCTCAAGATTATCTCTTCTAACTATTATTAGCTGTTTTAAGAATTGATGGGCAGGCATAAGAACATGATCTTCTGGTACCCATTTTGTTGGAGGACTGTCTTTGCAGATCTCTGTGCACATGGTCCGCTCTGGTTCATTATCAATATTTTTTTCGTAATTTGCATAGAAAACAGTGTATTTCTTCATTTTCTTGTACCTTCAAATTTTGTGTAGTGTTAACCAAACAGTATGACTGAAATGTGATACAACTGCTTTGATTCATGGAATGGTAATTAATTATCCTCTATTAAGAGGCTGCTTGTACAAACAAACCAGATTTTCATGCCAAGCTGGATGACTAGACTCAAGGTGCTCTTTGTCACAGTTTGTGCCCATGATTTTCTGTGTTCCTCTTTATTAGATTAGCTATAATTGAATCCTAAACTGCATTTCGTCATGTTTTTTTTAAATGCCTCTTTTGCCACTTTTTTTGGCTAAAACCAAGGCAGTTTAATGACTATGTGTTTTTCTCTTCCTGTTCTTCCTCATTTCTTTTTCTGGCATCTTAGCAGTGCAATAGGGGCCTGTGGACTCTTCCAGCTCGTTTAATTTCCATGATCTGATGTTCACTTCTGATGCCATGGCTTGAGGCAACAGTACCTGGAATTTCCAGATAGTCTTTTATCCAAGTTCTGCAGAGGCTCAAGACTGCTTAGGTTTTGATCTAGACAAGACCAAATGGATTCACTGTGGATTGCCAGAGGCTTTATGTTTGCATTCTCATCCACTTATCTATGTACACGTATTTCTGTTCAAATACATAATTTTCTTTTTGTTAACTTCCTTAGGTCCTAATTTTAAAAGATCTCTTCAAGTGCATTTTTAGTATATGAAGGACATCTATTAATGGAACAGTAAGTTCTTTATCATTATGAGTAGAGCAATTCATATGCTTAAAATGAAATGTGTGCTCAGATGGCCACCTGGCTTGAAACAGTAGAGCGGAAAGACAAACTGTGTAGTGAGGTATGTTTGTAGACTGCTGGCAGGTGTGCTCCGTCTCCTGTCACGGCTCAATAATGTTCAATGAAGTTCAAAATATAAAAGCTGCCAAACCAAATCCGCAGTCCTATAGAACTGGTGGTGTTGTCAAATGCTTTGTGTGTTTCAGAGTTGAGAGCTCAGAGTGTGGAGCAAGTACTCTCTGAGAGACCCTGACCACACAAGTACCTGTCTGGGAGGTGGTGAGTGCTGGGTGCTCCTCCCGTGCTGCCCGTTTTGCACTCCTACCTTCTGCTGATGGTCTTCCTATGTATTTGTCATGTGGTTCATGGTTTGAACTCTGACTACTTGCAGATGGGCTACAATTTGCCATTTATTCTTTCATTGGTATAGGTGTGTCAGTATTCTTTCCTTTTCCTCTCTCCCTCCCAACCCTCACCCTCACCCCTTGAGCAAGGCATTTCTGCCAGGAAGGGTAGCTTGGTTTATGACCCTGTTTAAAAAGTGAAACTGAAATGGTGCTCCAGTTCTCTGGGAACAAAACTGTCTCTTTTTAGCACATTCTCTAGGTTTTTAATCTCTTAAGTATGTTCCAAATGTGGAATTAATTGGCTTTGCAAGTGGTCGCTAATCTTCTTTCTGATGCCAGTTAATGGAATTTATTGACACTTTATTTAGACAAATACCATTATCCTAACAAGAAATCTAAACATACGCATTTTTGAAAATGTCATAGAACTGTTATACACCAGAACTCTTCTGTCCAGCCTCTTAAGGAGCCCAAGGAAGCACAGGAAATGCCAGTAGTTCTCAGTAACTGAGGAAAGCAGTTGGGCAGGTGCGTTTTGTTTGATGGGGGAGTTTACTGATTTTGACTGTCTCATAATAAATAGCATGTGAACAATTCTGTTACGTTTGATGTGACTACTTGTGCATAAATATCATCACGTGCTTTATTGATATCCTCAATTTAAGGTTCAGAACTGCATTTTTGTGGAAATATTCTTTCCTAGACCCACAGAAAAGCACCAGATGTCTTGACCCTGTAATCGCAGAGCTTGCTGAAGTCCAACTTACAAAAACTTCCTTAGGCTTTTTTCCTTTGATAAATTCAAAGCACATCTTATACTCTAGAAGAAAGTGGAAGGGAAAAAAGAATGACATCATCTGACTTTGTCCACAGAAGCAAGTCTCCAGTGTTTTTGCTCTTGCCTTACTTTGTTGCTTGTCTGTAGACTGCCCACAACTAGATAATCTACAGATTACCTCAAAGCTTAAAATTTTGAGATGAGTATTGACTGGATGTAAGACTGCACACATTTGCATTCTGTGACTTGGTGACCATAAGCTTTAGGGTGGCATTTTATGTAGCCAGTATTCTATACTTGCCTCTTTTCTTCTTACTTATTTCTTCAGATGTTTGCCGTTGATTCTGGAGTGCAAGAAGGTTTGCAGTGCATGAAACTGGGCACAAGCCCAGTCTGTACTGCTTACCTTCAGAATTTAATCAGACGGATAGAAAGGCTGTTATGGTGTATGGCACTTTTTTTTGGTTTTAATGAAATCTAAGTTTCATCTGCCAGAAAATTCTCCTGGAGTAAGCTGAAGTGGCAGCTAATGTACCAGTACAGCTGCTTATCTGGTTGTCTTTACTTCAGTACAGCATTGCTCCTTTTCTGATGGCATGTAATTTTTTGGGTACCTTCCACCCAGCAATGAGAGTGAGCTGAACCATTTTGTAGTTACTGTGGTGGTAGGGCCATGTCCTTACCCTTGAATAGCTTATAGGCTGTAAGTATGTTAACTAGTGTGTCCAGCATTTAATCTTTCCTCTACACCACCTCTTGCAGTACACAGAAATATGATTAAGGTACCATTTAGCAACTAGTCTGCTTTAATTGCTCATGGTGTATGCAGAGTAATGTGATTTTTTTAATTACTATCTTTTTTCCCCTAACCCTTTTTTATTACAGGTTAAGGTGTGCTTGCAGACAATTACTGCAACTTGTCTGCCTGATACTAAACTATTTAAACCTCTAATTTCATCATGTGTCTGGACCATCCGGCACAAGGTGTTTAAGCACCACCTAAAAGGAATTGTCATTTAAAAGCATTGTGTTAGCTCAATATAATTCAAACAAGTACAATATGTGTGTATGAAGAAGAGATGTGGATGCTTTTAAGAAGAAGCATCTGCTTCATAAATACGAGCTATGAAAGGCTTCCAAATGTCCCCTCTGTTCGTCAAATGTGAATGTGATCTTCTCCTAGGAAGCCATCTGGAGTAGGCATGCTACAGTCGCTGCCTCGCTCACTGCCACTGTCCTATCTGTGCCTCAGAGTGACTTGTCTCACTACTGCACACTCAATATTAGTGATTGTTTCATGGGTTTGTTTGAATGTCAAGTTTGTTGCCAAGCTTTAGTGCATCACAACAATATTTTGTCTCCAATGTGCTGGGTTTGGGGGTTTTTATGATTTTTTTTTTCTGCCTTCCCTATAGAAATATTGTGAAAGGAATGAAGAGTCTGCGAGAAATACTGCGAACTATGGAAACAAAAGCTACTCAGACCTTCAAAATGGTAAGGGGAATGGGTAATGGGAAGGTGGGGTAATCTGCTATGCAGGAATTCTGAACCAGTGCAGTAGGACAAAAGTGGTTTTTTATTTTGTGGTTTTGTTTTGGGTTTTGCTTTTGAAAGGGATGGATCAAGTTATGCATTTAATTCAAAGACCTGCCCAGTTGAAACCTCCGAGCCTTCAGACCTGGGCATGTGGGTTATTTTTGGGGTTTTTCAGTGTGTTCTCTAGCCCAGGTAGAAATAGGGATTCATTTTGTTTCACAGTGCTGACATCAGGTGATACTGTCTTTTCTTTCTCTCTTTTCAGTGTGTGCCTGCATACCTTTTTGCATTTGCATGTAGAAGCATTAAATACTACTGACTCTCGCAAGAAGCAGTGCTTTTTTAGACTCAAGTGCTTCAGTGTCCTTCCTGTAAAACTCTCTTAATACAGTACAGTACAGAGTGATTTTTGTTGCTGTTGTTCTGTTGGTATTCTGCATCCTGTTATCCTGAGTGTCTCTGGTAAAGAAATCATGGAGAAAGTTATTTATGTGCCTGTTTTACTACTTAGACTTTTAACTGGTTCTTCCCTATGTCCCCTTTGCGATCTTGTCCTGAAGTTACTCAGGAGGTGACAGGGTCAACAGCATGGAGAGTAGCAGCCTTGAGAACATGAATGTAAACTTCTCAGCCCTAAAAGCATTGTGTTGGTGTGACTAAACTTGTTTTGTGCTTGGTTCAGCTTTGTTTTGTGTAATTCCAGAGCAGTTTGGCAAGGGAGGTGGGTATGTGTTTGCATAGCATTTTTGAGATGGAGAGTGCCAGGTTCCAATGGGTGGACTGACTGTGTGTCTGTGCAAATACAGAATTCAAATGAAAGCGTGAGCAGAAGGGGTATCCTGAGTGCTTTTTTGCCTGGGTTCCTCACATCTGTGTATTTTGGAACTTCTCTTCTGGAGATGAATATTCTTGTTGTTTTGGGATCACCTTATGTGCCTAATTGAGAATACAGATGCACGTGGAAGTTTGTGCAGGGAATTAGAAGAGGTGACTTAATTGTCGCACTCAAATGGTTGTATCCTTTTCCACATTGAGATCAGTGTTCAGGGGATTTTACTTCCTTGCCTGTTTTATCATTTTGCTGAAATGAATCTAACCATCTGCTGTTCCTATACCATAACAGAATGTGGCACTCAAATGTTCCTGTCCCTGTGCAACTGGGGAGAGCTGTACAACACCCCTGGGGGATTTATCCCTAAGGGGAAATATGAAGGTGTTTATCCAATAGTTTTTCCTGGGATTCCCATTTTACTGAAGTTGCATTTTCATTTTCTTGTTTTTAAAGATCTGTCAAGAGGGCACATGGAGGAACATGCTTAATTAAACAAGTTTTTCAAGCATGAAAGTGAAACATGTGATTTCCCCCCTGTCTTGTTTGAAAGACAGGTGTCTGCTAAGGAAGGCAGGAGCCCCCCTTGGAACAGAAAAATACAACCCCCTTCCCTCCGAATTGTTATAGAATTGAAATTAAGGGGCTTTCAGGCAAAGATATGAGGAAAATGGGAATAACAGTTTTTACTAATGTATACAACAAAACTATAATACAGAGGAACTGGTTACAGGCCTGACAGAGTCAGGGATACAACCTGGCCCCCTGCCGGGCAGGGTGCTGGTACCAGTCCGATCCAGTGGCAGCTGCAGCTCTCTCCGAAATGGTCCGGTTAAAGCGGTGGTCCGTAGAAAAAAAAAGGGGTCTGAGCAATCCGATTTCGGTGGCAGCTGCAGTTCTCTTTTAGATGATCCCGTTGAAGCGGTGATCTTGTAGAAAAAGAAAACTGGTCCTCCTCCGAAAATCCGGCGGCGGTGCAGTCCCTGTCCTCTGGGATCCCAGCGGGTCAGGCCCCTCGCGCTGCTCCAAACCGCCAAATATCTCCGGCGGGAATGCTTGGCTCTACCCCTCCCCCCCCACCCCCTGGCCGGAGCATGTCACAAAGAGATGGTGAGTCCTGGGGCAAGGCCCTGATGGGCGCATTAACAGAAGAGTAGTCCCGAAGGGGGGAGGCAAGGAACACCGGCGCCAGGCTTCAGCGGCTCACGGTAATAGAATACATTGCAACCCAGGACACCCCCCTCCCCCAATTTGTGGGATCACAGTGTTCTTCAAGCATAATGATGCTTTTTTTAGTCAAAGGCAGTAATAGCATAAATCAGAGTCTTGGCCTGTTCTGGTTTGTTTGGTCTTATTGAAAACAAGAGTGAAGCTAATTTACACAGCTACTGTACTGTATGTGGAAAGCAACGACACTAGAACTACTTGGTGCTTGCCTTTTGAAAGGCTTATCACAAACTGTACTCCTACTTCTTGTAAACTAGTAGAGATCTGTCTGTTGCTGGCATATTATTTTTCCCTCCCCTCTAAGACTGTAGGAAAATATATAGGAGAGTTGGTTCCTCAGGGTGAAACTGACTAAGTAATTACACACTGAGACGATAAAATGATACTGGCTAATGTCACAGGGCCCTAGGCCATTTTGCTTGTGGCTACTTGCTATAAAAAGCATAGAAAAGCCTAGTTAAAAACAGAAGGTTTTCTGTAACTTGTCAGTAGGAGTGAATGGAAGGTCTTGGGGTTTCCAGGGAGTTGTTTGTGATGATTTCATCAAGACACCGTCAAACATTCAGATCACTTTGCCATTTGCTAGGTGCATCTATGAAACCTCCTTTTCTGGTGTTTAAGAAACAAAATGTGCTGCTGTGGTTGCATTTTAGACTAATTTGGTGAATTCATATGTGGTAAGGTGCATGAAAATAAAGAACCTTGCATCAAAAGAAGTTATTTTTCTGAATCTGATAACAGGAACTTTAACCTTAATGTGATTTGTTTGGTCCTATAGGTGTCATACCTCAAGTGGAATAATGCTTTACTTTATCAATCACACCTATCCTGATATTTAAAAGAAAATTAATCTGGGTAGCATCATAACACATCTCAAAGTATAAATTGCGTACAAAATACATACGTGGCAGTCAGAGAAGTTCCAAAATAATATTTACAAGTCTTAGGACAGAAGAGCTTAAGTTTCAGCTGGCCTCTGTTCTGTGCAGTATTTACTTTACAGCTTAGAGTGCTGTGCTGGTTAGAATTCCCAGAAGATACCACGCGTTTTGTTGTCTCTGCTCGTTTGCATGTTCATCAATTTACAATGCAAAAAATTAGAGATTTGTTGAGTGGGGAATGAGGACAAATACTAAAGATAGTTTTGCAAACTTGAGTTAATTTGCCCCATTTTGGGCCCAGCTTACCAGCTATGCATATGAACCAGAAAGCAAGTGTTTAAAGATAGTTGGCCATTCAATGGTCAAAAAAGTGCATGTGATGTTGCTGTCTCAATATTAAGTTCCTAATACTCTTCTCTCCTCCTGCCATTATTGCAATAAAAACAGAGAAGCAGTAATGAGATGAAGCCATAAAAGGCTGCAGGAAGAGCGATACTAACAGATAAAGGGTTGATCTCTTAAACCTAACAGAAAAGTAGCCTCTGGGCTGAGACTTGCATACAAATTTCTGAGGCTGAGAATGCAGTGGTATGACATCTTACTCTAATACAGTAACACTTGTGAGACTGTCTCAGCGGTCCATGTGGCAATTAGTTGTCTTCATCCACCAGAGTGTTCCTTGCTGTCAGGCCTTTTTGATACTTTTTTTCCTGCATCATTGCAACAAGACCATGTAAATGCAGAAGGCTGGCCTTTTCAGAGGAGGGAAGAAACTGCCACTGCTGTAGACATTTTTAGCAGCTGTTTTGGCTTCTCTAGCTTTCTGAAAAGTGGTGCTGTCATGTTGTTGGTACATCTCCATCTCAGGGTGGAACATGGGGAGGGGTGAATCTTTTGTGCTGGAGAAGGCTTTACTGATGTATCCCTTTTTGTACTGTTCACTGATCTCTAGACTGCAGCCAAACAGCTAGCCCAAGTACTTCTCCATTCCCTCAGTGAAGACTGTTACTGGAGCCCTTTATCTGATCCGCTTCCTGAGTTCATGAACAAGGAAGATCAGTCTTACATTAGCAATCTACTTTGTCGGAGACCAGAGCGGTACACAGAAGAGAAGTAAGTGTTCTTTATTTCAGTTTATTGGCAGGAGAGTGTTTGAACTCTTCAGTACTGCTAATTGTCACTGATTTCATGTAGTAGTTTTTTGTGTTGTTGTTTTTAAGTTCCCATCAAAAGGCCTTCTAGAAAAATAAAGCATTAAACCTTGAGTGTTTGATTTTCTTTTTTCCCAGGAAGGAGGAAAATCCAACCAAATAGCTGTCTTTGCTATGAAATGGAAATAATCTATTTATGGTTCAGTATAGCTCATCTAGGATATATTGCAGAGCTTTTAATTGTGAGAACCTGCAAAAAGAAGGTATTGCCTAGCAAATAAATTATGCATGTGATGTTTCAAGTTACTGCTCCTCTTGTGAAATGAGAAGGAGGCTGACAGGATAATTCTTGACCTTCCACAGAAAAATATGTTCTGTCTTTCAGTGCGTACTGCCCTCAAGACAACGTAGAAGAGGCTCTTCTTCTCCTCTTAATCAGTGAATCCATGGTAAGCCAAAAATGAGTTTGTAATACTAACAGCACAAAGGAGTATCTAGCATTTCCACGTCAAGTTTTCTGGTTGGTTTTATTTACAAAAACTTCCCTAGATAAACAGAAGCAATGATTTGGCTGCTGAACAGGAAATACTGTTTATTCCTTTGATAGTGACACTTTTATTAAATGAAACATCAGTGAAAGGTTTTGGGAACTGTCAAGACGAGGGAGTGACTGCATTCACTATAGCTGCATGCAGGTTCTGACATCCAGATGCATTGTCAGCAGACAGATGTTTCCATTCAAAAGATCTGTTTGCATTTATGGATAAGAATGAGAGGAAGGGAGCCTTGTCGAAAGGCATACGTGATGATGGTACCTGCCATTTGGCATTTGCAGGATACAATATCCTGCTTACATTCTTTAGTCTACAGGCACAGTATTTTAGCTTTTTCAGTCCTGAGTGATCTTTGGCAGTTTCTGATGCTGATGATACAGGGAGTTTTGTTGCATGCAGAAACAGCCATAATGAACTACAGTGAAATAATTAGATTTATTCTATTTATAACATCAGTTGCTTTAAAAAGTCCCCTTAAGAGGAAGAGAAAAAGGTGGAGAAAAACAACTGCATGGAAACCTGCACAGTGACCTTTTATTTTATCATTTTCATGTTCTGAGAAGACGCAAACATACAGAAAACGTGTAAGGAATGTTTTCTGAAAATGTGTAAGGAAAACTACTTTCCTTTAAATATTGAGTGGTCACTTGTAGCTCTAAGTGAGATTTGAAAACCTTGGAGCCTCAGTGACCCTCTTAAGAACATTTAAACAGCTTTCAGACAAATTGAAAAGAGATCCTGTAGAAACTTTGTTTCATTTTGTTTTCTGCTTCTTTCAGTTTTTCTTTGTCTGGTTCATCTTGCTCAAGTCTTTCCCGTTTCCTGCAAACTTCTTCAGAATGTGGCAATTTAGTATTGTTTGTTTGTAGAATTTGGGGAAAAATTCAAGAGGTGGAACCACCCCAAAATATTAAATTGACTTAAAAATTGCAGGCATCTGAGTTACTACATGCTTTTTAGTGCTTTCTAGATTAAGCCTCTGCTTTGTGTTTTCAAGGGCTTTTCTGCAGTTAGAAGGGCTTTTTATAATTGGAAGTAAAGACTCCAGGAGTGAGGACTCGTGGAACACCACATGCACGTCTATTAAAATCAGAAAAACTTATGGCAGTGTTGTTTGTCAGGTCTGATCCAAGTGGGAGGAAAACCAGGGATCTGGAGCAGTGACAGTACTGACTGATCTAGTCTTTTCTGGGACTGGGTTTGCAGTCAGAAAGGCCTTGTGGGACCTTGAACTCTATAATCTTGTTCTGCTGGGATGAATGAAAGTTGTCTCTATTTTATCCAGTAGTGCATAAAATGGCAAACTGATCCTGTACCTAAGTTATGGATGAAGCAGAGCAAAAATGCTATTGATAGTAACTGGACTGCTGTGCTGACTTCAAGGCTAAATAAATAAGCTTGTGTTTGCTTAATGCTGTCTTCTATATATAGGAACTTTCTGGATGTAGATGCAAGGCATTTTGATCTGTTGCATACAAGACATTTAAATAATCAAGAGTCCTGTAGTAAAGTGCTGCAGGAACCATGACTGTCTTTCCATTTTTTGAGAAATGGAATATCTGAGCTTTCCTCTTGCGTTAGCAATAGGCTTGTCATGAGCTATTGCTTTAACAAAAATGCAGGACAAGTGGATAGAAGTACAGCTGTATGTAGAAATACACTTAGGAACCACAGGAATGTGGTTCCTAAGTGAAGGAACAGAGGAGCAATCTGATTCTTACATGTTTGCAATCCATAAATATTTTCCTGTAGTTCTACTGTTATGGTACTAAGAAGAGGAAATATTGTTTAATTTATGATATGAGACATCTTTTCCATGACAGCTTTGTTGCAGGCTAGTGAGTTTTCTCATGTAGAGGTTTTTTGTTTAATTTTTTGTTTTTTGAAACTTGAAAATCGGTTAACAAGAAGCAGATTTCCAGTTGAGGTCTCCTTAATGATATAATATTAACAACTGAATAAACATATTTTCCTTCCTGGAGAGAGTGTCAGTGGCAAGCAATAATGATATGTTTCTGTAGGCCAGTAAGCAACATAGTTGGTGTTCCTGGGTTTTGGCTGGATTAGGCATTCTTTCAGTATTTACAATTACGAACCCCTTAAAATGAAACAGAAGTATATAATTAGGTTGGTTTGGTGGGAGCTCTCCAGTTTCTCTGACACTTTGATTACTCTGTCAGAGCAAAACTCACCAGAAGGGTACTTTTCCTGACTGATTTGTAAAGAGACAAAAGAGCAGCAATGCCATTATAACTCTTTTGGAGGACTATAAAACTGAACAGCTGCTCTGTATGCCTGTTCCTGGTTTTTTGCCACTCCAAAATGAGCTCAAGGAGGACAAAACTGGGGGGAGGAGGGACAGAATGGAGGGGACACAGAGCAAAGATGTACTAGGGAGGAGCATCAATCATCAGAGAACCTCAAAGTAAATATGTGGTAAACTTGATAGAAAGGAGACATGGTAGCTTTTTTAAGAAGTATACACCTGGACCATCTTATTTTAGCCATACATGGAGGAAGTAGATCAGTGCTAGGTAGTTTGCTGCTGAAATTAACTCTATTTTTCTGTTTATCTTGCCTTTGTCCTAAGCTGAACCTTATATCTATTTCACCAGGATCTGTGCAACTCCCCAGAAGATGTTACGGGGATTGAAAGAACTGTTCCTGTAAGGGGGAAAGGAGGAAAAGAAATTGCCTTTTAGGTGTTACGAGCCAAATCCTGCATTGCAGTACACTTCTGGCTCCTAGTGGTGCTGGGTTCTGGCTTGCAGTGCTGCTGTAACTTTTCTTCTTATCCATTTACCTTGCATTGGAAGGGAGCCCCTCTGCGTGTGCTGGTGGGATGAAATCAGAATATCTTCTAGCGGGGTAATTAAGGATTCCCTCAGTATTTCATTCACTCTGCCTCTGAGTCTATGTAAAAGTTTTTCAGATGGCCAAATAATATGGTAGCCTCTCTTATAGCTTTGAAGATGCTTCTGTGGGTGTATTAACACTTACAGTGACAGTTTGGGACCTCTTTCCTTATGGCACTCTCCTGAGTTTTCTCCTGTATTCTTTCTGTCCCGTTGAAAATGGGAACCTATTTTCATAAGCTAAGGCATCTCAGTAAGCAATGAAAAGCATCCCGGTCGTTGAGTTTGGCAAGTGCTCTTCCTCCATGCCAGCTGTTATTTAGTCACGGTGATCGGCAGTAGAGTTCTCATGAAAGAATCTAGTGAAACAAATCAGGCAGCCTGAAGATTGCCACAGTCAGGCCTGTCTTTAGGATGGGTTGTGGCCTCCTGGCTAAATTCTCATTCCTTATGCACAGCCCGAGTTATGGTATGGATGGGCTGTGTTTGTGAGAGGAGGAAAATGCTCTTCAAACCAAGGAGAAGGCCAGCTGGTGACAGCCTTTGCAAGCTCAGGCTGTGGTAGAATGATGTGTTTCTATCACATGTCGGAAAAAATGGACTGGCCTATTTTTAAACCACTAGTCCTCTTCCTTACTGCATTTAGCTGTCAAAACCAGTGGCACTGTGTTTGTGGGGAGAACTGAGGGCATATTAAAACTTGCTACAGTTTGGTTTCTCTGCATTGTGTTTCCAGTGGGAACGGCACCGGTTCTGCCATTGGGGACTCTGGTGCTTTGTGCTGCAGGGCGTAGACAAGGGAGGTTTGGCAGGACTAGCCCTTAGCCGCAGTTTTGTTTATTTTAATAACCGTTCTCAGGAGTATTCTGAGTTGACTGCGCTGCCCCTTTAAGTCAGCCAGAAGTTTCTCAGAGCCAGGAATGGAATACTTTCTATTAGTTCTTGTGTATACTTTTGAGGTTAAAAAATTTAAAAAAAAAATAAATTAAAAAAAAGTTCTTTGTTTGCACTTATAAACCTTGCTTCCTTGAATCTGAGGTCCAACATACAGTCTAAAATCCCTGTATTCAGCTCTTGGCAATGCTGGCTCTTACAACTGGGAATTCTGGCTGATGTGGTCCACCAAATATACCAGGTAACATGGTTTATTCTTTTGGCTCTGTGTTCAGTTCACTCATACTGAAAATGAAGTTCCCTGTATCCAAAACTAATATTCTGTGCCTGTGTAACAAAGATTAGAAATGTCATCCCCATCTTATCTCTGATTTGAATCCCTAAAGGCGATTTGACCTTGGAGAGCCTGAGAGCACAGAACAGATGGTGAAGGGGAAAGTAAGATACTGGGACTTGTCCTGTTCTTTTTACTGGTGAGAGCATACTCAAGGCTGTGAGCTTGCCTTTAATGGAATAAGATTAAACCCATGTATTTTTAAGCACAGAAATAATTAAAACCTGTTAACTCTACAATTCCTAGCATTATAAAATAGTGCTGTCTAACAAATGGGTTGGCAAAGGAGAAGAATCTCTTGTTGCTTTTGTAGGATTTTTTTTTATTTTTTGTTTTGAATGATACCAAGCCCAGTGATGATACAACAGCCAGATGACCATGATGAGTATTTTCTTGAGGGCTGTTTGACTATGGCAGCTGAAAGAGACAACTGGGGACAGGATTGCCTGTTCTGTTGGTTCCTGCCAAATCACAGCCATGCACTTAAAATAGCAAGCCTGACTGTCTCTTTAACTGGTCTGCAAGGCAATGTTATGTGTTTGACACCTGCAAAAGTGGATTACGGGATGTTTCTAGTGGGAAACACATCACCTCTGTTAATTGCCTCTTGAATAAGTGTGAGTTGCTGGAGACAGGATAGAGAGCTTTTTTCTTCTGCTTTGCAGTAGGAAGTCTTGTTTCCAAACTTGCAAGGAGAATGCAAATTCTTGGAAGACAGCTTTCTAAATGCAGATTACTGATAGCAAATATGTAACTTTGTTACCAAAGACAGTATCCGTAAACAAAATACATTACTTTCTCCCTCTCCCTTTCTTTTGTGTAGGGTTGTTGGGCTGTTTTGGCTAGGAGGGTATGTCTGTCTTGCTTTCAGTGATGTTTCCAGAATTAGTTCTGCTACAGTACAAGATGTTAAAACAAACTAGGTGAGAGATAAGGTATATTTATGTGGTCATATTTGATAACCAGTAGTAATGGGCTATTTTGCTGAAACATCTTGTGATATGTTGCCTACCAGAAATGCAAGAGATGCTGCATAGTTTGCAAGGCAGTAAGTTTTCGTTTGCTGTGCTTCTGGTCTGAAATGGAGCAAGTCGTGGTATCTCTGCAAGAGCAGTTTTGGGAGTAGCAGGAATATGATATTTCCTCCCTGTTCTACCTGCTTCCCATTTTCACAGCAGCTTTGCAGTCAACCTTGAATATTTTCTTTGTATATATTAGTGAGGGGTGCACTTCACCCCTCTCTTCGAGTGCTCTGCAGAGATCATCAGTAACTTAGGTGAAAAGTCAGTAGCCTCTTCCATGTGAATGGGTCCTTGCCATTGTGAAGAATTCATTCATTTTGTTGGCAGTACAGGCAAAACAGACAGAATGGAGATCCAAAGGACATGGGCTAAATATTTCCCGTCTCTTAGCAGTAGAGGCATCAATTGCATAATTTCAAAGGCTTGTTGTCTATCTTACACACATAGCATTTGTTTTTCTTTTAATGCTAGTATTGAATCACACCAATTACATTATTACAGTACACTGTGTAAAACATGCTGCCGTTCTGCATAGATGGGTTGCAGTGGATCTGGCAATTATGTCTATTATGAAAAGACACAAGTTGAACATTAGAATGCCCGTGAATTAGGGGGCAGGCAGCAGGCACTCATTAAAGATTTTAATTGCTTTCTTTTTCTTCTTTGAAAAAAAGCATGGGGAGCCATGTTTCAAAGTGAGCAATTAAAGGATACTTCATAGCTAATTGCTGTGAGAAGGGGCTGCTACATGGAATGTGCTCTGTTGTAATTCATATGATTGCTTGACATTTTATTAAGAAGCACATCTTTGTACTGTGGTAAAATTTAATTTTCTGCAGCATAACTGCGTGCGTAATAACTGCTGAAGTAATGGCTGTTTGGATTTGCTGTGGCTCTGTTCCTTTCTACGTGTAATAAACATGCCATAAATAAGCTGTAATTATTAGGGTCGTTGATGTACAGCAAATTCTCCGTGTATAGATGGCTTATTTAGTTTGCAGGTAAGTATACTGTATATGTGGATAGGAAGGCATAAGTTGTCTGTAGCTCAGCAGGGTCGTTAGTTACATTGCAGATCTCCAGAAAGGCAGATCTCTTCCCTGCTGTTAGAGCCAGCATGAGTCTGAAAGTCCTATGTTGTTGTATTGATGCAGTTTGGAGCCAGACCTAAAAGCCCTGCTGAACCCCAGCTGATTCTGTGCCCCATCAAGTTGAACACCTGAGTTGGGCTTCAAGCATGATACAGAGACATCAGCATGGCTGAGTGCTGGGTCGGCTGAGGGGTACCAGCCTGTGCTGGAGCCTTTTGGATGTGTGTGACCTGCAGATGGGCTGTGTCCCTGGGCTGCAGAAAGGGAAGGCTGAAGATGCTTGCTATCCTGTATGCTGCTCAGTCTGGGCTGACTGCAGGATGTGTCTTATCTCCCCAAACAGGATTGGTGTCGTTTCTGAGCCACCTGCATGCACAGCTAATTGTGTCTAATGCAGCCCAAAAATATGCAGATACAATACATTGCTGAGTTGCTCCATTACCTAGGAGTGCCTCAAATAAAAGGGTATTGACTGTGTATTTCTGCTTTGTATAATGCAAGTTACGTTAACTCCCGATGGCAGAACTCCTGTTCATAGCGTTAATGACCTTCTCCATCCCACACAACAGCCTTGAACAGAGGTTCTACTTCTTTTAGTGGTGTGAGTCACCATCTCTCCATCCCGCTTGTGTGCTGTGAGGCATGTCTGTGTGACAATGGGAACAGCTTAAAGGGAAGAGTCATGCTGGGGGTGTTGAAAATGTATTTCTAGCTATGTTTTACTGCTGCTTATAGTGGAGGAGGAGGAAGTAATGTGGTAGGACAAATTGGGAATTGCTGTTTATGTTATTGATACACTGTTTGGAGATCAGTGTTCTACAAATAACCCTTTTTCCATTTGTGTTCAGAAAAATTAGAGGTCTGAAAAAACAGAAACTCAGATATTGAAAAAATGTTGACGTAAATAGCTTAGAATTTATATGTTTTCAAATGCAAAATGAAATATCTCTCTCTGTGTTTCAGTAAGTAAAATTTCCTATCCAGCAGAATTGGTGTATACTGTGTTGCAGTAACTCTACAACTATTCTGCACATGTATTTAACCAGTGACTGTCAGGTTTTTTCACTGCCAAACTAAAGTTTACAAAGACATAAACAAAGGTAAAGGCAAAAAAATTGGCTAATGGTGATATGAGTCACAGCACCCCTCCTTCTGTGACAGGCAGGCCACAGAAACATGCCAATTTCCCTGAGTGGGTTTCAAGAAATAGTGATTCACATTCCCTTTTCTGGCCTCGTGTATGTAACACTGCAGTAGAAAATGATACCTTCAGCCTTGGGATGATGACCTACATTATTGTGTTAGACACATGCCATGATCTTGCTATTGTTCAGTCAGTTTGTTAGGAGGTTTGCACCTTTTTGGTTTGTTGGTTTGTTTTGTTTTTTTTTTTAATATCTCTGTGATAATGTAAGAACTTCTTAATTTTTTTGTACAGCCAGAGTTAGCAATTGGAAATAATTTCAGTATTAAAAAAAATGTAGGGATAAAAGTGACAATGAATTTACTCAGTGGCAACTTTCATGCATGCAAGTATAAAGAGAGGTAGATTGTAGAGACCTTCTATGGCCTTGAGATTTGAAAGCTTGAACAAAATAAGCAGGTTTACGACCTTCTTGGAAAGAATATTAGTCATGCCTATGCATATGTTGTTTTTAACTGCTGTCTGCTTAGGTAAAGTACGGTATGTTCAGTATGACTACAGTTTTAGAATGTTGCATCCTTTTAATATGTCTCATATACTTGCTTATTGCAGGATTTGGGCATGCTTTTCTCTCAAGTACCGGTATCTGTTAGTAGATGTTAATGGGCACTCACCAGTTCAGATTAATTTTCTATATCTGTGCTAATGTATCAATTTTGAAATCATAGCTTGGTACTAGATGGATACCCAAAAAAAAGCATCAGGCTATAGCTGACTCTAATGGGAGGTTGATGAGATTACAGAGCGTGGGGGTGCTATCTCAGTAGCTATTTTCTACAAACAATTGTCATAACAAAGTAACCAGTGCAGAAAAAATTGTTAATGCTATAGTATATATGTAGGAGGATTCACTCGGCAGTAAGGATGGTTCTGTGTATGCTTTGTCTTTAACCCTCTGAAGTAGCAATCTGAGAATCATTCTGTATATGCCTTTACTTAACTCCTTTTTTTTCAAGTAGCCATCTTGGATTAAATCCAAACAGAGCTTACATGCCTATTTATTTTTTTTAATTTTTATTTGTGTAGTTCTGCTAATAAAGGTAGGCAAGCTATGCTTCTATACTCTGGTTGCAGGATTTTCTCTTTGGGGTTGGTTTCATTCTCTCATGAAATCTATTGTTCTGAAATGTTTTTCTAAATCACAAATTACACCTTTTGCAGTAACATGAAAGAGAAAAGTATTTTTGTGGCTACAAAAGTTGGTGTAAGTTTGTTTGTGGAAACACTAGACTGAGTCTGACCTGTCAGTTTGCCTTTAACTGTAGTCACCATTTAGCTCTTGGTTGTGATTGTGTTAGTTGTCAGTAATTGTGTTTGCTGTCTCGGCTGGAGGCTGTGATGAAGAGTGCTTGGAACTGGGGCATTACACAGATAATATCATGATGAAACAGCTGCAGCTTAATCATAATAAAATACGCGTGGGCTGTAAGGGTTGCATATTCTGGAATTTTTTATTACACTTAATTCCCATGTTTAACCTTTTTAGGAAAAAAATATCCCCCTGCAATTAGAAAGAAATAGATGTAAGATTATAGTAGTCAGTATTACAAAATAAATTTCATAACATTCCTGCTACAGGGAGGGATCATTTTGTTTGTCTTTGCCCCAGGTGAAGCTGCTGGCAGTCTTCTAATTTCTCTGATCTTTTCAATGGCTAGACCTGAATGTTTGCTGTTGCACCCCTTTCAGCTGAGGAGCCCAGAGCAGTGTATCTGTGCAGTGGGTCAGTGCTAGTACTCAATGGCATCCAGCACTGCTGCTCTCAGGTTAGGCAGTCTGGGTGAAGTCCTCTGCGTTTGGAAATCAGAGAGACTTTTTCCGTTGTCTGGGACTGAAATCTCCCTCTTTGTGCTCAGAAAACAGAGGCTGGGATCTTGAGGTAAACCTGATTTATAGCATGTGGTGTTTTGGGACATCCTCGCAAATTGCTAGACTGATCACTTTCTGTCCAAAGTAATGCTTTTTTTTGATCTAGGCTGAGCCATGCACTGATAGATTATGAAAAATTAAAACAAGATATTTTTAAAAAAATTATTTGGTATTGCATTGCCCAGACCTCTAATTGCATTAAATTGATGACAGGAAAATCTAATTACTACGGCAACCTGCTCAAATTAAAAAATAAAAAGTGAATAGCAGAAAAGAAGAACAAAGCATGTGCTATTGGGAAGAAATCAAGTGCAGACACAGAAGATAAAAATATCAGCCATGGAAGCAGTTAATCACAGTTGCAGGCAATTGAAGTAATAGGGAATATGGTTTAAGAATGGCCTTGAATTTCTAATTATTGGGGAAATGGGATCTGGTATGTCTGTTTCCTAATGCTCTAATTCTGTGGAACAAATCCAGACGAGGTATTCCTAGCAGTTCCTTTCTGTATGTTCAGCTTCTCTTCGTGAGTTTGCTTTGTGTGGATAAGAAGTAACTCTATGGATACGCCTTCATTGTGTTGGGATGAGTGCAAAAAAAAATAATCTCGAGATGATTTTAAACAAAATGCCATGGATGATGGGTGGAACTACCTATGGAGGAGTCACTTGTCTCTTGTTCTTCTGGGGTCTGATGCTCCATTTGTGTCTGTGCCCAGGCAAACCGTGACGCAGTGATCAGCCGAGCCCCAGACCAGCAGGATGACCGAGCTGTCAGCCTCCGCGATGCTTCTGCAGTCTACGACCTCCTCAGTATCACACTGGGCAGAAGAGGGCAGTATGTCATGCTTTCTGAGGTACCTCCTCCTCGCTCCTGCTGAAACTTCCACTTGAAACATGCAAGCAAAGCCTGTCTTTGCAGTAACTTGTCGGGGAAAGTGAAAATGAATCACACTAGTCTGCAATTAGTAGAAACAGCTACAAACCCATGGCAGCATAAGCCCGAAATGTACACAGAACTTTTTGAGACATAAAAATAATTTATATGTAGGCGCTTGAACAAAACGGCCCTCATGTGAAGTGGTGGTGTATCCTAGCAAGCCCCATTAACTGAGAAGTAGAAAATAATGTCCTGGAAAAAAAAAAAAACAAAACCAAACCCTTAAAAAAATCACCCAGGCCCTGGACCACAACAGATTATCTGCCCTGATTGGATTAGTGAGCCAAGCATCGGTCTTAACAAAAGGTGTAAAACAAAAACCCAAAAAACCCAAACAAAACAAAACAAAACAAACCCACCCAAACCCAAAAGGCTGACATTTTTCCCAACATTTATTTCTCAGTGCCTGGAGAGAGCTATGAAGTTTGCATTCGATGAATTTCACCTCTGGTATCAGCTTGCCCTGTCCATGGTGGCGTGTGGAAAGGTAAGGTTCAAAGGACATGGGAAGGGCAAGTTTTCCTCTGGTGGAGTGTATCTGTCTAGCTTACTTGTTTGAATGTGCAGGCATATATTTTGTAGGGGGTAGATGCTATCAGACAGCTGTGTGGAAGGACAGTGCTCTCTTTTTAGACTCTGATTGCACTTTGTGATCAGGTATGTGCATTTGGTATTGAGTACTGTTCTTTCCATGTAGTGTTTGCTTCTCATTATCAAGGAGAAAACAGGTTTTGTACATAGCTGTGAATTGAAAAGCATTATAAAACTGTCCATTCTCTACAGGTTCAACATGAATGTGCTTAGCATAAGAAAGATACTGATGTCTAAAACTGTCATCAGCTCACTGTCTTTGGGCAGTTGACTTAACCTCTCTTTAAGATGTGGTTTCTCCATCTAATCAAAGAAATGTTAATGCTTTTTCACAGAGAGCTTGCAAGGATTAATATTTTTGAAGTGCTTGGTGCAAAAGATACTGTAGAAGAAGAAATGTGTGAGTGTTTGCATGGACATGTGCTTTAGCGTAAGTTGGGGGGCTGACCTGCTGGAGAGCAGTGTAGGGGAAAGGGACCTGGGGGTCGTGGTGGACAGCAGGATGACCATGAGCCAGCAATGTGCCCTTGTGGCCAAGAAGGCCAATGGCATCCTGGGGCGCATTAGAAAGGGGGTGGTTAGTAGGTCAAGAGAGGTTCTGCTCCCCCTCTATTCTGCCTTGGTGAGGCCACATCTGGAGTACTGTGTCCAGTTCTGGGCCCCACAGTTTAAGAAGGACAGGGAACTACTTGAGAGAGTCCAGCGCAGAGCCACAAAGATGGTAAAGGGAGTGGAACATCTCCCTTATGAGGAAAGGCTGAGGGAGCTGGGTCTCTTTAGCTTGGAGAAGAGGAGACTGAGGGGTGACCTCATTAATGTTTATAAATATGTCAAGGGTGAGTGTCATG
Organism: Podargus strigoides; assembly: GCA_028020825.1. Taxonomy (NCBI): domain Eukaryota; kingdom Metazoa; phylum Chordata; class Aves; order Caprimulgiformes; family Podargidae; genus Podargus; species Podargus strigoides. Next base: position 92,788,005 of record CM051619.1, on the reverse strand, counting down.
AGGATGGAGCCAGGCTCTTCTCAGTGACATCCAATGATAGGACAAGGGGCAATGGGTGTAAGCTGGAACATAGGAGGTTCCACATAAATGTGAGGAAGAACTTCTTCACAGTGAGGGTAACAGAACACTGGCACAGGCTGCCCAGAGAGGTTGTGGAGTCTCCTTCTCTGGAGACATTCAAAACCCGCCTGGACATGTTCCTGTGTGACCTGACCTAGGTGTTCCTGCTCTAGCAGGGGGATTGGACTAGATGATCTTTTGAGGTCCCTTCCAATCCCTAACATTCTGTGATTCTGTGATTCTTTTAAATTAGTATAGTATTTGTCAAAGTTACCAGTTAACCACTGAGATGGCTGAAGTCTTGTTGCAAAAGATAGGCAGAGGCAGCAGGAGCTTTTCTTTATTAGTCTTAAAAGAGTAGACTTCCTACAGGAGACATGGATGATACAAAATTTAGCCTGTTCATTCTGGGGGTCCCCACCTACATTTTCAGGAGATGTGAGCAAATTAATGCTGTGCAATAGCAGACCATTTAATATGGTCCTATATTCTGTGCCTATGGAGTGTAGGGGAACCCATGTGGAAGTGGGAAGAGACCACTGACTATCAGTCATCTGCCAGATAACTTACTTACTACTGGTCTGTTATGGCTATAAACTGACTTGAAAACAGTGGCTTTGGAGTGGAAATTGGAGATTAACATACAATAGCATGCTTTTGCAAAGAAGTTGTCATCTTGTGATGTATAAGTGACAGCAAAGCTTGGAAGATGTCTGAAGGGATTCCTTCACTTCTGTGAGTATAGGCAAAGCCTTATCTTGGAAGACTATCAGTTGTTATGCATTGTACTTCAAGAAAATGAGAGACTAACAAGAGAAAGCCTGACAAAGAGCATTGAAGAATGGCTAAGGGTATAGTAAGCAGGACTGTGGAAAGATTGATAGAATTGATTTTTTTTTTTTTTTTTTTTTTTTACCTTAAAGGGGATAAAAAAAGTCCAGGAGAAAAACAAGTCTTCAACGGCTCTTAGAAGAAGGGGTTAATTTTGTCTGTGGTGTGTAAGACAAATCACTATGGCTCCCAGTTGTAGCAACACAAGTTCATGTTTCCTATTAAGAGGCAAAAAAATGATAGTGGTACACTGGGAAAAGATTGCCTGTGGAGGTTGTGTGGAGCCTGCATCACTGGGGATCTGTGGAACACCTTAGACAAGTATCAATCAGCAGCATGTGAGGCACCAGGGGTATACTTGGTGGGACCTTACAAACTCTGACTCTGTTCTGGGACTCCACAGTTACCTCATGTATTGGCTAGATGTGTTCTAATCAAAAGGAGACATTAAAACTTTGACAAAGCATATTAGATCAGCGGGGAGCTAAGGGGAAACGTACAGAGGCCCGCAGATTCCTATATGAGTTCCGTACAAGCATTTCAAAATCCAATTCCAAGACTGAAAATGATAGCTAGACTCAATCATGTATAGGGAAACCTGAAGCTACTGGTAGAATACTTGAACAATAAGCTTGGTGCCATGGTGCTAATACCTTGCATTGGCTTATGTCAGGTGGGAGGCTTGTAAGTCAGGTCCAGCTCCCCTTGGCATTCAGCTGGATTTAGCACGTTGCTGCCCTCTGTGCCTTTGCAAATCCTCTGGATACCTGATCTCTTGATACTGAGGACAACAATGACTAGATAGGCTATAGTGGAAAGGCACAGTATCTTCCCTTGAACACTCACAGGACTTGTCTGGAAGCTTTATTGGCTTTACAGGTTGTGTAACATGTTTCTCAACAGCAGACCATGCTGTAGATTTGATCTCCGGCAGATTACTAGAGCTAGATTTTTAAATGCTGCTGATCCAGGGAGTAAGTGTGTCCAGAGAGGAATTGTGGTTCAATCTTAGGTTAGTATGGAGGCAAGAAATAGGGCCTGATCTTTAGCTTCTAACAATTTGCATGAGAACTCTGTCCTTCTCCTTATGTTTGTGCTCCTCATCAGCTTCCCTAGAAGTTAATGAATATTTGGTACTTAAAAGAAAAAAAAAAAAAAAAAGAGCAACACAAGTATCTGTATCTCTGTAACTGTCACTTCTTTTCAGATTTTCTAGTATATCATGTCTTTTTGCCTGTACTTTAAATATTTACAAGGTAAAATGGCCTGATCTTGCCTATTGATGTAAAAGCTCTAAATGTTATGAGCCCTATATGGGGCAGAGGGAATTCCCTTACCCAACAATCCCATCTGTGCAGTATTTCACTTCTAATCCCAAAGTATTCCCTGAGGATTCCTGTCGTGTACTCTGCAATGCGTCATCTTGCTAATGGGAGATGTGACATACATTTTTATACTGCTTCGCAGCTTGATAGCAGGACAGAGTTCATTTAAAAGTAAGTGCTCCAGTGTAGCAGAAAGAACTGATGAGAAAACAGTGTGGTCTGTCTAGACTGCAGAATGCAGAGTACACTTGAGCTTTTCTAAGTAAAAGATCTGTTTTCACCTGTTTCAGTCACAGCCAAGTTCTGATCTCATTTCTTGGTAATGAAATCTCACATCCTGCAGTGTTACTTGTTCTGCAGTATAGCAAATCATCCTCATAAATCCTGGGTACAACAGGAACAGTTTTATCAACCTGTAAATGCTGGGAACTTGGTCTCTTTTTTAAACACATTTTTAGGATTTGCAAACTGGCTTTCTTAAGTGCTGTAAAATACAGTCTTGCCCTCTATTCTACACTGCATTTGACTAGTGTTACTTTTATTTTGTATATTCATCTTCTTCAGGTTAAGTCAATCAAGTTGAACCTCTAACTATTTTCTTCCTCTGTCAGCCAAAAAATTGCCAAATGGCGACTGTCATTTTTCACATGTGATCAATCTGAATGTCAAGCCAGCCACATAGGCTCATTACTGTACGATGCTTGAGTTTACACATTATTTTAAAAAGCACATGTCTTAACAAAAATAGGTGCGTCATTTCAGTAAGTTCTTACAGAGCAAGCGAGGCCTTAGGGCTTCATAAAACAGTGAATAAAAAGCTCAGAGAAGCATAACCTTCCTGTCTGTCTTCTATCCACTTAAGGGGTGGAAATAATGGAGTGACAGCAATTTCACTTTCCCATGCTTCTCAGCAACTTGCGTTATGAGTAAGATGGTGTGGTCTGGTTGTTTTTAACCCATTCTTGGGGATGCATGTATACTGAGCTGTATATTTCTGAACAAAAGGAGCATGTCTGTTTATTTAAATGACTAAAATCCACCATTAAATTCACAAGACTTTTGTAAGCAATTTTAGATGAAACGCAGGGAAAGCCCAGACAATGGCAAAGATATGCCTGCTCTAGAAAGAGTAGCGAGAGATGTCCTGTGTGACCAAGTGCAGTTCCAGATAGGCAAGAGAAAAGTTTGAATCAGTCTAATGCAGCACCCCCGTTCTTCTGAACTGGTGCTGGAAAACTGAATGCTGAGCTCTTCACAGCTGCTTTAAATTGATCTGCTGGTGATAACCTTCAGAATTTGAAAATATGACCGCCAGAGGCTGAGTGGGCATAGCAGCTCCCTGGCTCTGCTGCCATGCATAGACAGGCTGGAGTCTGAGTGGCGAGTGGCATGATAGCCGGATGCCATCTGGCAGAGTCCGCAGGCAGTGAGATGAACCACTGTCCTGCTGCCAGAGGAAAACAAGTGCGGTAGGTTGCATCTGCTTGTTGCAAGATTTTAAAAAAGTAGTGACCTGTATTCAGCAGAATGGGGAAAGGAAGGATAGGGAAGACCTTGTAGAGAAGTCTTCACAGTTGTGGAGAGACAGCCAGCTGTCTGGGGCAGACTTGTTCTCTGCTACTGCTTTTCAGATGAACAGTTTCCACTGGAGAGGTCATGGAGATTACCAGTGCACAGTACCCCTGCAGACTAGAGTAGCTCTACCAATATATCTGAAGTTGGAGGCAAAATCGTCATAGTGTCTAGGTGATGTATTACGAGAGCAAGGGATATGAAATAGGGTCCTTGTGCACTTGTGAGCATTTCCCTGGCCTCGGACCACTTGGATTAATTACATGTTCCCTTGTTCAGAGTTCTGTCCCCTTCCACACCTAACAGCCTCACACAGGACCCAGCCTGAGTCTCCCAAAGTGTCACTGGAGCTCTCCACAAGTAGAGACTCAGAAGTGTCTTGTGTGATGGGGCTCTAGCTTAAACTGACAGTACTTTAGAAAGTCATCTCCAGCTGCATCGTGTCTTTTTTACCTGTCATACTGCTTAAGGGAAAGATAAACTGGTATTTTATGTACCTTGAACAACATGAGGCAGCATTGATGCCTCTCTTCTACCTAACCAGCCAAGGAGACAAAATTTGTATTTACTGACAATGATGTGCCATTTTCCTAAGGGTAGTAAGGGAAGAATTCTTCAAGGATAGCTGTGAGCGTTCTGTGAACACTCAGCCTACGTAGTCTAAAAGTGCTGGGCACCCTAGATGAGCCATTCAACTCGCAGCAGTCTTACACTGATCTCTCATGTTCAGTGGATGTTTATTAGTATTATTAATGTATGCAGTGCATAAAACCATTTTCATGCTCGTATTCAGTTTTTCTGCCCCAAAAAACCTCACAACACAACTTGGTTAGTGAATTAAAAGCTTTAGAATGTGTGTTTCTTGAAAGGAGGAATACAGCCTCAGGCCAACTGAGGGAAATCTCAAGCATCTGCTATGAGAGGATATTCTGCTCTTACCCCTCACCCCTTATACTCATTTAGGGGATAAAATGCAGCAACACTGTGTAAAGGAGGAGTTCAGGAGCAATTGAAGAGGCTGTGGGGAAGAGCCTCTGTGAGAGCCCAGTGGAGCTGGAAGCAGTTAGCTGGAGGCAAAGGATATACTCATCAGGCCTTGTACTGGGATTGCTGATGGCGGTTATGTGTTCCTGGGGTGTCTGGCATGCAGCGGTCCAGCCCCTTTCATCCAGTGTTGACAGAACACCATCAGCCTGGTGCTGGCCTTTAGGACAGCAACTGCATGACTTCAGAAACAACTGCATCATTGCAGATCCAACCCCCCAGCCCCTGTTGAGGACACCATAGGGACAATGGTCAACATTAGTATACAGATAAGATAGGCTGGCAGCAGGGGGACTTAAGCTACAAGCATGGTGCCTTGCAAAACCAGGCAGGTAAAGCTGCTTTCCACTGCACAAAATGCTCCTCTCTGCTCTTATTCCTTATGTTAGTTCATCTTTAAGGCAAAGAGGAAGAAAGAGTCATGCTTGTCTACTGGAATGGTTTCCTTAATAGCATAAGGCTTCAGGTGTCTGGTATTATACAAAGGGAAGTAATCACATCCTTCTTGGTGTTTGTCATTCAGCTGTTTTACTCTGGAAGCAGTCTCCAGCTCTTCCCAGAGCCAATCTTGCAGTGTCACTGTGCTCCCCTTGGCTGCTCAGCAATTGGAGATACTGCAGCCCTGCCCAGGGCTTGTGCTGGCAGCATTTTTAGGGTTTTGAAACCAGTCTTACAGAGACATGAACTCTAATTTTGGAGTGCTTTGCAAGTTGCTGATACATACTGGTCATAGTCAAATAATGACAAGCTAATGGCTAAGCCGCTCATATCTGTGTTGCACCCAAAAAAAAAAGGAGTACTTCCCCTAATTTAAACAGTGCAGCAAAAGCAGATGTCTCTAAGAGCTTCGAGGAGCTTCAGGTTTGACTCAGCCATGCCTGTACTGCCAACATACAGATTTCCAGAAGGTTAGAAGGGAAGTTCTAAATATATTTGATACGTAATTCTGCAGCAACAGCAGACAAATTTTATGATTTAGGCTGTTCCTTCTGCTGGTTTCCTTGCAAAAGCTTAGGCTGGTTGCTAGGCAACTGGCATTAAAAAAAGTACATTTCTCTTTGCATTGCAGGCAGGAACTCTGGGAGCAGCAGAGGCCTCGGATGGCTCCTTAAATAGAATTGCTGGGGAATGAAAGTTAAAATATTGAACACTCATTGGTTAAAGATCCTGTTACAAAGGTCGGCTATCTAGAGGATATTCAATAGTTTGGTTTCCTTTGGTACAGAAGAAAGATAAGAAGAGGGTCTGCCTGTGTGCTGTAGATAGTACAAAAAATGGAAATTTCCAAAGATGCCTGACTGTCAAGCAGAATACCTAGGTGGGCTATATAATTGCCTTCAGGCTTAACTTTCTTTTCTTGACAGAAAGTGTGAAGTCGGGTGTTTGTCACATTAGCAAGGACAAATTTATGCTTATGGATACTAGAATTTGGGAGATACTTTTAGAAGTGAGTATTTGAAGCTGCTTGACTCCAGTGCTCTAATTTGCTATACACAGGGTAAAAGAAAAGGGGGAGAATTGATCCCTATGTTGAGAGCAGTAAATGCCTTAAGGGAAAAATGTTCATGCTGAGGGATTTGCAGAAATCTCGAAATTCATTGGAAAGCTAACACCAAAACAACCCAACAATAATTCCAGAATTCTCAATTGCTGGCTCACCCTGTAATCTTCCTGTGTTGATTCAAGGTCATTTATAGTTAGATGGCTGTGAATCCCAGGGTACAGGGAATACTAACTCTTGCATAATGATGAAAGATTCCCTCACTTCCCCATAATCCCTTTGAGACAGTGCAGTTTTAAAAATCAGACAGGATGATGCTAGAAATAAAGCAATACTAGTTGAGGAGATTCATCTGTGTACTAAACTGCCTGGTGGATTGGGAATGAGGCTGTCTACCAAAACCACCACCTTGAGGAACATTTTTCCCTCTGGCTGAAAAGTATTGCCAAAGAAGCAAAGAAGTAGAAAGGTTTTTGGAACCTCTGCAAAAGAAGAGCAACTGTTTATGGTGTGTCAAGTCTGCCTGGCATGATTTACTGTCTGGAAATTCTTCTTCCTTTTGCTTACATTTGTGGTTTCTTTATCTTCTAAATATGAAACGAATCTCTGATGTCCTTTTGTTGCTTTGGTGTGATGGGAGAGGAGGGGAAAGAATGAAAATTGTTTTGGGAGTGAGCTAGGAAAAGCAGCATTTGGATAGCATCTATGCATTTACTGTAATTGATGGCAAGATCGCTTGAGCGTTTTGAAAGAGAATTAACTGTAGGCTGTTCTTCATTCTGTACTGCTCATGTGCAAGCATCTTTGAGGAATATGCTTGCATGCTTCACTATATAATTAGTAAATGGGGAATGGGAGCTGTGTTTTGTATTTACTCCCTTATGGGATTCAAACCCATTCCTGCTGTAATTACTTAGGGGGAGGTGTCCTCTCCATCCTTCTCCTTCCCCATAGCTTCCTTGTGATTTTTCACTGTGGATCAAGAAGTGCCCTGCTCCGCCTCCCCACCCCCCCCCCCCCCGACTTTGGATGTGGCATATAGAAATCTTTATTCTCTCTGCAGAAGAAAAATACTATATAAAAGTAGGTTAAGTGAGGAAAAATTGACAGAGAAAACCAGCTTCCTATAGATGCTGGATTTAAATACGGAACAGTAGTACCATGTCCTTCCCTGTCTCCACTGCAAAAAACCACAAAGTTGTTCGTACGTGAAGGAAGGAGATGCCCAACTCAGGTAATTAAGTTCAACTTGAATAATTAAGGACTTAAGTCCTTTACACAGCTCACTTTTTTTGGTGTGATGGCTGAACATTCTCATTAAAGCAGTGTTTTTACTCCATAACCTGATTTGGGCTTTGTGCTTTGTTGCTTGTAACAAAAAGGGAGTGTGGTCATCCTTCCTTAAGCCTGATGAGGATCCTAAGGCAGAGAACTCCTATGTTAGACCTCCCATAAACAAAGCTGAAACCCCCATGAGGCAGCTGTTGGCAAGCTTGCCATTTCTTTAAACCGTGTCTGTTTAGTGGGTTTATGTGTGTTTGAGGGAACCTAGAAGCCTTTTTCCCGGAGAGAGGACAAATGAGACTCAGAGGCAAATCCCTAGTTTTCTGAAATCCTTGGGAACTGGTTCCAGTGCAGTCATTGCAATCCAGCAATTGGCAAGCTAAACAGAAAGAAATTAAACCCTGTCTTGAATTTTTATGTGAGCCCCTCTGAAGTTCAGAATTATGAGTAGGAAACATGCACTCACTTGGAGTTAAAGCTTTTCTCTTCTCAAAACATGCCTCACCAATAAACCTAATTATTATTGCCCTGCAGTGAATCTCGCAAATAATGTGCTTGGCTGCCTGGTCCACCCACGCTAAGTGAAAGAATATGTACATTTTAATTTATCAGATTATTTCAATGTTGCACAAAGACTGTTTTGTATTAAATATTTTTACAAACCAGTGACATCTGTATTAAATACTGAGTAGATGATACTTTTTCCCTGCCTATTAGTGTTTGTAATTAATATCTTTAAAACACCTTGATATTATACGTCATGCAAGTCTCCCCTAAGTAAGGTCACTGTGGGAGTGGGATATTCTTTCTACTGTCATTCCTTGGCTAACATTTTCATCATCTATATATAATTCCTGCTGAGTAAAGTTTTCAAGGTGAATCTCCTGAATTTTTAAAACCCAGCTGGGGAGAAAGGCTTTATGCCACCCTGTTTCTAAAACTACTTCTGCTCCATATGTTTAATTACAATTTTTAAAAACTTCTTTAAAGTGACATAACTTTGTAAATGGTTTAGAAGCACTGTGGAAACTGTAGCTCTTGCTCTGTAAATGAATGTTCAGAAGCTCCCGAGTGCATGTGACAAAGTGACTCCACATATGAGGTGTTTGGGTATAAGCACAGGGTGGGATTTTCTGCTTTGCAGTATTCTCAGTACTCACGGTTTTGCAGTTGCTTTCTGAACAGACTCAGGACAGACATGAGAAGCGCTCTGTGGTTTAAAGCTAGTGGAGGCTGCAGGGTTGGTTTGTGTCCTGAGGACCAGCCTTGCTCAGTGGACAGACTGCAGATGGGGAGGGAGTGGAGTTCAAGAGGAACCGGCAAGGAGCTGGGTTGTATGTGGACCCTGGAAGGGGTCCTACAGTTATGGCCCAAATTAAGACATGCCTCTTGCTGCTTTGGTTTGTGCTAGTGCTGGCTGTACTGACTTGCAGGGCGGCTGTCACCAGCTCCCAGGTGTCTTCTGCTTTCCCTGCAGTTGTGCTCCTGATGGGGAGCTGAGAAACTACCATCGGGCTGGGACTCTTATGGGGTTATGCTTGCATTTCCAACATGTCCAGCAGTGCTACTAGGAATACCAGCTGCCTGAGTGCAGGTAGCATTCTGTGAGAGGAAGGAGTAGGATGCTGTTAAAACCCAAGATGTTACTTGTTCTTCTGAACAAACAGGTGGCAGAGAGGTTCGTTCACCTCCTGACAGCAGAGCACAGCAGTGTTTGTTCCTGTACCTCAGAGCTGAATTACCCAAGTCTTTGTTTCTGAGAGGGGTGAGGTAATGGTTTAAGCTCTGGAACAAAGTTTATTGATTCCCATCTTTTCTCCAAGACAAGCTTTCTTCTGGCTGTAGGCAAATTGTGCATTTGGAATTGTAAAATAGCAAATATTTCCTTACTTTTATTGCTGATACCTGGTGCTCTAGGTAGGTGGGAGCAGCCTGGAGAATGTAGGGTGTGCTGTTGCACCTCTTCTGACCATGCAGCAGGGTAACCAAGCTTTTCAAGCAGGAGGGTTTGCTCTGCACTGCTGCAGAGCTCATGTCTTTGATTATGAAAGCCATCTTTGCCTAGGCATGGGCAGGGCTGCTGTATGTCTGTTTTTCCCTTTTCCCAGTCTCCCTTCCAAGCAAATTCCTATCCAGACTCTTGAATCCCATAGCAAGAAGTAGACCTTCAGTTATGTTGAGAAAGGAGGCAGGTGCAGCCTGATTTGTGTAGTGTAGGGAGGGGAAATGCTGATGGCCAGGGGGAGCGCGAAGCTGCAGTGCAGGGCATTGGAGCAGACACCAGACCCAGCCACCTGTGCTGGTCAGAGGTGTGGTGGGTAGAGCCCCTGGGGGTCAGGGTCAGGAGGAGATGTCCAGGACCTGGTAGGAATAGCAGTTAGTTTGGCTCTGCAAGATTCTTTTGCTGATCTCCTGTAACATGGAAAGATCATGACTACTAAATGTGCTTCTGAGAGGGAACGCTGAGAGGACTGTGTGGAAGAGTTTGGGAGGAATGAGGCATGTAAGGAGAAATTCTGAGAGAAGAAAACTTCCCCCTTGAGCTCAAGGATGAGAGAATTTGGGGGGAATCAGGGGACAGTAGTGAGGAGGGTTGGAAATGTGAAAGAAATAGTGGTCCAGGTGGGGTGGGCTAGGAGACTGGCAGGGCAACTTGTGTCACCACCTCGTTAGCTGATTGGACCTTCTCACCAGCATCTCAGACCAGAGCTTTCCTCATTCTCCTCTAAACCTTCTGAAATGTGTCAGCCATGAATACAGGCTGTAAAAAGCAACGTTTGTAGAGCACATTGAATCAAAAGGGCTGCATAACTGCTAATCATAATAAACATCGTTCATTAATGGTAACCTAGCACCAGAAAGACTGCAAGAGTTTTACGGGCTTTCGCATGCTACTCAGACCACCCACTGAACAATGTATTGCTATGCAGTTGCCTGCTACGCCCTCTGCATGGTGGGATCCCAATTGTGTTCTTGTATGTTCTGGAACTGGAGAAGACATAAAAAAATCTACAGAGCAGATTACTTTAGCTGCACAAACCTCTCTCTGAGTGGAGTTGGCCTAAAATGTTAATGTACTGGAGGATAAGCTCTTTGTGATCTTTCCTGGCTTACTGGAAGGTGACTGTGTGCAAGGAAAACTGTAGCAGAATTCTTGTGAATTGGGAGGGCAGAGTTAAAATAACCAGTGTGTTAACGGCTGAGGAAAACTGTTTCTTGTAAAGTGCACAGCCAGGGCTGTTTCTTTGGCATGTTTCTTCTGAGTGTGGGAAGAGTGTGTGTTTGCTTGTGCGTACGCACACACATGTGTCTATGTGTGGAGGTGGGAATAAAGTTGCTAGCTTGTTGCTGACATGTGATTCTTTACTTCATAGCACTTTTGTACATTTCACTGAAATATCTTGCTTAGACTCTGTAACAACATTGTCTAATCAGCCTTTTTTATTTCCTTCTCCTCTCTCCCCCCTTCTCCTCCTCCAGTCAGCATATGCTGTATCAGTGCTCAAAGAGTGTGCAAAGCTGCGACCTACAGATCCCACCGTTCCTCTTCTGGCTGCCAAGGTCTGCATTGGGTCGCTGCACTGGGTAAGCAAGCTGATGCAATTCTTATTATGTAATGGATCAGGTGCTGCAGTGACAGTGCCACAGTGTAGCTGCAGTGGGGAGAAAGGGAATCCCTGTAAAAATCATACGCACATGTGTGCCTTTGAAAAAAAAAAAAAAAATGTCAAGAAATTTTGCAGTGAGTCACTGAAATGCATTTTGCTGGCTCATTAAACAAAGGAGGAGGGGGGAAAGCTATATCATCCATTCTGGGGACTGCTGCTTCAACTGAGCATTGAGTTGAGTTGGCCACTCTTGTAGCCCCTGGAAGACAAAAATTAATGATTATAAGTGGACTGTTAGACAGTTCAGGTCTGCTGGACGACTCAGCCCTTTGTTCTTGAACTTGCTGTGTCAGTGTTTTCTGTTCTGGATATGTTAATGTATGCCCCAGAAGCAGAGTGGGAGTGGAAGTCTGTGCCTGTGAAATTCTGATTATCCCAAGGAGCAAAAACATCTGTCAGTCTTTTGCTGCTTGGTTTAATTAATTGAATGGCAGCCTGCTGTTTTCACCTGTCTTCACCACGAGGTGTCTCTGCAGTCAGTGAAGGATTATGATTGCTAATACAAGTAAAACAAAGATGCAAGAAAACATGAAAGAAACTACTAGAAGAATCTGCCCAGATTTTGGTTAAAAGTTGTAGGGATTAGATTTGCTACTGTTGTGTCCCCCTCCCCCCTGCCTCCCCATCTTCTATATTCCTGTCTGGTGAAATTTGGTATTCAGCAGTAATTAATTGAGCTGTTTCAGTTTACACAACTGTCGGAGAGAGGATGTCTGGTTATGTATGCTTTTATATGAACTATACTGTTCAAACTAGAATGGTTAAACTCATATGTGAATCAGCAAAAACTGGGAAGTATCTCATTCTAGGAAAAATCTTTCAGGTTGAGGGCCTTGAGGGAATCCTTGCTGCACTACCCAGCCTACCTCTGTTCTCTATATAGAGCAATTTAACTCGATTGTACCCTTAGTTCAGTATCTGAGGGCTGAAAGTCATTCAGTGATATAAATAACATTCACAGGGAATGTTATTTTTAAAATAAAGCAAATAAGGCTTTTTCTAATTCTCGGAGATGTTGAAACAGTATGCAAGCCAGACATTACAACTGTGTTGAACACTCTTATTAGTATCTCTGATGAAGTTTTCAAAGCAAGGTCAACTTGTCTTAGTCGAAAACATCAGCAAGTATATTGATAATTTTTACTCTGTAGGGTCTGAAGCTGGAGACACTTCACAGGCTAAATTTCTGCATTCACTTGGAGCTATAGTGGGGCACTGCAAGACCCTGACAGCTTCCCCTGGCAATTCTGCTGTCTCAGTGATTGTCAGGAGGAGGGGAAAAAAAAAAAAAAAAAAAAAAAAAGAAAATCTTTCTCTTAGATCAGGCTAGTTTTTGTCTAGGAGCCTGAATGTTCGTATAGGAGACAAACTTGGGATCTCCATATTACAAACAAATCTTTTACTCTTCTGCCTTCTTGCTCTGTGAACATGAATCCAACAAGGGGGGAGGGCACTGGATCCATGAAGCCAGTGAGGGAAGATGTTCTGTTGGACTCAATACTTGCAAACAAGGAAGAACTGGTTGGGAATGTGAAGATTGGGGGCAGCCTTGACTGCAATGACTACAGGTGGTGAAGCTCAGGATCCTGAGCAGCAAGGCAAATAGCAGGATGGTCCATTCAGACATGCTTTGACTGACTTTGACCACTTCTAAACACAAATAGTGACTTCAGGAAGGCTGTGGTCTCTTGATGCTTGCTATACCTCTGCCATACCTAGGCTTTAGGCAAAAATTAAATACAGCGAAGGCATCTTGTGAGACTCCATGCTAAAATCAAGATCCCTGGGATGTTTTTATGGAGCAATGAAGTTTTAATGGAGGCACTCTACCAAATGCTGGGTCATTGATGTGTGTTGAGGTGGAAGGGCAAGACTTCTGTACTGTAAGAAAAAAAATGGTATAGAATCACTTTTATTTCATGTGCTGCCCTGGTGTTTATGCAGCCGTCACTATTGAGGACTAAATTCCAGATGTTTCCAATGGCCATTCTAGTCTGCTGACTGTGATGGATGAGGTGTTGAATGGGAAATTATGAGCCCAAACTGAAGATGCTGCTATGCCAGGAAATGGGCAGAGTCAGGATTTGTCCTTCTCATTGGTGCTTTTGCCAGCATCTCTTTGGATCTGCTAGCACAGCTAGCACACAAAGAATACTTTGTTATAGAGATACTTAGAAAAGAAGGCAAGGCTGTAATTCAGTCACAACTGTCCTCAGGCAATCCACTATGTCCAGACTTCTCATATATGGCAGAGCTGATAAAGCAACAGTCTAACCCTAAAAAATCGTAGAAAGAAGGGGGAAATGAGCTGGTTTTGATTATTGCAAAGTAAGAGGGTTTTTTTTTTCTCTATCTACTGCTTTTTCATTGTGTAAAACACTTTTCAGTCTTTTTCAGTCAGACCCTGGCTCAGAACTGGGGTGCAGTATGAAATACAAACATGATTTCACAAGAGGGTAATTTTACTGCAGTTATCTAGAGCGCAACCTTATGAACTAAAACTAAATTAAAAATATTCTTCTCCCTTCTTCCTTTCACTCAGTGGACTATGCTCTACCCTGATACCAAATTTGATGATAGTATAGAAGAGTTTTAATTAAGGGGAGTCAGAGGGAAATTTGAGCATCTTTTAAAAGAACTGAAATGGTAGGTTCCCACATCTCATAGTCAAAGGGATGCTTCTGATATTACTGGCAAACTCCTGTGCCTAATAAAGACCTTCCTGCTTAGTAGAGCTGTTTCTCTAAATGTCATCCTTACAGTAATTATTTGCATTTATATTACATGGCAATCAAATCAGAATTGAATCATTTAAACTGGAAGTGAACAAGCTGATCAATGCCAGTATAAATAGAAAGGAGGATAGACATGGCATGGGTACAGTCTAACAAATATTAACAGTTACAAATACTCAAATATATCTTGCTTTTCAGAACATATAAAATATGATTAATTTCTCAATTAGGAAATATATCTGTGTACTTGATTGCTGTCCAGGCAGGAAAAGGGTGAAATCAGACCACCATTTATTCAAATGAAACAGCTAGTTTATGTCTTGCATCTGTTTGCTCTGTGCTTTTGGAACAGTATTGTGCTCAGTTTGTTTATGGTCCATGGACAAGCAGTACTTTAATCTTATTTCAGTTACTAGCAGTAGAAAACCCCAACATTTATGCAGTTGGATAATTACAGCATGTCATGAGGAGCACAAAACAGTTTCTTTCTTATTAATCTAGGGGTCATATAACTTGTTTTGCTGGCTTTGTACATGAGTGTACAAGCACACTTTAAGAACTAGGGAAAACAAAAAATTGAAATGTACCATCGTGATTTACAACCTTGAGGATGCTCAGATCACATCTACAAAATAATCTCTCTATGCAGAACAAATCCAAGTAAAAACATGCATCTATTCATACTGTGCCATGCAAATCAATATATAACAGAGCCTGATGTGGAAAAGAACTAAACGCCCCCAGCTTCTGTTGTGACAGTATGACCAGATTATTAGCTGATATAAGTTGGCACTACTCCACTGGCATTACTGGCACCGTGCTGGCTCACATCAGCAGATGATCTGTCCCATGAGCTTTCAGGATTGGGCCTGCAGTAAACAACTGAGTGATATAAGCAATTTTTCAGAATTACACGTTTTCACAAATTAAAAATGAAAAAAAAAAACAAAACAGAGTAAACAGTAAGTCAATACTTCAATTCTGAAGCTTATGCCAGTTGTCTTGGAGGAACAGAAAAGCTCCCAAACTAGTGCACCTATATAGACCACACTTCTATGGTCAGGATGCGGTTGGACATGTACTTAATACAGCTCATGAGATACAAAAGTTTTCAGCAAAGTTGGAACTTTTGTACTCTATGTAGCCCATTACACAGGTGTTTCAAATGTCTTTGTAGTGGGCACAGAATTATTTTTGAGGCATCACGCTGCCTAGCCTTCCAGTTTGCTAGGGTTTCATCACAGCAGTTCGCTGAACTCACACGTGAATGGTTCTAGCAAGTGAACACAAAGCCCATTTGTGTTTAGCCAGCTGTCTTTTAGCTTTGCAGAATGCACTATGAAGTTTTTGACTATTGAAGTTCAGAGTATTGTTTTAAACTTTCATACGAAAGTTGATGTAGCTTACAGTGGAGTATGTCCATACTGAGGTTGTCCTGCCTGGGTCTGCTATAAATTCAGAATTCGACTCACTAAAAGGTTTGCTGCAATTTCCTCTTTCACGTAGCCTTCCCTGGCACAGCCTCAGCTGAATGCTCACTTGCCTATTTTGGCAGTGACTTTGAGTTGCAGCGTGAGTTGTTGTTTTTAATATTTTAATAGTACAGTACTGTTAAATTCACTACTAATCTAGGTTCTCCAGGACCCTGTTACGGCAGTTGTTGTGAAAATACTAAAACCAGAACTTCTGCCTACAGGCAAGTGTAAAATACTGAATTTCTCCATTTTAGGGGCCTTATTTAAAGGCATTTAGGCTTACTGTGATGCTTTGTTGTTCCTTTTACACCATTGATTTCAATGGAGGCATGTTGTAAACTTTGTCAATACAGATAGAGACACATGGACTATAGTCCTAGGGTGGTTTTGAATCTTCTAGGACTCTGGTCTGACAGAGAGTAGGAAGACATGAGGCATGTTCTTACTATTTCCATTGCTCCACAGCTGATACCACAGAAGTAGTAGTGTTGTGCTAAACTTGTGTAGCACCAAATGATACCAGTATTATCAGCTAGGATGAGCTTTTAGAGGGACTTTACCCCATGCCAAAAGCTTCAGCACAAGATGGTGCTGTGCCTCTCGGACATTTCCTCATTTCTTTTAACTTGCCAATCCTGGTGTGCACAGTGAAAGTGCTCTGATCCGGTGCTTTGCTGGGAAGACAGAAATAATGCCACCAGTCAGAGAAAGGGAGAAGAGGGTATAGTTGAGCCAGCCCAGACCGTGCATGGAGTCATAAAAAGTAAGACATACCATGAGGCCAATACATCATTGGGTGGGGGGGAGGTTGGCAGGATGTAGATTTAGAGCTGCATACTTCTGAGGTAACAGCTTATCATTCATTACTTTCACAGACCACTTAATCCGAGTAGTGCTTCTCTCTCCTTCTGTCTGTTGTTGACCCTGTCACTGTAGATAATAAATGCTGTGCATGTGCTTGTACCCAGTTGCCTAGGAGCCCTGGAGTTGCATGGAAGCGCTTAGGTCTTACTACAGTATGAATAATATTGAAAGATCAGACCCATTTCCATTGTCGGAGTTACTCTGTCTGCTGAGCAGCCACTCTAGAGGACTGACTTCACTAGTGCGAGAGGCTGCTGAGGAAGCAGTGAATCGTGAAGAGCTACTAGAGATTTCTTCCATCTTTTAGAAGACATTCTTGCTTACATCACAGCTACTATTATTGGGGCAATCCCAAGGATTTTAGACATCAAAAATGACCAAGAATTTTGACTTCCATACATCTCTCTTGTGAACAAACCACTCTTACTACAGTGGAGGAAAGGCCCAAGTATTCCTAAGTGGTGGTGGCTGAGCTTACATGCAGTGTGAGTTGGTGGGCTTAGCACTGGTGACACATGGAGAAAATGCTGACTAGACCAACAACAGAAAGCACAGGATTTTTTTTTATACTGTGCCTTATTGACCACTTTCTTCCTATGCATTTTTACTCTTCTCATTCTCTTTTCACAGTATTTAATTTTTTCTCCTCTTTGAATTAGTCTCTATAATGACAACCCTGTCTAATGAAAATGATAAGAAAAGTTAATATCCATATCAGTTTAACTAGTTAATATCTTGTGTAATTTTGTGTAGATACCCTTTCCATAGGGTTTGGGTCTCTTATGGGCTTGGGTATCACTGGTGTCTGAACTCGCCTGCTTCACTAACCTTGTCTGCTGCCCTGAGTCCAGTGTCACTTGATGTGTCTCCTGCCTCCTCCCTTGTGCACAGTAAGGTGCCGTTTCCATGCTGCTGTACGTCATCAATTTGCTTGTCATCATTGTTCTATATCCATGCTGGTGAGAACTGCAGCTCCCACTTTCAGTCCTGGAAGGTGTTGATTCAGTGGGGTAGGGTTTGAGCTTTTCTAAAAACAAGCTGGGTGGCAGTTGGAAACCAGCTGGGTGGCGATAAGCCAGGGGACAGCACCTGCTGTTCCCCACTCCTTCATCAATATGCTCCCAGGCTTGGCTCGAGCACACACCAAATCCTGCAGTCAAATAACAGGGGTGGCTGGAACAGCCACTTTCTGTTTCAGGGAAAACATCCCTCAGGGTTATGCAGCTACCAACTGTTCTTTTTCCATGAAAGATGATGGAGGGGTTGGAAGGGAAAAAACCCCAGCCCCTCCCCCCCCTGCATTATTACAATCTTATCAGTGTCAGCTCAGAGTTTGGCAGCCTGTCTCTCTCCAGGTGCCAGGTGTGTGCTTGTTTCTGGGGTGGTGGAGAGGTTGCTTAGCTAGCGCTTCTAGGTGTCTCCCAACAGTTTATACACCTTGACTTCAAAATACAAAAAGTTCTTTTTAGGTTGTTTTTCATGGGGAGACATGCTTTGTTCCATGCAGGTCTCGGAGGCAAAGAACCTCTCCCTGCAACCTGTGGTGCTTCCCTTCTATCCACCAGCTATTCAGCACAGAGTATGCAGGAGAATGTTAGAACAGTAAGGGCCAAATCAGAGGTATATCTGTATGGCTCTGAGACTGTGGTTTTTTGCTTGCTTCTGAGAGAGTAAGAAATAGTGATTCCTAAGGAAGCTGAATTCAAGATGTTACTGGCACTCTTGATGCCCAAAGAAATACCTTTTCCCTGGTGTTGGGAGCTGCCGTTGATGCTCCTAGTGACCAGGTAACAGCAACACGCCGTGTATTTCCTAATCATGAAGTGACGCTTTACCATACCTGCTGTGGGGGAGGACATGTGACATCCTGTGGCTCAGGGCCTATTAGTTGCAACAAGAAGATTTGATCCATATTCCTTGCCTTTCCAGTGCAGTGTTGTGTCACCTTATGATTGGAGTCCTCCTCTGAAGCGAATGAACCATTTAGGTTCCCTTCATATTGAGGCTAGCCCCTGGCTGTGCAGTAGGACTAGGAATGCACATCTTGATTCTCCTGATAAGCTTCCTGCCACTTAGCTCACTTTTGTGTACCTCGAGCTCACAACTTCTGGGAGTCCCACAGGGTGAGACTTCACATATCCAGCACCACATGGGGAGAGGAGAAAGGGGGAGCAGCTCCTGCTGCTTCAGGTCACGTGGCAGCATGCAGGAGCTGCAGCTGGGAATGGTTATATCTGGTGGGACTCTAGAGTGGTGCCTCATTTGGAGGCCTTCCTTTCTCCCTTTCCTATTGCTACAGCACAGAGTGGAGACATCACATACTCTGAAGGACCCCGATGGACACAACTTTACTGTCAGATCACAGCTGAGGCTCATTACTGGTCCCTCACTCAGGTGTATGGAGAGGGAGATTTTATCTAGACTGCAGTCTGGTAAGGGCAGTTTGCATGGGAGAGTTGAAACCTCACAGTGGGTGACGAGAGTGAAAGGTTTGGCTTTTCACACTTGCTTGGAATGATTGAAGAGCAGGGAAATTGGAGAAGAGGGGGCAGATGGCAGCCACAGCAGGGCTGGCAGGGGAGGTAGCCGAGTGCTGCAAGAAGGAAAAGTAAATGCACTCATCAACAGAACCAGCTGTGTTGGAGTTTGCAAGGCCCCTTATTTTCAAAGCAGGCTTCAGCTGACCCAAGTTTGCGTTCATCTTTGTGGCGGGACAAAGTGTCATCAGCATTAGTATGAATAAATATTTACAAGAATGTTTGAGCTAGAAGTGCTCTTTCAGCCATTCTGAAAAGTTGTGGTTTTAATTATTTTTACAATAGATTAATCTGACACTCACAGGTGGCCCTGGATAACTGGCAGGCTAGAAAGCTGAATGGTGTGCTGCTGATTTATGCACCGTAGGCCATCAGTCAGAGACTGGAAACACCATCAGATCACCATTCAGAGAAACAAAGGAGCAAAATCTCTCCAATTTGAAATGTCTCCATTTCAACTCCAAGCCTCTCATTTAGTCTGTTTTTTTCATTCACCCCTACCTTTGTTTGCTAGTCATTACAATTCCTCGTATAGCTCTTTTCTTCATCTAATGGAGACTTCTTGGATGAAAGTATGTGTGGGGAGAAAGGAGAAACAATGAAGAGAGAGAGTAGGAATATAGCTGTTTATGGTGGCAAAAGAGGTGCATAATTAATTTTCTGGCTGCAGAGCTTTCATGTCTTACATAAAAGTTCCTGAGAGCCGAAGAATTCACTTATTGTTTCACGGGAAGGGGTTTTTTTGTTGTTGGGTTGGTTTTGCTTTTTCTGTGTGACAAGTTGTGGTACATTTTCTTCTTCTGTTGTCCCAGGCTCTAGTCCAGAATACGCTCCAGTATGTGGCAGGGAAGTCAGTAGGTCTACTGACAGGATTAAGAAATCTCCTGGAGCAAACCTCAGTCTTCGTGATGTGATCAGAGTTTAAAGGGTCTCATCTAAGCACCACTGAAGTCAGCAGGATTATTTCCAGTGCTTTCAGTAGACTTTGGATTCTGCCATTAAAGACAGTCCTTGCAATTTAGTTGGTAGCCCCAAGTATGCCCCAAGGAGGTATTCCTGTTTCAATTACTGGATTCCAGATTTATAGTTGGCTAGGCAATCAGCAAGACTGTAATGCTTTCATAGTGCTTTCAGGGAAGAGTTTGATGACAAAATATATGTTGGCCATTGGGCTGACTGATCTGATGTTTCAGAAATTTGGGAACTGCTGAGCTACATCTAGTTTGAATTGTATGGCCTCAGGGAGATGTAGAAGTAAGGAAAAGACCCAAGCAGTGGAGAGGAGATTGCTTCTTCACTCACACTTCTCAGCTGTTCTACATGCTTACATTAACAGTAATTTTTTCTCTATGTTTGATATCTAATAAATACCAGCTCCTATGTTTATGAAGCTGTTAGTTAATGTTGTCACCTGAATATTGGAACAGGCTGCCCAGAGAGGTTGTGGAGTCTCCTTCTCTGGAGATTTTCAAGACTCGCCTGGATGGAGTCCTGAGTGATGTGCTCTAGGGGATCCTGCTTTTAAGTAGGGGAGTTGGACTAGATGATCTCTGGAGGTCCCTTCCAACTCTGACAATTCCGTGATTCCTTGAAATGATGTAACTAGGAGGCCCATTGACAGGATAGTATCTCAAGTCAAGTAGATTTGGTTCATAGGTTGCATATTAACAGATCTCACTACAGGAGGGAAGTTTCTGGTCTGCTGGCACATTTTGATTCTGGTTCATTACAGGTGACTCCTTTTACATGTTAAGGAGCTATGAGGTGCTGAAGTCTGACAAAGCTTAGTATTAAGAGAGCATGTTTCGGTTACATCTGCAGTACTTGCACCTGAAACAGCTGGATTTCAAATAAAAATGTATTTCCTCAAAATTAAACAACCCCATCCCAGAAAGTCAGTTGTCATGTAATAAAAGTTTCCAAAAGGAGGATTTTTTGGATAGTGTAATGCTGTCTGGTTCTTGATTAGGGCTGACTGATTAAGATGGACAGTGTCTGCACTATCTTGTACAGAAATGAGGTTCTGCTGTGGGCTCTGTCTTTCAAGCATTACTTACAGCTTTTGCCTGTTCTTCTCCAACCTTCACCTTTCCAGATATGTACAGTCTACAGGTGTTAGTATTTTCTACTTATACTGAATGATGTCAATGAGAGTTTAAGGTTAGAAACACTATTCTGTAATAAAATATTCAAATTATTTTTTGTTTAAAATTCTTATTAACTCAGATTTTAAAGATACTAAAGCTTTATATTTTCAACAGACTTAGGTCTGTGTGGTCGGCTGGAAGGTTGGGGGAACAAGTCTGTACTGTAGTAGGAGAGACCAACTTGCATATTTCACCATTTTGGAGGTTGCTCCTGAGAGGTCATAACTGCTTTCTCTTCCCATTACAATCTTACAAGGAAATTGTGTCTTTGCAGAAGATGCTAAATGTAGCTAGTGCAGCATGAGCTGGTAAGGTAGTGTGGTACTTCAGATCAAAATTTGTGTCCTGAATTAGGTGCCTCCTCCTTGTGTCAGCAGAATTGCTAGCAGCAGCTGAACTCAACTTGCAGTGAAGTGCTTTCTTGTTTTACTCTTGTGAGTTTTAAAAGGAAGTAAAATTTGCTAAGGTTTAAAAACACCGTAAAGCAAAACTAGATGGCCTTCCTTTGAAGGTAGAAACTTGTTAGACCTTTGCATGCACTGCTGGGATACTATGTAAGTAGTCAGTTGGTCCCATGTTTGTACTAAAGGTTGCATGATTGAAGCATGCCTGAAGGGAAATATAAAAATATGGTAGTGTCCTTCATTAACCTTAAACATCTGGAAATAGTTTGAAGTGGATGCTTAAAACAAAACTTTTCTCAAAACTGTGCCATGTGCACTAAGGTTTGCTAATCTGACCTTTTACGTCCTCCTTTCTATGAGTGTTTACTGTGATTACTGAAAGCCCTTGTATGGGTGGCTCTCAGGTCATTTACAGGTAAGTTTAAGAGGATAACCTTACTGAAGCAAGTATAGAGGAAATGCCTGTAAGTCTCAACCTCTCTCTTTTGCAGCTGGAAGAAGGAGAATACTTTGCTAAAATGGTGATAGACCTGGGTAAGGATGCTGGAGAGTCCCTAGCAAAGGGTTACCTGGCACTGGGCCTGACATACAGTCTTCAGGCTACTGATGGTGAGTTACCCTGTTTGTCAAGTACATTGCATAGAAAGCATCTGTTCAAAGTCTTCAGTGCAAACAATGGAAATTTGTTAGAAACTCTGCTTTTAGTGCTGACTGGACATGGAAAACAATCAGATTGCAAGACAAAGAAGGACTGTTCACTTGCTCAGAGAATTGTCTTCTATGGTAATAAAAGCGAAGTTTTTAGGTAAGGGAAGAAATACAAATCATTACATAGGAGGTGATAATCTGACTGTAGCCAACAATGCTTGGTGTGCTTTACTTGGGTATTTGTAATACATTTCTTTCACTTATTTACACAACAAAAAGTCAAACTTTCCATCTATTTTCATATCTTTGTCACCCACTCATAAATCACATAAAGAAATACAACCCAAGAACTGAAGTCAGAAATGCCTGACTTCAGTTCCTGGCATGATACTGATTCCCCACAGAGATTCAACCTCTCTTCCTCGTTTCTTTCTCTGCTTAGAAGTAAACAAGATAAAAATATCTACCTCACTGGTACATGTGGATGTTGACTAGATACAGACCTCTGAATGTAAGAAGTATTTTTTTTTAATGCTGCTTGCTTGGGTTTTGAATGACTGGATAATGGGCTCCTGCAGATTTGGTGCTTGGTAGCCGGAAGGGCTTGAAGTCCCATTGTTTGGGAGAGTTCCAGCTCTGACCTTAATCAGGCTCACAGGTGGGAACAGTCTTTGTGTCTTCTATGATGTCTAACATAGGTAGAAGGCCTTCTGACATAGTTTCTTTGAATAATGGGTGAATTAGTGTGTTTCCTAATCAATTTGACAGTCCTATTCACATGTAAGCGATGGCTTTTTGGTCAGATGGATCCCATAGAAACAAACCAACTTTTTCCAGCAAATGAGCCTGAAACAAAGCTGAAATGACTGTATGGTATCATGGAAGTATGCTGGCCTTGTAAGTTACGCCAGAATTCTGTTAGGCACGTGTGTGAGGAAGTGGCTTATGTTCTTTGGTAGTGCAAATTGGTGCATTTTTTTCAGCCAGCCATATCTGATCAGCTGTTCTGAGAACTCCTTTCCAACATAGAGGCTCACAGGCACTGTAGCTTTCTTCAGTTCTCCATTTCTCTGCCTCAGAATAGTTCCCCATAGAAAGTTCATGTCAAGAACTTTCTCCTGTGTATATATATATTTCTTTAAGTTCATTAAACTTTGAGTTCTGCTTAACAGCCTAGCTTTTTAGGGCATTTTGCCTAGATTTTGTTTAAACTGTCCCTAAAGCTATACAAGATCCCAGAGTCTATTTTCAGAGATAGAAGTTTTTCTATGTTAGCCCATTATGGTCTATTTGTTATCCTCAGTATAGAAAGAAGGTGGTTTCTAAAGAATGGAGTTGTAGCAGCATGTGCTGTACTTCGGCTTTAAAAATACTTTGGTGCAGCAAAATGTGAGTTGGAAACTTTTCTTCTGGAAGAGAAGTCTTCTCTGAGATTTCAAGAGATTAGTTCAGATATTGTAATAAGTGTCCTTTTTAATGTAAGAGAAACAAATTTTCACAACAACTGCCTTGGACTTTTTTCCAGATTAGCATCTAATTTATGCTGTGAAACAGTGGAATACCTGCCTTCTCTTCATATCTCTAGCCTTTAAGTCAATAGGGCCAGTCACTCAATTATTTGAGGGAAATCTGAAGAGTATATTTCCATCTTCCAGGTTATATTTTAATAATATACATTAAGTCCCTTCAAAAGTATACTTATGATGATCATGAATATGGAACAACATTTTACTAGAAAATGTCAAATTTGCACTAACGAGACAGTTTTCATTATCATCGTTTAAAAAATAGCTTATCACAGTGAGGAAACGAGTAGAATATGCTGAAAGGAAGATAGCAGCTCCCATATGTAATCCTGCCTTATACTGTCAATCTTGTTTGTCATTGTGTTTATACCAGTTCATAGTGACGTATTCAGACACACAGTCAAACATCTCTGTATATGTATGATTTCCGTAACTTTCCACTTGAGCTTACTTTCAATGAGTCAGTGTTTTCCATTGTAGCTAAGGTTTCAGAGACATTTGACCAATTGCCTTATAAAGCTCAGAGCATTGTATCAATATGCCTTCCATCCAAGGTTAGGCTTTCTTATTTAATATATCTTGTAGTAAATATTTTTCCTCCTATGTGACAAAGGCACTAAGGAGTTGTATTAAAGCCTTTCCTTTGTGACCTGCAAAAATCACTTGCTAAAAAGCAGTCTCAGAAGAAAGAATCCTACTGAATCACAATTCAAAGAACTTGTGGGAACATTTCATTAAAAAATCAATTTACAACTATTAGATATACTCCTGGATGAAATAAGACTTCCTGAAACTTATGCTGGGTAGCAGTATGTGTAGCTTCCTAGTTCTTGATGTCTAATTACACTTTTGAAATAAGTCTCATTAAAGTAGCTAGAAGATGTGTCCTCAGAGGAAGTCATTGCCATTTTCCACTGAATCTTAGAAGCACAAATATCTTGTTTGTACAGAATGTCCATCTGTTGCTATACTAAATTTTCTGCAGGTCTATTCCCAGTGAGTGAATGTCAACAGCAAACCTTTCTCTTCCTCTTATAATTCCAGTTTTGACATAAGCTGTATTGTCAACTTTGCCTCCCTTAGGTCTGGTGAAGAATCCATTGAAGATAGGGGAAGGTGAGGTGAATTTAGCAAATGCTAAAGAGGAAAGACCAGATTGCGAATGCATTGTGAAATACAAGTGCTCTTCTTGTCTAACATCAGCACCTCACATCTTGTGAAATCTTTATAGATTTAACAGACTCTGTCTTTCAGAGATGAGTGTGCTGTATCTCGTTTTTTCATTTAGAATGTTGGTATAAAGCCATGGATTAGGGACTGAATTAGAAACTTTTTCTATCAGTCCTTGTGAAATGTATAAATAATTGGTATACTGACAGCACTGATTAATATTTAAAAATATATATAAAATATATATATAAAAAATCAGACATTGCTTATTAGTGAACAAACACATCATTTTTGCTTCTGGAGATAACAGCACATGCAATATTTAATTATAATTTCGGGTGCTGAAACTGTACACCTTGCCATATTAGGTGTCTTAATATAAGGGAATGTTTTTTGAAACCCATTGATATGTGCAAAAGGCTTTTTTTTTTTTTTTTACCTAATTAATTTCCTCTAGCTGTAAAGGCTCTGTACATGACATGTTTAACTTGCAGCATCAGTCCTCAGCATTGTCAAACACAAATTTCAATGTGGTTTTCCAAGTCAGACACAAATCTAGAGACAGACAACCAGATTTCCAACTTAGTTGTAGCTGGAGCTGCAGTTCATATTGTGGGAGGTGGGACTCACATGCTGTTTCCCAGTAGTGCAGAGGCAAAGCTGACTAGTTGTAGGATAATCACTTCATTTCCATAACACATTTTGTGCTCTTTCTGACTTCAAACTGAACACTAGTTCAGGTGGAACCTGAACGTTCTCCTAGCTCTTCAATTTGATATTTATTTTGGGAGCAAATAGTAAAATTCCTTTCAGTCTTTCCTCATTGAGTGGCATCTCCAGAACTGCTCTGTAATTTAGATAGGGAGTCTTGGAGTTGCCATGAGAAACAGAATCTGACGTATTTTTCTGGATGAATGTTTATGGCTATGATGAAATCTTTTCCAGTGTCTCCTCAAGCATTTTTATGTTTGCATCAGTCTTGATTCTTTTCATTTTTTCTCCAAATTTTCCTCATCTGTTACCTTTTTCCAGTATTTGGCAGTGGGCCTGCAGACTCAGTTTAAGACTATTGAGAGTGAGGTATTTCTGGCTACTTCTAATTAATGCTGCATTTTGCATGAAAACCCATTTCTTCAAATTTATTCTTTAAACTGCAACTTTTTTTGTTCAGTTTTTACTACTTGGAGTAGATTCTGCGGCATAAGCAATTTTTGATCTTTATGATTTGGGAAATCCTGAAGATAGCCATTCCTCCCAAATGAACCTGGTATTTTGAAGAGCTGTTGCAAAATGTAGGAATAAAAGAGGTTTGATCACTATAACTACTTTGAAAAATAAATTACTTTCAAAGTTTCACTCACTAGCATGTTGCAGAATCCAAAGAAATTGATTACCTTTGTCTTGTAGAACACAACTCTTCAAGTATTCTTAAAAGTTAATAAGAGGGAATTTTACTTGGTTTTGTTGTTTAAGTATATACTACTTACTAACAGTCTGTTCTGGTGCTTACACTGACTTGGTGTATGCAGTCAGATATATTCATAGGTGGATGTTTGCTCATGGATTAACTACTCATCGCTTCTTTGTGCTCTTGATCAGTAGGTAGCTCTCAGTTTTAGGATAGGTAGAACGAGAAACAATTGCTATGGAAAATCGGAAAACTAAGAACCAGACCGAGACAGCCAAAGTATTTCTGAAAATTATTGCTAACTTTCCAGATATTTTGGATCTGAGAAAGACACAGTTCTGTAAGCTTTTCCTCCGTTCCCCTTGCTCTTGATGATGATGATATTTTATGATACCTTGGCATAACAAGAACTTGATTCTTCTTCTCCTTTTATGATTTTGGCTAGGAATTAATTCACACATTGACAAGTGAGTGTAGTGGGCAGGATCCTTTAGTGAAGCAATTAGAGGCACCAAGGAGGGCATTAGTGGCTAATGGCACACTTGCAGTAGCTTAAGTCTGTTGGGGTCTCAAGGGAGTTGGTGTGTTGTCGAGGGATTTGTCATAGAGGTGTAAATTTGGCTCCTGGTGTTCCCTATTCAACCTGCAACACCCTCCTACGTGAACATGGTGGTGGAGACGGTCTGTATCTGAGTCAGAATACGCTGCTAGCTACTGTTTTTAGCATGTACATCAACCTGGCAGAGGGCCTGTTATGCTTAGTATCTAGTTAGCATACGTCCCCTTCTCCTCCCAGACCCCTTCAGTGGCACATGTAAATAAAAAATGCTTCAGCATTTCAGACAAGGAAGTCAGAAGAGCCTTTAATAAAAACAAAATTGAGAATTCAGTTTAAAATACTGATTTTGTGCTGTTCTTTAAAAACAAAATGGCACGTTTTTCAGCCAGCTACCACCAGATTTCTACATTTTTTATGTTCCTAGTTTGAAATACGCTGTGGATGTGTAACTATTTATTTATTTAATATGAAACATTGAATGCAACTCTTAAATGGCATTGTGTCTTGTCCTGCAGCTACTCTGAAGGGCACTCAGGATGAATTAAACAAGAAAGCGCTTCAGACTTTGGAGAGGTGAGTAAGAATCTTGCTGATACTTGCGTTGTGTATTTCTTTGAATGAATTCAGGATAATTGTTGGTTTTAATTTTTTTTTCCTTCTGCATAAGGCTTCCTGGCCTGAAAGTTTAAAAACAGCTCAGTAGATTTCAGCAGTAGTCTGTCAAAACCATTCCTGTGATGGCTAAATGCAGTGATTACTTACTTGGTTGAATATCCAAGATAAGAGTACCTGTTCTGCCACTAAACAGAAATAACCTTAGCCCCAAATTAGCTGCAATGAGATCTGCAGTGCTGGGAGGTGCAGCTGCCTCATGTGATGCCAGCAGGCAAACATGGAAACCTTGTTTTGTCTCCGTTCCTGTGTGAAGCAGGCTTAAACTCCTCTGTCCCTCGTGGTGGGAAAGTACCTTCACCACCAGGGTGTAGGCTGCTGTGGGGCGACCTGGCATCTGTACACTCACTGGGGAGGGGATGATTGCTGTCCTAATGAGTGTTTACATGAGCTGTTGTATGAAAAGGGGGCTACAGAGCTAGCAGTACAAAGTAGTCACCACTTGCCTGTTCTTCACCTCTGTATTTTGTGGGGGAGTCTGATCCAATGGCTCTGCCCTGAGTGTGTCTGTGAATTAAACTCTTCTGCAACTACAGTTACCTCAACTAAAACTGCTTGGGTTAAAAACTGGTTTTATTGGTTTTGTTGTGGTAGAGAGGTGAGGTATGAGCTTCCTGACCCTGTTACAACTAAGTTATACCACCCAAAGGACACTAGGTGGTATTTGGGGAGTTAACATTGTAAATGTAGATGCCTACAGACTTCAGATGGTAAATAAATGGAAGCTTATATGGTCTAAGTCTTGGGCTGAAGTATCTAATTCTGGGTTTGGTGTGGTCATAAATACATTACAGAAGTGAAGAAAATTTGAGATCTCTGGTATCTCAAAGTACAGATAACATCAGGTTGAACATGTTACTGGATCTTAGCAGTTTTTCTGATGCTGAGCAAGGAGTCACCCAGCGTGTTTGTCTTGCGCTGGTTTTGCAGTGGTTGTAGTAAGCTGAAACCACAGATGTAGTTCTGGATATTTAGCTTGTGGAGATCTGAAAGATAAAGTTTTAAAAAGCCATTTATTTGGTCACTTTTTAGATCAAGAGTATACTCTTAAGTCTCACTAGTTCCTGGACTCCAATGTAATACTTTCACTACTGCCCAATTTTTATGTAGTTGCAGTGCTCCAGTGCTTTTAAACTGCATTTATTTTTATCCTTTGACCTTTCCCACTGGCTGTGGCTTGATTTCATGGTATCTTAACTCTAGCTAGGTAGCAGACAAGCTTCTAGGCAAACATCAGGTACTCAAACTTCAGCCAACAGGGATGTTGTAACAGTGAGCTGGTTACTAGTGTCTTCCTAAATGCCTGGGTTTGTTTTATTTCTTTTTTTTTTTTTTTTTTTTTCTCTTCTTTGTTTTTCACCGGTTTTTAAAGTACATGTATGACCTCTCAGGCCATGGTTTGGCCTGTAGCCATCTTTGTAAGTGGCCTTTTCAGCTGGAAGCTTGAGTCAAATATTTTTCTAATACCTTTTGAGGACACTGAACAGTAAAGTAAAACCCCTTTGTTTCTTTCAAAAAGCACCATTAATCTCTTCTCCCATACACCCATGTGAACTTTCCCCTGATATTTATTGTTGGAGAGGCTACTGAAGGTTTCACAGGAGTTGCTTGTTGAAGAGGCAGCTCACTCTGCTTCAACAGCATAGGGCAAAGCTAGGTTTTGTTTTTTGGAGTCTTTTGGAGTCGTCTTTGGTTTGAGAGTGGTTGCTTTGTTTTTGTTCTTTGGGTGTTTGGGGTTGGGGTTGATTTTTTTTTTTAAAGTGGGGGAAGAACTTAGTGACTTACCTGTACTAATTGCACCTTGATGCCTTTGGCATTACGTCAAAATCCTTGAGTGCTACTTTGACTTGCAGAGTTACAGGATGCATTCAGTCCATATTAAATTAATTAGTTCTAGAGCCATTAGTTATAAAAGTCGACTCCAACAGCTTCTTGCTTGCAGGCCGAGATGGCATTTGAGGTGGCTGCCATTAAAATGGTGTGTGGTTTGTTTCCTGAAGTAATTCTTTGATTTTTGTTTGTTTGTTTGTTTATTATTAGCAAATTAATAGTTTTGGCAGAGTTTTTAACCACCAGCCTTGTCAGCCTGTGGTTTCTCCCTCATAAGGATGTTAATAGTGCTCGGTTTGGGCAGGGCAATGCAGGTGCAAGTTTCCCTGGTGTCCTGGAACGCAGCCCCGAAAGAGGTCAGGAAAGTCAGTTGGCTACGAGGCACCTTTGTCTTCCCCATCTCTCCCATGTGAAATGACTTCCCTATGCCTCAGAGCTTGGAGTGAGCTCTATGGGTCAGCAAGGGGATAATCCACTGATCTCTGGGCTGGTCTGACAATGTGGCATGAGCCAGTGCCCCATGTTGCCCCTTAGGTTAGGTCCTGAAAACACTTCATGTTGCCTTGGTTAATAGCTCCTCCATGGGCTAGCAAGCTCAGATGGCAGTTTCATGCTTAGCACTGTCTGAGGGAGATGGTTCTGCCCTTGTTGTCCATCCCTGTGCCTTGCACAAGCCTGTGTGAAAGGGCCTCCACATCTGGTTCTGGAGACACTGCAGCCTTCACTTCACCAAGGGGTCAGTGCAGTGCACACTGTTGCCTGCTGTGGACTAGAAGGTGATGTCTAAGATGTCCAAGCTTCAGAAGGGCCTTGGTTTTCATCCAGGCTCAGTTCATGCCATCAAATCCAAATTCCTCACTCAGCATCTTCCCTTTCCAAATTAGGAGTCTGCTGTCAACAATAGACCAGAAGCTGCAGGGTGGAGGATGTTTTGTGTGTTTGAACACCAGCTCACGTCCTGGGCTCCTGGTCTTTAGTCCTCTACATGCTCATTGTCACAATAATAGCAGAAACAATTATTACTTTTTCAGTGCTAACCTAACCTTCTCGTATTGTTTGAAAAGTGGCAATGTAGGAACAAGTTGGGCAACTATCGACCTCACCTAAATTACTTAAAATAATGCTTTAATGGGTTTGTCATGATTTAAGAGCTACTTTCTCCTGATCAGTTATCCAAGTTCCAAAATGTTGAGCGACGTTTAATGGAGGAGCGTGTAAGTTGTATAACATCCTGGCAGTTGTGTTTCTCATACTTGTTCAATGCTGGCCTGGCTAAGCCAGGCTCATAGGATGTGCTTTTTGTCTAGTTTTGGTGTGCTCCCCCATTACTGGACTAGCTTTCTGTAGGAGAGGACTGGGTTTTGTTCTGTGCTTGTGTGTGACTCATGGGGAAGGAGTTCTGCAAAGTAAAATCTAACAGTCACTTTTCTTTTTATATTGTGTGGTTGTCCTTAAAGAGCATGTGACTTGGACCCAGAAGATCACCAAATCATCCTCTACCTGTCACTGCAGCTGGCTCTCGTCAGACAGGTATGTGCAATAATTGGCAACCACTGAGTCATAAGAGGGTGGGAGAAGGACAGTCCAATTAAACAAGTCCCAGCCTTACTAAACAGGGTCTCTTTCTTCCTACGTTGTAATTGATAACAGTCAATCAGAATAGGTTCGTTGAATGTATTTTTTATTATTATTTTTAAATAGTAATTCTGCAGCATATAGGACGTCCTGCCCTAGGGCCTGCATTCAGCTCTATCTCGTGAGCAGTGCTCTTTTCACTTGAAACAACTTTGTCCGGGTGGGGTGATTGAGGTGTGTTTATTCCTGTTCCCTGGGATCACGCTGTGTTCTACTGCAGGCCACTCCAAAGGCTCTCTTGGGACATTACTGCCCGGTTCTGTATCACGCCAGATCGCACTCTCTCTGCCCTGGGGATTGGTTTATTCCATACTTGGGCATATTTGGCGTTAGGCTTTGATGGGTGCTGGAGCTCTGCAGCAAGTAGGATTAGTTGGCATTTGAATGCTGCTGCAGGTGTTAACTCATAAAAATTAAGCTGATCAGAAAATACACTGCACTGCCTTTCAAAAAACCATGTTTGAGCTGTGCTTTATTTTTCTGTCCTTTCTCTTTATAATTGAGATGTGTTTTATTTCTCTGTCCCTTCTGCTTAAAAGCCAAAGTCGTTGTTGGAACAGCCCCTATTTTTTTAGATGCTTCTCTAGATATATTTGAAATTTCATCATCATAATTTCCTTCTTTGGCAGGCTTTCTGCTTGCTGCAGTTTTTGCCCCTTCGTCTACACTAGAGAGTCAAACAGTTGGATCCTTCTTACTTTCCTGTGTTAATTAGGGGAGCTGTATGTTCATTAGGTTAAACTAATTGTTCCAAGAGAGCACACTCTTGATAATGTCACTTTTGTAACGCTTTCATAATGAATGCAGTGTGTTGTGAGGAAGCCTGCAATAAGAAAGGATAATTAAAATGGGTTATTTAACTTTCTCATCTGCCTACCGGCTGCTTTATGATGCAGTTTGCTCAGGGTCTTTCAGTAAAAAATATCCAGCTACCCTTCTTTCTCTCACAGCTTTTGCCTTTTAGGGAGGTTGTCTGATCTGCTGCCTCTTCTGCTGCTTGCCATGAGTAAAAGCATTACAGCTTTTCAGTTGCTATCCTTAAAAATAAAATCAAGATTTTTGTGGTCGTTGGATCTTTGTTGTTTTCACTGTTACTGGTCCACTGCTTTTTAACTCATTACCCTTTCTTTTTCTCCAGTTGCAGCCTGTCTTTACAGTATTGTTTTGTATGTCTCATTTCATCATTTCCATTCCCTCCTGTTCTTTCCATTCAGTCTCTTGTCCTCGTGTTCACTTTCTCTTTTGTTTGCCTCACCTGTGTGTTTTCATTCCTTGATGTTCTGCCAGTCACCCTGCTACCACAGATGTGTGATCTAAGTGTGTTATGTAGTGTCAGCCTGACCCCTGTGATGCTGCTCCTGCTCTTCTCCTTCTAGTGAGATATAAATCTTTAACGCACGTGTGGAGAGAGGAGATACCTGAGACATCTTTATTTTTAGGCTGATGTAAAATATCCTACTGTTCTTTTGCCAGTTTACTTAATCATAAGCATTTGGTAATGCATTTTTAATATCCTTAATTATTTAAAGTATCTAATATATTATCTTTCTGATTAACTGAAAGATAAATGATACCTTTTTTTTATAAATTGCATTAACTATTGAACGTCACAGTTGGGGCTTTCATCAGGCAATGCTACAATACCAACAAATCAGGCCATTGCTACCCAGTAGGTTATAATATAATACCTAAATGTTATTCTCAACAAATAGGCCTTTTTGTTTCCGTAGTCAAGGTCAATAAATGAGGTAACCTTACCCAACACTAGATATCAGCTTGCGTAGATAAGAGAGCATTTTCGTGGAACAAAGCAATAGAGGCAGCTGACCGGTAGAGTGCCAAAGAAAGTTGGAGCAATTCATCTTCCTGGGAAGACTCTGTAAAACATTTCCAATATCACTTGTCTCTGTCAGCACTGGGCAAGGGAGAGGCGAAATGGAAAAGCATAAGCTTCCCTTTCACACTTGATGAGTACGTGACAAGAGGAGGAACAGTTATAAAAGGTTTTCTCGAGTTGGCAGTTGAAAACCACCAGCAACCAAAATGAAAGATGATGATGATGATGTGCTTGAGTTTGTGTGTGTGTGACTCTATGTCTTAAAGACCACTGGAGTCACTGGGAGGACTCCAGTGACTCCTGGAGGGTCTAGGTCAGCCCCACAGCATTTCAGGGTGGATTTTTCAGTAACATACAGAGTAGAGGACTCTCTTCTGTAAAAAGGGTCCCAGTCTGGTTTTCCCGCAGAGTTGAAGTGCCATGAGGCCAGGGTAAGTATTTGCTGTTGTGGTCATCTCCACCTGCAGTGCCTGGCTGGCAGTCAGCTGAGCCGATCGACAAGTGAGACTTGTAACTCCCAATGGCTGGCTTGGCTGCTGCTTCTGTTTCTGTGGTAACAGCATTTGGATCAGTAAAAACAAGGCAGAATGAACATTTTAAAGCTCACCGACTTTAATACCTTGCCTTGTTTTTTAGCAGGCC
Organism: Podargus strigoides; assembly: GCA_028020825.1. Taxonomy (NCBI): domain Eukaryota; kingdom Metazoa; phylum Chordata; class Aves; order Caprimulgiformes; family Podargidae; genus Podargus; species Podargus strigoides. The sequence goes on along the minus strand of CM051619.1, from coordinate 92,754,631 downwards.
AGTTTCTATGGAAATGATTCTCTAGAGTCAGTGTTCTTGTTAATTTTAAGTGCTGGTTCCCTTCTCTTTTTGGGTGTTGTTGTTGTTTTTGACCTTGAATGCCATGTAAATCAGTATTAGATACATAAAAACAACATATGGGGGGTTTGTGCCATTTTAATACTCGATTTGATTTGACTTTTCTTTGCATGAAAATAGGAAGGGAAAGACAATCAGGGGCCGACAGCTGAGAATTGGAGGTCTCACTTATCAATTTCATCTGTGGGCTGCCAACGGACCTGAAGTTTCAAGGGGCAATATCCAAAAAACACCTACCACCTTCCAGAGTGTCTGAATGTTAAAATAAGATAAACATTAGTTAAGACACCAGAGAAAATATTTCAGCTGTTTTCTCCACAGTTTTTATTCTGGTTTCAAGAAGGCAAGACTGCTATCTTTTCTTTGCCCCAGCAGGGGAGCTGTGCTTTAGTAGATGTTGAGAGGTGCTTCTTTCAGTGACTGCTGGATCTGGGTGGTTCTGGTCTGTGTTTCTCCCAGACCAGCTAGTGCCTCCTCTGCTGAACAGCAAAATGCTGGTGTTCTGTGTAGGTCCTGGCCTAGACTTTTCTGGTGATCAGAAACAGCTTGTGGTAAGATTAATTAATAACTCACAGGCATGTCCATGCCTGCTTTCCTGAAGTTCTGGTGTAGACTGTAGGAAGTCTGTTTTCAATGGAAGCTCCTACCAGTCAATAGTTTTCTCCTTTCTATAATCCCCATGCTATAAAAAGACATGGAGAGGATAGTTTTAATGATTAGTAACTGTAACTCACAACTGATGTGAAATTATAAAGCCTGAAAACTCCTGTTAGGAGGTCCTGTTTCATTTACTATTCTAAATATGCAAGTGCGTTCTACTGCTGGAAATTATTTTTAACACTCATACTGTTTTCCTTTTTATACCTACAGTTGTAACATCCCAGCATCATTTTAAAGGAAGCATATAGCATTATTGTAATAAATTGTAATAAATCCTATTATGTAAGAGGCAGCCTAAACAATCCATATTGTGGCATTATTTTGGTACTGCTGCAAGATGCTATTTCTGGCTTGCTGCAGTATCTTTACTTTCTAATCAGTGTGATCTGAATATACCTGTGTGCCATGCAGAACACGTGTGGTATATTTATTAACAGAAAGATGAATCGGAGAAGGGTAGCATCTTCTAATTGCAGGCCCCACTGGGACTTGCAGTCCAGATGAAAAAATGCTACTTTAAAGTGCAGCACTTGGAGGGAATTTCAACTGGCAGCCTACCTCTGATGCAGCCGTGAAGTTTCAGGGTGCCATCTGGGCTGCCAGCTTCCATCTTTCTCATATTACTTGGTTACTTAAATAAATAAGCTGTGGCATCTGTTAATGGATTGACGATCTCTGCTTTTCAAAAGAAGTTTATGTTGACTGCTGCCAAATATCTTGCTTTTATTGTTCTAGAAATTCAGCTTGTATTTTGTTTCACCTGGCCTGTTGCAGGTGGATATTTTGTATAATGCTTCCTGTAAAGGAATAGTCTCTTCATATTATTAAGGGGCATTTTTTCTTATCTGTGTTTTGTCCACTGTTTCTAATTATGCAGCAGTACTGTGTAGGCTACTAATGGTGTTACAGCACTAAGGGATCTTTTTGGGCTCAAGTTAAACAATTGGGTGTCAGGGAAGCATGATTAACTTCCAAAACCAGCCATTGCCTGTGACTGATGGTACTAGAGGAAAGCACTGAAATGAGATGTAACCATTGCAAGGCCTGTGCTATAGAACAGGGGGAAATTATTTTAAATTATATCTATTTTAGCAGTATGTGACTGCCCATTCAGCAGGCACAGGTTTGCAGGATGGTCACAACTGACTTCTTTGAGCTGCATTATTTCATGTATGTTGCAGCAGAGTCAAAGAGCTTCTTTGATAGCTGGCCTCTGTAACGGGTGTGAACTTGCAGTTGTGTGATCGTCGGACATTTGCACATATAAAGCACAATCTCAGTGACTTGGTTTGCACGTTGAAGTGCAAGTAAGGTCAAGTATCCTTACAATTTCAAAGTCCCTCAGTAAAGACAAAAATTGCAAGTATCTTTCTTTGATTCATACTAGCAGATTAGGACCACCTTCACAAGTCTCTGAATAGAATCATAGAATAGTTGAGTTTGGATGGGACCTCTGGAGATCACCCAGTTAAGTCCCTGCTCAAAGCAGAGTCAGCTGGAACAGATTGCTCAAAGCCCCTTCCAGTTTGATTTACAGATTTTCTTTTTCTTCTAACAAACTTATTTTTCCCCAAACTTGGAATTTCTTTATGACTACTTGTGCAGGTCTGAGACAGAGAAATAGAAAAAAATAAGAGGTGTTTTTAGTCCAGAGTGCAAGAAGAGTCTTGATAGCAGCTTTGTTTTAGCAAGTCAAATTTATATACCTCTGGTATACATACTGAAGAACTTCATGGATGGGCAGATCTGGGCCCACCACAGTCTCATGCCTGTTGTCCTGGTTCCAAGTTGTCTTGTCATTGCTAGTGTTTTTACATTGTAAGAAAATGCGTCCTAGTAAGATGCTGAGGAAACACTGATGATGTAAGCAGATGTGTTTGCCTTTGCAGTAGACTCTAATAACACGTGGTTAAAGTAGCTCCAGTGACAAGCAGTAATTCTTTAGAGCTGACCATTCAGTCATATATCCCAACCTGAATCTAAGCCAGGATGTTTAGCAGTTTTGAAGCTGTGGGCCAGATACCAGTTTTGGGGTTATGTCTGTGGAGCAGTTGCACTGATCTCCAGACTTGCATAGAGTCATCAGTAATAGAGTAGTTAAGTACTTTGGCTTGTATATGCATAGTAAGAGTGAAATGTCACTTGGACATTAGGATGAAGTTGTGCCATGAACATAACATGTACCACACTCCTAGAAATATACCTGGGATCTTGATAATCAACAACCTCTGTTGTAGCTGCAGGCAGTGTAATTGTGGCTTTCCTTAGTTATATGCCACCTGTTTTCCCGAGTGATCGGTGGAGGTGTCGGGAATTTGACACTGGTGGTATGCCAAGGCAGGAGAATATCTGCAGAGCTTTGCTAGGTGGGAAGTTCCCCTAGGTGGAAAGAATGAGCTTCCTTAAGGGAAGGAGAGGGAAGGTATATGTGAGGTAAAGAAACGTAGACCTTTTTCTGTTTTGTTTTCTGTAGGCTTCCAGGGCCAAACATAGATCTGCAATAATTTGGGTAACAGTAATTTCAGACACTAGAGAATCTTAAAGAAAATCCTCCTTATAAAACTTACTGGTAGCCAAACAAAAGAAAATCTACTAAGAAGTTCCCTTTTGAACAGATAGCCTAAAATAGAGTATTGGATCACAAAGAGCATGTGATACACTTGCATTCATTATAGATGTTTTCTGCCAAGTGAGACTTGATTCTAATGACATGCTGCTGCTGTGAGTGTCAGGACTGCACTTTACAACACTGCTTGCAAAGATATTTCCTTTTCTGACAGCAGTTTGAGTCTTGACTCTTTTACCCTTGAACATTCAAACTTAATTTTTATGTTCTTGATCCAAATCATGAATGACCTTGTACAGCCATCACAAGAGACAAATTGCAGCAAAGATGTGCACTGCTGTACCCTAGGTGAAGAGTCAGCCACCCAACCTAGAAAATGGAGTTGAGAATTGGGCCTCTGTAGTGGATCTGTTTACAGCATAGAAGCACCTTGCCAAAGTAAGAGGGGGTTGATTGGATCAGGTCTGCTGCTCCTGTTTATAAGCAGTTTTTTAGTAATGCTGCAGACTCTTTTCTCTGGAATGTGCGGGTTTTTTCAAGCAGTGCAGTCTGTTAATTTTGTCAAACTGTTCAGATAGAAGTCTTTCTTGTAGATGCCCAAGTAGAATTTCTTCTGAATTTCTAATGACTGTATTTGTTCTTACCATTAGGATATAATGTAGGACTGAAGGAGAGATGTATTCTCTTTTTATTTCTATCCCGTCTTCTTCCAGATTTCTGATGCTATAGAACATCTTCAAGAAGCACTGCAACTTTGCAAAGATGACATGAAATCACTTCATCTGCTGGCCCTCCTCTTTTCAGCTCAGAAACACTATCAGCATGCACTGGATGTTATCAACATGGCTGTTGTTGAATACCCGGAAAGCTTTAGGTAAGAGTTATTGCATGATATGATACATCTAGTCAGGAATTATCTGCTCATTAACTCTGTTGTCCTCAGTTATACACAAGGAGCCTGTGCAATCAGGTGTGCTACTGGTGTGTCACTCTCCTCCTGGGCGTACTGTGAAGCTAAAACATGTGAGGCTCAGGGTATTCTTTTGATTTTCTGTCTTTGTGGTCTTTTTGTCTTTAAAACTAATCCTTATGCTTGTTTGCTTTTCCAGTGTTTGTCTTTCCGTGTTGTGCTGATAGTGTCTTCTCCCATATATTTCCCTGTACTTTTTCATATGTCACTTTACACATGCAGAAATGAGTGTGTGACAATTGTGATGGTACCTGTCTGTATCACAGACATTTTGTTTGGTAAACTTCATGGTTAAAGACAAACAAATATTTCATGTATTGGCCATTCTTTTGATGCTCGTGTATGACACAATTTGCTGCAATAGCACAGCTGAGGAAAAAGATCAGTTGAAAAATCATAAGCTGTGATAACGTATAGCCAAAAGGATGGATTGGCTGCCTAAGAGCAGGTTTGAACCAGCACAGACATCTTGGAGCCAGAGGTTTCCACTGTTCTATGTTTGACTCAGTGCTTCATCCATCCAAGGGAGATAAATTGATTCCTTGCCATTTACTGTCATGACCTTTCACAACAATGAATTTGGGTGTTCTCTGCAAAAATTAAAGCTACTGTAATACTTTCCGGTGATCACATACTAGCTGAGTTTCTCAGCCAAACTGCAGAATATCCTGTTGCATTGCTGGAAGACCAACTTGCATTCAGAATTGCCTGTATTTAATTGATGTTTTAAACCCATGCAGCATTGTCTTTAGACCGCCTGCTTTCTCAGTGGAGAGGGAGAGTGGTCTCCACAGGTGTCGTCCAGCTGCTGAATGGGATATTGTGTAAACCAGAGCAAAGGAAAGTCACAAGTGAGATTATCTAATTGTGAGCTTGAATACTTTAAGATCTTTTAGTACTGTGGTGCTATATCAGCATCTAATGCTTTCCATTGTAAGCTGTGTGTTGCCATTTAAAATAGCTCTGCTGCCTGTGTTTTTGAGGTTACTTACTTTGTGTATGTGAGGAGCTAAGACTGTCAGTGCACATCTTTGAGAATGAAGTGAAAATTAGTAATGGAAAAGCTCTTCAAATGATGACATCTCCTCTTCAGAATGTTAACGTGGGTATGATAGAAACAGGAAATATTCCAGTGGCTGCTAAATTGTGTTTCGTGTTTTTAAAGTAATAAGCATAGTAACAAATTCATGTTGTACAGTCAAAGGTCACATCATACAGTCAAAGGTCAGATGTTTATTGAGGACTACAAACACTCAAAGGCAGATAAGACAGAGGTGGATAAGAAGAAACTGGGTGTTTATGTGAGGAATAGTATTTGCCATGTCATCAAGTCCTGGATCTTTCCTCTAGCACTTACTGATAATTTATGTTTCAGGGGAGGACAAAACAAAGAAAACATGGTGTGCAAAGTAGCTTGGAGAGCTGCTGGGTGGGTTCCTTTATGTTGTCTGGTAATCTGATTTTCCCAAATCATGAAAAAATATTATCTCCTATGCTTCTATCAGTGCCAGACTTCATGTGTGGAAAGACCTTACAAGGAGTAGCAGAATAGGTTGTTTCTGGTAGAAACAGTTAATATTGGTAGTGAAAGCCACAAGTTCATGCTTGCTTCTGGACGCAGACTTGCTAGAGTGTGTGCTCTTAGAAGAACGAATGCACTGTGGTACATAACACAGTGAGACTCATTCACAGGTACACAGGGATGGAGGAGTAGGATCTGGCTTCTTGCCTCTGCTGCTGTCTAAACTAGACAGCAAAGAACTGATGAGTGAGGGAATGGAGAAAGGGTATCAGAGTTGCAAAATTAAAAAAAAAAAAAAAGAAGGTATTTCTGAAGAAAAATAACAGAAATCAAATGAGGGGGAAAGAGAGTAACAGAATATATCTATAGTTTGTACCAAGTCTGAAACTGTTCCACACTTTCTAGAGATCTAAGGTACAGTTTATGCTAGGAGGGCTTTACTGCTTCGTAAAACCTCTTTGAAGGGACAAAGACCTGATGCCATTATTTATCTCCAGTTATTACTACCTTTATAGAAAAACTGTAATAAATTTTGCTACTCCATGGAATGACTACAGGATACTTCATGTAAATAGGATGGGCAAGTTCAACTGCATGATTTTAAAGCTGTATTTGAAAGTGATTGATTATTTTTCCCAATTCACATTTATAAGAACCAGGAAACTGTGTAATGTGGTGCCTGGGGCTCCCTTGCTAATGACAACTCTTTTTGGAAACATAGCTTCATGGCTATCAAGAAAAGAAGACGAAAGCTGTGTTAAGGGACCTTAGGGCTCTGTAGACGACAAACAAATGTAAGCATTACCTGGATGTATATCCTAAACAAAAGAAAGAATAATACATAAAGAATTAAGGTCTTAGCTGACCCAAACTACAGACACCTCATTCTGTTTCATTGGTCTCTGACTGTATGTAATTAAGATGAGTTTGTTCCTGCTTTTTTATTTTCATATTGAGTTCTTTCATTATATATTTTAAAGAAGGAATCATTCAGTATGTCACATAGTTGGTTAGTGGCTGAAGCAATTGGAAAAAATATACTGCATTGCTTAGCTGACATACGGCATCCTTTGGCATGAGCCCCGTAATACTGACCCAAATGTGTCTAGAAGTGCCCCTTGTTGGAGTGTTTAAACTTAAGCATTTACTTCACATCTCAGGGGTCAGTATGGTGCATAGGGTGAAGGGATACGAAAGCTAGACACTGAATACAGTGAGAGATGAACTGGAATGTTTTGTATTGAGCTGTTGGAGAAGAATGTTGAAGAACAGCTGGGTATCCAAAAGCACAAACTGTTCAGAAAAATGAACTTAGGAAGATCACTTCTGCTTGAAGTGGCATATAGTAACAAATGCATTACATTACAGTCAGAGAATGACTGAATTTGAGCACTTGGATGTACTGTCAGGCAGTGACAGAGGAAGACTGGATAGAGGAAGAATGAGAGCTAGCTATGTTGAACATAATGCGAGGTGGAGTGAAGCAGGAGGAATACGCTGCCTTGCCATGACTACCTGTAAAAGATAGAAGTAATAGCAATCTTTACATGGGAGGTATCACCTGAAAAAAGTCTGATTCCTATGGAGGCAGTTTATTCAGGATAAAACTTAGTGTTTTTACATCCTGTCAATGTTGGTACGCTTTTAAAAGAAGTTAATGAATGCAGCACCAACAGTTGGTTTGGGTATATGTTTCAAAGCACTATCTCCAGCATAATTTGGGAGAGAAGACTCCTCCTGATAGCATCAGGCATCTCCCCTCCAGGTCAATGATGCTGATCATAAGCCTTTCTTAAGACAGATTCCTTCTTTTTTTTTTTTTTTTTTTCCACCTCAAAGGTCAGCCTTTTGGGCAGTGTTCTACCTGGGACTGGCTGTGTTTGCCTCCCCTGGCTTGTCTTAAGGATAGATCTTTTACCTGCAAGAAATATTAGTGAGCACCCCTCTTGCCCCCTAGGTAATCTTCTTGAAGTAATGCATTGTTTATTTAGAAAGAAAGAACTTCCCTTGTTAAAGCCTGCATTCACACCTCACAAAATGTTCTGTGCAGAAGTTCTGTAGGTCTGGCAGCCTGCAGAACCCACCACAGAGTGTGGCTGACAGTCCTTTGTCTTCAGCTGGTAACATTTCCTCCTTCCTGTTTTACTTATGTAAAATTGACTTTGTCCTCCTGACTCGCCCACTCTTCCAGGGTCTATTTTACTCTCTGATCATCTTTTAGCCCTAATTGGTTAACTCTCAGCACTGGAAAAAAATTGTCTGTACCTAGCCTGAGGTTAGAAATAGGATATCAATTTTACAGATACTTTATTGCTTTGTAATTGTTCCCAGACTGCTTATCAAAACCTATTCTGTTGTTTGCCAGCTAGTTTTTTGTCTCCTCGACAGCCCCACATTAAGTTAGAATACATTCTTCCAGCATAATGTACAACAACTTCTAATTGCTGCCCAATGTGATGGTGAATGTTTTATTAAATGATCATGTCTTTATATCTGTAGCAGTTCTGCATCTGGCACAGCAGTCATAACTCTTTCATATTAACAGCTGTTAATACTTCTCTACCTAAACTATTCTGTTGCTTTCAGAGTCTCAAAACTAGTTTTAAAGAGAAATAATAGAAAACTTTTGGGAAGCACTGTTATCTTAAAAAGAAGCAGATGGGTTGGTGTTTCGGAGCAATGTAGCTGTCAAATACAGATGCTTTTGTTCTACTCAGATATTTGCTATCACAGAATTACTGTAAGTGTAGTGCAAAAAAGGTCAGAAGGCCAAGAAATATTAAGTGTGTATCTTGAAGACCATCAATAAAAAAAGGAAGTATGAGGAATTGTGTGTGTCATCTTGGTGTTGTTTTAGCAGAAAGTTTTTGTTGGGTGTTTTTTTTGCTACAGCCAGCCCTTATAATAGAAAGTCTTCTTCTAGATTAGAAGTGGTTTACTGACAGCAAATGTCCTTGACTTCATCACTAATTTAATTAAGGGCCTGTGAAGTAATCGTCTGGCAAGATTTATTTGTCGTAGTCTGGTGCAGACTTACTGTGGGGAGAGCTATTCTGTGGTATATAAGCAATGTCATTTACCAGGTGCTTCCACTCACTACAATAAAAACCCAATGTAAAATCAGGATCTCAAAATACATTATTAAACTGGCATTTCCAGCTTGAATTTTTTCCATTATTTGTCAGGGTATTTCTTCTATGTTGAAAATAAACAACTCGTGCCGCCTTTGAGCAATATCTTTATGGGCACTAGTGGAGCACTGCAATATTGTTGACAGCCATAAAGCAGAACTGCCTTTTTACCTATAATCTTCATAGGGAATAAGGAGTCAGTTTTCTCTCAGTCAATGGTTTGCAAACCTTCATGTTATGCCTGGTCTATACTACAGTTTTTGCATCAAGATAGTTGTACCTCCCACCTCACCCACAGGTAATATGATTGTATATTCTGTAGAATGGTTTTACCACTTTTCTTATGAAAGTGTTGGTGACCTCGCTTAGCTTTAGAAGTATGGCTTTAGAGAATCAGATCAGCCTGTTTATATGATTCCAGTTCATCATTAGGCAAGAGGCAAGGAAGCCTGGTACATCCTGTGAGCAGACATGGTGATAAAACAGCTTGTTAAAATTCTTGGAATATTGTTTAGTTTGCTGAATTCCTCAAGGGTGCAAGGTCTGAGGATCTGAAGCAGGGATAAATGAATATTTTGGCTATAGCATTTGATCATGCTAGACAATTTTTATAAATAGGATATGCAAAACTCTTTAGGATGGAGCTTTTGTGAGTTGACTTCCTGTAGTGGTATGTTCACACCCTGGCTGGGGAGAGTGACCCACAAATATTTTTATCTTTGGATTGATGGCTCAAATAATACAGTGATTAAAAAATACAAGTATGTACTTGGGTGATATGACAGTACTGTGCTACAAGAATACAAAATATATATTAGGCTCCTGTGATTCACTTAAACAAAAGAGATATATTATGTGGAGTGAGATGAGCTGTTCTGTTTTTTTTCTATGTTAACCATTAATGTTTGCTGTTGTTGGCATCTTATGATCCGTTGTTGTTTTTATAAAATTAACCTAAGAAAACCTTGGTGATATATTGCAATAATCGGGACTATACTCTGTGGAACTGGTAATGATATTGAGTATTTGTATGCCAAATATATGAAGAGAAAGCTTTACGCTAGTCTACTGGCTCTTATTAATGATAACATATATACTTAAAGCAAAAAGAATTTTAGAAATAGAAGTCTAAGGTTTTTTTCTGGTTTGGAGTTATTTCCACATTCCATATTGGTTTTAACATTGGAAAGGTAACACGAGTTCTGCAAATGCGTTGGCTTAACTTCAGAAATTTAGGAATAAATTCCAAAATGCAGAAATAGTATGTCTGATTTGAGATGAGATAGTTACCACCCACAGGTTCTGTACTTCAGAGCAATTTATTTGTGTGAAAGCGAGAAGTTCCGTAAGGGAATGTCAGTAACGCTGTGTTTGAGACTTCAAGCTTAGATTTTGTGGGTTTTCCTGTAGATTCCTGCTCTGTGTTTCTTGGGGCTGCTACCTTGTTTTTGATGTGATGTTTAAGGCTTAGTGACTACTGATAAGCCAGAGGAAAATGAAACCTGCAAACCACTCTATGGCAGTAATAACTGGCTAAGTTACTTGATCTTTAAAATTTGTGTTTCTTTGATGGGTTAGGCCTTAATAGAATAAACTCTGGCAGTTCAGCACAGCAGCTTTCTGAAACAGCGAAGTGTCAATTTTATATTCCTCTACTTGCTTTTATCTTATGTAATTAACTTTTTGCCAAAACTTTCTCACCTGGATGGACAAATGGATGCTTTTTGGTTCCTGCTGGCTTACTTTAGTGCATTGTATGTATCTGCCATATCAGTGAGTTAGTTGGGTATATAGGGGGGGAGCATAGCGTGCCACCATTTATTAGCAGCTTCAGACATCACTTTCTGCTGGAAAACATGGTTAGAACCTTCTTGAACAGAACTCCTTCAAGGTTCTCTTATTATATGGATAAAGGGGGAAAACAAATGCCCTGCTTGGCTATTTTTTTGTCTTTGTACGTCTAGTGAAGGTGAAGGCTGTGGAAAGTCTGCTGTCAAACATACAGACCTGATAATCTGAAATTGTTTCCTGAGGCTCTCAGCAGCTGATTACCAGAGGAGTAGAGGAAGATATGTTGGGGTTTTTTTCTTAGGAGGCATTCCTCGATTTTCTGAAACCTTTAAAAAGCCTCAAACGCAAGGATGATCAAGAGTCTCACCTTTGGATTGGGAATTTATTTTTCAGAATGAAGAACATAAGCTTTATTAGCATTCACTGAGAATTACTGTTGATGTAATTTCTAGAAAACACAGGTCCTGAAATAGAGAGGCATGGATGTTATGCTTAGCAAATTGTTTTTCTGTGCAGTAAATGATTTTCCAGGAAGTTTGCAGTACAGTCAAGCCATGTTGTCTCTCACGAGTATTGTGCTCTGATCACTCAGTAAAAGGGTTGGTTTTTTTCATCTCCAGCTGGAAATTTCAGACTTGAGTGACTTACACTCTAAGGTCTTAGGAGTATTTATGTATATAATGAGAAGAGCACAAAATGTTTTGATTTTTATTATTTTCCTCTGCAAAAAGAAGATTGATGGGAAAGTATTGGACTTTCTGAAGAACTCATCAGGGAACTGAAACTGAGTAAGGTGATTTTTCAGCCATGCGTGTGGTTTTTACCTTCTGAAAATGATAGCCTTTGCCCTTCACTCTCTCAGAAACACTGGTAATAATTGTGTCTTAGATGGTAAGTCTACTTCTATTGCCATTGTCATTAATGTCTACAGAACCAAACATGTAAGCAGGCGCAATCGTCCTATTTGATACTAGTCAGTATTCATGTTAATTAATATTTTAGTCTCTCTTTGTAAAGGAAAGAGAATGATGAATGGAAATGTTATAATCAAGAAAGATTGTAATGTAGAAGTTCTGCGTTACCAGCATGTCTTTAAAAACGTCCAGTCATATTCCTTAATAAGCTAACATTTTTACGACACAATACAGATAATATGAATCATTTTACCCTTTGCTTTATTTATTTGTATCTTGGCTCGAAGCTTTCTGTTACATATATAGTTCAGCAGTAAGTTTGTCATTACACTGTATTTCAGTAGGAAGTGTGAACATGAGGATGGAGAGCTGAATGGTCTGATCAGGTGTCAGTGTCATTAACAGAGTTCTTCCTACATACACCAACAGAAAATTCGACCCAGAACTACGTAAGTGTGATGTAGAATTGTGTTTGTCAGCACTGTGGCTGGAAATGCAAGCTGCTGGAGATGTAGTAAGTTAGGAACTGAATGCAGTGACCTCTATGCTGTATGTCTCTATCAGCTGGAAGAGTGGCAGGAGACTGATAACTAGCACCTCAAATGAAGATCATACAAGTAAGCAGTTGCACTGAAATTCCTAGTGAAAAAGACTCCTGGACATTTTTTTTTTTCCCTGGAATCTGGCCATTTGCATCTACCATCTGAGCACTTGCAGTGACTTGAGATTATTCTGCAGTTTTTCTTGTGTTTTCTCAGGACAAGGTTAATGTCTTTCCCATGTTGGTAGAATATGTAGCACAGCACAGCTCTGAACCCATCTGAAAATACAGCATGCCATTGCAATCCGTGTAATGAGCAGGAGAGATTACCCATTGGTGCTTCCACAGGTGGGCAAAGGAGCTGCAAGGAGCTGTGCTACTGAGTGAAGGAGGGAGCCATACCTCCCGCCCCATGAGTTCCAGCAAATTGTTTTGTGTGATTCTTCAAAAGCAAGGCATTTGTCGGGAAGAACAGGAAAAAAAAATCTTTTGTTTTTTCACTAGTATTTAAGTGGGGAAAAAATAGCAAAGTAGGAATGAAGTAACTCAGTATTAAATAAAGGGATACAATGTAGGTGTGAGCATCATCTTTAGAGACTCCAGTCTCCAGTGCTTGGAAAGTCTGCCATGCTGCAGCCTTGCAAAATGGCAGATGAGGAGAGGAATGTGGAGCATCTGACTGCCCCCAGGAGCACGTGCCAGAGGCCACAGCCCCACCAAATAAGGATGCAGAACCACCAGCTACTGTACCATCCTCACCGGGAGTGAGAAACAGCTGGTGCATACAAGGGAACACCAGTTGCAAAGAGTATGTCCACGCCGCCGGAACTGCTCTTCGTAGGGACGTGACTGGGCCAGCTTCAGCCCAGCTCCTTGGGTTGCTGCTGACAGAGTCTCCATAGAGACACTGATCTGTGTGGGTGAACTGCCCAGCTGTTTACACTTGCGCTCTTAAGCCTTGTGGACCCTGTGGGCTGCTTTGGACATATAGCAGCTCTTCAGCTAGGCATTGACTAGACTGAATGTGTCAAGCTGCAGCAACTGCCAGCAAGGCAGGCAGAGCACTGGTGGTAACTAGCACTAGGTAGCAGACACAAGACTCGGAGAGTGAAAAGGTCAAAGATTTTTCCTGACTTGCACAAACCAACAACGTGCTAATGCACAGAGCAGTTCCCAAGGCATAGATATCCCACGTACTCGATTAAACCAAAACAAAACTACCAGTAAAACTGCACCTCAGAAAACCACTGGTAAGCGGCAAGGGGCCAGTGTTCATTTGGGGTAGTTCATGCTGCTGCCAGTCAGCTATGCTGATCTCACCCCTGGGGGATTTTTAATCTACCGGGGATTGCTTTAATCTGTGTTTTTCCTGCGCCTTCAGAAGGATTTGCTCCTGAGAAGGGGGAGTGCAGAGACTTCCTCTGCCTTTCTAAACCACCATTATAGCTCTGTTCTGTAGAAAGACTTGTCCGGAGCTGTGCATGGTTGTATTGGCAGTTTATTGTTTGGAGGGATTTTTTTGCATCCGAAGTGCTTGTGTGAAGTAAGGCTTTTTCTTATACAATTGCATATAGGAGACAGGATAGTATGCTGAGTTATCTTTCAATCAAAAACATTCTTCTGAAACTAACCTGCATGGTACATTTTCCTGTTTATTCCTCTAGTGTTAAAGCAGATGGAAATGCTTGGAGTCTCCTTTGTTGCCAGGGGTATGAACAATGTCACACCTTAATTAAGAGGCTGCACGTTGTCATTTTGAAAATGCCAACTGGAAAAGAGTTATTTTCAAGTTCACTTTAAAAAAAAAACAACAACAAACAAACAAAAACATATATGCACTCTTTGGAGCCTTTGCACCAGATGATTTTCAAATATAACAGGGGTTGAAGTCTGCTCTACCACCAAGTTTGGGATTATGTTCCTTCTTTCTCAGTGGCAACTAGCTATTGCCTGCTGCTTCCCTGGCCACCTGCAAATGTCAGGGGTTTGCAGGGGCATAGTCCTGTGCAAAATGTCTGTGAGGAAGAGGAAGGAGATCCTGTATGGTAACTATGTCCAAGTGTGGGTGTGTGTGGTGTGTACTGTCTGTGCTTTTGAGGGCAGGAAAACTTGAATCTGGAAGCCTGTGGGTTTTATTATTTCTGTTCTCTCTGTGCTGCCCTAGACAGTGTGTATTTCTTAGTTTTGGTAGCCGTATTTTGTCCCACATATCTAAGGCACACACACAGACACAGACACAGACACAGACACAGACACAGACACACACACACACACACACACACACACACACACACTTACACTTCCAGTTAAAATTTGGGGGATGTAGAAACAAACTGCAGGTTAAACTTCTGCAGTGTTAGTTTATTATTTAAGTCCTATGATGATATTGTGAAGGACAGTATCTAAATCAGCCACTGCAGGGGAATTTCATTTAGCTCATTAGCTGATAGTAACATTGGAAAGCATGTAGAGAGTTCTGGTATAGATTTGTGATGTTCTAGAGGCCAAAGTGGTCTTAAAAGAAGGAAATAACTTCTTCAGATACCTTACCATCTTGGACCATACCTAATCTTTGCAATATGTTTTTTCATCAGGTATTAATTTAGATTTTGCTCATTTTTCCACCTAGAGCTCATGCAAATGTCTGGTACAAAACTGTATTTTAGATATCCACTTCTGATTTCATCTAATTGGCCCCTGCACATGGCAGAGCTGGTGTCTCATTTTACAAGGTATAGCAATATGCGCCCTGAATCTGGGAATTCTGGATGTAAGCAATATTGTAGATGAACAATAATTTATTTTTTCTCTAACACAGTATAACCAACAGTAGTGTGTAAAGTTGCAGTGCCACGAAAAGCTGGAAGCAGCATTCGCAGAGTCCAGCAGGTACTTATTATTTGCCTACATAGACTAGGACATTAGTCTGGGATTAGTTGCAAGACGTGGGAGAGACAGAAATCATGGTTTTAGGTGCCACTGCGAGCACTGTTATTACAGGGGAGAACTGATGAAGCAATTCTGTATCCAAACAGCACCTTAAGGAAATCATGTTTCTTACAGGCTAGGGCAGATTTGCTCTTCAGCACTTAGGAGGCTGTAATAAGCTGTAAGACTGGTTGCAAATAATGTCACAGCTAAAAAAAAATGTGTTCCTCTGTCATTAAGGACAGAGCCATATACAGGTTCTCACAAATGAATGAATAAATTCTAAATGCTTCCCCTGATGTGTGAACTCCAAAATTAACACCACTGATTTCTGCACACTAAGAATAGTACAGTGTCAGCACCAAGGGAGGAAGGGAAAGGAAAGAGAAAAATATCATTCCAGTAGCATTCAAATTGCTTAAAGCTTGAGCTGTGTAGCATAAATGGCTATATCTGCCATTTCAGAAGTTAACTAAGTAGCCCTGTATCAGCACTGTAGTAGAAAAATCCCTAGTCATTGGCTTGGCCCCAACCTGAGCGATGCTTACGGTAGGAAAACAAGTGTACAAACAGATGTATTTTCTGACCTCGGCACTTGTAAGTGCTTATCTTCACTTGCGAATAGGTTCTGTGTGGGCTGATGGCCTTTTAAGAAAAAGCTTAGTGTCCAGACTTCAAGCTGAAGAGAAGGAAAGCCACACTGTTT
This sequence comes from Podargus strigoides, assembly GCA_028020825.1. Taxonomy (NCBI): domain Eukaryota; kingdom Metazoa; phylum Chordata; class Aves; order Caprimulgiformes; family Podargidae; genus Podargus; species Podargus strigoides. The sequence goes on along the minus strand of CM051619.1, from coordinate 92,738,824 downwards.
TACCCTTCCCAAGTATGGGAAAAAATACAGCTGAGAATGGTGCAGATGGCCTGGATTGTACTGGCACATAGCACTGGAGTATCAGCATCCACTGACTACCTTAAAAAATGAGGTCCTGTCATCTCCACATTTTCACTGGGGACCTCATAAACCAGTTTTCCAAGATTATGCATAGTAGCAGTTTGTCTGGCTGAAAACATCCACCGGAAGAACAAGAAAAAAAATGTGTGAAACCAGAATACATTAAAGGCCAAAGAAGAGAGGATATTTATTTTTTTCTTACTGATGTTAAACTTTATCAAACTAAGCTGATAAAAATGTAGCAAAACAAAAAATCACAGTGCTGCAGGAAATGTGTCTTCTACCTGGTGCTCTTCTAACCGGCTACGTACATTTTTTATTTTTTTTTTCATCAAATTCAACAGCCTCTCAGCAAATTTTATTGAACTCGATTGCCAGTTTCTCTTGTACATGACAGCCACTGCTGACAGCATAACTGTCTGGGAAGGAAGTCACTGCTTGCCGTACGCAGTGCACAGTCCATCTAAATTCCTTGACAGTTTTAATATATATCATGAACAATGTTGATTATGTTTTCAGCACTTAAATAGCACTTAAACCATTGTTCAAGAGTATGCCCTAAACAGCATGAAAGCATTTTCAGTTTGGGCTTGGAACAGAATTTGCAAGTGGGACTGAACACAGAGCTGGTAGTTTCTGAAGTTTAAGGCTGCAGTTGCGTTGAGGTTTTATATAACAAATGCCTCATGCCTTAGTCAGGGCCACTTGTAGTGAGAGTAACTATAGTAACAAAACAAAGTTTCTTGCTAGTGAAGGAATATTTCCAATGAGCAGGACATCAGTCTTTGATCCAGCCCCTGAAATATGCTTATTTATCAGTTTTGCATATAATGCTATTAAAATAGCTACTACTGTATTTTCAAAGTGATTTAGAAATTTTCATTTGTTTGATTTTGGTGTGGGGTTTTGGGTTTTTTTTGTGTAAAACCTATGGAGACACTTGCTCCTTTTGCCTTCAAATGGAGATGTTCTAATTATATTCCTGTTTTTTTAACTCTCTTCACTAAGGAAATGGGAATTATGCAGTTGGGTTTTCTGTACCTTGAGCACTTGTGAAAATACTGGTTGATTTAAAACAAGTTGTGACAGTGTGTTAGAAGTCCTGGAGATAATTAAGTTTCTGCAAGTTTCCCAAAAGCAGCTGGCTGAGTTGAGGCCGGAGGGGACAGGCAGAGCCGAGCCGTGCTGTGCCGGGATTGGCAGCTGCCAGGAGGATGGTGAGCACACGTGCAGTGGGTGTGACACATGGGGACATGGCAGCAGCGCTGTCATGCGCTCTCCCAGAGAGCTCTGTGAGAAAGGCTGGCCGGGTGAACAGAGATTGCAGTGGGGGGACAGGGGCAGAGGATACAAATCCAGAGGAAGTTGCACACACCTGGGAAGGGACAGTTTGTGGCATTTATTTCTTTCTCTTACGCGCTCATTTGCAAGTGATAGCGCTGAATGATTAGGGAAGGTAATGAGGGATGCTGCAAGTGGTGATCAGCACAGCTTAACCAACCTGCACATGTTGGAGGTGCAGTAAAAGGCTGGGGTCTCAGGATGGCCCTCAGGAATCTGCCTCCCTTGGAAACCAGGGAATTGCAGCTCTTCTAGGTTTTCACAGAAATCCTGAGCTAAAAGTGACAACCTGGTTAAATAGCAGCAAAAAGAATTATTATTCCATTAATAAAAAGGTCTCGTAAAACTTCAGTGGAGAGCTTTTCTGTTGCCAAACCAAAGTTTTATGAGGAGCAGGAAGACATTTTTAAAGGAAGCATGGCATTTGCTGAAGCAAGCTGAAAGCAGAGTACTGGGCCCTGGCTCTGTCTCCACAAAGCTGTGACTGCATTTGGACAGTCTACATGTGAGTTGCCTTGTCCTGGCTTCATAAACTGAAAAACCACTAGTTCTTAAAGAGATCCCTGACCCTCTTTTCTGTTGTCTGTGAATAACTGGCTTTTCTAAAGTTCAGTAACTTTCTGTTCAAATGGATGAGACATAAATTCAGATCACAAGCCTCCAATAAAACTAAACACATTACTGCACTGGAGTGGATTCTCCCATTCTGTATATTTCCTCTTTCAAGCAAAAGCTTCTTGCTCCTACCGATTTTCTAGCCATTTGATGTTGGAGTCTTTGAAGCACCAGGCAAGGAAACAGAGGTGTGGAAAATAGAAAGGAAAACAGAGTGAAAGCTAAAATCTGTTCTTTGGACTTGAGGGAATGTAGAAAATCCATCTGAAGCTTTTGCATTGTTTTATGGGGCTGTTCCTGCAAATCAGAAAACCTAGTCATTCACTTCTTCTGCATCATAAGACACTATTTATCTACCGGTAGATAGGAAGTAAAAAACTGTTCTTTTGCAAAAGCATGTTTCCTAGATATGGTGTATAACTGTAGTAAACCATTTCAGCCCCAGACCCCTTGCAATGATACTGTCTGAATTTCCTAGCAGCCATATCAATGTATCAGTTTGCAGTCACTCTGTACACTGGTGAAATGCAGCTGTGACTGGGGAAGAGTAGAACAGCTCTTTAACAGGGAGTAACAATAGCATGTATCAGATTAGGCTAGGAAGTTAGAAATAATAATCTGCCTAGTTGAAATCAGTGAGATGGTTGTAGAGAAGCAAAATGTAGAGACCAGTGCTGGAATGAATGTGATTTAGGCTCCTTAATATCATCAGTTAATTAAAACCTGGGGTTTACATTTTATTTAAAATGAATTAATGATTGTAAAAAGGGATGGGACAGGTATTAAAAAGGGCGAATCTTAAGGGGACAAATTTAATCTTAAAGACCCAAATAAAAGCAACTTAGTTCAATGTCTTAAGGAAAGCTGGCCAGATATAACTGAATCCGTCTCTTTCATCTGATGGTTGGAAAGATATTTTTTTACTCCCCCTAAATCAGCTACAGCACTAAATCCTGTAATAGAAACATTCTAAAATTAGTAGAACTGGCTGGGTTTTCCATCTTTGCTGCACAGTTCTGGTTAAGATTATTAATGAAAAACTCAACTTTTGCCTTTCTCTTTTAATAAATTAATAATACGATAAGTTAATGTAGGCAGTAAGTTTCAGGCTTCATTCTACATCACATCAGTTTGTGGTGTTTTCACAACAGCATTTAACTTTGTGTTGTTTAATAGCAGCTGTAAGAGTACAGCAGTTTCTGCACAGTGTCTCCTGCATAACGGTGTTTGTGATTTGTAGTCCACAAACTAATTCTTGTGTATTGGACAGGTTCATCCCTTGGATTCTCTAGAACAAAATTCCTAAAACTATAGATCACAGTTCCCTGCAGAATGGTGGTAGCGTTCAAAACAGATTGCAGTACAGCAGCCAGCATAGCTCAGGTCCATGGATACAGGGGCCTGAGATGCAGCTGTAATCACTGCTGCTAAGGTTGTCCCTTCCTCCTTCTGCCAGTTCACCATGCTCATAAAAAACAGTCATAAAAAGCATGCTTTGGGACTGTACTGTGCTCTAAAACTTAAGAAAAATTGGCTGAGAACCCTAGTGGAGGTACAATTTAGAGCAGTCGAGGTATTTCTTTCACTCTTGTAATTTAGGTCTGCTTCCTGAGTAGCAATAATAAACCATGGAATGACTCACTTGACAAGGTAAGTTGCAGTTTAACTTTTATTTATGGCAGCAAAAGAAAAAATTGTCACACAGATGTGTCCTGAGGCACAACTCATGGGAGGGGAGGAGGAGGGATGAGTCCAGTGCCCTGGCTGTGTTTTCTCAGTTACAGAGGGAGTCTCACAGTTACACAGTTTAGGTGGGGGGGCTGGTGTATCTGAACAGAACCTCTCCTGGCTGCTGCTGTGGATGCTGCCTGCAGTGAAGTGTGGTATCTTAAGTCGGGACAGAGCGGTTCGCAGTGGTGCAGAGCTGTACCAGGCCACACCAGGACACTCCATCAATGCAATTAGCTGACTTAACAAGAGGGAACACATGGAGGGGGGAAATGTTTCGGTGGTTTAATCCAGTTCCTGGGGCAGTGTTTGCTGGGTTAACTCTTGCAGAACTGTATTATAGAGTAAACCAAGTGGATGATGTGTTCTACAACTGAAGTAGTGTCTAGATGATAGCTTTTTTGGACTTGGGAATTTATGTGCTATGGTTGTTGTGATGCAGTGGCTTTGCAAAGGTGTTATTTTGTACTTGAGACTTCAGTTGTCCATTGGTTGTAATCCTGAATATCAATATCAGAATTTGTATCCATTGGAAACAGTAAACTACTCAGAAGAGACAGCAATCTGGAATGCTTTGATCTGCAGGGTTTACTGAAGCAGGCTTCACCAGACTTGAGTGACTCAGACACATTAGATTATTATTTACAGTTTTCAGTGGAGAAGTGAAATTGTTTGGGTAACTAGAATCACACAAAAAATTCTGTATTGAGGCTGACTGAATGGTAGATGTTACCTGTAAAATGGAGAGACCTGACAGATAGAGCTGGGATCTTGGTGTAGAGTTGGAGGAGAAGGGGATTGGGTAAAATTTAGTGGATAGGCCTGTATCTGTATCAGAACTGCCAAATGTAGCTGCTGTAGAACCTCATTATAAATAAGGAACAAAGTAGAAGAAAAACACATAGGGGGAAAAAAAAATCAGTCATGCCATAAGCAATCACAAATCTGATGCATTAATGAATCTGTCCGCTTCCAGCAGTGCTGATGTTTCTCCAAATTAATTCATTCTCTGTCTCATTCATGCTAAAAGTGCACTGAAGCTCACATGTCTGTGCTTTTACTGACTTCTCTAGGGCCTTCAGAGAAAAAGATGCCCAAGAAGTTTGACTGCTGTCCTGAATACTCTGTACAGGAATTGACCTCAAGGACGTAATTTGCAATACTATTTAGTCAGCATGTTGGATTTTATGTTGCCATTTCTGTTCAAGAGAATCATTCATGCAAGCTGGCACACGATTTCCTTGAGCACTGGGTAATAAACACTATAGTTATCCAGAGTAAGGATATGGTTGGACTGTCCTGAAATTGCACAAGTGAAATATTTCTACGTGCCTCCTCAGCTGTGCCAGCTCTTTATGTCAGACAATAACTTTCCTTTCTCTACAAGCTCATTTCCCTGGGTAGCCACACAGAGCAGCTCATGGCTAAGTCAAAACCACAGGTTATGTGTGTGAAAGCATTCATTCACTGCTGTAGCTTTGAGGAACTATCTCACCCAGTCAGCATCCCTACCCACCCTCCTTTTTTTCCTTCAGAGACCTTTATATGTGGTAGATGGACTTGATACTTTCACATGCTCTTGCCTTTTCCTTGCAGCTCCTAATTCAGGCCTGTGACTTGACAAACACCCACAAAGTGCTCTCATCACAATTCAGCTTGGTATGTGTATATACTGAGGCTTTCATAGGTGGTCCCTCCATTTCTCTTCTACTAGGAGTCATCTTGTGCTGAAGCTTGATGAGCAGGGTAATTATTTGAAAAAAGCTCTGAATCTTTTCCACTAAGGCTGAAGGAGGCTATTACTTCATCTTATATTAAATGGCACATGGTAATTTTAAACACCTTCTGGATTTCTAATGTATTAAATCTGTTCAAGAACAAAGAACACTGATTTTTCTGTTTCAACAGTTTTTAAGCCCATCTCTTCATGACAAGATTTAGTTTATGCCATATATCTACAGTCAAGGAAAATAAAAATGTCAGTTCTTCCATGGGTGCATCTTGGTGTTGGGAGTCTGATTCAAAATGTCAAATTTCAGGTGCACGCTGTGTATTTGAACCATACTTCCTCTGGAAGTCATTCCCTGAGGAAATTAATTATGGCAGGATATATCACATACATAATGACAGGCTTCGTTAAGCCTTCCGGAGGCAAAACTACCCACCAGGTCAGCAAAAAGCCCGAGCACTTTTGATTGCCTTAGAGTAAGGAGTTCTGCACAGTAACTTTGCGTATCCTTTCAGCAAGGTACTTCAGGAAAGGTGTGGACATGATATGATGCAAGTACAACGCTTTCAGTGTGGTGGGAATGGAGAGGAACACTATACCATGTGTTTTGGTTATATTGGTTTAGAAAGGAAAGGAAATAGAAATTAGATTGTGCACTCTGAATTACAGCTGGCTCGCACAATGGCCTTTTAAGAGAGAAAGTAGAGGTATAGGTAAATTTAAAGCATTTTTTATACCTAGTGGTAAAACACAGGACAGTTACCACGCTTGTGCTTTCAGGTTGACATCTGTTCCTCCCCTTCAGTCTTATTTCAAGGGAAAACTGGTACATGCTGCTAACTTACGAGAAGGCAGAGATTATAAATACACACTTCTGATTTATCTTAGTGTGCTCTGATCTCTTATTCTGCAGAGAGCTCTGTCCTGAATTAACAGGATACATGAAACAGAATAAACATGGGGATTTCATTGTGTCCTGTCAGCAGGGAGTGGGTGTGAAGGAGTTCAGTCCAGCCTCTTTCTGTCCCCCTCCTTGGCTGAGATGTAGGGATGCAGAGTTCGAGCTCGGGCACCTTGCAGCTCTGCTGCAAGGCTGCTTCACCAATCAGCACCAGCAGCCCCACAGAAGCCAGGCATTTCCCCACAGGGCTTCTCTCTACAAAGAAGGGAAAGTATAAAGCTTTTCTCTATGAAAGGCTGGGACTTGGTATTTGTCATCACTTCATTTATTTTCTTCAGTCGCAGGATCCTTATGGAAGAACTCAGCGTGGCTTGGGGGTTTTTTTTGTGGGTTTTTGTTTTGGTGAGTCACTGGGAGCGTTTCAAGCAACTCATTTCTTTTTTCTTTTTTTTTTTTTTTTAATTTGCAGGCTAGAATTCTGCAAATGAATGGTTTACTTATAGGGATAAAGTAGGAAGTCAGCTGGTACAAGCTGATCAAACTGCACTTCACTTCTGTGTTTATCTGATGCATGCTCATTTTTAGGGAGTTGAAGACAGCCTGCCTGAGCTTTTCTGACTTGAAGCTTGAGTGCCAGATCCCCAGCTTGCTTAAAAAGGCAAAAATCCATTCATTTCAGTCAAACAGAGCTGATTCCCTTCAGCTGACTGGCCCTGAATGTTTAGTTCCTTTTACCTGTTTCATTGCAGCTGTTAGCTCTCAATTTTGGAACAGAGTTCAGTTTTATAAAGCACTGTGGCATTAAAAATATGTAAAGGTCAGTGGTTGCTAAGTGCTGGACTGTTTCTCAAAAAAAAAAAAAAAAAAAAGAAAGAAAGTTTTCCAGTAATCCGTGGGTAAAGAACTCAAAAGTAAATCCAAAAACACTAATCCTGTCACCTGCACTGCTGTACTGTATGAATGAGACTGTTTTTCAAAAGTCAAGCTTGTTTTCTTCTATCAAGCATTTAAATTGTATTTGCAGTTTTACACTGAGGTGTGCTTTCATGCTATCACTGCAAGAAGGCCAAATATTGCTATTTTGGAACATTTAAAATATAATAAGTATGCATGTTTTCTCAAAGGATTTTCTTTAATCACACATACAGTGCTTGGAATCTATAATGTTGTGTCACCTTTTCTCAGCATATCTGGAAGATCTGTCACATTGGGGTGTAATAGAAAAATAAGCAATTAATCTGATTTTAGGCTCAATCTGCCATGGATTCTCTTTTTATTTTTGTTTTTTTAACTGTGCATGTATTTCTCACCTTTCTTTTTTGAGGCTTTTCATTTTTGTTGGCAGTTCTAATTGAAATTTGTTGGGTGTTTCTTGACAGGTTGAGAGACTGCTGATTTTTCTTTGTTACTCCTGAGCAGTGACTCAGCTTATTTGTACAGTGTAAGGTGCACCTGGAGTCATATGTGCAACAGTGAAGTTAACATTTCCAGCAAGGCTGAGAAATGAAGCTTCACCTTTAAAATACAGCCTGCAAGATCCTGAACTACATCAGTGTTCAGCTGTACTGGGCACAGCTCTCTGATTGTGCTAAAGTAGTGGTCAGGGATGCCAGCTGTGGAGCTGGGTTCTGTAAGTAGACAGTATCTTTGGGTTGACGTGTGTAGTTGGGAACTTTTTATGAAGAAAATCTAAATAATTGTTTTGTGTTTAATTATATTGGTGCCAATAAAACAAAGAATATTTAGGTTAAACGGAAATGCTTAAGTAGATGCATGCATACCTTAACTTAGAGTGTCTCTACATATATTGCAGAAGCTGGATTTATTTAAAAGTACAGTCAGTTAGACTGTACTTCCAGCGTGTATTTAAATCATGGTGACACCTTTCAGTATGACTGGAAACATACAGAGCCGTTCACTGTTGTATCTTGAGTTTGATTTTTATCTCAGAGTAATGATTAAGGAGAGCTCTCATGATACCAGTTCAGCCAGCTGGCCTGAGATCTGGGGGCACCCATACTGCATGGAAAGGTAACAACATGGTGGAAAGTGCTCTTGCTGCCAAAGCCAGTCTGCATGGTCTCAGCCCCGAGGCATTTAGGGCTAGAAGTCCTGACCCCACAATTAGCTTTGTGCAAGGTGAAAAGGAGCTATAAAGGAAATTTATAAGGAAATTTAGTGCATCTCCAAAAACACTGGGGTGAAAAAGCAACCCAGCACTACCATGAATACAATTTTGTCTAATTTTTGTAAGTCAGTGTGCTATGTTGAGCCAAATGGTAAGCACAGGTTTTGTTAGGTTAACTTAATCACGCTAGTAAAGGAGTGAGTGAAACTGCAGTAGCATGATTTTCAGCACGTCTGCTGAAGCACAGAGCCAGGTCTGTACACTGGTTGCTAGCTCTGCGTTAAAGGTCATGCTCCTGCGTCTTCCTGCTGCTGTTACTGCACTGTGTTCAGCTGGCACTGGTGTTAACACAGACTGCAATTACATCATGGTTTTGCTTTGCAGACTTAGACAAATGTGATTCCTGCTGGTAGCAAAATATCCAGTTCTTTCTTGAGGATTTTCTTTGGTGAAGCCAGCAGTTTTTTGTCTACTTATCACAACACAGGTTTGTTCTAAATTATGTAGGGTTTTTTCTGAAATGAAGGAGCTTTTGTCTGTCTACACTTCTGTCACTTCTTTTACCTATTAAGTATGTCTTTCCCTACCTTTTTTCAGGCTGGCATGGAAACCTGCTCCTCCATATCTTACTGAACAAGCTAATCTTATAAAAAGCATTGCCTCTGAACTGTTGTAACTATATAGTGGGTTGTCTTAGCCAGAACATAGGTTGAAAATTTCCCACACACGTCCCAGAACCAGTATCCTGTAGTGAAATTCAGTGGTGTTTGGCAGATTAATTTTCATCTTTTTCACCTCCGCTGAGACATGCAGACAGTGAGAGCTAAATATCGGCAGACTCTGGCCCTCCTTGTGTTACTCACATTTACGCTTTGTCCTCTGCAAAGTTAAGCAGTTAGGAGAGACTCTCATAATTCTTCTCCTCATAAAGAGCTAGATCTACCACATAAAGAGCTAGATCTACCAAGATTCTTAAGCACACTTAGTTTTAAGGAGAATAACTGACTTCTTGTTGACTTTAGCAGGACTACTCATATGCTTAAAGATGAAGACCTTTTTATAAGTGCTTTGTTGGAGTAGTGCCAAAGTGGCATAAATTATATTGCACCAAAATAAAATGATAGAAAGAGTAAGGTCTGTTTAGCAATATTGAGTAACATGTTTCAGAGAGGAAAAACTTGTTTTACACTAAGCCTATTGTTTTTTTGTGTGGCTCTAATTTACTTGTACATTGGGGATATAATGCAGTTTCAGACTGTTGGTTCCAAGTATCAGTAACACACAAGATTTCATAAATGTATCAAGTTGGGTAGAAATGTTTTATTAATTCTATGGGGGCAGTGTCTGCTTTACTCTATTTCCTTGCATAATTTATACAACCATAATATGAGTATGCTATCACTTTTTACTACCTTGACACTAGGTTAATTACAAGGTATTTCACTCTATTTTAAATATGTGAATCAGGATTCTGACATACCTTCACAGGCAGAAGGTGTGGTCTTGGTTGCAGACTGAGGTGACTTGGAGGTTGCCATCGAGTGTTACTTTATTAGCCAGAGTCCTGGTGTCCTTTTCTTCAGAAGCTGCCTAAACTGAATGTCCTAGAAGCTCTGCTGAAAAACACAGTTTAGAAGTGTAAGTGAAGCATCCAGTTCTGCAGTCTTTGGGGACAGGAAGTATTGGCAGCATATTAAGTATTTCAACTTTGTCCTGTTAATGCCCTTTTGTCTGGCAGGGTTTCAGCTCAGCAATTAGAGACCCTCAGCCTCGTTTCCTTTTCTGTTTCTGTAAATCAAGAGTTATTCTAGTTGTAACAGCATGATAGTTCTCAGCTCTGCCTCTCCAAATGAATTCCTATTTAACCAGGGCTGGTTGGATTTACCCAGGGGCATATCCAATGAAATTCTGAAGAATCAGGCCCAACAGATGAGAAACTGTTTTAAAAGTTATGTCACTTAGAGTTACTCAGCCTGCTTTCCTTCCTGTCCACAAATAACTGAAGTTGAAAGCACCAGTATTAAGAGATTAAACGTAAAGGATATGAGGAAGGCGATGATGAAGTTCTTTGAATGCTTTGCTAAGGTCATTCCCGTTGTCTGCTCTGCAGTTAGAAGAATTGAAGCATAGGGAGCTGAAAAGACTTGCCCAAGACTGGCCAATAGGCCATGCTAGAGCAAGAAACAGAGCATGGCTGTCCCACATCCCCAGCTCAAGCTATAGGATATTGACCACGCTGCCACCCTGCGCAAAAGACAGCGGACTATGGTTTGTAGTATGCCCCTGAAATCGCACAGTGCCATGTAGGCGTCCTCTTCCACCAGCAAATGAGATGCTGCACCACAGAATCACTTGAATTTAAACGCCAGGGCTCAGATCTGCTGGAGCAGCTGTGTATTGAACTCCTACTGAATTCACAATTGAATTTAAGTAGGAGGTAGACCTCTAACCTCCTAGCCTGGGATGCTTGAGAACTGGCCCTGGTTTTCAAATGTGCTCATGCCATGTCCAGTGCAATGGAGAGTATTCTGTGTAGCTGGAGCCTGTCAGAGAAAAAACAATTCACAAAACAACATGAGGGGACACTAGCAAATTAAACCTCAGTTCAACATCTTCTGAAACGTTGCAAGGGAAAGACTAATACACCGTCCTTATAGAGGAAAATTACCTACAAAAAGTTGATGTAAAGACTCTGCATAGCAAAACTGGAAATATCCAGGTTTTGCTGTAACACTTAGAATTGTGAAAATTATTTTTGTCTTTATTCAGTCGAGATATGGACTGAAGTGCATATGATTTGTGATGGCACAAAATCATTTTGTTGCCAGTTCCAGGGTGAGAGGATGATAAAAACTCTTCAGGTGTATCACCTAAAGGATCCTATGTAACACAGGGTGAGAGAAAGGGTTTTGTCAGCTCTGCTGTCAATTAGCTTGGTTTCTACATTCTTAACAAAAAGCAAAATAGCACAAGTCTAGGATTCAAAATGAATGATCTAACCAAAAGGAAAGGAGACAATAATTCTGATCACCCTTATTTTTGTGCCTTATTTTCTTGAGTATGACGAGATATGGCTTGATTCTGAAGAAAGGTTAAGACAAAGGAGACTTTCAGTGCTATTTATTTTTTTTCCCCAGCAAATCAGCATGCCTTTTCTTTCAGCAGACTATTAGTTGTTCTTCCTTCAAGTGGCAACCTGCCTGGGTTTAGTGAATAAAGGGGGTTTGTTGCAAGACCTTCCAATGTAAGTGGCAGTTAACTTTTAAATGGCCTAGTATCTACCTCTCTGGAAGCTTTTCTCACCCTGTGCTGTGCTGTTGCAGTCATTGTTCATGGAGCAACATTAGCTGAATTGCTGTTGCCATGCAGGACGGGGGCTCTGAGCTGGACATTCTTCTAAAGGAGATGTCAGCTGAGTCTGCTCGTTTTCCTGGGAAGTCTTTGTCCAAAGATGTTCTTTGCACATGCTACCAGGCTGCTCGTTGTTCTTTCTTGTTCATATTCGGGGGTAAATGGGCAGGGACCCATAAAAAAAGAACTGTATGTCTGTAAAAGTATATGATCAATTTATTTTTGTAGGGAAAGTGATAGATAACATGGCACAGCATGAAGTTATAAAAGGAGTTTGCAGTCAGCGCTGCAGGCATTAATTTAACTAGAGAATGTGCCCTTAAATGTCAGGAGACTGCAAGAAGCACTGAGTTATTTGAGAAGACAGCAACTTTGATGTTGATTTTATCAACAAAAACGCAGGCAACTAAAAGCAGCTTTCCAATTTTGCCGACTTTTTTTCTTATTGATAACATGATGGGGCTTTAGCAGGTGCTCTGGGAAGGTTAATGAAACCATAATGGTTATGGTGAAAGAGTATACATTAACTAATTGGCTTGTATAGGTGACTCACCACTGAAGCTAAACTCAGCAACTGGTAAACTGGGCAGCTAATTTGCTGTGAAGATACTACAGTTCCAGATACACTGTCCTCTCATACTGGCAAATAAAACAAGACCAGACAGTCTGGGTTATAAAAAGATCATGGGCTGCAGTCATATTTCTGCTGTATCAAAATGTAAGAGTGGCCATTTTTGATCAAACTAAGGTCTTGTCTGGCTTCAGCAGGCCATCTGGTGAGTGCACAGGGAAAAGCATGTAGAAGAGTTGTGACAGGATGATCCTACCCCTCATATGTCATCCCTGCTTCTGTGAGCTGAGTGGTTCTGAGGCTTTTGGAGCTAGAGGTTGCATTAGGTTGTGTTTAATGCCCCTGATGGGCCTGTCATCCGTGAATTTATCTAATCCCTTTTTGAACCTATTTATGTGTCCACTTCAGAACATCCTGTAGCAATGGGTTTTGCACATTATTTTTGTGTTGTATGAAAAAGCACTTCATTTACTCATTTTAAATCCACTGCTTGATTGTTTTATTGGATATTCCTTACTTCTTTCATTAAAACTACACAGACTGCTTTGATTTCCTGATCTTCATGCTATTCATGATTTTATAAATCTGTTATCTCTTCTCTCAGCCTCTCTTCCAGGCTGAGAAGTCAATTTACAATCTCTGTATATCAAAAGCTTTCCAAAACTTTGATAATTCTCCTTGTCTCCTCCATCCTTTTTCCAGCTCTGTTAGATTGGTCTGTGTACTGTATCCACCTGTATCCTCCTTTTGCATCCATTACCTTAAAGGGGAAGAAACCAATTCAAGAGTTGAGTGGTCAAAGTGTTGGGCATTTGAATCCATGCCTCCCAGTTCCTCAAAGAGCATCCTCAGGCTGTCTACCCATCCTCCAGGTCATGGCATTCCTCTGCTTTTCATTGGAGCTGATGAGGAATTTTAATCTGGTCTTCAAAGAGGTAGGAGGGTGAGCTGGATTCTGCTGTCCAGTGGCACTTGCATGCTGCTCCAACACCGCATCAATCAGCCACTGGAAAAAGTGCATTTGGTGTCCTTGGAGCTGTGACTAGGATTCTAGTTTCTCTCTCCAGGCAAATGTCTGTAAACACACAGGCACATGCATTCTGTCATTTAATGAAAGAAAGAAAGAAAGTACAAATACCAGTTGCAGAAGTTCAGTATCTTCATGCTAAGGTCACAGTTGTCTCTGAATTGGGGCATATTGCTGCTGGTTTTGGTGTTTTGTCTTGATTTCTTTTGAATTAAAAATCCAAGATAACCTAGCAGCTGTGTGTGTAGGTAGACAAGTCTGGGTCAATAATGAAAGACTTTGGAGAATGATGGCCCTGATCTAGTAAAGCTTGAAGACGTGTAGATCTCTGAGCAGCTGCTGACAAGCTCTGAAAAAATGGAGGAGTTACAAGCAGCCAATGAATGGCAAAACATAAAGATAAATGACTATATAAATAATAGTCATTATTCCTAGTTTAATATCTCAACCTTGAAACAAATGGAATGTGTTATTGTTTGTTATACTACTAGTGTTATTTATTGCTCATCAGATGACATGGCACAGAGATCCCATTGTGGTGCTGTATAAACATGTAGTTAAAGTGCTACATTTGATACTAAAAACTCTGTTTTAAAGCAGCTTTAAAAAGTCTCAATAGTTAACTGATAAATAGATCTTTATATAGTCCTAGAGCAGCCATAAAGTAGTCAATAGTTTATTACTAAACATAGCAACTTATAACTTCTTCCACAGATGTGCTCATAAGCATTTATAGTATACCATAGGCACACGTGAAACCTTCTGATAATAAGTATTAACTGTTAAACCCCAGTAATTTGATTGTCAATGATAGTAAGGAACTGCCTCTTTTCTTCATGGGTAATATTAAAGAACTTAAAGGCTGAACATTTAACCATGTAGGATTAGAAGACTCAGGAGGGCTAGGTAGATGTATTTGGCCAGGCCATGAGACATGGTGAGCATTAGCAGCTGAAATCAGTCTTTGTGAAGAAAAATGTTGAATACCTACTGAAATCAACCAGTGACTTGCTTTCTGCTGACAATTTTCATAGGCCTTCCGTTATTTCAGTCCCTAATTTTTTGTCAATGCATGGCATATTATAGTGATATTTGTCATTTATACTGCTGAAATTTTGGTGCTTGGGGAACCTAATTTTGAATTTTCAGAACTTCATATCTCAGCAAAGTCAACTGTATACAGATTTTAATTTGCCAGACTTAATGTTACTATGATAGATATGTATGTTTGTTTGTGGTGGTAACCTGACATTACATCAAGGAATAGAAGCCTTTGCATACCTTCCATGTACAGGATAAAAGAAAACCTCTTCCGCGAGGGAGCTTAGAGTCCAGTATCAAGAGTAAGCACTGGTTATTTTCCATTGTTACTGTCCCTGAATTTACACACATTACAGGAATGATTTGTGGATTGTTTGCTCTCTTTTCCTACGTTTATATAGTAGCAATTTATATGTTTGCTTTAGCCCAAATCTGTTTTCATTGTCAGAGGCTAACAGAATTACCTATGACTGTGTTGATAATCTTGGGGCTGTTTTTATATGTTGAATCTCTTGAAGAGTCTACTCTGCTTACTCCTACAAACATCATACAAAAGTACATTAAAATAATATTAAGAAAATATAAGGTGAGATCTGCATATGCAATTTTTATTTATGCCTGAGAGTTGTGTGCAGACACTGATATGATACAATACCCATTAGTTTTATTTGTAACAAGAGTGCTATCTCAGTAATAGAATGGTAAGTTCAAGATAAGTAATACTGTCACCTACTTCAGCATTTTCCCTTTATTTTTATTTATCTAGTTTTGCTATTACAAAACTTACTAGAAGCTGAGAAATACAAACAGCATATAGCACATACAACCTAATGTCCTAATTTTATTTAGTGTTTAATTGCATTATTTAGTACCATTGTCAGTATGATTTGATTCCTTTTGCCACTTAGATTCTTCCCATTTGCCTTTTTGGTTTGGTTCATTGTATTATTCCATGGTTATGTGAACAGCACTATTCCAAGGGTGAATTACCACAACAGCTAACCATGCTTGGTATCTTCGAGATCTCATAATGTTGCACTGCAGAGATAGTTGCTAAAGTTGTGTGATTTTTGTTTTTTAATCTTTGTTTATCTGTGTCTTACAGCTGGTGATAATATTTTGCTGAGACTTCATTATGTTTTTGTGAGAGATTTGCTTTTTTCCTGTTTCACTAGTAGTGAATCTAAAGACTAGTAGTCTTCATCTAAAGAAGTTGACATATACTCACTGTAAGCAGTAAACAGCAGTGATGGAGAGAAGAACTTGATGTGTTTGTCTTTTTAAAGTTTAACTGCAATGTTTTAATATAGTATGTAGTGAATTTAATTGCCTGCTGATAACTAAGCCATCTATATACCTACTAATGCAAAAGGGAGAAGGAACCCTTAATATAACCCTCCTATAATAGATACTTCTTTCCTACATTCTTCTATTAATACTGAGAGTGGTATCTTACAGTGTTCAAAAGCATGGAGTTATTCAGGGATCTAGTATGACTATTTTCTTCTCTAGACCTTAGGCTCCTTGACTCTTCTGCTGCAAGGAGGGTCATACAGTCCTTTAGCAGTTCTTTCATTTTGAAAGTTTGTAGTGGTTTAAAGAATATTCTGTGTGCTTAAAATAGCATAGATTGTTCAATGTAGTTGTTTCTTGGACTAGCAGAATATTTTTGATAGAGTAATTGCCAGAAGGAAGGTGATGATGCAGTCTCGCCCCTCTGCGCAGCACAGTCCAAAGAAGCTTGCTCACAAACCTCTGCATCAAACCCATAGCTTCTATTTGTGCATTACCATTGCATTCCAAATGTTATGCTGTGTTGCTGAAAAGGCTTTAAAGACTACAGAATTTACTGTGCACACAAGGTAGTTGCTGCTAAGATTATTTGCTTTGATAGTTACGTTTCTGCATTTACTTAAAAATGTCCATTTGACTAGTTTCAGCTTCCAACAAATCCTTGGATTTTCTGAGACCTTTTCTTTTAAATCAAAGACTTATAATTAGAGACTTGTCCATGTAGGTGCTTGCAGACTGGGGCAAAATAATTTCTTTGCTGCTTCTCGGTTAAACCAAATAAACTGAGCTTCTTACACTTCTGATGAAACATGTTTTTCTAGCCCTCAGATCACTTGCATAACCTTTTCCTGATCCTCATCCCATTTTTTTATTCTTCTTGTGGAGTTAAAGAGCAAGAAATAGAAACAGGATTGTAGTAAGTGTCTTGCTGATGCTGTAAATAAGCACATCTTCCAGCTCCTACTTGATTGTGCTTCCGTATATGGATGTTAAGGGTTGCTTGACCTCTTAGCTGTGGTGGTGTTCAGGAACTTCACGTTCATGAAGCTATCTTTTATAATACCATTACACTCCAGGGTATAACCTCCTATCTTCCTGATGTGATATATATTCCTTGCTCCTATGTGATTGATTTCATATTCTGTTGTATTAAAACAAGCTTTGTTCTTATGAGCCCAGTTATCCAAGGGATACTGTATCCCTTAGTATCCTTAGCAGCATGCATCCCTGGCCAGTTTCCCTTGCTAACCACTCCTTTGAATTCAGTCTTGTTTTTATTAACAGTGTGTCCACTGTTACATTCTTTGTCCCAGCAAAATTTTTGATCAGTCCATAGATCTAGCCCCCAAATAACTACCTGAATCATAATAAGGGCACTTCCTTTCAGTTACAGATGTTTTTATTATAGAATCATAGAATGGTCTGGGTTGGAAGGGACCTTAAAGATCATCTGTTTCCAAACCCTCTGCCATGGGCAGGGACACCTACCACTAGACCAAGTTGCTCAAAGTGTTATTATTTATTTTGCTCAGATCAGTAAGAAGAAAATCAAAGCTAAACATAGAGTAGGGAAATAAAATAGTAAAGGACAGAGACAAATCCCCTTGATTATGAATCCTGATCTTCCTTTCCTAGTATACGTTTGTACATGGGGAATTTAATTGAATGCTTGTCCTGTGAGGTCAAACACTAGCAGCAGCCATGAGCAGACTTCCCTATAGCAGTTGATGCAGTTGGGGCTACATTCTGGTGATTTTCCCCCCTGCCCCAAACTAACGTTTGTTAGTGCAGAATAGGACTGCCATTTTAGCACACTACTGCAGATACGCACCACAGAATCTTGGCTGCAGATTTCTAATTATTGCAAGTGAAGGACTTCTTATTCAGCTGCAAATGAATGCAGTTGCTGTTGTCCCTTTCTGAAGTTGTTGGATTCCCCAGGGGCCTGCACATCACATTCACAATACTGGTTTTAGGATTTTTAATATTCAGCTGTTAATGTTGTATATATATGTGCATCCAGTGGATTAATCGCTAGCCATATGAAACTAATTCAAAATGTGTAGATCTTGGACTTTCTGAAAACATTTAAAGCAGAGAGATAAATTTACATTAGTAAATAAGAAATAGTCAATTATCTTTGTGATTAAAAATAATTGAATGTTGTGAGGGATGATGTTAAAAGCCATGCTAGCAGCAAATAGTAGGTTGTATCATTGCCTAATCTGTCTTCCAACCTCTGCTTGACCTAATTCTGCTGAATTCCAGTGGTCTGTGCAAGTACATATTCTCTAGGTATAAGAATAGTAGCAGCAGTTACACCACCTAGAACAAGAATGTACAAGGGCTATCAGCTGTCTTGCCTAGGGGCATGAGATGATCGCCAGCTGGTGTTAAGAAAAAGCGTTTCCTTCCTGTGAAGCATTATATAATTGTCTGCTTATAAAGTGTGTTGGGGTTTTTGTCTGAAATTTATTATGTAAGTGCTATAGGAAGATGCCAGACTAAGAAAACAGTCTGGCATACGTATTATGGCAATTCCTTTTCATTATGTTTTAGTTCTGCAATGCATTGCTTTTAACACTGTCCTGCCAGCTTTGTGACGCAAATTTGATTGCAGCCGAGGAATATTGTTAATCCTCTCATCTCCTTGTGAGGAATCAAAGTTGAGTCAAGTGAAATGTTTTGTGCTACGGTATTTTATTGCTGCACATACAAAGCAAGTAAAAATGCTGGCTGCCAGGATCTCACTAGAGCAATACTGATTCTCCACATTTACGAGATGCCAATAAACCAGAAGTTACTCTTTTTCATCTTGCAGCTTACTCTTCACCAAAGTAAAACTGGAATGGATACATAAAGGACCTGAAGAGGCTCTGGTGACATGCAGACATATGTTGCAGATGTGGCAGATGGTATATAATGTTTTACAGCACAGGTAGGCTTTCTCCACTGTCTTAAGTTTTCATAATGAAGATGCAGTTACCTTCTTTGTCTAGATACTTCGTTTATTTTGCAAAAAGGGTATTAAACAGTACTGTGTGGAAAGAAACATAAGTAATATTTCTAGCTGCGATTTAAAAAAAAGGCAAGATTTTAATAGCCATGATTAAAAAACCCCCAAAAAACCAACAACAAACAAACAAAAAACCCCACCAAAAAACCCTTCAAGATTTTAAGATCAGAGAAGCAGTTTGAATCAAGAGTTTCTGACCTGATTGTCCAAATATCTCTATATTCAGATGTCCAGAATGGAGGGCAGTTTTTCCTCCCCCCACAATAGTGCTGAGTGACCATCGGCTATTGTTCATAGTCTGCAGTAGTTGGCACCACCCAGCAATGTGTGGGGGTGACACAGTCCTGAACTGAGTAAGCCAGGGAAAGGCACATGGCCAAGACACTGTCATATGCTGTGGTTGCATGCCAGTTGCATAGCCTAGTGCTAACTGGGTAAGGAAAGGAGTGAAGGATGTAGCATCTTTCTCCCTTCCCTTGTCCTAGTAAATCTAGGTTTAAACTGTGCTAAGCTCCCTGATTGTTCCTTCCCTTTCATCTGCTTCTCCTCCAAAAGAAAAAGTTTAGAAAGTGTGAAAGTTATCAAGTTGGATTTTCTTCCTTCCTGTGCCCATTGGATATTTATTGTCCTAGTCATGATACCACTGTACAACTGTCTTGGGAATGCTATCACAAGACTGTACTTGTCTCTCACCTGTGATGTCTTTAGAGGTTGGTTGATGGGAAGGGCAGCATGCTTGATGGCAAGTGTCACGGCAGCAGACTGACCAAACTTGTACTGTTCCCCAGTTTCTGTATGCATTTACATAAGCTTTATAGACACCAGAAGTATATGTTCAGAATGATGCATGTCTATGTACAAGTTGTCCTTGAGGGATTATTAGTAATTCCTTGTTGGTTTAGCTAATGACCAGCGACCCAAATACAAAAGTCAAGATATTTACATACCAGCAGAGAAATGGTCTCTTACAGGCTGGAATCATGGATTTCCTTAGGCCTTAGTCTCTTTAGCAAAGGATTCAATCTTGTGCCTCTCACATGAATAATCTTTACATCCATGAGTAGTCCTCATGAAGCTGATCAAATCCACACTGAACAATTATGACTGAGTAAGATTTACTCTTGCAAGGAGGGCCTGCAAGCCTGAGACTGAAGAGAGTACATTAAAAAGCAGACAAATAAATAGTGCAGCAATTTGGACTGCATTTGGATCCCAAGCTGTGCTTTGGCTGTTATGCTTAAAAACCCAAGATGTGATAGCTTTAGAGGCTTTTGACAAGCTTTAGCCATAGAAGCCTAAACAAAACAAATTGCTTTGCTTTTGCTTTTAGAAACTCTAATGTGTATTTCACTGCTGCTCCCAGTGGGACTTTTTGGCTTTCTCAAAAAATACTTCATAAAGCATTTTCTATTGGGAAGTACTGCTTGAAAGGTAACAAGAATGAACTTGGTACCTGCAGTTTTAGACTGGATTCAGTGACCCAGGAAGCCCCTTGTATTAAGCAAATTGCAGCAGTATCAGCTAACAAATATGTAAAATATTCTGGGCTGGGCTTTTAAAGGAACTTAAGGGGAATTCTTATCAGTGAGACTTGGACGCGGACATTTTTTAGGGCCTCTTGGTAAAGAGAAGCCTGTATTTACATGAAGTTGAGAACTGTTGCACCCAATATTCTTTACTAGTTCAAACAGTAGCTAATCGCCCACACAATTAAATTGCACTTGAGTTGCATTTGATTGCATTTGTCTGGTCTAAGTTTCCTGGCTTTGCAGTCTTACTATGACTCTGCTAAAGAGCCTTTCAGGGCCCAGTATTTTCTCCCCAGGCAGCTATTCATATGCCATGCTCAAATCTCCTCTT
This sequence comes from Podargus strigoides, assembly GCA_028020825.1. Classification (NCBI taxonomy): domain Eukaryota; kingdom Metazoa; phylum Chordata; class Aves; order Caprimulgiformes; family Podargidae; genus Podargus; species Podargus strigoides. The sequence goes on along the minus strand of CM051619.1, from coordinate 92,718,142 downwards.
GTCTTCTCTTTGATAAACTGGTGCCTCTGCAGTCTCTCATGATGAAGTGTTTCCTTCAGCAATTTTTGTGACCATTTTATCCACTGTCTCAACTACCTTTTAAAAACATGGGCAGTGGAGTGGCAACGTTGTCCCACTGTCAGCCTTTCCAGTGTCGTATGCGGAAGGAAAATCATTTGGCTACTGTCCCTTCTGTTGTGCATGGAAAAGCTTTCTTGGCTGAAGGGCTTCTATTGCAGCTTTGAAGGAGCAGTTCATTTTCAGCCCTTCTCCAGTGTGACAAATAAAGCCCCTGGGAGTGGCTGTTGCACAATGCAGTCCACTTAGTTCTCAGACTGGGATTTCAGTGTGTTTTCCTAGTTAAAAGGCCATGCTGTTGACTGTATTGAGATGCATTTTTGTTATCTGAGGCCACCTCATCAAGCATTCTCTGAATGTTGCTTTTCTGTGGTCAGTTTTTACTGTGGCCAAACTTAGGCCATCCACTAATCTCCTGACTTGTCCTTTGTGTAGGAGTATAGCATATTAACCAATGTGCAGCCGTGTGCCTGAACAGTGACATCATGGTGATGGCTGCTGCATCAAAGCAGCCCTTGCCTGGCGGGAGTAGAATTTTGAAGCGCAGCTGCCATGTTCCTGCATGCACAATGCACCAGCAAGACAGAAATGTCCCTACGGTTCCACCAAACACCCCCCACCAGGGCACTTACACTTGGGTTGATCCTGGCTAGGCAAGGCTGAGGCACAGAACAGAGAATTTAATTTTCCCTCGTTATCTGTCACCACATGATAGTCTCAAATGAGATACCGGTGTGCAAACCAGTATGGAAGACAGAGAGGCCCAGTCAAGGCTGGAGATTTGTGCAAACAGCCCCATGCCCAAGAATTCAGGGTCCATTAACAGAAACTGTAATGTTTGATCCCAAAGCCCAAGTAAAAGGTTCATTAGCTATTGTAAATATGATTACCACTATGATGAACAACAGTGTCTTTCAGTCCTAGATTGTTAGCTGGAAAGAACGAAACTGGGGTTTATCTTTTCCTGTTGTTTTCTGTGGTAACAGAATAATCATGTTTAAAATCAAATAGCAGTCCCAAGCTAGTTGTTCTGCTAGATTAATGCAAATTCAAGGGAATCCTGTGCAATCCCTACCAAAGAACTGATCAGCCTGGAAAACTGGGCATCCACAGCAACCATGACTCTGTGACAGCTTGTTTCCTGTGAGGCATGTTGTCCAAAGGCTGAGCTGCCGGCTTGGCAGTGTGCCAGAAAAAGTAGCCAGGGCAGTCACTTTTCCTTTTGATATTTTGTCCCTTAATGGATGATGAGAGGAGATATCATCACCATCTGATCCTGGGGGGATGGCAGACTATGTGGTGACAGGAAGGCTCAGAAGGTCTGCGTTAAGTGATTTTCGTTAGGCTCATGATTTTTTTTTTTAGTTTCCCTTTGGAAGACCTGCTGTGAGGACAGAAGTCTAGCAGAACAGACCAGATAGTCTTCCTTTCATACAGCAATGTTACGTGGTAGCTTTTATTTTCTTCTTCTCTTTGAACAGAACAAAGGTGGAAGAGGAGAAAATAATCCCTTTGAAAGAAATTAGCACCTGGGTGAAAGGCAGTAATTGATTTGCCTCAAAAAGATCAGCCCAGCAGACCTGTGAACAAATCCTTCTTCAGACAAGCCCAAGGGATGGTGGTTCTTCCTGCGTGCAGGGTTGCTGGTCGGCCTCCTCTGGTCTGGCTTCTAGCTACCAACATGTTCCCCATCCAGTGGTTTGCAAAGACCCCAACAGCCGAATACACTGGTAGTGGCACGCAGTCTGGGAGCCCTTTCTCGGCACCGTGTCTCTGAGCTTCCCGTCATTGCCAGCAGGTGTTAACACATGCAAGAAGCCAATTGCTTGCGACTGGAAAGCTTGAGTTATCAGTTCCAGTGGCAGCTATTGTCTGCTTCAAGGGAAATGTAGTCTCTCTACTGGAAAGTGGCTAGGTAACATGCTTTTGCTTCTTTACAGTGGCTCTGAGAATGGAAGTAGTGTGACTGAAGCACCGGTGATCAAAAAGCATAACGGACTGCATCTCACACTCCCAGATGCTCATGATACTGATTCTGGTAAGGAAACAAGATTTGTGCTTTCCCATTCTAAATACATACGTTTGTGAGAGAGGGATGTTTCATTTTCTTGTGGAGGGGTTGCTGGGCTGGCGGTCAGGCGGTCTGGATCTGTCTCTGGGGCCATCTCTGCTGCAGAGCATTGTCACTGTGGTTTCTCTGTTCCTCGGCTTCCCAATGCATAAAACAAAGATAGGAAAGATCCTGCTTTCTTTTACGAAGTTCTTGGAGACGAGCGTGGAAGGTATTAGATGGCAATTCACTATACTTCTGCAAGAACTGTGTAATTCAGTCTTTTTTTTTTTTTCCCTCCCCAGCTTTAATCCTCTTTAGATGTCCTGATCAAACCAGCTATTATTGTGGTTTTGGAAAGCTGAATGAAAGTGTCAGTTCCTGTTAGAGGGTGATTTGGTTTGGGATTTGTACACAAATCTTGTGATGCTTTATTTTATGGTAAATACACATTCCCAGTAACAGATACAGTAAGATGGACATAACTAAGACATCAAAGCTAATCTTGGCAGGAAGGGGAAAGGAGGCTTTCGGAGCATGCTGTGGACTTGTGATTTTATCATAAGTCTCATGATATTTGGTGCTTTCCTTAAAACCCTAACTCTCAAAATCAGATGATTATGTGAGAAACTCGCCTTTTAATTTCTTTTAATTTGGGTTTTTTTTTAGGGAAGCAACTTGTGTATGTAGAGAAACACTTGGAAAAAATGAACCGCACAAGAAGAATGTAAAAGCTTATTTAAAAAAAGCCCTAACACTCAAACAAGCCTCATGCTTTGGGGCTAGGGATTTAGGGTTTGTCTGAGTCTTAATCTTGAACATTTGGAATTGGTAAAACTGAAGTCACATGCTCAGCACATACGGCTGAGATGGAGGACAAGTTCTTATGTGTTAAGTACATGACTTGTATTAAATTGTGTGTTCAACCCCCATTTACACCCACCAAATAGATAAAAAACGTTGCAAGGTTAGGTCTTGAGCATACAAATATTCAAACAGCAAAACATTATTCAGCAAGTCTGCTCTTTTGTTTGAAGTGTTAAACCCTTAGTGTCCATGGTTATGACATTGTATCTTACTGATTCTATACATACATATTTAGGTAATTTTTAATCTGTTTGTTCCGTTTTACCGCCCTTTGCTGAGATGAGTCTGTGTTTTGTGTAGGTCCGTTTTCTCATTGTTTTAATGGCACTGTTCTATAGCCTTCAGCTTAAAGAGAACAGGCCAAATTCAGCACAGATAGATGATGAAGATATACTAAATTAATATGTGCTGTTTGGCATATTAAAAATTATCTGGAAAAGGGAGCGGATATGACATGAAAGTTTCCTGGTCATGCAAAATGATTTAGGATAGTCATCACTTTGATAATTGTGAAGATTTGTGAAATATCCCCTATCATCCCTGATGCTGGACAGTAAAACGGACATTCCGTTTCAGTGAATATATGAAAATGACTTGGAAAGCACTGTAGGCAGTTTTCAGAATCCATTGGCCACTAGGCATTACTAGGAAAGTGATAAAAACCCAAAAAATATTATTTGCCTCAGTACTTCTGTTATCCATCCAATTCCCACTCTGCTGCTGAAACAGTGACTTATGGTGCCTAGACTCTGAGGCTGAGCCTGGATTGCTCCCTGCCCGTCAGCTCTAGCTAGTATGTAATGGTATGTAAAAGGCATTCTGGGTGTGGATCCCATGCTCTTCTGGAGGGCTCTTGCGTTGCTTTGTGATTATCTAGAAAAAGGAGTATGGGCAGGTTAGGACTACACCCACTTCACAGCAAGGTTTGAGATTTTGAGACCAAATAGTCACTAGCAGAGCCTGTAATATTTTGGTGTGCTGGGATGCTACCCTTCTAAAACTTCATTCCTGTCTCCTGCTCCCTCCTCTGCTGCAGACCTGCACCACCTCCTCCAGAGTCACAGCACAGCTCAGGCATGTTTGGTGTCTGTGTAGTGCCCTCCTCAAAAAAGCACCTGGGTTGGGTACCTGTTCCAGCCTGCTTTTAGCCCAGTTTTAGCAGCCAGTGTGCAATGGAGCAGCTGTAGTTCAGCAGAAAGTGCTGTGTGCCATGGTACTGCCTGCCAGAAAGAACAAATTAATGTAAAGTACAAGCTTTAAACCAGCTTTTCTTACACATAAATTGATTTGCACTGAATGCAGTTTGGTTTTAGCCAAGAAATGTATTCCTCCTCCACTTTGAGGATCTAGATTTCCATGCTAACATGGTTGCACCCACGATAGACATAAGGATGGGGCTCGTGCTGAAATCACACCATCCAGCTTAGTGCAGGACTGGCGCTAGCTGTTTTCAGGAAGGGTCTGTGGCTCCCTGCTCTGCAGGCTCTAGGTGCTGCTGTTCTCCATCTGCAGAAAGGAGGCAGCGGGGTCTGTTGTCCCAGTTCTGAGCCTTTTCAAAGACAAGCAAAAGGTGAGATTGGAGGCTACAGCTCTAGCCCCTCTTGCCCGTGTGCCTCCCCAGAGCTGTGGCTGCTTTGAAGGAGGGAGAAGGTCTGAATTTTTTGCATCATTCTGGAACAGGCTCTGGTTTCCATCGTGAAATCCCCCAGGAGTGCGCGGCAGTATCGCTGTACTGCACAGGCGCTCTGTGATCTCTGAACTCATCACTGAAGGGGGATTACTATGGCTGGGTTTGACATTGGCCTCTCCCTCAGTTAGACCACAATGAGATTATTTGCTGTGCCAGAATTTTAGGTTTGCTGCCAGGAAGATTAATTCCTCTTTATTTTCTTCATCTTCTTCTAACCGAAGCAGTGTTTCTAACTAAATTCACTGATATCAGTCAGCTGCCTTGCTGTTTCATTCTTTTTCTGATTTAGTCTTATCTTATAATGCTCTTGCCTGAAGTGATTTAGGCTAGGGAATTCTGTGTTTCTTATAAGCCTAGTAAATCTAGTGAGATACATTTCTCTTTTGATAGCAGTTTTTTCGAAGTGCAAAATATTAAACTTGGTCCTTCTTGGTCCTATAGCAACCCTAGAACAGTGCTTTAAAATTATTTAGATATATTTCGTATGGTTTATAATGCAGAGCTCATCACGACAAAATCAACTTTGTTATTTTTATGATTCCTTTCCAAAATGTGTGGAGGGCTTTATTGTAAAATGTGAAGTTTATATTCTGTCTAGTGGAGCTGTTAAAAAGAGAAAGAGACTGCACTAAAATAACAAATTGATATGATATCTTCTTATGCCAACATTTGCATGTATTTTGAGGCATGACATTAAGGTTCTGTGAGACAGGTTTTGTGGGGTTTTTTAGCATATAAAGATCTACATTTATTTAGGAAGAGATATTTTATAATAAGACATTCAGAGACATTTTTTTAATGTCGCTTGAAGCTTTTCCAGCTCCTCCCACCACCATGAGGTCAGAGTGATACCAGTGTGATGAATGCCTACCTCCTCTCTCTGGAGATGGTGTGTGTTAGAGGTATAATCTTTTCTGGCTCCAGTAGCCCTCAGCCCACCTCCAGGGTCAGCTTATTGCCTGCCTGAGGTTCAGAGCTATGGATGAGCCCCTTTCAGTCGAGAAGGGCCAGGCTGGCATAGACCTTCTCTTACAGAGTAAATTTGGGCAGACAAGCTTTAAGGAGCGTTCCTGAGAGCGGTCCAGCAGGGATGGGTAAGAACAACAGTAGCAACAGTGGGTATGGGCTGGGATGGAGAATGCCTTATCATCTGATGTGTGTGTGTTTAGAGCAAGGAACATATCTGTGTCTGAGTCTGGGCAGGGATGGGAAGGGATCAGCTGGTCTCTGTCTAGCATGCAGTGCTTCCTTGTGTAGGCTGAAATGGAAAAGAAAATAAACATCAAAGGAGTGGAATGCCAAAGGCTATTAAATGCAAAGAGCCTCTGCTGTAAATTGCTAAATAACTTGGGTTCCCTTTTTATGGCTGTGCAGATTGAAGCCCACAGCACTAGGCAAGATCAGGCTGAAATCGCAGGCTTTTCCCTCTTGGCAACTACCCAGCTAATGAAGAGAAGAGGAGCAGCTAACTCATGTTCTTCCAAGTGCAACTAGCTCCTAGTGATATTCCTGTAAAGCCTGCTTTATGGGGGAAGGATGCTTTAGTAGACCCTAAGTGGCTGTTCAGCTTCACAGCAGCATGTGAACCTCTCCAAAACACACAGAGGTGCCTTACAGTGATATAGTCTCCTTGGATTGACTTGCAAGGAAAATAGGATTTCCCTGAACTCTGTGAGGATGTGAATAAAACACTAATCCATCTGCCCACCTAATGCAATCAGATCAGTGTTACGTACGGGTGCTTGCGAGAAACAGCTCCAGAAAGCCTCTCTGAAGGAGGGCAGTCTTGGCAGAGAAATGTAATATGGAAAGTTGCTTTCAAAGCATACTAACATGATCAGGCGTGCTAATATCAGAAACTGGTTAGGCTGACTGCCTAACCATGTCCATGTCATTGTTTCCAAGTTCACCAATCTAGAAGACAGGAGGTCTGCCCTAACTTCAAAGTGCTCCTAGTAACATCACTAGCTGTTCACGTAGCCATTTTCTTGTTGCCTCTGCACTGCAAAGAAGCTGTTGGTGTTCTGGGTGGCTGGGGTTGAGTGCAGGGTAGTGTTTCCCCTGTGTTAAACAGCCCTTGTCTGACTTGAATTCCTGGGAGTTTTGGTGAAATTTCTGCGAGGTGGAGGGAGGGTTTGGGGAGAGGAGTGTGAGTGGGCAGGGCAGGGGGAGGAATGCCCTGCAGTCAAACAGGCTGAAGGTGGATCTGTTAAATAAACTGTTAAATATAATAAATTCTCAGTGCAAAGCAGAATGGCTTTTACCGTACCATTAAAGCTGTAATTGCTACACTACTGCACTGTCATCTCTTGGAACATTAGATCAGGAATGTCTTTGAAAATATGTAGGAATTTAAGAAATGCATCTAGGAAGAGCACATTTGCATTTTCCAAGGGAGCCATGGGAGGTGCCTGCACTGCAGGGCTGTTTTGAAGTTCTCCTGCTTAAGATGAATGACATTAGTTAGCGGTGAGATAATGGGACAAATATTTCCCATAGCAGTTTTAGCTATGGCGCTCTCCCTAGCCATGGCGCTCTGAGGCAGGCAGCACTGCCTCGGTTCAGGTAAAAGCTGCAGGACGTATCCTGCCCCATGCCACATAGGTGTGTAAGGAGTGTGGGGCCAAAACGTGTCTCCCCTCGTGCTTGGCAGAAGGATGGGTCCCAGCTCAGCGTTCAGGGGACCGTGGCCAGGGAACCACGCTGCTCTGCCTGTTGGCGCCATGGCCCCGGGGTGCTGGCCTGCTGGAGAGGAGGTGTGGTTTGGCAACCCTCTTCAGCACGCTCCAGCTGGAAAAGCATGCTGTCCGTCTCAGATAGACCACTTAATGCATGTTCCCCGTGACAGGTTTTTTGCCCTTCTGTCCCTTCCCTTGCCCAGAGCCATCCCAGCTTCTCCAAGTACCTGTTCCTAGGCTGTGCTGCTCCCTCGGGTGGCTGTGGTGAGAGAAAGCTGGATTTTAACTCCCAGATCTGGTGGTTTCAAGGTCAGCCTGTAAGGATAGATTGAAAAGTAACGCTAATCATCACAAGTGCTTCAATCACAGCAGCTCTCCAGAGACAGACCTTATCAATCTTAAAGTCACAGTAGACCTTTGTATATTAAAATATTTATTTCCTTTTAAGCTTTACAAAGCCAACTCTGAAATCTCATTTTATAGCTTCTTATTTTGTTACCATCCTCTTGGTACCCCTCTGAGAGGTCAGCTCACCAATATAATCCCAGTTGCTGTACTGGAAAACAGTCTCTGCCCATGCATTCTTCTTGGGAATAGCTTTTGATGTGATCTTTTGTCTCAGAGATGTGGGTGCCAAATACTTTATTCTTGTGTAAATGTTACAGCACATACTAAAGGTTAATAGAGTCAAAGCACTGAGCTCTCTGCTCCCCAAGGTTAAATGAAAACTGGTAGAACAATATTGATGTCACTTGCAATGCATGTGCTGTGTGAATGGTGCCAAGCTACTCTAATGCTGCACTAAGGTTTTACATTAGTGGGCCGTATTTTGTAATTGTATGGTGACAGTGCGCTTATAAAATGGGTTACTAATAAGTATTTGAGGGAAATATTTGATGGTAGAGTTCTGCTTTCCAAATGAGCAAATACAGTCGCTTCCTTGATGAATGCTAAGCAGACCTTTATAAAATTACTGTCTGCCTCTTAATTCGCTTGTTTGAGCTGCAGCCCTTGGGTATTCAGTGGGTTTTTTTCAGTAAATTAACCTTTCATAGAACATGGTTCTCTGGTTGGTCATGCCAGAATTCAGTGGAGTTCTTATTACATAAAACTGATGCAGTTAGTGGAGAACCAGACCTGCTGTCTTAATGAGTCAAAGAAATATCCCAGAGTATAAAATGCATTATTGTCCTTGTTTGTTGGTCCATAGGATCACAGCGAGCCTCTTCCCTTGCTGCATCAAGACTGGAACAGGCCATGTCTGAAATAACTATGCAGAGCAGTGCAATGAAGCAAGGACCTATGCGTCTGTGGACAGCTCTTGAACGAATCTGGCTACAAGCAGGTATGTCCTGGACCACCTGGAGTTCCTTTTTCCCCTCTAGTGGTGAATGAGGTTACATAAGTATTAACAGAGTAGTTGAAATCAGTAGTTGAAAATCATCTTATTCCAGCAGAAAATCTGCCTATCCCAGCTGGTTTTTGAAATACCACTTGTTTGATTCAATATAACAAAAAAATACTAGAGGAGTGCGATTTTTCAGCTCACCTCTATTTTTCCATACCACACTGAGAACTTCAGCCATCACTAAAATACGCTTTTGAAAGAAGAGGGTAGGTAGTTCTTCATTAACTAATGGTATCTGGTAGGGACAATTGTTTTCATTCTCCTTTTCCTACATACTTCCCTGTAATAAGACTGGGAAAACCATGTATAAAATATTATTTAGAGTGGGAACTTTCCAATCTTTGAGGTTTAAGTGAAAATTATTGAAAAGAGCAAGTCCTCCATTCATTTTATCCTTGACTGTTTGAGTCTTCCAAGGACTTGTAGATTGCATGTCAGTTTGAGACACTCATGCAGTGACGCTACAGCAGAGCACACAAAGGGAAAAGAGAACAGTGAGAAGGAGCTCTACCCAGAGGCGATGTCCAAACTCATGAAAGAGTTTTATGTAGGAAACTTGATGAGGAACAGAGTTGCACAGCACATTCTACCATTTGCATTCCAGCATTTCAGGACTGATAGAAAGAGTTCTGACCCTGCAGTTTTGCTCTTAAGAGACACAGCTTTTCTTCCACAGCTGGGCCCACAGTTGCGCGCCTGAAATTACATGTGAGTGCTGTGATTGCTTCTTCGATGTCTCTGCTACCATTTGCAATGGAAAAAAAGCGGAGCCCACTGGAACCTTGCTGATAATTTGCTATTCTGTATGCAGGAGAACCTTTCAAATTCTCATTTAGCTAATCTGTACAATTGACAATTCGCACATAAAACCTGGCAGTCTCACCCTACTTCTCAGCAAAGATTTTTATAGCTGTTTTTGTGGGCCATTTCCTACCAATTAGACTTCAGTTCTGATAAAAAATATGTGACATTCTTTTTGTTACAATTTGACTGTCTGTTAAGGAACAAAAGAAGATACCGTATGGAATGCATCATCCTTTAAGTTAATCACATGTGTTCTCTTAATGTCTTGTGTATTATGTAAATTTCAGTGATGTGCTGTGGGCTTCAAAATCACTTGCAAGATTTTGCTTTATTAAGTTTATGCTCCTGATTTAAGGCTGCAAAGGAGTCTGGTGGGAACCAGAAAAAATGGAGTTTATTGTGATAAGAAGTTAAGTGTCTGTTGTCCATCATCCTGCAGATAGCTCTAGGCAGTTTACATTTTTGCTGCTGCATGAAAAGACAAAAGCAATAAAGACCTAGTGCTTGCTGTGACCTAGCTGTGAATTGCTACGATTACTTTTCAGTGTAAATCAAGTGCCTTTCTCAAAGGTGTTAATTCATTCTTTTCATTCTTTTAGATATATTTTATTTTTAAAGCCGTAATTTTTCTGTCCTAGTCTATCGGTTTTAAAATCTTTGTTTTGTTTCATACTTACTTTTAACTGGACTTGAATCAGGATTGATATTCTGAAGTCAGCTATTGTTATGGATACAGCTTAATGAGCTCTTTGTGAGGTACTGCCTATTTTCTTTTCACAGTAGTGTGGAAGTTTCTGCATTTGGGGATGAGTAGCGATGCAGGTGTTTTGAGGTGGTCTTTACTCTCTGCAGAGGAGGGCACAGTGCCTGAATAATTAGAGGGCTTCTTTGGAGTGGTTCAGGTCTTACTCTGGGCTTAGTGAGTGGAATAGTCCAAAAGGGTATCGCTAACTCTCTGCACTAGAATCTTTCCTATCTGGAAGGCGTGGAAAGCAGTAACAGATACACTTGTAAGAAATTAATAACTTCCAAAGTAGAGATATTTCATAAACAACAAATTAAACAGAAATGTGTGGTTAAAAACAGTTGAGGTAGTCACATGCTTTTGCATTACAACTCAGCCCAAACTTAACAGCTGTGGAAAGCAACAGGCGATTAGCGTAACATTCTGATGCCTGTATCCTGAGTCCCTTCATATCCATGGATAGAGCTGCACCAGTATGCTCTGGATTTTTATCAGGTATGGGTTGGACTTGTCCTTTTTCAGGCAATGACTCATCCCGTGACTCTAGGCAAGTTGCCTAACTTTTTCATACCTCAGTGTCCATCTCTAAAGGGAAAAAATGTTAATCTGCCTTTGGGAAATGACTCGTCTGTTGTTGTTTTTGTTGTCATTAACACTTTAACCTTTTTAGCATGAATCATAAATCTTTAGATAAAATCATTACGATTTCCTAACCTCATACTACAGTAAATTTATAACAAAGCATCCATCCGTTTCAGACACTAACAGGATGCAGCTGGCCATGTCTCCATGTGTGGGTATGGATTTAGAGCGCTAGGCTGCAGTCGTGTCTGGGTTCCATTAGAGCCATTACAGCTCCCGTGCCTCTTCATATCCCAAGGCATGAAAACTAATGGTACCAACTGACTGATCCAGTTAGAGCTTTCTGCACTTAGATTGGTAAGAGGCACACAAACCCAGCTATCCCACAGCTAATGTGAGACTGTGCTCACAGCCCTCCAGCAGCCAGGCCAGGCCACAAAGCCAGCACATATGCTTGGAAGGGGACTGATGGTAGTAGCTATCAGATGATGCTTATGTAGGAGAATTGTTACTGCATCACCCTCCACCTGCAGCTGCTACAGGAGTTTCTGCCTTCTGCAGAAGCATCCCCAGTCTCACAATTAGTACGAGAACACGTGCATTCTTTTAACTGTGGCTGAAGGCGAGTGAGACTGTGAACCCTGTGCAAATAGTTAAGCTCTTTTGTCCTGTGATAAAGGTACTTAACTCATGCATAAGAAGACATAGACTTCATGGTTTTTATCTGTAAATTTTCTGAGTTTATGACCAGCACAGTTATGTAAGGAAGATACTAAAGCAGCAGCTTTAGAAGTGTCTACATCCAAATGTGCTGCACTATAATGGATGCTGCACCTTGACTTTCCTTGCAGCAGTGCCTAATGAACTCTGGCAAGCTGATTTTTTGTAGCTTACTGTAAGCAACCAAAGAGCTACTGGATGGTCTCTAGAGAGTCCTCTTTTTCTCTTTCACACATTCAAATAAAACTGTCAATTTTCACTGTTAGTCTTATGTCTAGCCATCTCTTGTAGGACAGCTGGGAGTACAGTCATCTGCAGCAGGGAACTTAGCACATTTCTTCAGTGGGCTTCCATATCTTCCCATTTTCCCTGCAGGTAGTCACAATTAGTTTTGGAAGAGTACGAGGTCTTTTGTCCCCAAAGACTAGAGAAGTTGTTTGCTTCCTGTGGCACGCATGCTTAGAGGAATACTGATAGGCATACTCTGTTTTCAAGTGTTGTGCAGCGAAGACTGTGATTAACACAGCTTGTTTGATCCCTTTTAACAATAACCTCCCAGTCCTCTTGATATGTAATGGCTTCTTAAAAGGAGAGAGTTGTCTTATTAGGCTTTAACATTAATAAGCCCAAACATTATTCTTGGCCCCAAGTCTGAGAAACAGGTCATTTCAAGGAGTACTCAGGAAGGGTGCTGCAGTGCACATGCTGCTCTGGTGCAGCTCCAGGAGAGGTGGTCTTTATGTGGTCCATATGACCTTTTTTCCTCTTTGTTCTACTTTTCATGACTGAGAGCTTGAATTAGACTTTGAGAGGGGAGAGGGAACTTCGCAGCATTAGTAAAGCTTGCTAACTCCTTCCCCCTCTTGTTGCAGGAAGAGCTGCAAGAGGGATCCTAGAGATTACTGGTGATAATAGTGCTTGAGTTACCAAGAGAAATGTCTGACCTAGGAACTATTTCTACCCCTTATTTCTTTTTCAAAATCATGCCAGTAGTCCTCCTTTCTGTTTAGATAATACAATCATGTTGTTTGGCTAAGGAAAATATACTTGAAATGGCTCAAATTTATGACCAAAATTTACCTTCCTTCGACATTTTTATAAGGTTGCTTTTGACCCAGAAAGCAAAGCATGTCAGTACTGAAAAGAAATAGTTTTAATAGTTTTAATCTCTTTGGGTAACTGGAGTGATTTCTTATCTGAAGTATGTGTGATTATATTTCCAGGCAGTAATAACTGTATACTCTATTTATACAGAGCTTTTTAGAATGCTGCAAGCCAGTTTTAATAAGTGTTCTAATATTCCAGCTCCTGTTGCTGTATTATTTTAAGCTTTACTTTTGACTACAATGTCTACTTTGTTTGTCTTTACTAGTACTTTATATCTGACAATTTAGCTTCTGGACTAACCCAATACTTTACCAAATATGGCCACTCGCAGCAAAGTAGGTCTGGTAATTTGATCTAAGATTGGCGAAATGCCTGCTAAGCAGAGTCTGCAAACCTTACCAGGTAGACCTAAGGCTAATTTAAAGGAGCATTTAAAGAAAAATGACTAGGATAACTATTCCACGTACTCACAGTAGGGCTGGACTGGGCTACCTGCTGTCTCAGTAACGTGGTAAAGTTTACCCTAGGAAAAAAATACTGTAATGAACATGCCACGAACAAGAAATGTAAAGAGAGACAGTGTAGCAGCGAACAGTGAGCTAATGGAAAAACATCTGCTCCCCTGAGTTATGTACAGCAGGAACATTTTTTTTTCCCCCTTCACAAAACGCTCGCGATATATTTATTTTATTCCATATGGGCCAATTCCTGGGAAAAAGCTGTGTTAGAGGAGATGGGCTTAGGGCCAGTGGGCTGGAATCCTCAACCCCGGCTGGCCGGCGGCCGCACAGCCGCACAGCGGGTGCCCCAGCAGCAGCCAAGGGCACGGCCGGGCCCTCCCCTGCTGCCCCTCGGCTCACCCAGCACAGCTTGTATTTGCACAGCTTGCGCACGGATATTTAAATGCTCTTCCTTCCTGAAACTTTTAGCCCCCTCAAGTTATTAGCTCTGATATTAAAGGTGTTTATCAGGTTTGGGAGACATCTTTACTGACATTGCCAGAATAGGTGGGATCAGAGACTGTTCCATGATGCAGCACTGGTTGTTGAAGCAATTCTAATTTGTTTTCTTTTTTGTTTTAAAAAAAAAAAAAGTGTTTTCAATTTTAGAACTTCCCTGCTTGAGTTCTTGAGCTCCATAAGTGCTGCTGATTTTTGTGGCTCTTTACAGTGACACAGAGCAGTACAAAATGCTGGAGCCTGGCAAGGGGGAGCAGGAGGGATTCCTTTATTGCATAGCTATTACTGAGGAGAATAAAGGTGTACTGCAAAGATGGTTGCCCTGCAGCATTTACTGACTAGGAGGGATTATGAACACTTCAGACTAGAGACAGCAATGGTAAAGTGAGCTGGTTTGGTCCCCTTTGAAATGTTACTAGTGAAGTTAAGAAGCCAGCAGTGGTTCTACTAAGCCTCCTGGTTTAGCAAGCTCTGTCCTAGGCTTTTCTGGTGCAGGCTGAGGATCACCAAATTCCCTATATCTCTCCATCTGAATGGCCTCAGGAGGGTATTAGGTTTTCATCTACACTCTCCAGCTTAGTTTATTTTATTTTCTATCAACAATGAATTTGAAAAGTCAAAAGGAGTCTTATATTGATATGTGAAGGGCTGCTCCCCACTGTACCATACTGCTGGTCTTCTGGCTGCATTGTGCTGGCTGTGTCGCTATGCAGTAGCGTTTTTGGGGCAGACAAGAGTGGACAAGTGCTTTAGATCCAGGAGGTACACACAACTGCATGATGTGGAGCAGTCTACTTGTGGGAGTTAAGTGCCGAGTCTTTGATAACACGAAACATGATTTGCAAGGAATGAAATTTTAACTCTTGGGTTTTTCACGTCACAGAAATACATTTTAAATCCATTTGATTTTTTTGCTAGAATTACAGTTGTTGCTGCTTCTGTGGTGACAAGCACAATCACTCCTGACACTGCTTTCAAACACTTAGGAAATGGGGAATAGAGACCGCGTTCAAGGTGATGGCAGGCAAGTCTGTTCCTCAGACTAGCACTGCGATGCAGGCATGACTGATTACACTGTTGTTACTCCTCTGATGGACTCCCTAACAGAGATCTGTCAAATAACTCATCTTGGAGGTGAAAAAAAGGAGCCTGACTGCAGGAGACCCAGCTTCGTCAGTGTTCTGGGAAGGGCTCTTTGTCTGTGCATTTGTTACTGGTCTTTGGAGAGCAAGTAGATGATGTGCTTCTGGCAATTCTCACTTGATTAAAGATCTTCACTGTAGATGAGCTTAAATGCTAGCAGAAACAGCTGGGAGAACTAGGAGCTCTTATTAGGAGTTAGTAGTAATCTGAGTGGAGATGCTTGCTGCTCTCAGGGACTGGGCCCAGTATCAGCGGAAGTCTAGTTGCAAGTCAAGACAGAGGTGGCCATAGCCACAAGAGGAGACAACAGTTGTTGGAAGAACAGCAGGGTAGGCTGGACAGTACTGCAAAAGAGCATGGATGGGAAGCATAAGGTGGATATAGGAAAGAAATGAATCAAGCCAGGTTGGACCTTGTAGTCCACTGGATAGCTGCTTGTGGTCTCAGTGGTTGTAGGCTCAAGCTTCAGCTAGTGAATGGAGACAGTGCACGATTCATCCTGTCTGTGCTCATCCATGCAGTGCACTGTCTCAACCCATAACTATAAGTAAAAATGCTGAAACATTTCCTAATAATCATTCACACTCGGAGTTTCTAGTGTTACTCCAGAGATGCTAAGATGCTAATAGAGGAGCTGGTACATCCAGGATGATCATCTCTCTTTTTTCCATAGCATTCAGAGAGCCTTTGGTGGTACTTAGTTCAAAACAAAACGTGAATTCATTTTTTATGAAGAGAGAGAGCCAGGAAGCTTGCAAACGTGGCCTTTGGATTCAAAGTTGCCAAGAACATCAGTACCAAGAACAGTGTAGTCCAACAGTTGGATGTTTATAAATGGTTTCCCTGTATCACTAAACCTTTCACAGGATAAGAATTACAGATCTTCTCTACCTGTGTCAGCCTGAGCAGATACCCTCTTCTTTGGAGTGGAATTGGGTGCCTCATCGCTATAACAGAACTTCCTCTTGAGGGCTGCTAATTTGGGTAGATATTTATTTACAGCATGATTAGGTCATATAAGGAGATACACTGAATAATCCAGTGGGCAGGAAGCTGCTAACCCAGGTAATGCAAAGGCAGGTGTTTCATTATTTTCAGTACCATTGAGAAGGCAGTAGTATTACCATGATGAATGTAATGAGTCCTTGTTTTTTGGGTTTGATTTCTGCCTCTTGCTATGTTTTTATTCCATGTTGCTTAAGCCTATCTTGTTAATCTGTAAATAAAAAGAGTATTTAATAGAAGTGAAAAATGAGTTTACAGAAAGCACATTTTAATGCTGACCTAAATGATTCCCTTAATTTTTAGCTGGATGGGTGCACTCCTTTCTTTTTGTAACCGAAAGGCACCTCTCTCATTCTTTTTTATGCAAATTAGGCCTCCTACACCATTTAATCATTTTTTATTGACTATTGAGCCTGCAAAGAAATGGACTGAACTCTAATATGCTATATTACCATATCATAAAATACATTTTGTAGATCTTATTTATATTCTGTGTTGCTGTGCTTCCTCTAAATAATTGTTATTACTGAAGAAGATTTACAGGCACCATTGAAAGAAAGAATCACAGAATCACATAATGTCAGGGACTGGAAGGGACCTCAAAAGATCATCTAGTCCAATCCCCCTGCCAGAGCAGGAATACCTAGGTCAGGTCACACAGGAACGCATCCAGGAGGGTTTTGAATGTCTCCAGAGAAGGAGACTCCACAACCTCTCTGGGCAGCCTGTGCCAGTGTTCTGTTACCCTCACTGTGAAGAAGTTCTTCCTCATATTTATGTGGAACCTCCTATGTTCCAGCTTGCACCCGTTGCCCCTAGTCCTATCATTGGATGTCACTGAGAAGAGCCTGGCTCCATCCCCATGACACTCACCCGTTACATATTTATAGACATTAATGAGGTCACCCCTCAGTCTCCTCTTCTCCAAGCTAAAGAGACCCAGCTCCCTCAGCCTTTCCTCATAAGGGAGATGTTCCATTCCCTTAATCATCTTTGTGGCTCTGCGCTGGACTCTCTCAAGAAGTTCCCTGTCCTTCTTGAGCTGAGGGGCCCAGAACTGGACACAGTACTCCAGATGTGGCCTCACCAGGGCAGACTAGAGGGGGAGGAGAACCTCTCTCAACCTACTAACCACAGCCCTTCTAATACACCCCAGGATGCCATTGGCCTTCTTGGCCAAGGGCACGTTGCTGGCTTATGGGCATCCTGCTGTCCACCAGGACCCCCAGGTCCTTTTACCCTACACTGCTCTCCAACAAGTCAGTCCCCAACTTACACTGGCACATGGGGTTGTTCTTCCCCAGATGCAAGACTCTACACTTGCCCTTGCTATATTTCATTAAATTTCTCCCCGCCCAACTCTCCATCCTGTCTAGGTCTCTCAGAATGGCAGCACAGCCTTCTGGTGTGTCAGCCACTCCTCCCAGTTTTGTGTCATCAGCAAACTTGCTGACAGAGCACTCTATTCCCTCATCCAAATCATTGATGAATATATTGAATAGTACTGGTCCCAGTACCAACCCCTGAGGGACTCCACTAGATACAGGCCTCCAACTAGACTCTGTCCCATTGACCACAACTCTCTGGCTTCTTTCCTTCAGCCAGTTCACAATCCACCTCACTACCTGATCAGCCAGACCACACTTCCTCAGTTTAGCTGCGAGGATGCTGTGGGAGACTGTGTCAAATGCTTTACTGAAATCAAGATAGACCACATCCACTGCTTAACCATCATCTATCCACCGGGTTATGTCCTCATAAAAGGCTATCAGGTTGATCAAGCATGACTTCCCCTTGGTGAAGCCATGTTGACTGCCCCTAATGACCCTCTTATCCTTGATATGCCTAGAGACAGCACCAAGGATAAGTTGTTCCATCACCTTTCCAGGGATGGAGGTGAGGCTGACCGGTCTATAGTTACCCGGGTCTTCCTTCTTGCCCTTTCTGAAGACCAGAGTGACATTTGCTTTCCTCCAGTCCTCAGGCACCTCTCCCATTCCCCACAACTTAACAAAGATGATGGAGAGTGGCTCAGGACAGCCTCCAGCAGTGTAGACAGAGGCAAAGAAGGCATTCAGTAACTCTGCCTTCTTTTTATCCTCTGTTATCAGGGCACCCGCCTCATTCACCGGTGGGCCTACATTGCCTCTAGTGTTAGTTTTATCTGCAGTGTATTTGAAGAAGCCCTTCCTGTTGTCCTTGACCTTTCTTGCAAGGTTTAATTCCAAGGAGGCCTTAGCTTTCTTAGTTGCCTCCCTACATCCTCTGACAACAGACTTATATTCTTCCCAAGTGGCCAGCCCCTCCTTCCATGAGTAAGTACTTTTCATTATGTATGCACTGAAACACCGTCTGTGCATGATTTCACATCTAAACCCCCTTGCTCCCGATTCTTTTCTGAAATGAAACAAGTGACATTATCCTGTTAATTGCTATCAGAGCTTTTAATATGACAGTGTCCAGAACTTCTGCTGACTTCATATAGTTTCAGGATTTCACCCCTTTTTTTGTGCTGCTAAAGGCTGTGCTAACTTTGCAAATGAAGTGTTTTTCTTCAGGCTGTGAATTGTCACTTTGCACATCCCCATCCTCATTATTGCCACATGCACAGTGTCAGCTGCTATGCAGCAGTTGGCAGGAAAATGCTCTGTTCCTTGGGAAGTGCAAGTAAAATTCTGTCCTCCCACAAACTTTTGAATAAGGCTGCGCACATACTCAGCTTGACAAGGTACATGGCCTTGCTTTCTGTTATTACAGATAGCTGCAGCCTCTTGGAGCCAAGGGAAGGGATACATGCTGAGATTTTATAATGATTAACCAGAGAGAAATGTATATGAGTCACTCTTAAAGAGTATAGCTCTTACCAAGGAACTAATGTTTTGTTCATGTTGACAGCCTTGGAGAATGACATTTTTCTGTAGCACAACCTAGGAATGGCTAAGAAATACCGAACACTTTCTCGACAGTGTCTCAGCCTTCTAGAAAGACCACTTCAGAAGTGAAAGGCTTTTCAGCCATGCTGTCATTTCAGTACACGATCATTTTCAGTATGCCAACAGAAGTGCTATTTGTGGTCCCAGTCTCATCTTAGATAAGCCAAGGAGGAGCCTTTCCACGGTCAACCAGGATTGCCTTTGAGATGCTCTCCTACTCGCCTCTACCCAACATGCTCCATGGCAGCATGCCAAGTCCCCACAGTCATCTGGATCTCCCAGCGTTTTGAAACTGGCAGAGTTTCTAAGCTATTTAAGAGGAATTTTCAGGCTAATTTCCTGCCCCCTCCCCCCCGACAGAGTCTTCCTGAGAATATTCAGTACCTTAAAAGTCAGGGCATTTAAGGTTGTGTCTAATTTCAGAATTATTTATCTAAATCTGGAATTAGTCATTTCAAATTGGACTCTTGGACTGTCAATACTGACTCCATTACCCACATCAGTTAAAAAAAAGCCAATGAGACTTTGAGCTTTTGCAGTAATAACGTGTAGAACACAAACAGGTAATGGACCAAAGAGCAATGGCTGCTGTATGAATAGAATTATTTTATATACATATGTGCATACATACCTACATGCATACAGACATATATATATTTATCTCTAAAAACATTTTCCCTTTTCAGGTACACGTCAAAGTGAAAACTGGGTATAATTTTTGAAGCTTTTTGCAAGGATTTGATGCATAATAAATCTAGAATTCGAATAGATTCTTTCAGTTGGAAGGGACCTATGATGATGATCTAGTCCAAATCCTGAGAAATGTTGAAGTTTAACAACGTTATGAAATTTGTTTAATATGAGAAATTACTTGGTTAACAAATTGACAGTCAAGCAGATTAGTATGCTGTTACGTGTTTTTTTTCTAAGAAAACCACTAAGATAGTTGCTGATAGTTGAAGAAAGTAAATGACTGAGCAGTCTCTTCCAAGAGCGCTCTCTTGTTCTTCTGTGGAGTATATATGAGGAAATAAATGTGAGAGTACGCAATATAAATAAGTCTCTCTTGATTTGAATAGTGTCTGAAAAGTTAAGAGACAGCTGACTCGTAAACTAGACAAATAAGCACAGACAACCATTTTTAATCATCTTTTAAAATGTGGAAATAACTTATTTAAAAGAGTATCTAATGTCCAGCTCAGTCAGATGTATCCTATTACTCTGACATGTTTAAATTTCTCAGTAGACAGTGATGGCTTATTCTGTTCTTTTTTTCCCCAGATTATTTGGAAATACATATGATGGGTCCAAGTGGCTACCAGCCCTGCTTCCTTAGGGCTCAGTTCAGCACAGTTTACATTCCTGACTGAGGAATCCTTAAGGCCATCCACTGTCAAGACAAGGCCTAAAGATGTCCCTGAACATCTGTATGGAGCCCTTAGCATTAAACAAAGATCCATTCAGTGAATCCACTTGTGACAGCAAGCACTAACCATAGTAGTAAGCACTGTGCAGGATCATGGCCTCATGTTTTAATATGCTTAAGGGAGATGATTAATGTGAAGAATTAATGTGAATAATTAATGTGAAGAAAGATCTCTGTCTTATTTCAACTAATAGTAGGGTGTGGGTTTTAATTTTTTTTGTGTTTTGTTTTGGTTTTTTTTAGCTGAACTCTTCATGGAACAGCAGCATGTCAAAGAAGCAGGCTTTTGTATCCAGGAGGCAGCTAGTCTTTTCCCCACATCTCATGCTGTACTGTACATGCGTGGGAGGCTTGCAGAGATGAAAGGCAATTTGGAGGAGGCTAGGCAATTGTATGATGAAGCGCTCACAGTGAATCCAGCTGGAGTGGAAATTATGCACAGCCTGGTGAGTTTGCAGGGGCTCAGCTCCATTATAGTATTTACGTTCCTGATTAACTGTAATAAGAAGGGAGAGGGCTCATGCTTGCTCTGGATGCCATTGTCTTCCTAATCCTGAGAGCAAATGACTGTTCGAAGAATAAATTGGGTAGCTTGAACCTCTATTTTTAAGACCGGATTGAATGTTTTTAACTAATTAGGACTTGTGTCAAAACTAAATATTTTAATTGACAAAGGCCGATAGTTTGGGAAGTCAGTTCACTGCTTTGTCTTTGCTGCTTTTCCTCCTAACTGTTAGCATTTTAAATAAGCAGTACACTGATGTTTGAAAGATCTGAACTAATTAACTATACAGTATAGATATATACAGGGTTTGCAAACCTTGGGCTGCAGTCTTTTGTCCACTCAAATCAAGATAAACTATGAGTTTACAATAAAAGTAACCCACTATTATCTTAAGCTGCAGCTTAGCTCCAACCTTGTGTAGGGGTAGTGACTCCACATTTGTGGGTTTTTTTGGTCACACATCTATCCAGCAAGGATTTTTTTTTTTTGTTGCAGCATCCCCAAAACAAACTTATTAACAGACACAGGGGTTGAGCTTGATAATAATAATAATAATAATAATAATACAGGGAGCTTTGTGGAAGACCAAAACCCACTTCTCTTATGAAATCAAAACAGTTGATCATATTTCATCAATGATGTGTCTTGTTAACTGTAGCCCTAATTAGGTGTGTCTGGGATTTTAGGAGTCTTTCTTGACTAATTTAATTTTTACAGGCATTCTATGTCCATGTGACCGCTTTGTGTCTTTGCTAGCAGATTTGTATTCCACGGCATAAATTTGATCCTGATGGGGTTTGCAGGCAACTCCAAAACTGAAGGGGTGTTAGTGCACAAGAGGACAAACATAAAGTGAAGTTATAATTGAGAGAAAACAGTAGAGCCTACAGACAAGGGGTGAGATATTTGGTAATAATGAATGTTCAGTGCAAAACCAGCAGCTGAATGGCTGGTGTATATGTCATGAGAAGGTTACAAAACAGCTATGTACGTATCAGGCTTGTATTGGGCAACAATATTACTTTGTTGGTGTGATCCAACCTTTACAAAATCAGTCAGTAAAGCCCTGGCAAGACAGAATAATGTTCTTTGCTCAGTTAGTAAGTGTCATGATTTCAGACAAGTCACTTGTATCAGAGCAGCCATCAAGTTAGATGCCAACATGATACTAACAGCTTTCATTTTTGTCTTATTTTATGGGCAGAACCACATACTGTGCCTTCCCATTTCAGTCGTTTGCAATTTTCTGAACCTATGGTAATTTGGAATAAAAATTTCTGAGATGCACATCTGCTCTGGCCCAGTTTACTTTGGAAAATGTCACCCAACATGGCTTACCTGTTTCTGAAAATGAGGCTAAAGAAGAGTATTTAAAGGCTTCTGTGACATCTTCTTTACTGTGCTTTAGTGTCTCCAGGTTTTGTCAGGAATGGGTGATCTTTGTAACATATTAATGTGCTTTTTACCATCCCTAAGCAAATCCTTGATAGGTTATCCAAGTCATAACCTTTAAAAACCACATATTATAGGTGCTTAGTAGATACATATTTCTGAAACCTTGAGGCAATCTGTGAGTGCTCATTCCCTTCAAACCCTAGTAAGATCCATCATCTCTTAGTCAAGGAATGGAAGTAAAATTTAGAAGAGATGAAAAAGACAGTGAGATGGAGCATTTGGGGACAGAGACTCAGTCTATAAGCAAGTAGGGAAGAGGAAAGATAAACTCAGTAACAAAGTGAGAGAAATAAGGATAGATAGAAAATAAGATAGATATCACCGGATTAAGACTAGGTAGATAAGAATGAGACTGGCTTAAGGAACCAGGCCAGGACACACGGGTTGAGGGGTCAGCATGTTGGAAATGATGAATTAAAGGGGTCAGTCTTATGAGAGAGACAAAGGACTGTGAACCTGTAAGAGTATTTCTACTCCATAGCCTTCAGTCTCCTTAAAATTCTGAATCTTCCCATCCTGGTGCCAGGAAACATCAGTGAAAATCACTTGCTTAAGCATATGCCTCATCTCCTTTAGCTTGACCATGCTGGCCGCCTGTGTTTTACACCTGTTAGTGAAGATAGAAAAGGTCTGGTCTGTCCCTGCTGATATGAATCATGGCAGTAGTTACAGGCTGCCACATAATGGCATTCTTTTGTATGCTTTTCCAAAAGCTAGGAAATTGCACATAACAAGTTAGAAGCATCTGATGAGCACTATAGAAAAGCCTGTAAAGAAATTAATCATTCTGCCTTCAGAACAGAGCTGGAATAATGTGCAGTAAACAAGGCTTTTAGGGCTATGCATCAAATAAAAAGGGCAAAAATAAAATACTGAACGGCTGCTAGCTAAGTGATTTTGTCCTGTGTACTGAATGAGACAGTGTCCCCATGGAGAATTTAAGACTGGGTTTATGCAATTGAGGGTATAATGTAACAGGTGGTAAATTTTGCATCTCCTTGAGGCCATCAGAAATGTATGTATTAGCCAAGTACTAGCTGTACTGTTATTAAAAATACAAGTTCTTGAGCACAGAGGGAAATGTATGTCTTGGATTATGCAAGAGGCCAAACTAGATTATCAGCTAGTTCCAGGTGGCTTGAAACTATGCGAGACACATACACAGGCAACTCAAATTAAATTCGCATACACTGTTCCAGTGCTGGTCTCCCCAAACATTTGAGTATGTAGTTTTATCACTGTAGTAATACTGTTGTGGATGTGTAATAATTTAGGGAGAGAGTCTGGTTATGAGAATTACTCTCTGACTTAGTGCAATTGCCATCCAACTGACCTAGTCCACTTTAAGAGAAAACTGTGCTGTAGACAGTGCTGATTCTCCCTGGTGTATCAGCATCAATTAGCAAAGTAGTCATGTCTCTTCCCCTGGGTTCTCAGAACTGGGTTGTCAAAGCTATATTTGGAAAATTCCAACCTGAAGAGCATTGCTGGCTTTAAATGAAGGGCACAGATCTAGCAATGAATGAGTCCACTGGGTGTCAATAACTTCACTTTTACACAGGGTAGAGTCACCACCATAATAAATGCAGGCTCTTTCTCTGCGTCGCTGAATACGGCTGTGTTTTGCTGTGAGTGTAGGGTGTTTACAGTAGCTGTCAGATCAGTGTACTTTCCATATAAAGCACATTGCTGCATAGAAGAGCAGCACCGTATAGCAGGACAGCAGTGCTGAGTGCGTCTGATGAGGTAGCATGCTCCGCTTCATAGCGGGAGCTGTTGGCAGTTGGTGTCCAATACTGCGGTAAGCAAACCACAGGAAAATGCCACATAGTTGTCCACTAGCACATGAAGTTTATAAGTGATGCCACAGGATCCTTATGCCTGTATTAAGAATCCACCCATGGCCTTTACAAAGTAAATATTACTGGCTAATACCTAATCTAAGGAATCACATTTGTTGGAGTTATGTTTTCATTTGGAAAAAACACACAGAATCAGTTTTTGAGGCTATTGGAAACATACTTATGTACCAAAGTACTCCTGGTGAGGTGTGGAGCTACTCCTTTGGTTGAACAACTGTTTTCTGTCAGAAACAATGAGCTTGGCTGGGCCCTTAGAAACTGTATGTACTGTAAGACCACATCTCTCTTTAGGAAATATGACTTGCTAGGGGATTTTTTTCCACATTTCTCCTTGTTCTGTCTTATACATTTCTGTCCTCCCTCCCTTTATTAGAACAGCCCTGTTCTTCTTCACTTTCGCAGGCTCCTTCTGGGGCCTGCTTGCAAAGGTCATAGAGCACTTCTCTCTCCCACGGCGGCTGATGGAGTTTCCACTGAGTAGGTATCTACTGGTTGATAAACAAGATCTTAGCCCATATCCCCTTGTCTTATACTGTGACTACTCAGCCATGCCAGATGCTAGTCTCTGATAGCACATTCCTAAACCAAGGATCTACAGCTTACTTTTTTCAGTATGTTCCAAATTTGGTTATATAACATCACGATATACACAGCTTTGGGACGGTGATAACAAAACTGACATGTGCCCAACCAAGTCAGAAAATACAACATAAGCTGGGGCAGATGACACCTCCTTGTAGAGTGATACACAAATCCACCTACCTGTATGTCACTAGAGAAAGACATTGAAATTTGCTAGTTCCCAGCCACAGTGCATTCAGTACCATTCTCACTTTCGATTCAGAGGAGGAGGAACTCAATGCCAGCATGCTGAATTTTAGTCTTAAAGCTTCATGCATAATATTGGAAGATAAGCTAAAAACATACTGAGATACTCAGAAGACTCCTGCACAACATGCATCTCACATAGCACTTAGAGCAATTCTCAACAGGTTCAGGGAAGAAGAAAGATAATCATGTATTTAAAAGGGAAGGAAATGGGCACCCTCATCTCTGTCACTGTGCCAGGTTTAATGAAAACAACAAAAAAATACCAGCAAAAGGAAGAAAAAAAATTGCTTTGAGTCTTACTGATTGCAGTAGAAGATTGTAATGATTCCTCACTTCTCTTGAAGGCTGGGGCAAGGATGATAAGGTTGTTATCAGAATGCCATGTTATGCCACACAGCTGTCTACAAAGAGTGAAATATATATTGGGTTTGGTTTGGTGAGTTTTTGTGAAGGTGAAAATGGAAAACAGCCTTCATAATCTATTTCTGTGTTCTCTTGTGACGACATAAATGGGTGGAAAACATAATCTAGTGAAAATACATTCAGTTTGTTCCATAATAAAGTTAAATAGAATATACAGATAACACTGGTTGTGCTAATCATGAGAGTTCTGCTTTTTCTTTGAGAGACTGTCATGTGCAGCACAAAACAGAAGATTGGCAGCCACACCAAGGGCTTTACAGTCATATAGTAACCTCCAACTGAAGTTGGAAAAACAAGCTTCCCACTCACCTGAGTTTAACTCACCTAAGCTGGTCCAACAAATTGACTGTAGGCTGTTTTGTGACCCTTATTTTCTGAGCTGAGTGTAGATTTTGGCCTTTCCCCAGGAAGACCTCATTATTTTTTGAGAAGTTCCTATGATAAATGCAGTTTGGGAGGTATCAGCCACATAGCAGAACCACAGAGTGGTTGAGGTTGGAAGGGATCTTGGAAGATCATGTAGTTCAACCCCCTGCTCAAGCAGGTTGAGCTAGAGCAGGGTACCCAGGACTGTGTCCAGCTGGGGTTTGAATATCTCCAGGAATGGAAACTCCACAGCCTCTCTGGGCAACCCATTCCAGTGTGTGATCACCCTTACAACAAAGAAAGCTTTTTTTCATGTTTAAATGGAATTTCTTGTTTTTCATTTTGTGCTCATCTAGTGCCTGGATAACACTGAGAAGAGCCTGGCTCCATCTTTACACCTTACCATCAGATATTTAACCATATTGATAAGGACTTCTCTTCTACAGGCTGAAGAGTCCCAGCTCTCTCATCTTCTCCTTGTATGTCAGATGCTCCAGTCCCTTAATGAACTCAGTGGCCCTTTGCTGGACTCTCTCCAGTATGTCCATGTCCTCCTTGTACTGGACAGCCCAGAACTGGACACAGTACCGCAGATATAGCCTGACCAGTGCCAAGTAGAGGAGAAGGATCACCTCCCTCAACCTTCTGGCAGCACTCCTCCTAATGCAACCCAGGATATCATTAGCTGCCTTTGCTACAAAGGCACATTGCTGGCTCATGGCCAGCTTGTCCATCAGATCCTTTTCTGCAAAGCTGCTTTCCATCCTGTCATCCCCCCAAAGTCAATCTGAAGCTAATACCAGTAATGTTTTCCGCAAGTAGGTGCTAAATGTAACATTGGCATGACTGTACTGAGTCAGAGAAAAGTTCAACTAGGCCTTCTCTCCCAACAGCAGCATAAGGAAAGAATGAGAGCAGGGCAGGCATATATGGTACTTATAAGGTTATGACTTACCTCAGGGACATCCTGAAGTAGACGTAGATTCTACTTGCTTAGTATTTCACAGTGGATTTCTCCGTCGTGAATATGTCTTGAGCCTGCGTTAGCTTTCAGTATTCACAGTACCCTCTGTCAAGGAGACCTGCAAGTCTGCTTTCTGCTGTACAAAGAACTGCCAAATTTTGTGTGTTCTTGATGCAGCTTGTCCTAGCCAAACTAATGCACATTGTTCTTAATTTGGAAGACACAAAACATCACTAATTCTTATTCATCTCCCCTCCCATTACTGATTTTATAGTTGTCTATCACTGAACCACTCCCCTTCCTTTCATTATTGCTGTTGCCTCTCTCAGAATTTCCTACAGTTCTTTTAAAGATGAGAATGCTAGAGCAAATAATGCCCTTACAAAAAATGAGCTTAGCTTCAAATGCAGTTTTGTAGACTCAGTGTTAAGAAACCTGTCGTCTACTCGTATAATTATACCTATATACATTTTCATACAAATACAGTGTTCTTTCAAATGTTTTGTATTAACCTGATCTTGTTATCGCGGCTCTGTTTCCATCTGTTCATGCCTGTAGGGGCTAAATTTTTTTTCCGAACGGTCAGCATCTCTAATGAATGGATTGTGATTTATAATAGCGGTGAGCAGTGTAACGGTGCTGTCTCAGGTCCTTGCAGAGATGTCAGTGTCCCAGTCTGTGAATACAACACAGCCAGCAAGAGTGCAGTTCTAGTCTTTGATATATATTCTTCATTCTACCAGAGACGTTCTTTTAGCTGGTGGAACACAAATTTCTCTCTGCTGGTAATGCTAGAAGCTGAAGAGCTTGCTTGAGAACAGGTTTTTGTATAGATTATGTTCCTTTTGCCTAGGAGAAGTACATTGCTTTTGATTACATTTGAGCATTTAAAAACTGTATGACGCTTTGTTTAAATCTTGTGCTCTTAATTGTTCTGTTGGATGCAAGGGCTGAAAAAAAAGTGGCTTTACAAAGAATCTTGGACTTTTTAATTTGGTCTTCATCATGTTCTTAGGATGCAATTTCATGTCCATTTTAGTAGAAGAGTCAACCTATTGTCTCCAGACTCGCATTTGGTAGCATCAGGATAATTTGAAGACTACATTTTCCACTGATTAGAACATGGAAATGAATTATTTCTGTTCATTTATTTCATTTTACCTCACAGTATGGTGCATGCATCCTTCTTTTCAAGGGCATCTATTCACATAATAAAAACATGGCTTGATTGCTTAATATTTTTAAGGATGACATGCGTTACTTCCTTGGGGATTTGTTTCATGCTGCCATGAAGTAATTATATAAATCATGGTGCAGATTCTCGGCATGGGAAAATTATCATAGCTCCATCATACTGAGGTCTGTACGTCTTGTCAGGTAGCTAGGACCCTAATTAAAAGCATTTTTACCTTTAAAACTGAAGTTAGAATGCTTTGTATGTTTAAATATGGGAACAAAAGAGCATAGTTTTCACATTAATAGAGTTATTTGTCATCCAAGGAGCTGCTTTGTGTCCATAGTTTATCCAGTTTGTTTGATGTTTTGTAGATAAGTATGCCATGGTCTGTTTCCATTTTCTAGTGACATTTCTTGCTCAGTTTTTTATATTTGTGTACAGAGAAACACAATTAAAATGCATCTTCCTGTAGTTAGGAAAACTATGCATTTGTCCTAAGTGCAATTAGGTGGATAATTGTATCTGGAGATACAATGAACAACCTGTTTTTATCTGTTCTGGACATATTTCTTCCTAACTGCATTTGATATTCTCCCCCCCAACTCTTGTTTTGGCAAAGGTGATAAGCAGAGTTAGGGGCTGGGTAGTTTTGATTAAGTGGACGGTTGTACTACTCTTGCGAAACTGAGAATATTTTTCATTGTCACAGTTACTACTTGAATACTTAAAGGCAATCTTCAAGAAATTGCTGTCGTAAGAATTTGAATTTCAGTGGATAATAACAGCAAAATAAATTTCTAACTGTTCTTTGACATACAAAACAATTGAAGCTTTACTAGTAGCACTATTTTAAAAGATTTTTTTCTTAAATACATATATACATGGAGTTTATTACTTTAAGTATTTATGGATGGTATCAGATGTGTTTATTATTCATATTTATTATCCAGAATTTCTGTATGGAAAACCTGCTTCAAGAAAACCTGCTTCAAGAGAGGGTTATTTTAAGGTTTTGATGTATGTATTTACTATAGTTTTTGATTACATTGTGTCTGTGATCCTAGGTCAATGTGGATTCTGAGTTATAATATAGTGAAATGCATAGAAATGGGAGGGGGGGGGGTGGAAGGAACGTTGCAGATTAAAGTACTTAAGATATAACGTATGCCATGTCTTCCAAACCTAAGAAGCCATGAGCCGTGTTATTAGGACTGTTTGTGGGGGATGCTGATGCGGAGGCGAACTCTTGGTCTTTTAGATAGAGCGAGAAAGAGCATCCAAAGCAAATGTATAAGAGAGAGTTCCTGGTTTCTCTTCCCAAGCTGACCACCATTTCATGGTTTTTATCAAAACACTTCAGGCTAGGGCTTTGCTACTGTTGTGCAACAGGGTGGGTCCTTCCTCTTCCAGAGAGCAAAGAACTACAACTCAGCCATTTTCCATGGAAGGTAATTCAGTGCAGAGGGCTGGAGAGAAGGTGGAGCCCTGGCTCTCGCCAGCCCCAGCACAGCCAGCTCCGCTGCGCTTTGTGCTGTGATTGTGTGTCACACTTTACTCTAAACCTCTGTAAAACAGGGATGAAGCTACTAATCTACTTCATCTGGGGTTTGTGGAGCTTAATTAATATCTGTGCGTACTTTCAAATGACAGGTGCTCTGTAAGCACAAAATCTTATTTATTCTAATTATATGTCTTGATTCCTATGGTGTTTTATTCATTTGGGCTTTTGGACCACAAATTATTTTGGGCAAAGTACTGCGACTGTTCAGCACAAATGATGTGCTTTACAGCAATGAGTACCCTTATGTCCCTAAATGTAAGTTGTGATGAAAACATTATTGCGGTGGGAGTGGGATTTGGGAGGCAGATCTGTGAACTGTTTCTTCCTCTCGCAAGGATTCGTTGTCATTAGAGGAGTCTGCCTTGCCTGTGTGTTGTGCCTTTGCCTCCATTGTATTGATAAATTGTTACAGCGGTGCTGTGAAGCACAGAGTAAACAGAAGCAAATGTGAATCTGACCGCTTTCTAGCGCAGCCCTCTTCCTGGGGATAAGATATGACAACGCCTGCAAAAAATAGCTTTTGGCGGAGGGGGGAGGGAGGGTGCTTCCTTTCTTTGACAGTGAATGTATCCTTCTGTTCTGCAAATTCAGTGCAAGCAGAACATTTTTGTACCAGTACCGTTCTGCAGTTTCCCCTGGTGAGAAGGGGTTTGGATTTTTGAGAGAGAGATGACAGACCTAAAGGTATAAAAAGCATTCGAGTAGACAGTCATTACAAGCCTTTCCAAAAATGGAGCAACCTTGAACAAAGTGCCTTTTTTTTTTTTTTTTTTTTTCTTCCCTATCTTAATTAAGTCAGTAATAGTGACAGTCAACTGGAGATCCTAGCAACCCAAAGGAAGTACAGTGACGTCTGCTGTGATGCAGCGTGGAGAGCTACGGACTCTGGGACTCTCTTAGGTCTACCTAATATGGAGTGTACAAGAAAACACTGGAAGGGTGGATTTACTAAGTCCTAGTCTTCAGTGGGATATTTTTGGACTACTCTAATAGTACAAAATATTTAAGCAGTTTAGCCCACCCCTATATGCTGTTAACAATTTTTCTTATAATTTTATTTGTGTTCAATGCACTGCATATCTCCAGTACATTTGGACGACAGGCAAATGGTGATATATAGCTGTATGAGAGAGAAGGGGAGGGGAAAGAATTGGAAGGGACATAGGAGACAGCAAAAAGCACAGACTGCTCCTTACTTTAAAATACTAAGGTAAGGCATTGACCACTCAGAGATAGTTAAAATCACTCCTTTTCCATTAGCCGTTCAACAGGTGGTTTCTTTCTTTTCAGTCCCTCTGTGCCTTGCAGATTTCTGCAGGAGATGAGCCCAACCTTGCTTTGCCCCAGAAGGCTCTTTCAGTGCTACTTATTTGCTATTTTATCCAAGAAAGGTAAAATTCACTACAAAGAATCTGAAAGTGCACTTAGGTCAGAAGCTTGTTCCAGTGGTGTTGAAGGAGTGTCTGAAAATAACAGAACAAACAATCCAGGACCAAGCAGTTGGGAGGAACTCCTCAGCACTTTGGAAAATTCAGCTCCCAAGGCAGGAACTTAATACACATTTCCTGTTTGTTCTTTGTGACATCTGAACTTGTGCATTTTTCACTTGTTGAAAACACTCTTCTTGGTCCTTTCCTCTCGTCCTTCCCCATGCTTCTATAAAGCTCCAGTCCTTCCAGGACAAGATGTGGGAAAAACGATCTGACCCCTCTGATACTGGAGTTTCATCAATTTACAAGAGATGGAGGGGGCAGCCCCGAAAATCCCTGTAAATAGGACTTAACCAAGCCCAAAACAGTGCTTGCCCGTTCAGGCATGCAGACTGCCCTGCCCAGACCATCAGTGACTGAATTCATACTGTCCTCACATGTGACCTGAAACCCAGAGCATCCAGCTAAAAAAGCCTCACAGGCCCACCTGCTGTCCTGCTTTCCCATTTCCTTTTTCTGTTGAAGAATTTCTATTCCCAGAAGCATTTTGTAACCGATTTGAGTCTTATTATTTTTTAAATTAGAGGCAAAGTCTGAGTGTTAGTAGGGCTTCCCTGGAACACAGCCCTGACCTCCATTTTTCATATATATTTTTAATGAGTTGTCAAATAGCTTGTGTGTATTTTGGAGTGGAATGATGGATGTAGCTGGACTCAGGAGAGTTGCATTGAAATTCTCTTAAAAATAAGGAGCATTGTGGCAGCTCAGCTCTATTGACAATAATGTCAAGTCAGCTTTAATAGCGTAGTTCCTTATTGAATGAATCCACCCTGTAGGAAACAGTATGACCTTCCTGTGTGTGTGCAAGACAAAAAAAAATCAATGTTAATCCTTTGGGAGGAAAAATATAAGATTAACGGAACAGTCGAGTGAGTCTAATGAGAATCAGATGGCAAGAATGTTAATTTGGAAAGAGATACTAGTATAAGCTGTCTGAAGGTATAACACAGTAGTTTCCATATATCACCAAATGCCATGTATTCTCTTTAGATACATATCTGAAAGATGTAATTTAATGGATTTGCAACTCTTCTGTAGGGCTTCCTGACAGAACAACAGTGGATTTTCAAGCTAATCACTTTTCAGTGGGAGATTTATGACCAGTGTAGTCAGCCAAGCCTTTCCTCCATCAGGAAGGGCACAGACTGGAGACAGTTGCTGGGCGCAGCATACCAACTGGGAACTGCCTAATCAGAAACAGGCTTGAGCATCTCTGTCTTACAGTTGCTCTCTGGAGTCATGCAGCTCACTGGCATTATGGAATATAATATTTGTCTATATTGGTCCTCATTACTAGTGTTTCTGGAAGTCAGGTGGGTAGTAATTTTTCTGTCGTGCTTTACTTAATAGCCATCAGCTTTGTAAGTAATAAACAAAACAATGGGCTTTTATACTTCCTCTTTGCTTCTGAGAGTCTGAGGTGGCAATTCCATTTTAAGTACTTTCAGTGAAAATTCACATTGCCTAGTTCTCAGCCTTTAGCTTAGGTAGATGCATTGGTCACTCTCTCCACCCTTTGTCTAGAGAGAAGGCCTTCTCCAAAGTTGGTGCAGTGCCCCTTTTGTTAGGCTCCTGCTCTGCATTGCTTTGTAGAAGAGTCTAATTCTGTTCTTCCCCTGAAGATACAGGGAGACTGTGCCATTAAAGTGGGTGCCTATGTTTGTCTAGATATCACATACCTCTTTAAAGTAGTCACATGAGGCTTGAGTATCTGGTATCACATACAGCTGCGTATCTGCTGCATGGCCTAAGGCAGGAAATGAGGTGAAATTACATTGACTTGTTCCAGAGAAATTACTGCATTGATATTTTCATATTTAGCCCAGTTTTCTCATTGCTTGCATTCACCTGTTCAGCATTCATTTTAATACAAAGAGTAGGCTTGTAAAAACATCAGGTTTATGGTTGCATCACTTACCAGGGTGTATCTGCTTTCCAAGATTGTCACCAGCATAAGAGACTGCAAATAAAAATCAACTGGAACACAAATGGCAGCACCTCAGTAGTGGCAAGCTGTACAATGGAGATTATTTGTTTATGCTTTTATTTGTCAGCATTGACTAAACAAAGATAAGAACCTAAGTGCTGTAGCAGAGCTTCCCAAACAGGATTAGGGGGTGATAGGAGCTAGCACTTAGCATAACAATAATAGATGCCAATGTGGGAGAGACATTATTGCCCACTGCTCCTCTTACATTCTAAGAACAGAGCAATAAAAGAGGCAGGTCTGTGAAGCAATATGTGAGGTTTTGCGCTTTATTCGGAAACATTTCTCTTTCAGGGTTTGATTCATTAGGTTTGTACTGTGTGAGCTTTGATTCCCCCAAAATCCAAATTGTGGTTAATGTGACTTTGAAGGAGAGTCTTGCTTTGTGAGTCTTACTGAGTTTCACAACAAATCAGACAAGCTCAATATAAGTTCTGTATTGAATTGGGAACAGGCCTCCGAGTCAGCTAATTTTGAATGTCGACATGCATGGTACAAGGCTAATTGAGATACACAGAAACTGCCATGTGCCTTTTTAATTGCGTTTAGACAACATGTACAGTATTTGAGTCAGCTCGGCAGTGTTCCAGCTGATGAAAGTGTTGATGATACCTGACACCAGTGATGATATATTAAGTGCACTTAATATCTTAGCGCACATGTCATGAGGCACATTAGAATCATAAAAGAATTTAGGTGAGGACCTTTCCTCTGGAGGTCATCTGGTCCCACTCACAGCGGGGCCAACTTCAAGTGTTGAGTAGGTTGCTCAGGGCTGTGTCCAGCTGAGCTCTGAGTATTTCTGCAGATAGATATTCCATCACCTCTCTGGGCCCATTCTCTGATGCCATTCCTTGTGAAGAATTTTTTCTTAATAGCTGATCAACCAGAATTTCTCTTGCTGCACCATAATCTGTTGCAGTTGAGCAATTCTGAGAAAAGTTTAGTCCCATTTTAGCACCCATTACAGAGCTGAAGATGGCAATCGGATACCTCCTTAGCCTGGAGAGGGAAAGGCTGAATGAACTCTCCTCTGAAACTCTTCGGATTATCATGGTCCCCCCAGCCATCTCAGTGGCCCTCCACCTGCCCTTCTCCAGTTTGTCGTCATCTTTCTGGTGCTGGGGAACCCAAAACTGGTGCAAGCACTCCAGATCCTGTCTCTCAAATGCCAAATAGAAGGAAATAATTACTTTTCCAGTCTGCGGTGATGCATTACCTAGTGCATCGCAGTATGCCATTAGCCTTCAGTACCACATGGGTGCCCTGCTGACTCCTGCTCAGTTATCGTCCACTGGCGTTCCTAAGTCCTTTTCTGCAGAGCTGCTTCTCCCCAGTTGGCATCCAGCCGGTACAGTTGCATGGGGTTATTCCATCCCAGGTGCAAGATGTCACTGTTTTGCAAATGCGATTCCTCTTAAAGCTCCAGTGAGGCCGGGGCGCTGAAGTGAAAAGCAAGACCTGCATTGCTAAGGGCCAGAGGCAAATCACACATAATGATCACTTACAGCAAGTAAGACTTTCACACTCAGAGTAAGTAAAAGATTAAGTTTGGTCAGTGCATAAATAAAATATAGAGCTGCCATCTCTGAGTTATGCTGAGAATTTGGCATCAACTCTGAATTTTTCAGTAACCCGCAGAGCCCTTTGCACAGAAAGCCACACAGCGCTCAGTATTTTTTTCCACATTGTAGACAGTAAGGAATGGTATTGCCCAAGGCAACATGAACAAAAGCAGAGAAATGTGATCAAGTTTGGCCTGTTGGGAAATCACTAGTCGTTGGAAAGCTGTTGGAGTAAGACACTTTTGGTAGGAGGGATGCTGTGTGACCTCGTGATTTTGTGCTTTCAGTGGCTGTTTGTAAACAGGCAAGCTGCTGGAGTGTGGCCTACAGCAGGGATGTAAATGCATGTGTATGTGTGTATATACATGTGTTTCTGTATCTCAGCTACAACAAATGTAGTGTCAGCTGGTTTAACAGGCTCAAGTTTGGTTATGAAACCTTAGATGGAAGGAGCATCTCCTGCATCCCTTGAGCAATCTTCTGGTTGGGGTCTTGTGCTTTGGAAAGGGGACAGGTCCCCAATGCCATTTGGTAAGTGGGTTGTGCCCCAGGGTAGAGCAGAGTAAGAAAATGAAGAGCCAGATTCTCAAGAGGACTTTCCTTGCAGACCTAGCCAGGCCAGGGCAAAGAGGAGTCTAATTTGTTGGACGAGTGAAGCCTTGTTTGTAAGCAGCAAGTGATCCTGAAGCAAGTAGGGTAGGATGCTGAGTGAGGACAACGCTGGATACCTGAAACAGAGCCACTGGGAAACCACAACCCATGCTTTGGCTCTCGTGTACCTGGGGCTGTTAACCGTGGGGATCATGAAAAACTGCTACTCCATTTATTAGCACAGCAAATGCCATTGCCCTTCAGTGTTAAACTCATCCTTCTGGTCTCTGTCTCTCCTTGTGTTACAAGCAACAGCTCCCCCTTCTCTGCAACCTGTCAAGCCAATCTGTGTATTGCAGACCTTAACACCTGCATTGAACATGACATGAACCAGCACTAAAGAGGCAGCATACAGCTGAAATATAGCACTTGTTCAGCACATATACGCATAGCATACCAACCCAGCCAAACCTAATTGGTAGTGAAGGATGAACTACAAATTGCATTTAAAATAAAATCTCAAGCAGCTCTGAGGTTGTGATTATTTTTTTAAACAAGATTTAAAGGTTAGGTTCGTCCTTCTGTAAGTACAGGCTGGGGCAGTGTTCCCCAAAGCAACTAATGGTGAGCAAGTTTGGCACTACCGTGGGAGTGTATGGTTTTTAATAAGAGAGCAGTATTATTCCCTTACATCTAAACAAAATATCTAGAATTTCTGAATTTCTAGTTATAGTAAATTTTGTGCCAGATTGGCAGGCAGTGATATTTTCTCTCTGAGGTTGTGACTTGCCACTCGACATAGCACAGGAGTGACTAATACTGACAAATGAAGCCAGATCAAATTAAACAAATGCCATGGTAAGGCATTTCTAAAGTCATATATGATCCCACACTGCATTGTGATGCTCAAAGCTTGATGTTGTAGGACAGTGTGCAGACATGTTAACATACAGCCAGACCCCACAGCTTTTAAGTCTTATCTGAACTGAGATTATGTACATGAGAATAGTTCAGGACAGACTTCTGCAGGTGCAAGCAGACGTAAGTTCTCCTTGTGGCTTCAGTGACAGTAAGAGATTCTGCACATATTTCATGCACATTAAGAGCAAAATTGCCTGCAGTATCTTTGGCACCGGGTTCATGGACCATTTGGTATTCTGTTTGCCTGAAAAGTGTCTTGCCTTGAGAGCAAGAAAAGTAAATAATGTACAGAGAGACTGATAAAACCCACAATCCCTGGAGATTTCCGGGCTTCAGGAGCAGAAACCCCCACTTTAGTGTTCCTTGCTGTTGTTCCTAGAAGACCACAAATAGGTCAAACAAGCAACCTTGAAAGCTCAGAACTGCTTTTTACTAATGATAAATTATTGTACAAGTATTTGAGATAAGTGCTAATTTCCCATTTCTGCAGCTTTAGATTATTTTTCTTTGAATATCACCATAGTCACCAGTGCTCAGAAGATTTTCTCAGCTCATAGGTTTTGCGTTCTCTGAGAAATTCTCTATTATGTATTATTTGCTGGCTGACACAGCAAATCAGACAGACTAGTTAAAAATGGTATATGCTTCCAATCTCTTACTTTGAATAGTGAATGAAGAACAATCAAAGGAAATGGTTTGGAAGTAACCCATTGTTTGAGAGCAGCTTTCCCAAACCAGCAAATATAAAATAGCAGTATCTAAAATAGCAGCATCACAAAGTAAAAATGGCGTATATGTGAGATCCTTGAGCCAAAAGGCAGCCTATTCTTTATAAATTTATTTTTAACTTTGTCAGCTGTACTAAGTGATTTTATCAATGTAGCTAGTCTCTGGAATAAGAATGCTCACATAATGTCATGTCAGTGCAGGCAGCTGTGACAAGCCATGATACATACCTGTAGCGCAAATCCTTTCAAATCAAATTCACACAACTGAAATTCTGTAAATAGATTAAATCTCGATGGTCTTGCACTACTCAGTTTCACTCTCACAAGCTGGTATCAAACAGGGACAGGAGAGCAGCCTTGTTGGAAGTGCAGCCCTGCTGTTTTTGCATACTTTGAACTAGACAACTTGCAAACTTTTTCCATCTCAGTGGTCAAAGAGCCTGTCACAGTTTGAGAAGAACCAGAGGGACTGCTTCTCTGCATCTCCTATTAGAAGAGAGCTCCCTTTAGAAGAGACTTCCCTTGCTCAGATACCACAATGCTGATGGTGAAAGCTGAAACCTTTCAAATTAAAAGGAATTACGATGGCTTTTAAGTTTCTATGGCAGTATATCCCAGTGCTTGGGGCAAGGAAGAAAAACCTATACTGTGCCTTAAACACTACCTAGGCTTGAGATGTTAGATAGCATTTGTTGTTCTCGGGAAAGGGGGTTAGGGAAGCAGCTGTGCAGGTGTGGATGCCGCCCACTTCCCCAGGTGGCTAGCACTGCTACATAGACCTTTGACAAGCCTGAGTAACTATGCTTGAACATTACTGTCCCTCACTGCACACAACACAAGAACCTGATGCTTCCACTGCTCCTCCAGGATGTTTGGAAATCAACACTTCAAGAGGTTAACATGGGAAGAGATCAAAGTAACTATCCCAAACAAAGCTGCTGTGCTTTCAGTAATCCCCATCCAAAGGAAAAGAGGCAAAGGAGGCCTTGAAAGCAACTGGCTTTCTGTGATATTGTAGATCTTAAGTGCTGATGTTAGTGCTTTTACACTACAAGTAACCAACTAGCAGCAGTTGTGGTCAGTAAGCCTGGCCTCACAACAAAGGATAGAGGATGGCCAAGGGTAACACAGGCAAAGTATTTGATAAGCAACAAGTTCTAACACCTTAAAGAGGTTGAGGAAGGGCCATGGGAGGATTTTTTTAGATGTTACTGTCCAAAAAATAGAGGGTGGTTTCAACCCCCAGCCAGTATGCAGACCTAAGAGCAAAAAAACTTCAGCTGCAGTAAAGTAGGTGGGCAGTGCACAGCAGGTATAAATTAAATTTAAAAATAAAAGAGAGATTTTTTAAAAATGGAATGAAACTGTGCAGCAGGTACAGTCTGAACATGCCCTGCTGTGGCTTCCTTCCTACGCGTTGTGATACACTGCATTGTGGGGCTGTTTATCAGCAACAGAGCATGGTTTTGTATTCAATATTATCCCTTTTATCCTTCAGACCACCAGCACCCCTAAATCAATACTTGCATTGTGTGTTTGGCACAAGCATCTTATGCTAGTTCTGTCTGGAGTTATTTTGCTTTGTAAGTGATCTTGTGAACAAGTTTGCCCAGCCTTTAAAAAAAAACCCTCAAGTGTAGCTTTGCAGAGTGTTTTTCAGCCTGAGCAAAGCCTAGTGCCTAAGCAGGAGCAAAGAAAAAGAAAAAAGCCTATTTTCAGGTTTTTTGTAAATGCAGCAGTGTCACATAGATTTCTTCTTCAGAAGCTCCTGCAGCTGTCCATCAGAACTAGCCAGCAGCAAAGGCTGGAAGCAGAACAGGGCCTGGGGGAGGAATTTCATTCTCATACTGGCCAGACCCTCTGAACAACAAAGTGGGTAAAAGCAAAAGACATGTTAACTGAAGCGAGTTGAGCTGTTCCTTCGTCAGTGCCTGAGGCACTCTCACTTTATACTGCATTTAATTCTGTTATCTTGGGCCCCAATCCTGCACTGATGATAGGAGGGTGACTTTCTCCACTCATGCCTTAGTCCGTCAAAATAATAGACCTTAACATCATGGAAACCAACCTAGCTACTCTGAATTTTTGTTTAAGCCAAGCCTAAGCAAAGGTATTATTATTTAACTTGAAGCTCCAGTTTAAAAAATAATGAAAAAACAGTATTGTACATGGTAAGCTCCTAGTTAAGCTATACCCCAAAAACCACAAAATGGAGATGATATTGAAAATCCTCAACCAGCCTCACCCCATTAAAGCTACTGCAATTTTGCCAACATGTCCTCACTGGAGCTGTAGCCAAGGATTTAAGAGGTCCATGTTTATTTAAAATTGTCTCCAGACTACCTGAAACTAGAGGCCCAGGATCTCTGCAGTGCCATTGGGCATTGTTTTTATTTGTTTTCATCTGTGCATGAATTTCTTTGAAAATACCCAGCAGAGCAATAAGAAGGGATTGTTTTTAATCTTTGGAGATGATAGCATGCTGTTATGCATCAAGGACACTCAAAAACAAAGCATCAGATAAACTGTACCAGGAGATTTTATTTTTTTTTTACCTCCGGGCTTTTCCAAAAATAAAACACATTCTGCATGGAGCTTGCTGTTGATGAGACATCTATAGGTTCAGTTTGTCATCTCAGAAACATTAACACTACCGTGTTCTGACAATGTACATGTGTGCGTGTGTGAAAATGCAGCTGGATTCTGCCCGTGCTCAGCACCCCGAGGGAGGGCAGTCATTATCACTACAGGGACAGCTGGGACCTGGCCTTCAGCCAAGACCTTGCTTAATGCAGTCGGAAGATTTTGATGATGCAGAGTGGATTTTACATCCCCTTCTCTGGAAGGGGGTAGCTGAAGTCAGAGTTTTATGCCCTACTGCTGCCTGAGTTTACAGCTTGTCTGTGCATTTTTTGTGTTACGCTGGACAGCACAGTGGATGAAAGAGCACCTTCTGCCATCCAGGTTTCAAATCATATTAATGACAAGTATTTGTGTAGCTGTAAATCTATCATTTCTCTTGTTTGAGATCTCTTCAGCAGTATCCTTCCCTGTCTGAATGAACGAGGTTATAAAACACGGTAATTATAAATCTCATTGACTGCCTTGCATTCAAGGGCGTGTTCCCCCTGAGCACTGCTGTGGAGCATGTTACCCAGGAGACTGTCCTGTACAATCCAAAACAGAATTATTCTGACCCAGTGAGCTTGTTGGAGGGGAGAACATTTGGGATGCTGACCTGCTGCCATGGCACAGTAAATGCATTTTTCTCATTTCACAGCAGGGCAACGCCACAGTACATCACGGCCAATACATTCAAGTATTCTTTTGAGGAATGACTTGCATCTCACTGACAAGTGCTGGCTCCCTAAAGATGCAGAAAGGGAGCCTAGGACAGCAATCACAAACCAGACAGAAGTCCTGCTGGCAGTCCACACAACTTCAGCAGCTTTCTCTGAAGGTTTGGTTGTCTTAGACCTTTCCAGGCAATGTAACGCTGTATCAATAAAACCCTTTCTCAAAATGTTCAAGTAGGGCTGTGCTCGTAAGACAGGCTAAAAAGTGTTTAATAAACGGCAGCTGGCTGTTCTGCCTTGCACTACCAACTATAGCATGCTTCAATACCATCCTTTTCCCATCGATCTGATCATAGTCAGGATCTGTATGGATACTTTCCTCAGTCCTCAGGGGTTTATTATCAGCATCAATCATGATGCCCTACAGCCAGGAAACTACACAAAGCCCTGTCAATCCCCCAGTCTCAGAAAAGGGCTGTAAAACCTGAGCAGTCTTACGCTCTGGGGAAAAAAATAAAAACGATGAGAAGAGAAACCACTTCCCAGAACAGTAGCAAACACAAAACACAGCTGTTTCCATCCGTTTTCTCAATTACTGTCAGTGCACAAAAGGAACACAGTGCTATGTGGTAGCCTAGGCAGTTGCATCTTCTTTGTGCTCAGGCAGGAGAGGGAGATGAGGTGCAGAGCAGTTGCTCCCAGCAGGTATGCAAACCAATTGAGTTTAATTAGAAACATCCTGCTGAAAAATGTATGCATTTTACAAGTACGTCATCCCCATCAGGGGCTGCTGCTGAAGCCTGTGTTTTGTTGAGGCTTTGACACAACAAGAAGAACGGAAGATGGCCCTCTCCCTTGCTTGCTGTCTGCTGTGCTCCCTAGGCACGTGAGCGCTGGACTCATGTCATACTGCTACACAGCGGGTCTTTTCCACATTGTTGCCCCTCCCTGGGCACCTCAGAGGTGCTGGCTGGTTCATTTAACGTACCCATGCCTGTTCCTCCTAGCACAAAAGCAGAGCAACCTCGTTAAAGGGAAATGGCTTTGCTAGACTCAGGAATGGATGCAATGCTAGGGGTTGTACTGCTCCATAAATGTCCTCTTCACTCCATATGGATTAAAAAGACTTCACAATGTTTGGAATTTTTTTTTTTTTTTGCTTAGGTCTGTGGGCAGCACTAAAATGTATCTTATGTGTATATATCTGTGATTGCAGGAGTCACCCAGTTCATTATATTTAGGCAGTTGAGTTTTTTCACGGGTTTGCTGAAAATCATGAGAGATGGATTTGACCCTTTTTCCTGATGATCCAATATTTTTGCTCTGGCAGTTCTCAAGAAAATTCCCTTTCCCCTCCTCCAAATATAGTATCTGTCATTAGACTACTGCCAAACTATGTAACCAGCAAAATAACTGGTGCAGGTGGCTAATAACAGTGCAGGTGGCTCTGGTGCCATCTAAACAAGAGATACTCTATCAAAAGTTTTCTGTCAATTCAAACCTAGTTCAGATCACGAGTCATTACAAGTCACCCCTTTACCTGTTGTCTCTGGAGAGGTTGCAACTATTTTTTTCATTCTCTTCCATTAAGTGACAGGCTCATGAGCCCATGCCTGCAAAGGAGGTATGCAGATGCTTTAGGAAATCTGTGTATGGTTTCTATAGATGGCAGGCTGTCTAGAGTCAATCCTTTCATAAAAAGAGAATCAGCTATTCCTCCCCGCGTGTGGTTTTAGACAGTGCTATAGTACTTTAATATTGTTCAGAGCTCATGTAGAGCCGTGTACCTGCCAAACTGACAGCTCCTGTGGTGCTTCTGTAGAAGCGAGGACTTCTCTGAATGAAGTGCAACTAGGCGGTTCTGCTGCTGAACCAATTCTCTACAAATCCCGTGTGCTTGTATTTATGTGAGAATATCAGCACCTTTTCTCTTTATACCTATATTGCTTCTAAAACTAAAATGCAAATACTAGAGTATAAAGTTAAATGCCTTAATCATATGCCAACAAAAACAGTTACTGTATGCTATTGGCTAAATATTTTGATCTCAAGCATCCATCTATGAAAGAGCATCATATCACTTTGGAGTTTTAAACAGTTACAGAAATGTAGCCAGATCCGGACAAAATATGCTTGGATGAGTAAGTTTTTCTCATGCTTGACTTCCAGAAAGATAAATATGTAAAGGGTGAGTGTCGTGAGGATGGAGCCAGGCTCTTCTCAGTGACATCCAACGATAGGGACAAGGGGCAACGGATGCAAGCTGGAACATAGGAGGTTCCGCATAAATGTGAGGAAGAATTTCTTCACAGTGAGGGTAACAGAACACTGGAACAGGCTGCCCAGAGAGGTTGTGGAGTCTCCTCCTCTGGAGACATTCAAAACCCACCTGGATGCCTTCCTGTGTGACCTGATCTAGGTATTCCTGCTCTGGCAGGGGGATTGGACTAGATGATTTTTTGAGGTCCCTTCCAATCCCTAACATTCTGTGTTTCCGTGATACTGTCCGTTGCACAAAAAGCAGACTTATTGCCTAGATTCATGCTGGGGAAAGTTAGATCATGAAATATTATAGCAGACGATTTATGTGGAAGTTTAAGTCCTTTCTCCCTGTACAGAATCAAAAATTACAGTTATTTCTGTAGATAGGTCTCTCACTGAGGATAGATGAGCAAGCTGTATCTCATTGTTTTGTTTACTAATGAACTGTTTCAACAATGAAGCGACATACAGTATGCACAGATCACATTGGTGGCATTGCTCATCTGGGACTGCTAAGAAGCAAGAGAAGGGAAAGGAAAAATTTGTAAAGAAGGGAAGAACAACTTCACATGAACACATTCTGGTGAACAAAGTTCACAAATTCTCTTACTGCACAGCTATAGCACGGATCATGTCTCAAAAGAAAGCTTCTTAAAATGTCACAGACAAAACGGTATTATTCAGATAATTCAGGGGGAAAATAGCTGTTTTACATTAATGCTGAAAAGAATGCAGTGCAAACCACGACGTAAATGAATATTTCTGCCTGTAATCCAGAGACCTGTCCCTAGCCTTTCCCTCCTGCACCCCACTGAAGTTAAAAGGAGCCCTTGTGTGAGGGTTTTTGCCTGAGGTAGGATTGCAGAATGGTGTGCTGTGCCTGGCAGTGTGGTTTTGTAACATTTGCTAACAGGCAAAGGTCTGTGGAAGCAGACATCAGAGTGGCAGGTGGGATTTAATAGCAGAGTTTTTGTGCAGCTGCCAAAAAATCACAACCCAGGTGCTGGAGCTGAACACATGCTGCCTGATCGGAATGATGTTCTGGGGAAAAGAGGAAGCCGGCAAGTGTCTGTCAGAGAGAAGAATTTGATTCTCAGTCCAGCGCTGCTTTACCTTGTGTTTCTCCTGGGGTCAGACAAGTCACAGCACTGTCTATGCATCAGCATCTGGCTGGGCATGGAGATGTACTGCATTTTTTCATTATGCTGCACCCAAAAAGTACCTTGCCAAGTCAGACTCCTCTCTGCCTCTCCAAAAGCTTATTTAAATCCCTTACGTACCGTCTGCTTTTCCTTCTCTCTCTCTCTCTCTTTACTGCATGAGCTCTCTTCTCTGAGCTCCCTGTTCCCCTCACACATTCATTCTGCAAGGTACATTTTTAT
This sequence comes from Podargus strigoides, assembly GCA_028020825.1. Taxonomy (NCBI): domain Eukaryota; kingdom Metazoa; phylum Chordata; class Aves; order Caprimulgiformes; family Podargidae; genus Podargus; species Podargus strigoides. Next base: position 92,674,581 of record CM051619.1, on the reverse strand, counting down.
TGCTGCTCCTCAAAAACCATATTCTTCCCAAGACTTGATCTTTCTTACTTTTTTCTCCATCCCTGCTCTGTTGCAGGTCAGTTCCCTCTCTGAAAAGCACCAGCAAAGAGAGAGAGCAAGCAGGCATGCATTAAAACAAAGAAAAGCACAGCCACAGACCAACCATCTTTTACCTTTCCACAACCACCCTGATCAATAGGTCACTAGGACTAGTAGTGTATCCAGGCACTAAGGGCATCCACAGACCTGCTGGTGGTTAACACGCTCCCACACCCTAGTATGAAAGATCTGGGCAAAGCCAGCAGCCTGCAAACCAGGCCAAGCACTTCACCCTTTCTGCCCAAAGGAGGAATTTCCTAAAAATACATGTCCTGACATACCACTGAGCCACATGGCACAGTGAGTGCAATCCTTTTTTTAGCCTGCTCTGCAGGGTGACATAGCTAGTTACACCTCCTTCCAAAAATGGCACATCAGCAGCACAACACTTGCTGGTGGACCATCAGCGCAGAGAGTGATAAAACCCAATTCTAATCTGACCCTGAGAGAAGCTCTCTGCATGGAGATTATGCCTGTCTGGCACGTACCTTTTGCAGCTCCACCAAGCAGTACAATGGGAAAGCAACAGTGTTTGGCCTTTGGAGAAGATGAGTAGCCTCCTTCCAAACCATGGCTGGTTAGCAGATTCTGTTTTCCCAACTCTGAGGCTTATTGCAGAATCCCAGGAATGTTCCTGTGCTTCAGATATCCCAAAATAACTGCTCCTGGGGGAAAAGCAATCCTCAGAGCAGCCTCTTTAACTCAAATTTTTGTGTTGAAGCAGCTGAGCTTGAGGGATAGAACTTGCCATTGCCTCTAGTCACTGGGTCCCACAGGAGAAATGAGCATTCTGGATGCTCATTAAGTTTGTGTGTTAGCACACTCACTGTCCAAGGAATTGCAAACATTTTGTTCTCCATTTCTGTTTGCTGCAGAAAACCCCCTCCCCCACTGCCATCCTTCCTGCAAATCCACTAGTCAGCAGGCAGCTTCAGTGGCCCAGGCATCAGAGCAAATCCCTGGCTATGCAGGAGGACCACAGCTCCTGAGCACCAGTTAGGAGCTGACAGCATTGTTTTGCAGGTCTGTTGCCCTCTCTCTTCCTCTGCAGTTGCCAGGCTTCCTTCCTCCATCCACAGGAGACAGCAGAGCCATCACAAACAAGGTGATGGCTGACACCAAAAACCATCACTGAGACACTATGAGTGGCCATTTCCTCTCCTGGGGGAACTGCGCATTTCCCTCATCAGCAGGAGACCAGACCTGCTAGAGTGTTTGGGGTTGTTGGAAGGAGCAAATCTGATCTATTGCACAGCACAGAGATTGCAGTCCATTAGCAGGAGGGCTGGTGCTCTGCTTCTCAGAGGTAGATTATCCCAGGTTCCAGGGAATCTGTATCTCCTGTTTATCTCTGCCAGTCACTTGCGTTCCTCTGTTGTGGTGTTATTCTCCGTGTCCCTGAGGTGCTCATTACCACATTATTCAGGCTCTGTTTACGTAACTTTAGAAACCAAAATCAATTCCTAAAAGACAAAACTCCCCAGCTCTTCTCTGATCCCTTCTCTAAAGTGTGTGTAACACCTTACAAGAAAAGAACCTGATATATTTCTTAAAACCCTTGAGTTCCTGGATGGTTCAGTCATCTCAGGAATAAAGCTTGCATCCAGACCTAAAGACATTGTTCTTGGCCTGATCTCTTCCTGCAGCAGATGCCTCTCCACTGAGCTCCAACCTGATCTTCCAGACGATTACTAGATGGTTCCCCATCCACAGCCCTCGAGGTACCACTGCAGCTCTACTAATCAGTATTGTTCTCATGCTGTGCTTTGTTTTGAGATCAGATTAAAGCCTAGAAATTGTAGTAGTCAAGTAGGTCTACAGCTGAACTCTTGAATGGTATTTCAGAAAGTGCTCAGGGAACTGTCAGAAGGGAGAAGGGGTGGAATGACTATCACCGTTATACTTCAACCTTCAAACACTGTTTTTCACAAACAAGGAAAACAGTTATAATTAGGTTAAATTCTGTGCTATTTAGGCTGCCTATTATCACAGCAAAGAGAGGACAGAGTGGTAGACTATAGTAATATAGTATATAAAATAGTGTGTAGCACAATAACAGAATACGTTGCCTCTTAGTACAGAAGACACAGCTGCACAAACAGTGGGGTGGGAACTCACAAGACTTCTAGGTTTTCAACAAGCTGTCCTGGTACACTGAGCTGGCCACAGTCAAGAGAAAGAAGCAAAAGTCCCTTCTTGCCAAACAAATGGGAAACGTGAAAACATCACAGCTCTCCAGTGTCGCTGGAGCTTCCATTTACACTAATGTTATGTGCAGTATTTATCAAAAGTCTTTAATTATTTATCTTCTCAATGAGTTTCTTCACTCATTCTCTTTTGAGCATGTAACAGAAAATGCTATCTGTAATTCAGCAAAATCTGTGCATGGAGGGTCATGATTTATGAGAGGTTTTATGTTAAGGGACGATGAGGAAACATGCTCCACACAGGATGAGAGGCACTGGAGCAGAAGCCAGAGGCACTGGCAGGACTGCAGCAGTGCGTTCTGGCCCAGCTCGCTCGGTGTTTCCCAGCAGCTCAGCTATCTTAGCGCTCAGATGCGATACTGCACTCTGAGTTTACTGCAGTTGTGCGGAGGACGTCATTAATAGCATGTTATCCCAGAGACTGCCAGTAGTGGAAAAGTAAGCAAATTAAGATTTTTTAAATATCTCGGCTCTCCGTTCCGAAGACATCTTCTGTAATCCACATTGGCATGCTGTGTGCTTCTGTCAGTCTTCGCTGCACTGCACCCTTCCTCAGAGACGTACTAAGTGTGGCACTTGCTCTGGTGATCAGTACTGTGGGGCCGAGGTTCATAGAGGCCTTTGGCAGAGCTGAAACTGTTACCTAGGAGAACCTGTTCATGACTCAGACGTTCAGACAAGATTTACTCTGTACAGAGAGGGCAACATAATGCGCATGGGAAGTGTGCACATCAGTCCTCCCTTTGCTACAAAGCAGTGCATTAAAAATTGGGGAAAGATGCAGCACTGGCACTGGAGGAAAGCTAAGCAGACAGAAATCCCTGTTCATCAGCCACAGCACACTGTGAGCACTCTGATTACCCAGATGTCCAAGTCTTAAGCCTAGACATTCCCTGGCTGTATCCAGGAACATCTTGCTATGTGCAACAAAACATTGGCACCTGCTTACTATCAATACAGAGGCAGAGAGCCATTTTTCCCCCAGGAGTGATGGGGGCTGCTTAACTGTTGCCCTAACTTCTTAAAAACATTTGCTCTAAGTTAGCATGCAGCCCCTGGGCACAAGAGAGGAAAGTTCTCAACGCCCCTCAGCCTGAGAACACTTAAACCCAGGACTTCTGCCTCCCAAAGCTTGTCCCTTGACCCTGTCTCTGCTCTCTGAATTGTTCCTGAGTAATGGCAGGTTATTCAATGCAAAATGCATTAGCAGCCAATGAAGCACAACCAGTAGGTTATGTGCCACTCTTCAGCATCCTGCATGTATGTTGCATGCCTTTTCTCTTGTTGCCGATGCTGATCAGTCTCGATTCTGCATGTATTTTGAAATACTTGGATATATCCAGGCCAAATCTCACTAATTTCAACAAGGCTTTCAGCCAGGGAAGCGGGTACAGTGCGTAACAGAATTGGGACCTTAAACTATATATTATGTATTCTAAAGTACTATTTATCATTAGTTTGGGACCTTCTCTTAGTGCATCTTTTTACAGACAACACCATGAGCTTGAGTCCTAGTTGAAGCTACTCCGCACTCTACTGCAACATTACTATGACAACTGCTTAGATCAGGGCTGGGAGAAATCTTGCCTTCCCTAGGAAAACAGACTGCGAAACAAATACTGCATTTAGTCTCAAACATGTGGTCGAGGCATCCTATTAGGTTTCCTTGCTTGCTGCTTGATCTCCATGTAGGTCTCAGCAAAGGAAGAACTATCTAGAGAATATTCAGTATGCAGCAAACAATTCTGCTTTGAATGAAGCTTAAGTGACGACAATCCAACAAGGCAGAAAAACTCTTCATTCTCCCTAGGCTTGTATGAGCCTCCCTATGAAGAGATCAGAGCCTCCTGGTTTGAAATGCTGCCTTAGGGTTTGCTTTTTATGTCAATAAATGTTTTATCACATTTAAGCTTCAAACACAGTACAAACATCCCTGCTAACATTTGATGAACTCAAATAGAAACAGCAAGCCTGGGCAGAGGGCAGTGTGCAGCACGGCATAGTGCTTCCCTTCTGCGGGGGGGAGCTTTGCCCTGGCCTCACGGGGGGGGTTGGGTGAGATGGTGCTTTTGCAATTATATACTGACTTGAAAAATACATGAGCAAGGTAACGAAGGGGATATTTGTGTCTTTGGGTCTTCACCACTTTTGATCTTTTCTTTCTTTTGCTTTTTCTTCTCTCCCTGCCAAAGCTACCTCGGTATGGTTGGTAAAGTATATCCATGTGCCCAGGTCTGTGGTGGGCTTCAGACATCTCTGTCTTCATGCTCAGCTAGTCTGTCTCTCCTGATACCTTCCTGCAGTTTCATTTCTTCTCTTACCTCACGATCATCTGTAGCACACGAAGATGCTGCAGTGATGTTTAAGCAGCAGCTAGGCTGCCTTTGGTGACTGCAGTACCAGAGCTGAAATCTCCAGGCTGAACCTACTAAGTTGATACCCACAGGCAGTGCACAAGTGCTATAAATTGTGATGCAAACTCAGGTGTTTGCTTTTCCCAGAATTTGCCAGATCCCCCCGTCCAGTGCTGTCCCTTCCTTTTTCCTTTCTACATGCTGTGTTTTGCAGTGGCCCTGCCTGCCTTGCCTCTCCTCCCTTCTCCTTCCCCTCCTCTGCTTTGTCAAATGCAGCACTTCAGCGTCACTGACTGACAGGGGATGCAGCAGCTTTGGCAGAGGAGTTGTAGAAGGGGAAGGAAGAGAAAGAAAAGCTGCTCTCAACAAAAGAGGCAGCAGAAACACTGAAAGAGCTTTCCTCCAGAAGTGGATCTCAGTCACCCTTTATTAGGGCAGCAAATTAAGATGCAGTCTCTAATTCAGTATATTTGGCGAGCAGACCCTGACTGCTCCATGCATTCCTGCAGCGTATTTTCAGACAGCAAAGCTCAGATGTATAGCTCAGGTTTGCCACAACCTGGACTGAGTCAGCAAAATGGATGATTAGCTACCCCACACATTGCCAGCTGCTGCGTGGCTAAGTGACAGCACAACAAAAACTCACTTCACTGCTCACAGCTTTAAAAAAAATCCTGGCTCCTCAGAAATGCAAAGATCATGAATGTAGGGGGAAAGAATCACAAAGCAACTGGCTAGTTACGTATCTGTCTTTATTCTAGGAGACCTAGGATTGCCAGGGTTAGTCTTTGCCATTTTCTAAAAGGGCTCTCGGATATTTCTTGGTTTATGCAACAGATTTTGCTTGCAACTTATTCTGATTGCTAAATAATTACAGAAGCGTATGTTGCCCTGTAGCAGTGCAGGTTTTTTGTTACATGAGACTGTTATCACCAAGTGCCAAATGCATCTTGAAAGGCTTTTTGTAGGGTTCTGCTGAATAAGCACGTTTTTGAACCAGCATTTTTCTGCAGTGTGCCTTGATCTTGCCAGCTGCTGATTACTCTCCCACTAACCACTAGTGACATGTCTGTATTACAGGTTGGAGTAGACAGTAAGGTTATCCCATTTACCTTGACATTTATTAAATAACACAGTAGCAGAAGCCCAACAGCAAAGTCTGCAAAGTCTATTCTGGAAACTTCCTAGGGTATTTAGACAAAAATGGGTGAAAATGCTCTGCTCGGGTGAGAAGAGCATCAGAGACAACCTCACTTTGGAATCTGAGTCTCATACAAAGAAAGGGACAACTTGCATTTAAAGTAATTATTGAAATACATTTGTAAAGGACAGAGTGTACTCCACCTGTACACATTCTCCAAGAATGAGATGACTGTGCAAACAAAACAAGAAACAGTCTTCCAGGAATTAAAGAAACTGTTTTTCTGTAGGTATCTTTCCAATGCAAGCCCCAAAGGAAAGAACAAGTAAATCTGTGCCACCTTAGTGGAAGGAGACAAGGATGCAAAGACTCAGGATAGCTTCCTGCTGCTCATCAGGTGTTTGAACTAAACATTTGCAAAAGAAGTTTTGACTTCCATTACTAAAAATAAACTCCAGCTTGTACGTGAGGCTTATTTTGTGGTCTTCCATAAGGCCTTTTCTGTCCTATTCTCTGCAGATTTTACGAGCTAACAGCCTTTAAGGAGGTTGTGTCAAACTCTGAGGAAATAAAGGTGCAGATCAGAAAATTCATGACCTTCTGAAGCAGGGCTTCAGGCGGGGCTTATGCTCACTTTCTTTATTAGTGGAAATAGAAAACAAGTCACTTTTTTGCTCATCTAACTTAAATGGAAATGTGTCTCTCCTAAAACAAAAATAGCCTCACTCAAGTATCAATTACTAAGTATCACATCACTGAAGGCAAGGGAGTCCAACCCAGTGTCACTATAGAAGTGGTTTAGGTTTTGTTTGTTTTGCATACAGACAAGGTCAAAAATACCTTTGGAAAAGCTTCCCACATGCACCCCCTGTCCCCTGAAATTAAAACAAATAAATTCAGAAGTCCAGTTGCCAGCGTAAGGCACCCTAAATCAGCAAACCAAATTCACTATCCTCCCTTCTACCTTCGTGCACTGCTAGGCTGTACCAGCTTCACTGTGCCACAGCCCTGCACCTCAAATGAATTTCTTCCAGTGCTTTCAGTGCCGTCTTTTACAGTCTGGCTTGCAAGCACGACCTTTGCAATTCTGCCTCTGTTTACAAGATCTGAAGTATGTCTTCAGACCTAAAGAAGAAAATTAAATTAATCTGCTCAAGTTACCCTCAGACCTCCTTTTGAGTGAGCGAGTTAGCATCCGGGCGCTGCACAGCTGTACCAATGCAGGCAGCACATGAAATGCTGCGTGTGGCTAGCACAGGGCTGGTGCAAGCCCTAGCAACACGCTGCCCATGGGAGCTCCAAAGCAAAATGATTCACACACACCTTTTGGTTTGGTTTGAGGTTTTTTACTATTTATAACAGGCTTTAGTTTAAAAAGAAGCCTGTGCTCGTTGCTCATTAGGGCCTGACTTGGCACCAGCAACGCTGACGGAGAAGACCATGCTTAGAGGTGCTCACCAGCGTTGGGAGGAAAATAACCCGGCAAAACCAGAAGTGCCGGTGCTAGCCAGGAGGTGGCAGAGGAGCGAGGCCACCTTGTACATCGGTTTCTGCATTCATTTGGCAAAAACACAAATACAAACCAAAGAAAGACAACAAAACCCAGCCCCACCCTCCATCTTCAGGAATAAGAGGATGAAACCCTTAATCACATTCCTGCTTGTATTTATATTAATTGCTCATCTTCCTGAGATCTGACTTTATGAAATTATGCATGCACACCAAGCAGATGAGTTTCCATAGAAACTCAGGAACTGAACTTTCATTAGAAAGATCTTTAAAAAAAAAAAAAAATCTTCCAGATAAAAATGTAAATTGCTTGTCAGTGGGTGGCTTTCTGAATTTATATATAATTTTTTTCTTTTGCACTGTAGGCAGATTCCAGCTGGACCTACATAGCAACAACATACCCGCATTGTTTATAGCAAGCCAGACTCCGTGGGGAAATAAGAAATTCAGTAGCAAGGAGAAGCTCTCAAATGCAAATACCTCAGGGAAACAAAAAACTGAAGTGCTCAGTGCTGCGTCTTTGCGAGGCTTAGGGATTGTGCAGCCTCCAGCTCTCACAAAATGCTTGTGGTTTGCAAGGAGCAGGGTGAGGAGGAGGGGAGAGAGGAAACCCAAAGCAAGAAACTCTCCTGCACACGGAATTAATGATGTTCAACCTGTCCTTTAAACATCCAGTAGCGTATTTCTGCCGGTTCAGTTAAGCCTCACTGGGAAGGCTGACGCCATCTGTCGTGGCTCACTCTGGGGGAAGGAGTAGGTCCCAGTGCTGGGATTTGGGACCATTGGCAGGGCCTGGGTTGGAGAGCGGTTTGGCCGCACCCCAACCTCCGCTTGGGCTGAGGCCTGAAGCGCAGTGTCTCCTGCCCACACCGTGTGGAAATCCAGGCATATGGGCAGGAAAGGGACATGGGGCTGTTCCTGAACGAAACAGGAGGGAAGCAAGATGGCGGGCATGCCCGGGAAGAGCCATGGACCTGGGCAGTCTTTGGCACTAACAGTCATGCATGTAAGCAAGGGGCGGGGGGGGAATCTTCACCTCCTTTAGCAAATGTTTCCTCCTGTGTTTCTCCGAAAAAAAACAAATAGTTTTTCTCCCATGCAGTATGCTGCAATGTCAACAGGAGGCTTTCCCCTGGTTTTGGGGAGCCTGAGATCACCCTTACTGAGGGTTCACAGATGTTTTTTCAGCTAAACTGGCATGCTTTTGGAAGCACTGAATACCAATGAGCAAACGTTCACGTGCTACACTTACTGGTGGGCATCAGCTTCAGCATCTTCCCCAGATGAGCACAGCACCTGGGGTTTGCGTACAGCATCCTCCCAGTGCTGCAAAACATCTGCAGGGGCCTCAAGCACAGGCAACATAAATGCAGCATCCCCACACTGGGGACCCATGGGGGGGAAGCCACACCAGCCTCTGGTCCTTGACCAACAAGGGTGCTGGGGCAGACGAGGGAGCTGGGCTGCACGAGCGGTTTACGATGAGGTGGATTTCACTGCAGCATTGTTGAGAGGCGCGAGATGTCAGCCGGGGAGGGAATTCCCTTCCTCGTTGGAGGGGGATGACAGGCAGCAGCTGCACAGGCTCAGTGGCCCCTGTGCCTCTGGGGCCAGCAGCCCTCAGGGAGCGTCAAGAGGCTTGATGCCTCTTAGTGTCAGGGTGAGGACAGGAATGGGTCCCCGGCCACCAGAGAGCACAATCGGCACTGCTCGATCAGCACAACAGGAAGAGTTTTCAGGAAGAGTGGTTTTGTGGTTGACAGCAAACTTGAGCTGAGATCACTCCCGTCTATTCTTGGCTCAGCAGCAGATTTGCTATGGCCACACTCTTGCCCTTTCTGTCCCTCATTATCCCTGTCAAGCGGGTGACTCAAATTATAATTGCACAAATTCCTTCCAGTCTGTCATTACATGCCTGCGGTCGTCTCCAGGCACCTACCTCAGAGGAACCAGCCTCTCCCGTCGGGGTACCTCTGTGACACTTGTGCCTGCTCGCAAGGGGGTTGATAGAATTAGGCCCTGTTGCCTTGCCATTTTCCAACAGAGAGAGAAACCTGAAGAAAAACATCCCCACCGCATCGTTAGATGATCAGATTTGGTACTGAGTTGATTATTCAGGTCAAGGTTATGTGCAAGACCGAGGCAGTGAAACTTTTCTCAGTAAGGCTGAAACTTGGTTTCTTAATTTTTCTCTTGGGCAAAGTCATGTATTTCTGTAGAATATTAGTACTATCACTGGCTATAGGGTCTTAGTCATGCTGATGCACCCTGCATCTAATGGCACTTTTGGAAAAGCAAACAAAACAAGACCAAGGGAAAATCTCCACTACTTCCAAAGGCATCACCATTCTTTCATCAGAAATTTACTTGGGTTCTAGTTGCAAGAGATTTCAGGTTTCTTCTGTCTTTTCATATCAGCTAATAGACACATTAAAGATGAAGCTAATACTTTTCTTTATATGTATGCATCCATATACTACTTATTCCCAGGAAAAGTATGAAATCAGGCAGTCATCTCACATTCCAACATTTCTGCGAGTGAGTGCAGGCAGAGACCGTGCAGAGCTTGGCAGGTGATATGAAAGTGTTGACTGCCTCTTTCACAGGCCACACCTGGTTGAAGCTGGTGGGAAGTTCATCCTGGTGCGTGTACCTTTGGGAGGAAGCAGAAAAATGCCACTAATGCATTGTGGCCTGCAAAGCCCACGTGACGATCCAGGCTCAGTGTGGTTGACTGCTGTATAATTAAAAGGGAGTCTGGCTCATTAGATGCTTTGTGGGTTCAGACGCATCCATGCAAGCCCTATAGGAAAACATGCTCTTCCTACCACTTCTTTCATCCTCCCTGTCCTGTTCCTTCCAGATGGTTACACCCACTTGTGTCTTTTCTTACCCTAAGGACAGCTTTTAAAACAAGGATACTTCATCCTTCTCCTCCCCCACACTGCTTTAGGAACTGCATTGGAGTGCAAATAGCAGGAGGACAGAGGGCCCCATGCTGTTACATACAGCCTGCCCCTAGAAGGTTGGAAAGGGACCTCATCCCTCTACCCATGTTCGGCTAGAGGAAAGGTCTTTCTATATGATCAGTGTGTAGGAGCTGAGAGGCTTTACCTCAGCCTCAGCTGGATGTTCCAGATGTGCCAGAGTTATTTAGATACTCGGTGTAATTGAACCTGTGTATATTTTCCTGGGGATTAGCAGCCAGTGTAACCTACTCAAGGAGAGTGGGATGTTTAAAGGGCCTGTAGCCTTTCTTTATATAGCACCAATGTATGCTCTCCCAGTAACATGAAGCAGGAGCACGTGCAGAGATGAATCTGTGTCTGCTTTAAAAAAAATAATTCACAATTGTTTTTTTTTAAATTACACATCAAAATCCAAACAAAAGAGATCTTAACAGCTGATTAATACTCTTCTCCAGAAATAGGTGGAGATCTCCCCCATAGGACTCCTGCACTCATACATCTGCCCAGCTTGCTGGGAGCTCGGGGCGCTCCATTTCTTCCTCTGTTTTGTGCTGCTGTTAACTGCTTATCACTTCTTTGTTGACAGGGCCTGGTGCTGAGCAGACTTGGGCGGCAGGACCTGGCTCAGAAAGTCCTCAGAGATGCCATCCGGATCCAGACCACCAGTCACAGGGCCTGGAACAGCCTTGGAGAGGTCTTGCAAGCTCAGGGGGAAAATGAAGCAGCCGTCGAATGCTTCCTCACCGCTCTGGACCTCGAATCCAGCAGTCCTGTCATCCCATTCACTGTCATACCCAGGGAGCTCTGAAGCCTCGCCCTGCAGCTAAGCACCTTCATTCCATGGACAGACACCAAAACCAAACAAACAAAATAAAAGCCCAAGAGAAAAGTGCCACTGTAACCTGGAACTGGGCAAAATAATTCCAGGACAGGACTCAGGTCTACACACTTAGCTGAGACAAACCTAACTGTAGAAGAATTTGCAACAGGCAGAAATAGAGAATGCCTTTTTCTTCACAGGTGCCTAGCTCGCTGTTCAAGTTAATAGGAAGGTTTATTTCAAACTGTTGGTTCAAGGTGACTGTCTGTAGAACGGATCATGCTAGGGGACAGCTGTTCTAAGCACTTTGTACCTTTCAATTTTCATTTAAGGTAAAAAACCCAAGCCCTGAATTAAAGCCCAGACGGTCTCTAAACAGGAGCAAATGCACCACCTAACTTGACCAAGTTGTGCTTAAGCATGTGGCTGCCTCCACACAGATCTGACAGGATAGGAATGGTAATTAAACCATATAGACATGCAGTATATGCCATTTACAAAATTATTTCAGCTCTTTTGATAATCCTTTTTCCTGCCTTGCTCTTGTATACTGCATATGCTCACTACATTTAGTGTGGTGTTTGCCTCGACCAATTTAAATTAAAAGTACCTTTTTTCTAAAAGCTGCTACTGCAGTATGATTCACAAAAGCAGAAAGACCAAAGACCAAATCAGTTCATGCTTGAACTAGTATTAAAAACATGTATGTATCTCCAATTACATATTTATTGAAAGGCCTTACATGAAGTAGCTAATTATAAACTCTGAGCTTCATTCTTATCACCTATTGCACCACTTTTAGTGAGGAATATAGTGATTACGAGTATATAATGACTGAACTCTATGTTTTACTGCATTACCATTCCTAGCACAAAACATTTTCATATCCATCTTTTCATGATGTAAAAGATAGCAGCAGTCTTTTAAGGGAAAGTATGCTGAAAGCAGTATGTGTATATATGAGTTACTTCTTTCTTAGAATCAAATCTTTGGATTGTCTGTAGAAATTTCACATTAGAGGTATGAGTTGAGCCTTCAGCAGAGCGGGATCACTTTGCTGTTGTACCAGATGTAAGCAGTGATCTCCAGAGCCATTTGAAGAGCTCCTAATCTGCACAGCCTCCCCACGGCTGGCATACCCCTTGCTGAGCTGCTCCTTAGCTGCGCTTGACCCCCCTGGGGCCTGGGCAGCAAGAGCCAGCCCCATCCAGACCAGTCTCAAGATGAAGATGATGCAGAAATGAGCTGCAGGCACTTTTCTACACAAAAGGCTGGGACTCTGCACCTGTTTCTGTCCAGAGAAGATTTGTGACTTTTTCATAAGTGGGTTTGCACAAAAACACACTTTGTACTATAATTCTGCCCAGTATTGTGATCCGCAACTAGTTCATTCCAGAAATAATAATATCCTCAGGCAATAAATGAGTAGGGGTTATTTTCTAAAGAGCCTGAGGCTCTGGCAGCAGACTTGAAGTCAGCGTTGTTTACAATTATTTGGAAATAAATCTTCAGGCTAATGAAGGTGGGCTCCTCGTGCTGCTCCCAGACTGTACCACAGCAGAGCTCCTGCCCCCAACCTCCCCTCAAGCAGCCAGTGACAAGGGACTTACGCTGCCCTCGGGTTTCGTTCAGCAGCCTGTTGCACTCCCAGGCCAATTTATTTATTTATCTTTTCCATTAAATCTTGCTGGTGCAACAGCCCAGCTTACTCAAGGGATCTGGAGGGAAAGCAGCCCAGCCATGCAAGGTGCTCAGCCCATGATGTCTCTGGCTTTCCAGTGCCACACAGGCATCAAACTAGGTTTTGTAGGCCAGAGGCAGGTTTCCAAGGAGACAGTGTTACCCGGCCACATTTCTCATTTGCAGTAGCACCAGCAGAAGAGGAAGGAGTAGGTGTTAAACTACCAGAATTAAATGAGTTTCATGAAGACAGAAAGATGCAGCAGAGACCCATTTTGCTGTGAAGGATGCTATGAAGTAGGCTTGCTCTGCACTGCAGGTGGGAAGGGGGGAAGGGGAGGGGGGAGAGATATTGTTGGCATAATATGTAAATTGTTACCTAGGTGTTTTAAACCCAATTCCACAGTCAGATGCAATCTGACTATAGACTTAAGATAGATAGATAGTATATTCTATTATTTGTTCTGCTCCACAGTTCCCAGGGTGGGAGCGAGCCTTCTGTGTAAGACACAAAAGAACGAGTCAGTGTGGTTCAACATCGCCGCTTTCTTGTGCAACGTATATCTGTAAAGCACTGCCATAGCAACTTTTGTGTACCGGGCAGTTGTTTGAGTACAAAGCTGTGCATCCACCTCTGTGCCAGAGGAACCGCTTTAAGAGGTCTGTAAAGTAGCTGGTCTGTGATCTGGCAAGATGGTGCCTGTTTCCCAGCAGCAGCTGAGAAGCAAACACTCACAGACTCATTTAATTCTGCATGCATAGCTTGTAAACAGCCACCAGCCCATCACATTTGTCGCCATCAGGCAAACTGCATCTCGGCGATAATCAGACTTGCCACAGCAATCATCTTCCTAGGAGAGGTGCAAACGTGCACAAGTGCTTTGAGTCCATCGACCAGTCAGATGTTGCCAGGGTGGTCCCGTATTTGTCATGTGCATTAAGGAGCGTTGCTGGCATGGGAACTGCAGTCCTCAGGTGTGGCAAGGAAAATGTACACAAGTAAATGTCAACAGCATCAATAGGAATTACACAGGTAAGGTATGCAGTACCAACACAGCCCCTACATCAGTTGCAGACAAAGTACTTTGCATGGAAACAGGACTCGATCCTGTGATTTCCTGCATGCTTCCCAGAGGATACAAAGCACCCATTGGCTGCAGGGGTGTTATATTGACCTGAAAAGCTCTGTACAGGGAAGAGGGCAGTTGTTTCAGACTCGCAAGTATTTTGGGGGTAAATCCTCTAGCTACATTTGTTATTAGTGCTTACCAAAACAGAAGCCTTCTCAAGCTTACGTGCCACCTCTGTTCTTCAGCATGGATTTTTTTTCGTACTTACAGATACAGAAAAACAAAGACAACTACTTCAGACAAGCCTATGTATTGTAGTATTTATTTAGATAGCAACGTTGATATACCTAATAGATCTACTTCCCTGAGCTCAGTAAGTAATACTTCTTTGTATAGCAGGGAGCCTGGCATGCTTAATGCTCAGGGTTTGAGGCTAAGAACGTAAGATTTATATCCCATTCCTCATATGATTATTACGGATGATCATGAGTTTTAGCACTGACTTGAGTCCAACAGAGTTTTCTCATTAGTTTAGAAATTGGAAGAGAAAAAAGGCATCGTTGCCTAAAGGATCTGGGCATACCCAGGTTCCTCTTGTTCTACCACAGGGTTATTTTCTTTTGTGTTGGCAGGGTGCATACAAATGAAAAATAATTGGCTCCTATTTTTCTGTTGCGCAGTAAAGGAGTAGTAGTTTCTCTTGCCTTAAACCGACAAGGTTTGTATATTATAACAAAAATGACTCTGCCTCCAGGATAACAGAAGGAGAAGCCTGACAGGCCAGGGAACAACCTCCCCTCTCTGCCTTACCTTGTGAAAACTGTCATTAGCTCCACTGGAGCTGTTGGTATTTATGAGCATTTCCTCCAGCTGAGGATCTGCCCACCAGTGTACTCATTCTGTACAGGGAGTACAACGGAGCTGCCATATTCCTGCGTTGCACAAGTGCCCCAGTCTGTTTCTATTGGTAACAGTTCATGCTACTGATTATCACAATGCTTCAGAAGTGCTAATTATCTTTTCTTGGTAATGACTAATAAATCCAAATGGAGAACAGTCCTGGAGGGTGTTTACTTTAAAATTCACTGGCTGGATACCAACGTAGGCACAGCACTGACTGCTGCAGTTTGAATTACAGTTATTTTATCAAAAAAAATACTCCATTTTTGGACAGTCTTGGTGAAGACAGACCTTGGCTAGTTTATATTTCATTTTAATGACAGCACAGTGGGAAACAATCCTTTTTAGTGAAAAAACATCACTGCGAAGCCAACAGAGATTTGATAGTTGCAGTTCAGCCTAGGAGAGGAAGGCTTCCCAGAGCAGCCGTGCTGCAGCACTAATTGCCTCTGATGGAATTGTATTAGCAACATACTTGACAATTATGCAATGAGCATGTGTAGCTGAGAAGTCTCTCCCTCCCCCTGCATGTCACATATTTGGCTAAGGAGAGCTGCTTTATGCCCAAGGGGACAACTGCAGTGCCCGTCTGGGTGCCCATCATTACTGCCCTGGTGCCGGCTCTCACCTGCAAGGTGGCTGCTGCCACCAGCTGCACGGTCTTCTTCGCCAGCACCCCCTTGCTCAGGCTGGTTTAACCAACTCTCTGACTGTTCCCTAAGTCTGGCTCCAGGCGATGGTCTCCCTGCTGTTAAGTTGTTGTTCAGTGCTGCAGGACATCAGTGCATGGTCAGATAAAGAGTTATTCCCTTACAAACGAGAAGCTGAAACATCCATCAGTTTGGTGGTGTTGGCAGGAGGGGAGGTAACCACTGACCCAGCAGCTGCCAAGATGGTTCCCCTGACTTTGCCTTTAATGAACCAGCTCATGCCTTCAGTGCCAGCAAACCAAGGCAGGTTCCCAAGTAATGGATGCTAAAAGATCCAGCTCGTTTCCCCACAGAAACACATGCCAGTCTGTAGCTAAAACAACTAACAGGGATGCAACACCACAAGGTTGCAGAGCAGCCTGTGATGATGCAAGTAAGAACCTCCCCGAGCTGGTGACCAGAGAGGTACTCGTACAAGTGTTCCCTACCTGCCACTTGAATACTGTTCACGTGGTTCTCAGACTTGTGTTTCCATGCAACTTAACTTTTTTTTGTTGTTGTAAGATGTTTTCACCTGATGAATAAAATTGCCCCTGTGGAAAACAAAAAATGGTCCTCATATTTCCTGCCAATTTCAGGACTTCTAATTTATTCAAGCCACGGTTATTTCAAGCATTATGAAACAACCGTTTGTTGTATTAACTGGAACCTAGTGTGCCTAGCAAGTTACCAGTTGCAAAGGGTATTTTGGCCTACACCCTGTAGTTCATGGGAAAAACGAGAGTGAGCATGCAAGCAGCGTACTTTCAGAGAGGAACAGAGCCAGGAAAAAGGAGTAATGTAGCTTCAGATGTTTGGATTTATAGAGATTTAAGTGAGCATCATGCTTTTCTTGTGCTTCTTCCAGTAAAAATAAACAAAGGTAGTGTGAGAAACTAACATCGAGGTAATATGCAAATACTATACTGTCAAATTTAGAGGCTCATCTTATTTTGGCCACAATCCCCTTAATCATCTTTTTGCTACAAACAGTTACTCCTGTGGTTATTTGGAAATAAGATGTCTTCATTCGCGAGCTTCCAGAGCATTCTTCACATTTTCACAAATTTTTGGGCAAGCTTGAAGAGGGCCTTCTTAAAAAGCCAGCCCCTGAGTTTCATACTCAAATGAGATTAAGGACAGGGTTTTTGAAGAGTATTTCTTCATAACTGTGGCTGCTTTGGTTTATGAGTGTATTCAGTAAAACTCAAGCAGAACGAGGTTCCTCTGTGGCAATAACAGAATTAAGCCCTTCAACTGTTAGTACAAAGTCTTCAAAACTGGAAATTGAAGCAAACAAAATACTAGCTCTGACTGCCATGATACAGAGATGAAGCGAAAGTGTGGTGTGGGGTTTCTGTGGGGGCAGAGGGAGGAAGAAGGCTGCCATGGCCCCTCTGAGCAGGAGCCTGACTGGAGGCTTACAACTGAACCCCAACAAAAACTGGAGAGTGTCATTGTTCAGTCCCCTCTGAGGGAGACCACTTGTCTTGGCTTCCGGAACATTGCCTGTTCTCCTCTCCTCATCACACAGGTATTTATGTTCCCTTTCTGCTTAAATGGAAAGAAACTAGCCTTTTCCCCCCTCATTTTTGCTGGAAGGAGCTCCAGGTGGTTTGGGTACTCTTCACCCTTAATTCAGAATCAATTCTTCTCTTGCAGAGAACCAAGTTATATTTCAGTGGTAATTTTGACGTGATACTCTTGAAAGGTCATTAGGAATAATTCAGTAATTTTTAATAATATATATTTTATATATATTTTTAATAATTGATTAATACCTCCGCTTCTGTCTTTCTGCTGCAGAATGTGAAAAACCAACTCAGATACATACGGTACATTCCTGCCTCGTGTGAAGCCCAGATATTTAGCAGTCCCAGGAACAGCAAGGGAAGAGATGAGAAGCATCGCTGCTTCCCAGATACACACTGCCACAACAGTCTCTGGCTGTCAGGTTTTTGTGGAGTCTCCAAAGCAGCAATGTTGACTTTGTCTTTACCCATGTCCCTCAGGAGATGTCACATCCCAGTCAGATGTGCCTGAACCAGTCTTTGGAAAAAGGGGGAATAAAAAGCACATATCCTACTTTTATCCTATCTTTAAAGAGTCGTGTAAGAGAAAGTAGACCTAGGTATCCCTGGCTTATTCTGTTCCCATTAGCAGTCACTACTGTATTTAACTAAGCTGTGCCAGTTTCCTCTGCTATGTTGTCTCCAAAACAAAGAGCAACATCTCATAGCCAAAAATGTCCCCACAAGTCCCTCAACTGAAGAAAGGATTTCTCAGTGCTCCCAAGTTAAGCAAGTGTTGAATTATGGAGGAAAATACCCCTATAGGTCATTACCCTGAGTGTGCAGAGGTGCCATTTTCAGATCAGATCCCATTTAGAACTGATGTAGCCACCCTAATCGTCTGGCTGATGGGGGAAGAGAAGCGGGTAGACAGAACATCTGAATTTTACACAGTAAAAATGGCAAGCGTTGTAACATGTCCTGTAAAAGCAAAAGAGCAATGAAAACTGTAAAATAGGAGACATTTTCCTTACCGAAAAGTTCTCACAAAGTCAAAGCCCAGCTGCACCAGCTTTTCTGCCAGAAACAGGCAAAAAACCCCAGGCTGTGAGGGTAAGGGCATATGCAAAGCAGTCCCTCACCAGCTTCCTGTCTGCAAAGGTCCCTCTGAACCCTAATTCTGCTTCTGCCCTGCACCACAGCCACAGAACCCAGTCCAGCCTGGGAGCCCAGACCCTTCCTCAGCACGTTGACAGCAGACACCAGTTCTGTGCCCAGCTCCCATCACCTCTCAAAGGACAGCACAGTTCACAAAGCAAAAGATTCATTAATTTTTGTATGGCAAGTCATCTTTTTTTATAATGCAGTTGCTTACGATATCATAATGAGGTGTGGAAGCGGGGGTGTTTGTAAATTAATCAGCAATAGGCATTCCTCTGTTTTGTTGGGCTGTGAGAGGAGCTGACCTGCGCAGCCTGAGGTTGCAGTGCTGGGTACTACTTGGGAAGGATGGGAGTTCAAGGATATAACGATTTTCTGGTCAGCGGAGGTTAGAGGTGATTTTGTGCTCAGTGTAAACGGCATTGTCTGGCAGAAACAATTAGCAAATGAAGCGCTGCCTCACCAGCGGCTTTGCAGCCTTGGAGTCTCTTCTAGGCTGACAACAAACAGAAATTTGAGATGGTATCTCAGGTTTCCAAAACAGGAAGCTGCTAAATCCAGCAAGCGAGCAATTCATTTCCCAGTTATAATGATGCTGCTCTTATGTCTCCTTGGAGGATACCAAAGTCTCTTTGAAGGGTAGCAAGGGAAGCATTTCATCCCCATTTTTTACCTGATGGAAAACCAAGTCTGCCAGGAGCTGAGCCGAGAGAAGGGTATTTTTCTGTGCAGAACTGGTTAAATTGCTGTGTCTCGGGTTTTATTCCTTTCTGCAGTCTGCCTCCCACCTGTGACTACCATGCCCTCGTCACAGCATGGCCTGGTCCTCCTTCAAAACCCTTTTTTTTTTCGGGTTTCTCCTGTGGAAGGGAAGCTAAGGGAAGTTTCCACTCACTCGTTATACTAATGCAGTATATATGACATGTATAAATCAGCAGTGGCCCACATTAGACATGCTGGGGCAACTACAAGGTACAGAAAGGTACAGGTACCTCTGTACGAACAGTATGGGTCTGGCCTTGGGGTGCTGCTGCATCAAGGGGATGACTTAACATAACCAAAGCTTTTATTTATTTATTTATTCTGTTTTCCCATCATGCCCTCTTGGGTATTTACAGTTCAGTTTTCAGTTTTCAGCACTTTCAGTTCAGCCAGCTAAAAAAAAAATTGTTTCAAGCTGCCTTCCAAAGGAAAACTTCAGAGATTTTCAACTAAATAAAGAGCTTTAAAAAAACTCCCAATTAAACAAAATACTGTTCTGACAGGAGTCCTCAAGTAGTATCTTCAATAACTCAGATTTATATGACCAGAAGTTTTGAGAGAATTGCCAGAAGGGAGAGCATTTTGAAACAAAAATTCAAGATGTTTAATCTTGAAACAATCTACATGGAACATTTAAATTTTCCTTTTTGTCTTCCAGCCAAGAACTGTTCACAAAAGTTATCTCAAGTTTATATGTGGCTCTGGTTTTCTGGAACTTTGCTTTTCAGCAAATACCGTACTTGAAAAAGTTTAGAAGTGTTTTCCAGTCTCACTTTTTGTTCTCATATGTGGCTAAAGCTGGAGCTCCTGGTGTGAAAGTGTTCTCAAGTGCTTCTGCACAACATTACCAAACATCGCACCCACAGTCCAGCAAGCACAAGTTGTTTCCTGGAGATTAGTACGAGCTGCTGAGTAAACATCAGCATACACTGCTCCACACACGCGTGCGCACACAAGGTAGGATTGTCTCCCCTGAAATAAATACAGACCAATCCCAAGTACTTTTGGAAATCCCACCCCACACGTCTGCAATGCAGGTGATGGTGATGAAACTCTATGGCTGGCTCAAACACACTCTGGGTAAAAGTTTGTTCTTGAATATTTTGTCTTGCTACCCAAACAAGTGTGCTTTTATACATAGCAAAGTGCTAGCGAAGTTCCGTAGTGGCAGCACCCACAGCACTTGCAGAGCGCCCTGCGCTGCAGCAGGCTGTGCGCTGGGCTGAGTACCTTACACAGACTGTACTTAGAGCTTCACACACAGACATTTCACACTGCTCAGCAGCAGCTTACTACAGAGCTTTTAAACTTTTTGAGATCCCTAGGAATTTTCCATGGGATGTCTATAACTGTAAGATTTACTTATGCAGATTTCTGCATAGGATATGACCTTTTGAAAAAGGACATGTTCAGGGTCCTGTACTAGTTGGCCACAGACACCCCTGGGATCTGTAGATCACAGTCTGAAGACTGGGGACTTAGAAGTTTTCTCCTAGATTCTATTAGAAATTCTTAATTAAAAGTCCTCTTTGGGGACCTGAATTGAATTGGAAACCATGGTGATCACTTAGGTCAGTCAGCACAGAGATGATTGCATTTGGGAGAGTGAGGTGGAAGATAAGAATGTGTGCATGTTGAAGAGCTTTAAGAAAAAAAAAACCCACACAGAACCCCCCCACCCCCCAAAACAACCCCCCAAACATCTGTAAAAACAAGGAGTATGCATGTTTTGCAAAAGAATGGTTCGAAGATTCACCGTGTAGGGGTCACCATTCACTATTGAATTAGAGACTAACAGCTGCCTTACAGCATTGAAAAAATGTCTTCAACTTTCATCTCTCTGAACATTTGATCAATGGATTTGACAGTCTGTCCACTTTCTCAAATCTTTATATGCACGTTTTCACTCATATTGATAACTACACCAGGAAATCCAAAGTGCTAACTAAGCAGCTGTGCTTCCAATCATCCCACGTGAAAGAAAGATGTTGTTACCAACCTACTATGAAAATAGAAATGTTCATCCACACACAGTGGGTCCCGTAACTTCATTATGCAAAACCTAAAATATAACGAGATGCTCAGTATCCAGGAAGGATTTTTGCTCAAGACTTGAATTCTGCTGTTATAGTTAGAAAACACTCATTTGATAATAATCAAAAGAGATATCTGATCAAATCAGATAATGCTGATGAGATATACAAAGTTACGTTTTAGTTTCAACTGACAAATCATTGTGCTCTAGCTCCTCCAGGACAGTGAAAGCTGTTTCAAAATTGGAGCTGGTTTGGTTTCACTAAAAGGAACAGTTCCGAAATTCTTGTTTTCTTCTTACAGAGAAGGTTGACATGCGACTAATCTACTTTGGTATCATCTTCTTCTCCCTTTCCTCTTATAGCAGAAAAATCTAAACAGGTACCAGGTATGTTCTTCTTGTAAGTCTTCACCAGAAATAAGTAACCTCTGCGAATTACAGCTTGTGGATCAGGAGCTTTAACAGGCTGAACACTTCAGTTGTTCAGCCCACACGTGAAACACTTTGTATTGCTCTTGAGAAATCTTATGATCTCGGTACTCAGGGTTAACCTGTTGTAACCTTCAGCAATAAATAAAAACATTCATATAATTCGTAGGAGACTTCAGTCTGTTGACCTATAACCTATCTAAATTAGCAGTTTCTTACAAGCTGCTTCCTTTGCTAAGGTGGTAGTGAAACACCAGAGCACAGGGGCTGCAAGAATTCAGATCTTTCTCCATCACATAGGTTTCTCTTGCTGCTCCCTTCTACTTACTTTACGGGCAGTATCTGCAACACCTTCTATCCCTAACCCTCCTTCTCTGCCCACAGCTATCCATACCAAATTCACAACATAAAAAGTATAAAGCAGTAGATGATGCTGGTGTGCAAAAGCAGCAAAAACTGGAGTTTTTCTACTTACTCTACAGTTAAGTAATTGGAGGACTCAGACATGCTGCCAGCTAGAGCATACTCCCCTTCAGGACTGCTCCCCCCTTCCTCTCCCCACCTCGATGCCAGCCTTTTCATTCGGTGCCAGGGCTTCAGATCTGTGAGAAGGTTGGAGTGTCAGTCAGGTTAATATTATTTGTCAATTCATTTTGGGATGATAGGGCTTGTACAATAGGTTTAATTATTCCAAGTAGCCCTTTGCTGAAGCTTTCCCCTCAAGGCTAAAGTTTTATTCTATTAGTATTAATATCACCTGGAACACATCAGTGGAAGTCAATAACCTTTGCTCTCTACTAACTTACTCTGCAGGGTTATAATTACAGCTATATAAGATACAAGCATGATGTAGCATGCATACAATGACGTGTATTTTTCCAGCAGAGGCAGAAGCAACTCTGTGCCACAGAAGCAGTATCAAACCCCACAAATACCAAATACAATGGATTCAAGGAACATCAGTCTGCTCCAATACACATCATAGTCACCATCTGCTTTCATTTCCTTTAGTATGTCCCTGAAATAAGGCTACAGACCTAAAAACTGCGGAACCAAATTTTGCTACATTGCACAGTGCCATACATCCCTGCAATCAGCAGTGTGATGGCAAGTGAGTCAGCCTGATACACACCTGCAACAGCTTCTCCTCAGTTACCCAGGTCACAGCTCTCCCAATAAACAGGACAGGCCACAGAGCAAGTCGGAAGTCAGGCTACGAAGGTCACTTGAAATTTTCAGTGACTAATCACTAGCTTTTGTTATGGCAAAAATACTATATAAAGCTTCAGAGATGCTTTGCCACTGAAAATACGTACCGGTGCAGGTCTCCCCACAGGCATAGCTTCCTGCTGCAGCACATTTCTGTGTGGGTTACTCTGTACCGAGCGTGCTATTCCTGATGCATCCTGTTTTTACTACTTGCAAAATTACTAGAGTAGTTGTATTCCTGCTAGCAGTCTTCCTGACAGAAACATGTACATGTTGAGCATTGTTTTTCTAACCGAAGCAGACCTTTTGCCAAAAAGTTAGTCTGCTATTTTCCCTCATCTCTATTTGCTGTTGGAGAAATATTTTCCACAGCAAGACATTAGCCACTGAGCCCTGCGGGCAGATCCTGATAAAGGCTATTCAGTGAAGTTTTCCGCTCGTAGTCAACATTTGCCCATGGAAACCAAAGCCCTTTATTTATTTTTTTTCTTTTCCTCCTCCAAAGGCATTTAGCCCTGCATCATTTGATTCTGGTTCCGAAAGTCTTTGCACTGGGGACACATCCTTTCTCTTTTATACATAGATAAGAATGAGAAGCAGAGACCTCACTTTTTGCTTTCTATATAATTAGTATGTTCAGAGGAAACCTTAATGCCGTACATTAATTTTCAAATCTGGAGCATGTTTTCAGATAACACAGAGATATTATTTCAAAACAAAGCAAGGTCATTAATAAACACAGTACCAGGAAATCCACAAAGGTTAAGTGATCTTCTACAGAGTAATTCATTCTTTTAATGAGTTTGCTGCAGACAATGCTCTCTGTGAGCAGTTATTGCATGTGCATCTTTAATTTGTGTGTTTATATAATTCATGGTAGTGCAAAACAGATTTCTATGTAAAACGTCCTAATAGATGAAGTGAGGCTATAATACTCTCCCAGAGCTTGTTCATTACAACATGCACTGGCACAGAGTCCAGAGGGAGAGGAAGCCATTAAACATTAAGCAAAACAATTGCTGTCATCCTCCAGAGGGACCAGCTTCGTAAATTCTTGTGTTAACACTGCACAAAAGAGTTTGAGTATTTGGGTAAAATTAGAATGATAAACGAAGGCAAGCACCTCGTCCTCAATTTCATGAGATTTGGTTGGATAACTAACAATATTTGGATCTTCATCCTAGAAGAAGAGAGCTCATCCTCTCCCAGCTGCAGACTGGGCACCCCTGAGAGCTAATTGTCACCGGCAAACGGAAAAGACAAAACAAAAAAAACACGTTTCCAGTGTTTTCTATCCACCAAGCTGAAACACTCCCCTGTGTGTTTTCAATTTAACTAAAATAGATCACTGTGTGTAAACAGCCACTCTATCTGCATCATTCATATTTGATGGACTAGTCAGTACAACAGATACTTTTATCCGTCCCGTAAGTGATGAGAAACAAGACACTTCAGTGTCTTGTGCTCCTCTCAGTTAACATGAGTGGCAGGAGCTGTTATTCTAGGCTCCTTAACATGTAACGTTTGATGTAGAGACAGGAAAATTTGAGATGTATTTAGTGGAATGGAACTGGGTATAAAAGAAGTAACTTCCATTATCAAACCCACCCAGGAGAATACACAGGAAAGCTTTTGGCATGTTTATTAACTGTAGCCCAGGCATTTGAGTTCTTGGGCTTAAGAATACTATTATCACATGGCCTCTAATCAGGTTAAGAAGTTACTTGCAGGAAAGGTTGTGTATGATCTCAGGATGCCTTCATTCACGTTGGCAGCAATGCACAAAGGTGGTCTGGAACACCATGACCAGACACTGTAAAGTACATACTAAACAGATGAGCTTGTATTTCAAGTTGGGTTTTGCACATATGACTTCACATGCCTGTAAGAAACATGTGAGCAGACCTTTAAATCTATTGGAAACCAAGAGGAGCTATTGACACTTCCTTCTGCTTGGAAGAGATGAGAGTAGCTAGTTGACATGGGAACAAATGTAGCATCCCAGAAACAGGATACAAAGGAAGGCAATCCTTACTTCTCTGAGCAGGTACCTGAAGGCTGGCTCGGGTACTCCTGGCTCAGTTCAGACGAGGACATGCTGGTGGTGATAGTGAAATACCAGAAATTCCATTTAAATATGAAACTGAACTTCTTTCAGGTAGGGTGGTCAAGCACAGGAATGGGTTGCCCAAAGAGGCTGTGAGGCATACATCCTTTGAAATAGTCAGAATCCCATCAGATCAGCAATCTGCTCTGGTTGACCCTGTTTGGAGAAGGGGATTTGACTAGGTGGTTTCCAGAGGTGCCCTCAGTCCTTTACTTTGATTCTGTGAAAGGGAAGTTCACAAAGCAAGGCCACAGGCAGAAAATGGTGTTGCCCATGTTTGGCAGAAGGCTTTGGAGGAGCTATGTAGATATACCACAAGAAAATAGCTTCTTTTCCTTCTTTCCAGTCCCTTCCACCCCAATGCACACCTGTGCTAGCAGGTAGGGAGGGAGGAGAGGAGAAGGGGATCCCACAGCCAGACCTTCAGAGCTCTCAGACCTGGAAAAAGCAGGTGAGAAGAAAGACCCTTTGCCTGCTTTCAGACATGCTCCAGGGAGGCTCACTAGACCTCTTGCCAGCTGGCATTTTAGTGACCCACCTTGCAGACTAAGGGGTTAACATCTGCTAAGCTGAAATGCAGCTGCTTCATTGGTGGCCTCACTAGAGAGGGCAGCTGCAGCCCAGTTTTTAAGCCTCTGCTCTGAAGCAAGAGCCAGTGGAAAGAAAACTGTAACTTCTGCCTTCTCCTCTGGGAAGAAGCTGGAGAAGGTTTGTGCGAAGGTCATTTTAATATTAAGCCAAAGGTCCAAGAAGCACCAGACAAACAGTTCTGTTTTTCCAAATAAAGAGTTAGTAACTACACGGATATAAAACTTTCTCCTCTCATTTTAGCCAGGCTGGTTTTTCCTTATTCCTGAGGGAACACAGTCATTCCTTGGGCATGTTTTTATATATGCCACTGAGAGCCAGGAACGGGAGACAGCATGTGTTCACTCGTGGGTTTTCAGCACGGGGCCTCTGCACAGCGCGGAGTGGCAGGGGGTAGGCTGGCCGTGCCGAGCAGGGACAGGGCCCTTGCAAACCCAGGCTCTGAAGTCTTCTGGGGCCAAGATTGCATCCAGCTTTTGACAGCCTCTTCAGTGGGTGTTGTAACCTGCCTCCAGCTAAGATGGGAAGATCACTTCTCTCCGTTACTAAGAATATAGTCAGGGAAACATTACCCTCCGAATCGCTTTAATATGTATCACACTGCCGCATATACTTTATGATCTCTTTGCACCCTGCATGTCAGTTCAGCTCAAGCACACTGTTGCTGCCAAGCTCCTGCAGCTTCTAGCTTTTCCCTCACAAGCACTGGAGAAATGGGGAGAGGACAAAAGGGCTTTCTATGAAGCTTCTGCTGAGACACGGGGATGGAGCTCACCTCCTGGCCCCGCAGTGTTGCTTGCGTCCACTGCAGGCAGAGCGTAAAGCAGAGAAAAGGGCACCAATGGAAACTGGGTGGGCTTAAAGCTATGGGGCAGGCAGAGAATGAAGAAGCAGGTTCATTTTTAGATCGAATCAGTCCAGGTCTGCGACACAATCCATGAGATGTGAGCAGCACAGAACATTGGAGGGTTCCCCTTCACTTATGCAGTGACTCACTGGCTGATGGGCACATGGCACACAGCAATGTGGGTGACAGAAGTACTGCAGAGGTGGCTACAGGGGCCACATGGATGGCATGCATAGAAGCAGAAAAAGGGATAAGAGGTGAAAGGCTCTGGCTCCCTCCCTGTCATGACCCTGTGAAAAAGACTGCCATAAATAAAGGCATAAGTAGCAGGAGTTGTCCTTTCTCTGTACCTTGTCACCTCAGATGGGGAGTACAGCTGGTTACTCATCTGAGCTGCTTATTCCCCTGTGTGCTGCAGCTGGCTGCAGGAGGGGGAACATACTGCAGATCCTTACAATTTAATGCTGTCCTCAGGCTAACAAATAATATTTCTTTTAGGCTCTCCAGCTCTCATGTTGCCACACCTCTCCTATGAGTGCCCGGAGCCCTAAAAATTGAGCATTCAGGGATTTGTATATATTCCTTATCTCAAACTATTGCTTAGCAACAGACTTTAACCAAGGACATGTTTGTGAAACTGCCAGGCATATCTGTATCTGCTAAGAGCAAAGCAATAAACACACCTTTCCAAGTTATCTCTGCTGGGATCACATATGTAGCAGATGATCAAGCTGAGCAGAAGGTTATCAGCTGTATAGACTCATAGCATTTTTTTGCAATGCTAATAAAGCGATCTCGACCTAGGTGAATCAAAGGCTTTTTGCTGCAGGAAGGGTATTTTTGCATACCAAGTAGGTTGCAGACGGACTGATGAGCACCGAGCAGGACTCGGTGTGATGCAGTTCTGTGACTGCTCCTCCCACATGGAGAGGAGTGATGTACCTGTTTTTGCAGCGGGCATTAGCTGTTCCCCTGACTGTTACACGTGCACATACTAATGAAGAACCCTGTTTTGGAAAAAAAACCAAAAAACAACCATGACTTCAGATACCATCTTGGTATCTATTAACCTAGCTATTCTATCAAGCAGTTAATAGGGCAAAGCTTAACACCAGGATTGTACCTCTGACAGGATTGCAGCTGATAGTCCAAGGTTATTCTTCTCAGTTATGTTACAGAGCAACTGTTTCCCTTCCAGTTACAAGGCTATACTTTACCACTACAAGCCCTAGTGTAAATCTAACACACATCTATATGATAATTGGGCCTGGAAAGACGAGGGAACACACAGTTTTGGTGTGCAGGGAGGCTGCAGCCCCTCCTCTTGCACGCTGTAAGAAAACACGGGTGTATGCATGGTACAACATAGCAACATGGGCATTGCTGTGCCTCTCTCCGTGGCACACACCCTCTCCTCTGTGCACCAGTGTCGCAGCAGTGCCTGCTCCTTGAAAAAGGGGCAGAGTCTGAGAGGAAGGTTGTCTCGTGTAGGGTTCTCCCCCTAGTTTCACAATAACTGCTGAATTATATTTTACAATGTTGTAAGAGCTTACATTGTCACTCCGAGGGCTTGGGGAGGCAGAACACAATCCCACACGATCCTTATCTTTGTTAGCACATGCCTCTAACACCACCATTAACACAAAGGCCAGGCACACTGATGCTCTGGCTGCTGTGCTGCTGGATACTTCCAAAGACACAATAAAACTCTTAATGCCCAGTCGGAGCTACAGCAAAGGGAGAGAAGCCTTTCAGACTGGAGGAAATATGAAGCACTAAACAGTAATGAGCAGACAATGCGTAAAGGCAGTCTCTGTTGGCAGCCCTTTTGTAAACAGCATCATCTCAGCGCTGACTTAAAACTGAGCAGTATACGAGACTGGCAGCAGCTTTTAAGGTTTTCATCCAGGTTTGAAACAATTTATTTGAGACCCTTCATAAGCCGTAAGCACTCTGAACAGAAGCTGCACTCAGGTCTTTATCGTCTTAAGACATGCTGACATTAATGGCAATGGTGGCAAGAGTGAAATTGGTGCTCAGACCTGGGATGTGCTGGACACCTGCATCTTGCACTGGAGTCAGAATTGTACATCCTTCCATCTTTGCTCATTTTCTCATCAGTTTAAAGGGGGGGTGGAGGAATAGAGAAAAGAAAAAGAAGAAAAAGAGTAGGAGCCCCTATTAGATCTCACTGATTGTACCCTATAGCCCAGAAAAGCAGATTCAGCTGAGTTTTCAAAACAGAGAGACTTTCCTGGTATGCTCGCAGTTTGGGAAAGCTGATTACATCCCTGCTGAGGACAGAGAGAAAGGAGGAGAGATGGTCCTGTGCCAGCAGGATCAAGCCACTTTTGTCAGGGCTCCATGAGCAGAAGGAACACAGGGGATTAAAATCCTTTCTGAAATTCTGACGACAAGAGGAAACACAGCTCTCCCATTATCCTCCTGCAGATAAATATTTGAAAGCAGCTATAAAGAAAACTCAGCCATGCGTCCCCTGCTACCTACCAGGCAGCCACGTCAGTACAATGGGAGCCACGTTCAGACAAACAACAACACAAGGAGGTTGAATGTACCAAATTCACAGGCACTGATCTCTATCGACTGAGTACTCCTATTTTATATAGATACCTCTTTATTTTAAAGCCCTCGGAGGATGTATTTTTGCTACATGGTGGGAATACCAGTATCACAGACCATGAGGCTTGTTTTCAAAGGGGAGATGAGGGAACCACAAAACCACCTCCCCTACTGGAAGGGGAATCCCAGGGTTACACCAGCAGAATCATAGTTGGTGGCAAAAACCCCTACAGATCAGGTTGCAGGTTTGAGTTATTCATCAGTCTTTTCCTTCCATTCAGGGACTCATTCAATCAGGCACTGCAGATCTGTTCACCATATAGGTAACCTGAGAGCAAGGGCTAGCCCTTAACCTGACACAAGTCACAAGCTGTCTTCAGTGAACAATTGCTGAAACGTTGGTGGTAAAGCACAATAAGCTGCTGACTTCTCCACACTGGGGTCAGTCAGGGGGTGGGAGGGCTTCAGAATCAGGATCTTACTTAGGATCTTTCCTAGAAAACTAAGTCAAGCCCAAGGATACTTAGCAGGAAGGACAGCAACTCACTGGGCTGTTCGATGTCTCACCAAGCAGAAGGCAGGGCCCCCCAAGTGTTTGGGGCTCCTCTCCCCTCTCACTGGCTCTGTAGTGGTCACACTCCGCTGACCACAGTGAAGCCATACCTAATTAACACACTGCGAGCCAAGAAAGGGTCAGGTTGGCTGCAGCATTCCAACTTAATTTCCTTTCCTGGATGAGCATTTCCAAAAGCTCTCCCGAGTCCTTTATGTGCTGGACGAGCAAAAGGTCTCCTGGGCAGACCTGTCCTGTCAGCAACTCAGCTGGCAGATCTGGCATGGTGCAGTAAGGCAAGTCAGGAAACCTTTGTGCTTCCCAACACTAAGGAGCAGCATATGATCTGTCTGCCCAGAAGGCCATGTAGGTATAACCAGAGCCTTCCACATACAGTTTGTCCCAGCCATTTAGATGGAGCACGAAGCAATCTGTTACTTACAGGCATGGACAAAAAATGTGGTGTTGGGCAGCCTGCATGTTACAAGTGCTCACAACACAGAAGCAGATGGCCGCCTAACTTCTCCCCTTCCTTTAGCTGCAAGTTTCTCCCAATCTCCACAGGACCAGTGACCTTTAGAATTATTCAAATTTCAGAAAGTCCAAAGTCTGATCCGAGATCAGATCCCTCTGAGTTAGGCACTGTAAAGTCACAGGGGCCTTTCTCCCAGTGCTCACAGCCTAAGCAGGTAATGCCTGGGCTTGCTAACAGAGAATGGGAATGCAATTTGGCCGTGGATAAGCACCCGAGCACAGAGTGGGGGGCTGAAATACAAGTTGCTTTTCCGTAATACCTATGCAGAACTGCAGGCAAGCTAGGAAGCATGCATACCACGGGAGCATGTCTCTTCTCTTGCCCATTTAGGAACTCCCTGCTGCAAAAATTGCAAGCAAGGCAGAGGCAGAACTGGTTGATACGTACTAGACTGTGTGATTTCCAGTATCTAAAATGGCTCCCACGTGCTTAAGTGCAGTAAACCATTCTATTTTATCTTGTATCCTTAGCTAGTGACTGATTACCAGAGCCAATAACACTACTACAAGTAATTTATAGGCTGCAAAGACACCATTCATCTCAGGAACATTTACCAGTCTCACCTAATACTGCGGACAAATCTGCTCGGGGTTGTCCGAAGTCTGCTGAAGTCTTCCTGTAGCAAGAAATACCAGAAGGTATTACAGCTTTCTGCTTTGATATGTCTCAGTCAAAGAGAGATTTATGATGCCTGATAAAGGTGGCTCTCCCACCCCTACATTTGTTTCTCCATTTGTCCTTACTCTCCTGTGAGGCAGCTACACCCATCTGCTCCACCTCATTCTGCTGTGTCTTTCCATAAGGAAAAGAAAGGACACACAACAACATTTGGTTTCCCTGAGGTGTATCAGGGGGACTCACCTCCACTCCTGGCTAGGTGGAAAGCACCACATCAGCCAAAAGGAACTTCACAGGGAAGATTTAGGAAAGCTATCAGAGACCAATGAAATGGGGCCAAGGTGTTTCTGTGATGCCATGCCTTGTTCACAGGGCTTCCCTTGGTGGGATGGCAGAACCTGGCCTTGCTCACCTTTCTGCTCCCAATGGCAGCTCACACCCTCTGGATGGTAGCCTAAGGACACGGCACACTGCAGCCCCCAAGTTTCTTTTCTTTCCATTTCCACCCGGAATACCAGGCCTGATACAGGTGCCCTTTTCACCACTGCTAAGGAAACTGTGCCGCCAGAGAAGGATGTAAAGCAACAGCTGAGACAAGAAGGGATTTTCCCTCTCTCAGCAGCCCCACACCTTCCTGGCATAGTATATCAATTCAAGTACATCAGTACAGGCACCTGCATCGCTAACGCCAGTCAGCAGATGTGACAGTCACGCACAGGATACCAAAGCCACCAGACAAATTCAACTACTAAATTAAGAGCAGAATTTTTTAACTGCCTTTCAAAAGCAGTTCAATGTTTCCTGAGTCTCATCCACAGCACTTTGTGGAAAGCTTTTCCTGCCCGAGGATCACCAGGAACTACATAAATAAAACAATGCCAAGAAGGTCTTGCTTGCCTTTGCTTGTCATCAGCAAAGACATACCCTGTCCTACCAATCCCTCTCCATTAATGCAAGGTTTTCCAAGGCTTTGCTCAGCCTTGCATAAAGAATTACATACATGTAACATTTTCCAATTTCAGCAAGAGCAATGGTGGTGAATTTAATACACTGTGAGTTTATTTATTGCATTTTAGAACCTCAGTCTACAGTTTCCCTTGTCCATGTCCTACTTTGCTTGTAGTATTAAGGCCCAGTTATTTATTTCACTCATGTAAGCAGAAACATAAATCGTTACCCACACTGGGAACACAGCACACTCTATCATCTTATGAACAACCCGCTATGTATTTTTAGGACTACTTCAATAAAATGACACGAGAAAAAAAAAAAAAAAAAGATCAAAAAAAAAAAGGTAAACCAAAAAACCACATCCTTTTGAAGTGTTCAGTGTTCATCCCTGTGAAGTCTCAGGAGAGAAGGTCCGTGCACATTGCCAGGCTGACCTCTAATTTAAAACAACTGTATGGGTTAGAAAGTATTTTTGAAATATTAAAAGCCAGTGCATGAAAATAAAGGCCATTCCTCATTTAAAATGGCTGAACTGGTTTCCCTCAAGCCCACATGCATGAAACCAGTTTCAAAAGGAAACCATCTGGAAGAGTTCAGCTCGGTACATGAAGTTTCAGAAAGTTGTAAGCAATTGTAAGCACCAGAGAAGGAGCAAAAATAGAATTAAAAACAATTTAGCAACCCTAACAAGCACAGAGAGCGCCACTCCTGACAGAGCCCATGGCTCCAATGGATACGTAACATACACAGAGCTCTCAGAGCACAAGTATTCCCACTGATGTCCTTTAAATTATACATTGACCTAAGTACAATCTCTAAATTGGGCCAGAAAATAAAACTTCCAGAGTTTACACTTTCTTTTATTTATGTCAATAAAGACGTTCCGTTACGTTTAGAGCCTTCTTTTCTGATTAACATTTACCTAGTCATGGTTTCTTGTCATCAGGTTTGTTTTTACTTGTCCTGCCAGAGGGCTGTTCAGGCTTTTTTAGAAAAAATTTTCAATTGCCTTCCCCCCTCACACTCCTGAATATTTTTTCCTTCCCCTAACCTTCATAGCCTGTGACTTCCTCTTTGTTTGCAGTGACTTCCAAACCACCTCCCAGATTCTCCCAAGTGAGCAATCATGTCTGGAGAGAAGAGCATTGCCTTCCCCTTTGTATTCCTGACATTAGGTTGCAAGTTAAAGAAGATGCTGTTCTCCTGACCCAAACCAGCCATAGTTCATGGCTGCTTGGGAAACCACCTTGTGGGTGTATAGCTTCCAGGCCCTGGTGTTGCCCCCACAAATGGAAAACAAGAAATATCAGATAAAGGAGGGAGGAGCAGGCAGTAGACACCCAGGGCTGTTAGACAAGGACTTCCTTTAGGAATACTGGGTAGCAAAAGAGTCTGAAAGCTCCAAACAAGGGCCGAGCCGCTTTCGTGCCACATGTTGTTCAGTAACAATTAATGCCTTTGAATAGCTGTTTTCATCCAGAGATCTCAAAAGTAGTCTTCAAAAGGGGAGTGTGTTCATTATCTCTATAGGTGGGTGAAGGAGCCAAAATACAGAAAGGTGAAATGACTTGCCCATGGACACTGCTGAGCCCCACTGCCCCCAGTAAAAGAAAATCCAGAAAAAATGTCCAGAGAGATCCCCAGATTTTACTCATTTATATGCATATATGATCCATTTTTCAGTTCATTGGTTCACGCACTTAGAGGGAAGTACATGCACAAGTCTCTGCAAAATCAAGGGCTAAGAATGAGACACAGGGTGAGAGTATACTAATTTTAATACTAATTTTAAAAAGAGATCACCCATTTGTTCTGTCCTTTGCAGAGGTAGTGACCGGACCATGGTGCAGCGTGTGCTAAGGGCACACAGCAAATCACTCTTTGTACATCAGTCATAAAGTAATGCAAGTAAGCAGTCATACACCAGTTTGGGATGGTGGTCGTGCACCAGTTTGGAATTGTGTTCATGCACCAGTTAGGCTCTTGGCTAACTCAGTAAGGCCAAAGTCTTAGTTAGAATTTCAAACTTACTTTTTTAGTCATTCCTCACTCCTGGCATTCAATGGGGACAGGATTTATTTCTTTGGCATCGTAAGGATTTCCACACCAGACCAGGGGTTTGCCAAGGCACCTATTACAGTACCAGGGCCTCCGTGCTAATGGGTCTGTGATAAAACACAGGATCAATCAGCAGACAGCAGCAATTTAAATAAATTCCAAAAGAAATTCTATCTTCCAACAAAGAAATAAACTTTTTCCCCACAGGATTTGCAACCACTCAACCACTCAAGAGCTATGCTGGTGCAGAGAGAGCCTGGAGAGAAATTAGATGTGAAATAATCATAAAACATCTAATTGCTATTATCTAAGCTGAAAAGTAATGCAAGTAAGCATGCACAAATAAATGACACTGGATTTCTTTTTAAACTGTATGGCTTTAAATGTGCAAAGTCTTACATAAAACACTTCTATATCTATATAGGTATGTAAGGATTTTTCATGTTATTTTGAATTTTATAGGACTGTAAAACAGAATGTAATTGGAATAGGACATTGAAATAAGATAATGATCTCCCATAGTTTCAGAAATTAAGAAGAACAAAGAAGAACTTAGTATATATTTTCTTCTCCAAGGAAGAAAATGTACTGTGATGATTCTTGTCTCTGGAGAAAGAATCATTGTGTGCATTTTGTGGTTTTCTAAATAACAATCATCAAATGAAGGGCTAGTCAGAGGTGTGGTGTATAGCACATGATAAGACTGAATATCCAGACACCTGTAAGAATTTAAGTCATAGCTGATAAAGAAGTCTTCATTATGATTATACTCGGGTAAACTGAAAGCAGTCTCGTCCTTGTTCATATTTCCTTCTCACAGCTGGCTAAGTCGACCCAAGCCCATTGTCACAGAGGTTTATGGATTTATGTTCCTATGGTCATCACATTAATCAAGCTGCTTGCCATTCAGATACATTATGTAGAAGAAAAGTTACATCAGACACGTAGTGATGAGTAGAAAGTAGAGGAAATAGAGATATTTTTTCTTCAAATCTAGGCAGATAGGAGTGACAGATTGCAGGACTTGCAAGTGTCAAGAGGGTCATATTCCGCTCTGGAGCTGAAATTCCATCATCCTAGTGGGGAATTCTTCACCCACTAAACGCACTAAATGCTTTCCTGGCAGATAGAAATTTCAAGGTACCATTTCAAGATGTTATGATATTTATAAACTTTAGAGAGTGAGGATCTGCCCACAAGGAACGAAGGCTGATGTCCTCTTGGTCTTTGCAGATTATGACAGGTGTCATCTGCCATTTTGTCTCTTGTAACAGCATGCCTTATGTTTGAATTGTATCACTTCTCCAGCACTCTTGTTGTGTGTCTTTCCCAATGTAGTGATAGACCTGGAAGATGAGTGATTGTTTCTTCTGACTAATACAGGATCAGGATAAAAACAAACCATATGCCTTTAAAGTGTTCTCAGATCCACTTGAGACAGCTATTATCTCCATTTAGGAGGCAAAATAACCTGAAGCACATAGATGTTAAGAAACATGCTCACCTTTATGCATTTTGCCAAGAGGAAGAACACAACCCATTACTCAAACTGACAAGTGTATTTCCTGCCCTCTGTGTTCTGGCATCAACTGACCTTGGCAATATGGAACAACATTTTCTCACATGTGATTTTGCTCCTTACTTTATTTTTCCTTTTCTTTCTTTTCTCCCCCCCCCGCCCCATACTACCATAATCATTTACTTGAAGAGTCTGGTCTTAATTACAGCAAACATTTTTTCATTTCTATACAGATGGGAAATGCACTGGAACAGAACTGTATGGTTTAAGTTCATCATCTGTTCGTCTCTTGATAGAGATCAATATAGATCAGAGGTAAGTCTGTTTATATGTATTCATTTTCAAAAACCAAAATGATAGGCTACAGATTTATAATTAAGCAGAAGTGATGATAGTTTTGACCAGCTTAGTTAAATGGATTTGCCACCATGCATTAGAATAGAAGCTATAAAACCAGATCAGATGTTGCATTTTTCCCCGCCTATGTGATGCAATTTAGATGAGACCTACATCCTAAATAAAACTTGAGGTCAAAGTTTTCTAAACTGGGGATCTAATATTAGTGTTCTAAAACCATACTAGCTACCCAAATAAGGTGGCTTAATTAAAAGAGGGGATGAACCACCCCAGCTAGGAGTAAAATCTGAATTAAATTTACTCAGGGACTTATGTGTGCAAACACAGTGGCAGCCTCAGGTTCCTAAGCCTGCTGAATTCAAAGCTTCTCATGTAGCTCCTGCCTTGTAGCCAAGACATTTACATTTCTGCCACAAATAAAACCAGCTGAGTCACAGCACTGCGAGCCCTATCTTACAAGTGAGCTGCAGCAGGAATCCTGCATCGTGTATTGCTCAGCCAAATTAATGTAAGCCCTCCCAAGGGTCTTTAGCGTGCACGGCCTCCCTTGCTATACAGGGGGAAGTCAGCTAGGCAAAACCTGGCACTTCTTCTACATGTCGCAGTGCAGTGGTTGCAAGATTTGCTTTCATAACCCCATCCTGCCAGATCTGAAGGAGGGATTGGAGCTCCCACTGACTTTGTGAAAATACTTGGTTGAAAGCAGGATTCAGCCTGAGGTATAAAAAAGACAGATTGCGTAAGCCAATACAAAGCACCTGAGACTCAATCACCTCTGCATTCGAGACTGGTATTTGACTGGCAACTGTTTCACCCTGTTCACTTAGTGAGGACACAAGAGGACACCGGCCCCATGATCCTCATCTCTCAGTGGCCAGAGCTGGGCAGAGTGAGACCTTGCAGGTGACACCTTGTCTTCACCTCACACAATGCGTGTTTTACCATTGTCTTTGGTGGAGTCAGGCTTTTGCAATATTCTGTGTTACATTAGCAATGAAGTCACCGTGGTTATTCATGAGGCAGAGATACAAGGATACAGCCCTCACATCACAGAAAACAGTAGGCTTGGGCAGGGACCCATTAAAATCAACATTACGCAACTGCTTCCAAGGGGAGCTCCTTTTCTCCAATCATTAGCCACAGCGATTAAGCGTGCTGGGTGACTCACAGGCCTTACATTGCCCATCAACAGCAAAAGCTGTTTGGGGTTAGATAAATGCCCTTAAAAATGTATCCTTTAACATATGTAGCTCACAGTATTTTGAGTACCAGTAGCTGTGATGTGAATCATCTCAATGCACTGAAAGTTCGTTTGTTGCTACTTTGTTTTTTTAAACAAACAGGATTCCTAATGAGATCGCCCCAGCCAAGCAGTCCTGATGTTGATTAAGAGTTTTTGCTTCACCCACTCAGCTTCTAGCAGCCTGGCTTTACAGTGTGCTACACATCCAGCATGTCCTCAGTGCAGCCCATAGAAAGAGCCCGTAACCAAGGAAAAACATCCTGCACTGTATATGCCAAATTATCTTTTTTAGAAGTAAATGGAGATAGCTATTT
Source organism: Podargus strigoides (assembly GCA_028020825.1). Classification (NCBI taxonomy): domain Eukaryota; kingdom Metazoa; phylum Chordata; class Aves; order Caprimulgiformes; family Podargidae; genus Podargus; species Podargus strigoides. Next base: position 92,637,766 of record CM051619.1, on the reverse strand, counting down.
CCCAGTTCAGAGGGCTCTTTAATTTCCAACTGGCTCTTTAAAAGAATATCTTAATTTTTAAGCCCTCCATACTACTTACAGTACTTTTATTGATGCAAGCACTTTGAAAGGAACCAATGCACAAAGAAGAAACTTCCTATGAGTACTGGTTTCAGAATAAGCAGGGATTTTGGAAAAATGTAGTGCTCACTGTATGCCAGGATGTTAAAAAATGCCTAAGAACATCATTAGCTTCTTTAGGCAGCAAAATTTTTTTTAAGAAAATGTGTCCTTTAGTCTCTTGGATTGATTAATGGAACATTTCTTCTTGTGAATAATTCAATGCCTTGGAACAGAATTCCAATCACAGTTGATTATAAATTAACACTCATTTTAACTGATGCAGATAATCATGCCAATGTCACAGCAAATACATTATCAAGCATTACATATGGATGCTATAATGTAAACAAGAAGCCGAGAACTCCATTATCTGCCAGTGCATCACTACCAAGTAATTTCTAAATATTTCATCATTGTTTAGACTGCATTCAGATTGCACAGCATAACTTGCTACTTATAAACAGTAGATGCAACTGTTTTCTTAGGTATAATTAGCAACAAAAAGGAGTAAGATTTCCTTTGTTACCAGTTGAAATGCTTGCTCAGGATATTAGAAAAGAAAACATCTTCCCTGGATTTCCATGATAGGCCATACTTCCCGCTTAACAAGTAACGAAGTTCAAGAGGAAAGGACTAACAAAAGACTGATAAATAAGCTCATGTTTTTATATTGAAACAGAGGAAAACAAGAGTGCTCACAGCACTGTGGACAATAACCCTTTGCCTCAGTTTCCTCTCCCTGGTGTTGTGAATGACTGGTAGAGATACAGACCATTTTATATTGCTTCTTTGCTTTTCCCTCTCCAGGGAGCCATACTCACATTTTATGAGTTAACACAGAGTAAGGAAATGCACGCTGGCACATTCTTTTCCAATCCTCAGAGCAAAACGCTGCCTGTCATCTTTTTTTTACCATAGTCCTCCTGCCCTTGTTCATTGAACAGTGAAAGCTGCTGCAGGGCTCAGTGAGGTTTGTCTGCTCATTTCTTTAGAGCTTTTTAACTGGTAGGCTTTTAATGCGCAAATGAGAGCTACAAATAGATACTTCGCTCCTGAGATGCTCTGATCCCTGCTCTTCATTCACAGAAATAAATGCAAGGTATAAAATAAATGTAGACTCATCCTGTTGAGCTAAAGTACTTTCATATATTTAACAGATTCTGGCCTCACTTTTTTTTTTTTTTTTTGGTATATCACATTAAAGGCTTATTTCTGATTAGACTTGATAGACAGTGGTATAAAACTCTCACATTATTTCAGCATCTCCTGTTATTTCAGGGTGAGAGAACTAACTAGGAGCAGTATTTAGGAAAGTTCCTCCTGATACGAAACTGAAGTCCTATCACTGATTTGCAGACATAAACAGTAAACTACTCTGTAACTCAAGCTTTCAGCTACATATTCCTACCTCATTTTAAGACCAAACTTGAGATTCCTGCAATCGAAGCAATCAAAAGCAATCCAGAAAAGACATTTCTAGTTATAGCTGGAAGTTGATCTCAGCTATTAAGAAAATATATAGCAACTCTGTGAAGAGAAGAAACACTGATATTAAAATAATCCTAGCACATTATGTAATGCATTTTCTTTGTATTTATATGTTTCTTTCTCATAGCCATGCTATTTTTTACTGGGAAGTGAGCTGGAGCCTACATTTTTTAACATATGATTCAGTGCTCAATCCTGTTCCAAACCAAAACCAAATAATAATTTTATAGCCATAGCAGATGTAGGTAATGTTGATCAATTATAACAGCTGTGCCTGCTTCTCCAGAAGTTTCAGGTTACAAGTCTCATCTTGAATGAAAACATTTTGCTGTACAAATCAACAGGATTTTTGAATACTCAACTGAAAAAACCCCAACAAACCAACAACTTGCACTAGCCAATTTTGAGTTATAATCTTCCATAAAAGGATTTCATATTTGTCTCCAGAAAAAAAAAACCAACAACTTGGTCTTCAACAGCTGTGGTCCAGCCTAAGCCTGTTCATAACCATTAGGTAGGGTAATGTATATTTATTAGTACTCCCCTCCCTTATTTTTGATTGTCAGGTTTAGTCAGGCATAAAAATGAAGCTTTTGTGCAGTCAGAACATCTCATGATTTTTCATGTAGCACCTCATTTTGTTTGTCTACAGAAAAGGATTGCGAAGTTGGGGTTTGTTCAGATAACAGGACATTTCACTCAGCCATCACATTTTGACATCTGATAAGTAATTAACTAAAGGAAAGAACAGCTGTTAATAAAATGCTTAGTGACAGCATGTAGATGATTTAAGGCCAATTCATGAACCACATAAGCCCTATTTAAATCTAAAATGTCATGAGATACATGGTAAAAAAAATTGCATGATGTCTTTCCTTTGCAATCTGACAAAGAGTTAGCCTCTATCAGCTTGAATATCAAATGTGCTGTCAAATACTCCTGTAATTGAGGATGGGAAGCTTAGGAACCCATATCCTAAAGACCAACCTTATGACAAATCGTAAATATAAAATTACAATAAATAAATAAATACAAAAGAAGGGAGCTTACTGGATTTCTTTCTTAAACTTCAGCAGCATTTTCCCTAACTTTCATGTCATAATTTTTCACATGTCAATCATTTAGGATAAAAGATCAGATAGATCAAAGCTGCTATGTTTGAAATAAAAAAGAGTAGTAAGCTAAGTATAACACTACAGGCAAGACAGAGAAGAGGAAAAAAGAATAAGTAATATGGGAAAAGCATGATGGAGGTGGCAGATGACAAAGGAAAGCAGGTTTATGAATGAAGAGCATTCTGAAAAATCAGGTCTCCAACACAGGCCAGAGTTTTGGAAGATCTCATGTACACGGTTACTGTTACTTGCCCAGCAGACAAACCATGCTGATACTGACCCAGTGACCATTTAAGGACTACTCATAAAAGCAGATTATTAGATTTCATAATATAGATGGGAAATAAACGATTTTCCTTCTTTAAAGATACCTTTGTGAGGCTCTCCTTACCTGGATCTTAGCCACAGTACTTAGAATGATATTAATAGATTTCTCTTGGCTCTTGAAGCATTTTGACCTCAAATGGCTGGGGTAGTAGGTAGAGTACGTGCCAACCTACAAGCTAGCCAGCATATGCTGCACCCTGTCATTACGAATACTGCCATTCTCATTCTACAACTGCTTCATTGACGGGTTATTATTCTAGGAAAAGGATTCAATTGCTGGTGGTTAACAATAGCTATTAGGTATGCTTCAAAAGAGAAATAAGAAAGAAGGTACAAGCACCTTAATACCACTCCTAATGGCCATCCACTGAAACAGGTTTGCAGAAGCCTTCCAGAGAAGTAACTGCAGGACTGTCCAGAAAGTAGAAGGCAGCTTCAGAGACCTGGTCAGGCTTTCCACGATTAGCAGCAGGGAAGGAGAAAAGCAAAACCAAACTGGTTTTGGAGGCCTGTGATCCTTCTCACTGAGCTACAACAAAAAGTGCTGCAACTTCTTTGAGTAACAGCTAACAAAAGATTGGGCCCTTAATTTAGACACTTAGCAAGTTTGTCTTGGGGTTGATTAGTTAAGCAAAGGTGATTAATGGGAAAGGCATTTCCTGGCATGGTCAGGACCCCAGGGAAAAAAAAAAACAAACTAGGAGCCCTTAATCCCAACAGTCACAGACCCTCAGGATCATGATTAAGATATATATATATATATTTTTTTTTTTAAATTATATTAGTGCTGGAAATATAAAATGTGGAAGTGACAAAAAATATTCTTGTATGTGGAGAAGCTGACATTTAGCAATAGACATGAGACTGTTAATAGCATAGAGCTTTCTCCTGACAGTTAATACCAGGATAAAAAAAAACATCCGGAAAGTAGGACTTGTATATATATTCTGCTATGTTTATAATTCAGAATTAATATAGAACACAGAGACATTGCTTTTACAAAATCCTTTTCCTGACCGTAACTGTATTTTAAGCCATTCACAGGATGTTGATATGCATTTATGAAATTGAAAAGCTAGCCCCCACAGATAGAGGCACTGCACTAGTACATCAGTTTGTGTCATTATTATTATGATGAGATTTAGAAGGGGAGCAGTTGCTTATGAGATTACTTAGGGTATAGGATCACAAACCTCAGCACGGATGCCATTTATCACTAGTTGTTAGCTTGTGGTCAAAAGAGAAGGTTTCTGGCACAGAACAATTACACAGCAAAATAAGCAGAAAGTGTAAAGCTGTTCTCCAAATCAGCAGCCAAGCAGATCTTGTCTGTCAATAAAGCACACCGGATTCAGGCTGAAATTCCAAGGCTGGCAGTGCAGTTTTAAAGGGTGTTACAGATAATTTGTTGGAAATTATTATATAATAGCAATATCTATAACTCATTTAAGAAGTTGCTGTTTACTCAGAATGGTTCTCCTACCACAATAGGCCACCTGGCCCGGAACAGTTAATGAGATCCTAAAGGATTTTCAAATAAAAGTTTGGCATTTACTCAACTGAGAAAGTCTGTCCCATGATTGTATTAATACAGTCCTTTGCTATACTTTCAACTAAACACTGAGGAACTGTACTGAAGTTTATTTCTTAAATACACTGTTCCTTCTAGAACTATAAATGTGAGAGATAAACATGGATAACTTGTTTTGCAGGATAAAAAAAAACCCTCTTCTCATTTCCATCAGATATCTAGAAATCACTGATACCTTGAGATTGTTGATCAGCAAATAGATTCAGACCAAAAAGGGAAAAGGGCTGATTTATCTACTGTAAGAAATACAGCCAAGACCATGGCTAAGTTAGGCATGAATTCCTGACAGGCAAAGGACGAAACGCATACAAGCATTATTGCTACTGATTCTGGTTTTTAAAAAGTGAATTAGCAGCTGTAATAAATTGCCTTCTATATTTACATTTGTGTATATATACTTTCCCAGAGTCATTTCCAAATATATACCAAAGGCTCTCAGGAAGCATATGTTAATAAATACCCTGCTTATAAATTATAAGAGTAGCGTCATCGGCTATAGCTGCAATTCACCCCATCTCCAGATACTGCAAACTTCTCCCAGTCAAAGATGACAGATCCTCAGACCTCATAAAACCCTTGCAAGGAGCATGTTGTCCTTGAGACGCACCTGGTTATGACAAGCTTGAGGGAGGTCCCAAAAATGGAGATGTGTTGAGGGAAGCAACACCCACATTTTCATATTTAAGCTGACATCCAGCTGAGTGCTCTCAGCGGTGTTGTTTTCACTTTTCAGTTGTGCTGGGGGAAGAGCAATCTGGTAGGGTTCAGCCTACTCACTGCCTTCTTTCTGCCAAGTCTGTTCCATAGGGAATATGTGGGCAGCAGCCCCTCACCTCCCTGGAGGAGCAGGGCTGCAGTTCAGCCTTCCCTTATGTGCCCCTGTCCTCAAGTAGCTGCATACAGGGCACTGATACCATAGTCAAACCATTAATAAATATCAGTGATGGGTTCTCATCAGACTATTGATTTTTGAAGCACAGTAAGTCTTTTCAGTTTAAAAGCGAAGACTGCCAGTTTGGGCTGTTTGCAAAGTTAATCATGAGAAGATGCCCAGTAAGTTTTGACATTTCACCTGCTCCGTGAATTAGCACTTTCCTTTATTTCAAGTAGCCAGCCGGAATCACTTGCTGTTAGACCAATGGTTTCCCTTTTAAGGTTTATAGATTTTGTGGCTAATTGTGAAGAACACCATTTTTGGAGTGCCTGGGCAGTACACGCGTGAATCACAGCAGCAAGCCCTTGCTTCTGTCTCCCAGCATGTATCACGGAACTATTTTCTTCCACCCCTTTTGTAGTACAGTACATTCTACATTGTGAATCATTTTCATGCAAAAATAGAAACCAGTGATGACTCTATGTTCACTTCACAACAGAAAAGCAAGAACTGGCATCCCATAATTAAAGTGCCAGGTTTAGTGGCATTGTAACAAATTGCTGCACAGACGGGCTTGAGTGCCAGCTGTAGAGAGATTAACAGACCCCTAAACACATGTTTCCTAATAAAATATGATTTTTAAAAAAATCAAATTCTAGTCCTCAGGGAAGAGCCAAAATAACACACAGATATGTAGTGCTGTGTCCAAAAAGGGGCTTGGATGTTGTAACACTCAATAATGCCATACCTAAAAGCAAAATGAAATGCTGCCATTCACAGTGCTGAGTTAGGTGCCTATCATCCCTATGAAGTGAATGAGAGGAATTAAGCACCTGACTATCAGATTTACCGTCTACAGCATGCTGGGCTATGGGAGATGAAATGCTTAGGCCAGGCAGTACCTTGGCTGTCCCTTCCACAGATCCTTCCTATGTCACATGCCGGTTCTGCTGAGTTATGTCTCCCAGACATGAGCCTCTTGGGGCCAGAAGCATAGTCCTCATCAGCAGAGTGCCAAACCTGAGCTAGCAATCCTGCTGGGAGGCTGGGAATATTAACTCACGCTCATTGCCACCCCAACATGGCTGCTCAGCTTCTCTCCAGCCTGGAGCCTGCACCTGTCTGGGACGTGGGCAGAGACAGCCTGAGCCTTCCTGCAGAAGATCACGTAGAGATTCCCTTTGGTGCCTAATTCGGGCTGTGACAGATGTTCATTTTGTGAAGTGTGGTACTGATTGGAGACTTCACTATTTCCCAGCTGCTCAGCGTGGCCCACTGTTTAGTTCTGCTGGAAGAAGAGACTGCAGTAATATTTCCATTTCAAATTTAGCAAATTCAGTCAGGTAAACTTAAGACATCAGCTGTTTAATCTCAGTGACTCTGTCTGAAGCAATTGCCCCTTCTGTAGTACTCCAATGACAGTAACTTGAGTATTCTTCAGTGAGAATACATCAAACTCTTTTGTTTGTTGTTGTTTTTTTTTCCCCCTGAAAGTTATGTGACTGGAGGGCTATTTGGTGAGGTACAAAATCCACAGATGGGAAGTATAACTAGCTCAGGGTTACACAGCTTGGGATAGCTGGCAATTTAAAAACAGCTTAGAGGATGTTTTGAGTGAAGTAGTAAAATGGAGCTGCAGTGGCCTTGAGTTTGATCTCTCGCAGTAAATCCAGAATTACAGAGGCCAGAAGTCACATTACTACTGAAACAATTAGGAGCAGCCTCCATACTGCAAGGGCTAAAGGCATTTTAAATGTTATAAAATTGTAGTTTAAGCAAGAAAGGGATTTTACAGTAATTTTTCTGCCACAGACATGATATACATCCAATCCACTCGCTCCTGTTTTCAGCTGCAGAAATATTCATACTTTGGCTCATCTACAATCTGAACTTGTCTTAGCCACATCACCAAAATACACTTCCTTCTAAACCTGGCAGATGCTCTTAGTTCTTTTAAACCCTAAGAAGGGAAGAAATACTGTTTATCTTGTCAATTTTTGTAAGACTGTTAACAATAATGACAATAGATGTTACTCTACACTATGCATACCATAAACCGCCTTCAAGATAGAGTAGTCACAAAGAGAAAGCTGAGGCAGTTCAGTAGCCTTCCGAAGGCATTTTGGCCAAAATCCTGTAAGTGTGAGCTGATGCATCACCTTTCTTCCAGCAGCACTCTCACTGCCATTAAAAAGACAATTCCTGCAACACAGTTCTTCACAAGCTGTGCTTAAAAGATCAATGCCCTAGTGTGCTACAAAGGCCATAGGCATAGGTACAGATGGTTGAGGGTAACAGGATCTCATGCAACAGCTGAGATGAAGTTACTGTTGTAACTAGGGTGTTAATAGGTGAGCATATTATACCTTGCTGCAATAATTTAAGGCGTTACTATCCCCATATTTATGGTTGTCATGCTCACAGCGAAATCAAAAGAAGATAATATAGTTAGTGCCTCAGCAGCTTCAGCACGAAGTCTATTTGTTTAGCTTAAATTTCGCTTTACCTGCAGTTTGAAGTAAGGACAAGACTGTGGCAATAAAGCAGCTAAGGTTGGGCACACGCTCTGTTCCTCTAGTTTTGCTGTGGAAAGGGGCAACCTCCAAGACAGGACTACAGTCAATAACTGGGGGAGGCAACTTTGTAGGCCACCACAGAGAGATTCACTGGATCTCAGTTACCAGTTTCTCTGGTCTCAGGCAAGTGAGCGTTTGTTTAAATAAGGCAGCCCCTCAGCACTAGCTGAGCTGACAGTCCAGAGGGCTAAGCTGATTTGAATTACTTCACATGTGCTCAGGCCATACACAGAGCTCCTATGCCTCAGCTGACACATGGCAATTTATGTTTTGCATTTCAGATGTCCATGCATATTTTATTAGTGGAAATATTCATTTGCATAGTACTGACTGGAGTGAAGTAAATTTGAGGACCTCTGGACAACAGAACAAAACAAACTGCCTGGACTTTAAAAAAGCAGTTATGGTGAGTTGAGGCACTTCTGTCACCATTTCTGGTTTTGCAAAGATTTCTATCAGTTTTACTTCAAAATAACAGCTTCTCATTATGAATGCTGTCAGGCAGCACAACCAAATTTACTGTAAAATGAAGGACCTGTGTACAAGACTGGGCACAAACAAGCTGGAGTATTTTTTTTTTTTTTTGCTTCAAAATGGTTGGAATTTAGACAGCTCTGGTCTGAAAGACCCGTAACCACAGTGATATCTACCAGGGCTGTGTATCTGCAGAAGCCCTATTTTGCAGATGCTGAATGGGGCTAGCCTCTAATGTAAATTACCAGTTAAGCCCCAGTTCAGCAAAATTTATGCTTGAATTTCAGCACAGGCTTCAACCTCTTTCTGAAGCTAATCACATGCTTAATTACTTTATTAAATGGGGATGGAACTAAGCATATCCTTAAAAATATGCTGTATCAGGACCAAGCCCATAGATGGTCAAGATACTGACTGAGGGCTTGATCCAGATACCAGTGAAATTAATAGGAGACTTCAGTGGCCTTCGGTTGAAGCATATAAATGGGAGTTACAGGTGTGCTTCAGTGCTGAAAATACATAAATCAGTTTTCCTATAATGCAATTTTCATCTGATTTACTTACTTGCATGCAAATCTGGGAGCTGGAGGAGAGCTGAGGGCTTCATGTCCAGGTGTAGTGTTAATATCCTGGAAGAAAAAGTCAGCACAGACAGAAGGACAATAGGACCTTCCAGCTACTGATTCTTCAGATTTCCACACAACAGAAAAGAACAACATGGTGGAGCTGACAGTAGAATCAGACTCACAAGTATGGCCCATGCTTAAGCACAGCTTCTCATAAAGCGGAGGCTCCAATGCTTTTCTAGAGTGTTAGTCGTAGCTCAATAATCTTACAAAACTGCTTTGAATAGTGGAAAAGTATTTTACCATAATATCCTTTATTGAAGATGTTTGGGGAAAAAAAAAAACACCTCGGGATAAAAATTAAATAGTTAAGTCTTCAAGAAAAAATGGAAGAATCGTAGATGGCAAAATACAAACCCCTCTTCATTAAGTTGAGCTAAGACTGTCAGACTCATTGCTGCAAGGTAGCTTGATTGAATTACTCAAAATTCATATGGCACTTTTGTTTTCATGCCCACGTTACTGAGATAGTGCCAAAGAGCAAGCAAGTCTGGGAAGGGATTTCCTGGCTGGGATCTGCTTTGGAGCTGTAAGTTAGCAGAGAAGACAGTCCCTCCTCATGATGAGTGAATTAGAATATATATCACGAGCAATATTGAGAATCTGAACTGGTGCTATTTTCTGCCTGGCAACTGGTTTACACAGGCTACATCCAATGGTTCTCTGTAGGTGCCTTGAACAGCCTAACTACCTTTGTACTAGTTTTGGCTGATTAAGCAAGTAAACTGAGTTTCTTGTGCAGTTTATTCTCCGAAGACATAGTGGAAATGTAAGCTCTCATTACATTTTATCTTTTTTAATTAAGTTAGTCAAAGACTGATGAAAGCACAAACCGATATTGCATCCTAGTTGTTTCGTCACTGAAATTATTAAAAATGGAGGAGAGTGGATTCTTATGAAAATTATTGAAATAGCTAATCAACCCAGAGCTATGGACATGCTTGCAGGCTAAGTGAAGTCTCTGTCTGGAAAGGCTCAAGAGTGTTCCCCAAAGTTATAGTAGGTCAGCAGTGACATTCTGCCCTTCAACATGGTTAGCAAGGTAGGGTCTGCCTCTCCGCTCTGAGGAAACGAAGTGCAACTGAAGTGAAGGACACCATTCATACGGCTCCATTCATCCTACTGTGCCAATAGTGAATGGATATAGCTATTGGCATTTTAGGTGAAAACATCCTACTTTGGCTAGGTGCAGAAGAGAAGGCTGGATGAGGGCTGAAGGAAGAAACAAACACACATCTTAGAATATTGGATTCATTTTCCCCACACTTCTGATATAAAATGTAATTGCATCAGATGTTCTCTGAAAACTGCCAGTTTGCTCAAGACTATTCATCAGATTCATCAATAGCTGCTTGCCTACACTTCACAGTCAGATTGCAATGAGGCACTGTTCTCTCAGATGCAGATGCGGAATAAGGTTTTGGGATTGATGCTTCCAATCTGCTTCACTAGCAAACTACCAATTTTTTATTTTTTTTTTAACTGCTAACATGGCAGGCAGACTTATCTCTAGATAGAAGCAGCCAAGAAAGGACAGACCATGGATATGAAACCTTCCCCTCCCCATTCAATTTTTCCCCATCTCATTGCTTTTGTAGTGAAGATTACTCTTTAAGAGCAAAACAGCAGAAGCATTTTATACCTCTCTTCTGTAGCCAAAGATAATTTATCAGAACCTTCCATTCTCAAGTGTACTTTATACCAGATAAAGGATGAATCTACAGCACAGCAGTTTGGGCCATTCTGAGAGGGACCTCCAGCCTAGATCACACAGAGACTTCTTCAGGGTACATGGAAATGTGTCTCCTTCCCCAATGCTCCTTAAGGCAGGACATGGGCAAACAAAAAAGGCAAATGGCCACAGAGAAAGCTACCAGAAGTGAGGGAGATTTTTTTGGTAGCATTTCTTCCAAAGACCAGTAAAACAAAACAAAACACAGAAGGATTTAAAAAGGTTTTAGGGGAAGCCACAGCCTGCAGAAACCCCACAGCATCAATCCAGTTACAATGATATAGCACGACAGAAGAGCTAGCTGAGAGGCAGACCCTCCCTTCATGCTCATCCTGGGCATCACAGCCCATTTAAAAAGATGAAGAAAACTTGTCCTACTGGTAGAATAATGAATGATTAAAACAGGAAGAATTGCTGAAAAGTGCTCATTTGCTCTTGCTTTCAGATGATCTTGCAAACTGGCCTGTTAATCTGGCTGGTGGGTATGGCTTCCTCATGGTGAAAGTCAACAGAAGGCAATCCTCTAATACTTTTAATTTTGGCAGCCTTTTAAAATGTAACATATGTATAAATAAATGCCAATATTAGTTCCAAGGAAAAATGCTTCACACTGAGTTGAAAATGCAAATCAATTATGCAGTCTGTCTTAATTCCATCATTTTAACAAGGAAAAAGAAATCTAGTGACATATTACACTGCCTTGTGAATCAATCCAAATGACTGGACATTTTCACACATCCTAATCCATTAAGCAGCTTTATTTTTAGAGCATGTTCAAGGCCTTTTGAATCAATGTAAAGACTACACTGACCATAGAGTAAGCACTGAATGAGTGTCTAAATTATAGTTTTCCTATTCTGTGTGAATGATTCAGCAGCAAGACAAGGCTCTGCCTTTCCACTTTGGGCACAGGGAGCTCCAAAGGTCTTGTTCAAGGCTTCTAGTAAATATTAGAAAAACAGTGGCTATTTCAGAGGGAAAAAAAAATGTTTACAGTAGTCAGAGGATTAAACACCTTAGAAACAGAGGAAACTGAGAAACCCCACAGCCTTCCTGGGCTTGCTAATCATCTAATGCTTCACAATTAATTACAGACTGGGAGGATGGGGGGGGGGGGCCAAGATCCAAACCTTTTTTTTTTTACCTTTTATTTCAATAGCAGTGTCTTATAGCTGTGTGACAAAAGCTCTCAATTTAGTTTAGAAATAAAGTTCTCACTCCAGAAACAGACAACTCCTCTACAGTCCTGACAACACAGAAAGCTAGCAGAAATTCCTTCCCTCAAGGGCCACTAGTTGCATTTTTCTAACTGCCAAAAAGCATGTGGACCAGGGACTTATTGCTGTAATGATACAGTAGGCAACTAACCCAAACTCAGGGCGTGTCAGATCTGGAAGGACAGGGAGTACCCATCTGACCTCTGTAAGACAGCCTGTCACAAAAAGAACCAGCCAGCACCACAAGATGATGGCTACCTCGAGTGACTAAGGGAGGGATGCTGAAAAGAGAGCTGGTATTGCTTGCTGATCGAGGTGTCAATTACTCCCAATAAAAGTACTGGTTTACCAATAGGGAAGTTCAACTTCTGAGCAAGTACATACCTACCCAATTGTTTTACCTGCAAGATGAGGATTACGCAATTGGAATATTCCAGCTGTGGAGGCCACTACAAATTTATCAAACTCAACTACCATCCCTGCCATTTGAGAACAGCCTGCAGGAGCAAGCCAGGGGCTCCAGCCCTATTGTCTCGGTATTATCCAGAGAATAGTATTGCACTTTGTCTTGCACTAATTATCAGGTGTTTGTATCAAACTTATTTTCCTCCCACACTTTCCCCTAATTTTATATTCTCTCCCTTCCCTGTCCCCTTTCACTCTCATTTCCAGTTCAGCTCCTCCTAAAAAACAGCCAGCCTGCAGTGTGCTGTCATTACAAGGTCACTGCATAACCTGTTTGTATGGCAAGACCTTAGAGCAGGAACTGTCTGCTACTCTGCATGCATAAAGCGTTCAGTAAAATGCAGACCCATTCTTCAACGCCTACTGAAACTCTGAACAGTCTTATTAAATGCAAGAGTTATTGTATCATACTGTCCAACAAGAGTTTTTCAGCTAATCTGCCTTATCTTTAGGTTATTACTGTTAAAGTCATCTTTACCAAATCATCCACATCTTTTGAAAATCTCATCTTAAAAGTATTCCAGTTGGACTAGACCTTTGTGCAGTTTCTTGAACAGTATCTCAGGAGTCTCACGTTTAATACATTGAAACAAATGCCCTCTTCACCATAATTCATATTTTAAAAGCCATAGGAAGTATTTTCTAAGGAGCAGCTAGAAAGGAATAATCAAATTCAAATAAAAACTGCTATTTACATCAACTGAAGATGACACTATGACATCAGACTTGCATTTATGGGAAAATAGAAAATTAGGATCCCCATCCCCACTCCAATATTTTATTCTGATTTTTTTCTTTGCAAACTCGTGTTCCATTTTTAAATGTATACACAGCTATCAAAGACTCAATTCTTTGAAAACAGAATAAAAGGAGAACCCGACAAACTGCAGCTGTTCTTGTAGGAAAGCAAGAACTTTTCAAAACCAGAAATTGGAGTAGACGTAGTATGGTTGTTCTCACTCCGGTCACAAAACTGTACTCATGATTAACATAGGTGTAAGTAGAAAGAAGATGGCTGAGGAGATGCCATGACATAAAAATACACTTACTCACAAACGTTCCATCAGCTCTCTGTCCCAAAGATGATTCCATCTCCTTTTCAAAGTTCTGTTAAGCATTGATTCATTATACAGTACCCAATTTTTTTCAGCGCTGTCCCTTTCAGCTGACCATGACAGTTACTTTTATTGTACCGAGCCCACATACCCCAGTATATTCATATACATTGCCATCTCAAATAGCTACTGTTCTCACTTGGGGGGGGGGGGGGGGGAAAGACTGCTTTTCAAGATTTTTACAGAAGTGCTTTGCTAAACTGAACACTTTTAAAAAGTCTATCACTTGACAGACTAACTCTGAATTAGAGAAAAGTTTCCTCAAGTATCCATTACATGAAGACTTCAATGGAAAAGCCATTTTTAAATGCAGTGTTTCAAAGAGCATTTTAAGTCTCTCTAGTTCCCTGCCCACTCCCACTGGAAGGGGCCAGCAATGATCATTAATCCTGACCTATGGAAACAGTTAGTAAACCAGTTTAACACAGCTTTTCTCTTAACTGGACTCAGTTACCAACCAAGAAATGTGGTATAGTCATACAGTACAAGTGATATATATAAGCAAGCATTCATTTTGCTACTCATGGTGTTCAGGTTGTGACCAAACAATTCCTGAAGGGGACCACTTCTATGCAGCAGATTTAGCTACCTTACTCCTGCAAAGTCACTTGAGACCAATGGCCCCATTTGAAAGACTAACTACCCAGTCTGCATTACCACCAGTGGGTCCATCAGCTATACTCTTGTATTATACATTCAGCTACCTTGTGAGCTATAGTCTCCCTCAAATAATTAGACTAATCTTATTAGCAGGCTCCTAATCTTCACTTACTGTCTCCTTTACCCATTAGCTGTCCCTAGTTTATCAGCTGTATCTTAACAGCCTGCAAGTTTACCAGCTACTATTCCTCATCCAGCAATATATTCCCCTACCAAAATTCCACAGCTACAAGTGATTAGGCAGGTATTTATTTTCAGGACAGGTCACAGCTTCAATGTACATAGTGTCTTCTATAGTCCTGCTTGGTGACTCATTACACTACTAGAGTAAGTTAGAGACATACTCCACAATTTAACAGGCTGCACATCAAGCAATCATGCATCTTCCTTCACTGGGAAAGGCCACCATATGAAGACAGGGTTGCATACCATGGTAAGCTTAGGGCACTAGCAGGGATACTTTCACTTCACTGAATCATTCACGTTGGAAGGGACACCTTCAGATCACCCAGTACCACTCCCTTCTCAAGGAAGGTCAGCTGGAGCCACCTGTCCAGCACCCTGTCAGCCAGGTTTTGAATCTGCAGACTCTACAACCCATGTTTGACCACCCTCATAGTAAATGTTTTCTCCTGCTCAGATGGAACTTAATCTTTTTAAATTTGTGCCCCTTGCCCCTTGTCCTGCCAGTGCGTGCTACCAAGATGAATCTTGCTGTGTCTTCATTTCCTCCCATCAGGGTTTTATACACATTGATAGGATGTCCCCCTAAAGCCTATACATTAACGGAAAAGCAGTCTTCAGGCATAAGATCTCTCACCTTGCCTCCCAGTTTAGAATAAGACAGCACCACCAGGTGTTTTACTGCAGTGTTCTATCATAGAAGCTTTTGTTCTTGCTATTGCAGTATAGAATCTAAGAGCTGCCACCACATTTAGCAGATAAGGATTGTATCTTAGCAAGCTACCAGAAGTTGAACTTGAAATTTCAGAGTATTTGTACATACACACACATCCACAAACCTGTTTAGAGTGACCTAAGGAATACCTATTTCACAAAAGCACCTCAGCCAAAAGGTTCAAGTTCTAGTGATCAATGCCATTAGCTCCCACCACACTTCCTCACTGATTGTACCTCAGAAGACACTCTTCCACTAGCAGAAAGCACTGAAAGTTATTACCCCATTCTGCAGTTAAAGTATAATGTAAACAGGGCTACAAGACTTCAATATCGACCTACAAATCAGGCATTTAATTTAGGTAACAGCAACATGGACACTTACAAAACCAGCAGCTTTGACTCCTGTGACAAAACACTCTGAACGGGGAACAGCTAAAATGACAGTAAAAGTGGCCTTCTCATCACATTCTTTACCCATTCATTTTATGAAAGGCAATTATCTTGGCCAAGGCAGCCTTTCATAACAGAGGATCCTCTCCTCTTTACCTTAGTGAGATGCTTCCAAATGCATCCCAAGTTGTAGCAGAAGACTGTGGGTCAAAGTGTGATTCCCAGCCTACTGAATGTCAAGACACTAGATTGGCAAATAAAAATTCTTGTCAGGTCCCTGTCTGCATTACTTACCTCTAAAAACAACACTTCCAATACTCCTGCAATTCAGAGTCTCAAGTGGTTGATCTCATGATTCTGTCAAATTCTCATCCCATGCCAGTTTAAGCACTTGTGTCTTGTCCCCAGGCGACAGGATGAAGGCTGGATAGGAACTGTTTGTGCAGTCACTCATTTTGAAGAAGGAAAACCCTAACTGCTAGAATATTTAGACTGCGTAAGATTCCCAAATCAGACTGCCAGTGCACAAGCAACACTTCTAAGTAATTCTGATGCTGGCAATTTAAAATTTTTGACAAGCCTCCTTTGGAAAACCAGAGCTGCTTATAGTCCTTAGGGACCAGGGCCTTAAGATCAGTGACCATAAACACTTGATCAAGTGTTTCTGAAATTGGGTTTATCAGCTGGCCTAATTTTACAGTTTCACTGTAGTTATAAATACCTCGAAAATGATGGAAAGTTTTAAAACATTAGGCAACTGCTCTGTTGGGACCAGTGAAGGTAACCAGATGCAGGGGCCAAGAGGCAACCAAAAACCCCAAACAAGGTAACCACATAGCATATGTAAGATCAGTCAGTTCTTGCCAGGAGAGCAGAGGCAAGGGGCACAGCCAACCTCTGGCATTCTTTTGAGGTCTTGGATTTGTCCATTCCCAAATCCAGGTTTGTTTTTTGCTTTATAAAAAAAAATAAACCTTGACAAAAAGCAAATGCTAGAAGCACAACCATGCTCATTAGCAGATCAGTAAGACTGTTTTCCTTCAGTAGTTTAAGCTGACTGCATCCTGAATGGCAACTCAGACATGGCAGTTTCAGAAAAGTCCAGGTGTGAGACTAAGTTACCCCGATGTAGCAGCTGACAGGGAATAAACTCCAAAATAATTAAAAGAAAGCAAACAGGTTTAGTTGTCCGAACAAGGAATTTTAATTTTAGGTCAACTATTGAACTAGGTCAACATCCAGTTCACAATGTCTACAGATAGTGGGCATAGCCAGTCACTACGGTAAGTTTATTGAAGCACCAAGCTCCACACAAGACTGTAAAATACATTTTAAACTACTAGTAAGAAAGCTTCTTCAAGTCAACAATACTATTGAGGGCCAGAGTTTAAGGACTAAGTTTTCACCTTCCAAGCTATTTTAAGACAGCCAATCCATTGCATAAGCAAACCAAACTGCTACATACTGAAACAGAGAGCAGCAACTCTATTGAACAATTCCTGTAAATAATTCAAGGATACATTGAAACAGTATGGGTAAATTGTAATTTTTTTATTGGAAAACAAATATACAACTTGGAATGGATTTGAGGCAAATCGTGCCATAAGCAGATTTTTTTGAAAATAAGTGGCTAAACAAAGTTTAAAAAGCATAGTAACAAGAGGAGAAAATGTTTTCTGGTACAGGACCAGCAGTACAAAAAAAACTTGTGTACGAGTACCTGGATAAATCACCCGTTTTGCATTAGTGCAACTTAAGTTTCATATTGTTGACTGTCAATCGTCCACAACGTTAAGACTCCACATTTCAACAACATGTTACAGGTATGGCCACAAACAAGTTACTGCAAAATAAGCTAGGAGAATGATTTTTACAATGCATTAGCCACATGTATATATACCATGCACATGGTTTTATCCTGCAGTTAGCTGCAAGTGTCCTTATCCTCCATCACAGAAAGCGGAATAAACTCCTTTATGTACTGGAGAACTAGAACCAGCGTGTTGCTTTAACTAAGGAATTGCTAATGCATGGTAAACCCTAGCTTACTTTACGTAACTTGCTACACTAGTCATACCTAAGTCTCCTAAAGAAAGCTACTTTTTTTTTTTTAAACAGACAACCCAGATGTTCCCTCAGTTAACCAACTCCATCTAACTTTAGATGTGCAGAAGGGCTTAAATATCCAGAGTAAGCCACATGCAACATTTGTTACTTAGATCAATTTTCCAAAAATCAGAACAATGACAGTAAGATAAAGGAGAAAAACATGGAGGAATGGCCTTCTAATTACTATACATGCATATTCTTTTGACAGTAAGGGAAAAACCTTTTACAGATAAGTTACAAACAGAGAAAAGGCAAATAAACAATTTTGTACAAGAAATTTAACACATTCTGTACAACGTCTTCACTTCGCTGTCATCATTTGTACAAACTCTGTAAAAGGAAAGAGTTGCACAAGAGTTATTCAGAGAAAAATCTGAATTGCAAGATCCAAGAAATTACCTGCCTAATGCTGAACACTGTTTCAACACTATGTTTTCAGTTACATTCAAAAAAGCATCATCAAGACAGCCCCGTTTTCCACCAATCACAACTAAAAATCTATTTTTAATGGCAAAAGGCCTCTACTTTAATCAAAAAGCTCATCCCTCAGTGAATTTGGGAACAGCCTGACTTCCAAAATAAAACAAGTATTACAGGGTCCTCATGCCCACTGACTTACAGATAGGGACGAGATATCCAAGAATGACAGAGATCAGCAGAGACTGGGCTGAAGTGACAATTGGTTAAGTAGTTGTACAAGCAAGATTTCTGTTGGTTTGTATTTTTTTTTCCAAAGCAGAATAGCTCAAGTCTTACTATTCTACCTGACTGGGCTTTAAACAACTGAATCATTGCTTATTCACAGCACGTGGGAAGTTACATCCCACAAAACAGGATTCTTCACTCCTCTTGCTGAACCATAGTTTCAGGTACAGTAACAAAAAAAACCCCAAAAAACAGGAACCTAAAAGGAGTTAACTGGTTGCTCAAGTTTCAAAAGAGCAACTGGAAACAAGAGGGATGCCTACCCTCTCTAGTGCCAGCTTCTGAAGTGTCTATTTGTAAGTACAGTTATAGAGAAGCAGCGTTTTTCATAAAAACTCTTTTCATTCAGATGAGTGCTCATCCTGAGGCCACAGTCAAGAGGCCAAAAGAGGCCTTCAAGGGAAGCCACACCTACACCTCAGAAACAGGAAGGTTATTATCTGAAAATACCCTAGCTCTTTTCCATAAGATGTTCAGAAGAACTTGCATGACTTCATTTAAATTTCAATGCCAGGAAGAAAGAAAGAAATAAAAATAAACTACTGCTGCAGTTGATTTGTGTGAAGTTATTTAAGACATCTCTAAAGGTCTTGACATTTTTTGCATATTTTAGAGGCTCTTCCCCTTGAATTAGTAATTTCAAAAACATTAATGAAAAATGAGTGACCTGCTACAGTCAGATCAATGTTCATTACTGAACAAAACAGTGTGAACTATATGTGAACATCTCAGCTAGCTTCTGTATTCTAATGGCCATCAGACACCGGTAGATTTAAGTTATTTCTTACACTGCACAACTGAATAGTCATTTTTCGCCCACTCAAACTTAAACCTATTTAGAAGTACACAATGTACATACTAAAAAGACATTTGCTTAAAGGAACACTTAACTGTTGAGAAGCTCTCATCTGAACGCTGGCTATCGGCATCTACACAGCCACCAGCAGTTCAAGTGCTACACAAAAAGAATCTGTCAACAGCTCCTTACCTTCATAGTTTACTTGACCATCACCATCAATGTCTGCTTCCCTAATCATTTCATCAACTTCTTCATCTGTTAGCTTCTCCCCAAGATTTGTCATCACATGACGGAGTTCTGCAGCACTAATGTAACCATTCCCATCCTGGGAGGGGAAAAAAGGAAGACTGGAATAGACTTGTATAAGGCCTAGCAACTTAACTAGAACTTAAGAATATCACAGAGCAAGTTGAACATGAAGTTCGCATAGCTTTAACCACTAGCATTTACAAAAGGCATATCTTCAGTATTGTCTAGAATCTTAAACAGACATTTTTAAAAACAACTTATCCAATACAGTCTACTTTGGCTGTCCTATCCTGAGACATTTTTCCATCACTGTCAAAGCAATCAGCACCCTTTGCAATGTTTTTGGGCAACAGACACCTATTCAATCATGTGACTGTCTGGTTCAAGCATCTATTTCTTAGACCAGAAGCTACTTATTCACCTGTTTCAGAGGAGTCCAGCACAAAGCCACAAGGCTTTAAGAGACCACTTTTATATATTCCATCCTAGGTGGGGCACAGGATATCAAAGTATAGATTTAGAAGATTACTGCTTTAAATATTTAAGCAATGTCTCTGCCAGCCTTGTATAAGTACTTCAGTATCATAGCAAGTGGTAGCTTAATCATACCACCAACTACTATCATGATGACTGATTTGACTTTCAGGTACAGTACCACACTAGACGGAACTTTAGGGAGACTCATTAACCTGGAGGTTCTAGATGACATGACTGCAGATACCCATCAATTCAGTGAGGAAGCTCATTAGAAGTCAGACTGAGTTTTCATAACAGAAATATTTTAAGGTAAACATTTTAGTACCTTGTCAAACACACGGAATGCTTCTCTAATTTCTTCTTCACTATCTGTATCTTTCATTTTTCTTGCCATCATTGTCAGAAACTCTGGAAAGTCAATTGTGCCATTGCCTGCAAGAAAGTTACTTTGTTAGGAAAAACACGTTTTAGGCACTTAACTAAATTACTTATTAGTAAAATCTTACCATCAGCATCTACTTCATTGATCATATCCTGTAGCTCTGCTTCTGTGGGGTTTTGACCAAGCGATCTCATCACTGTCCCCAACTCCTTTGTAGTTATAGTACCATCACCATCCTTGTCAAATAGTGAAAAAGCTTCTTTGAATTCTGTATAACAAAGGAGAAGTTAATATCTTCAGCTTTCAAATGTTAAATTTACTTAATCGTATAAGAATCCATTGCTGCTTATTGTTATAAATGACAAAACTTGATTTCATTCTTTTAAGAAAATGGAAACATCAGCATCTGGAAAACAACCCACCAGTCTACTAAATCAGCCACATTTTCACTGAAATAAGACAGATGGTCATCCATTTCAGTAGTCCAGACATTTGTTACTATTGATCTTGAACAAGGATCCCTAATTGCAAGTTGAAAGGAATAGCTATCTGCAATTAGAATGATCCACATACTTGGTAGGAAATTTATTTCATGAGAAAACATGAAATTATTTTGAGAAAGCTGAAAAATGATACTCAAAATACAAATGCTACAGATTAATAGCACTTCTATTACTAATACAGGAGATAAGTCAATCCAAAAGTATAATCAGACCAAACTGAAAATGGTTTCTCATTATAACTCACTTCCACTGGACATGTGAGTCTGAACAGTGTATGCTACATGAAGCTGCAGTACCTAGCACCATAGCTCTGAACATCTGGCCATACCTAGCTAAAAAGGAACTTTTCCCAGCTCTCTCCCCCATTGGACTTCTTGCAATTCTTCAGTCTATGTATATACACAACTCTGGGCAGTTGTTCAAGGAGGAAAGTCACTGGACTCAATTTCTGAAAAGCTGCTTCAAAAATTGCCTCAGCCCTACTGTATCCTGGAATAGCCTTCACAGAACTAGTTAAAAACAGCTGTAAGACTGCTTAACTGCATTTCAATGCTACCTCTTAACCCCCTACAATGGCTGTATTGTAGCCAGCAATATTAATACAAGCATAGCATGTTTAATTGTCCAGTCCAAAAATGGAGTTGGTTTTAATCCATGCCATCTGTTTGTCTTTGGCCAAGGACCTTAAACTATATCCCTGAACTGCAGAGTAGCTCATACACAAGTTACAGTTAAACATGAAAATCAGATCCATTCCCTTGTACATTTCAGATCCTTTTACAGCTTTCAAGGCACCTGAGATCATGCCTTTGGAGAACTTCTTAGCTCAAGGGTACTCCTGCATCAGAAATACTTCCAGGAATTTTCCAGATGGTGGGTTTCCCACATAAGAATTAGTTACAGTAAAAGCTGTGTTTTCAAATGAACTGCATATAGTCTTACTTTACCCATTTCATACTCCGAAACCCTCAAGGTGAGTACTAGCTGACAAGTGTTAAAAATGCAGCTATAAAAATAGGCTTTTTATAGTTCATGAATGTAGCTCTAATACCAGAGCCACAGTTGAGTCCCATCCAGGAAAAAAATACTCTTCTAAATCTAACAAAGTGTTCCAAAAGCCAACTCCCTCTGTTTAGCACAGAAGAGTCAGAGCAGGGCTACCACAGGCCCAGACCAACTGTTTCAAGCCAGTATTGTATAATCACAAAGCAGAAACAGACCTACCCACACAGGCAGTCAACCTGTACCCCAACACTACCCCACACTAGTGGGGCTAGTTTCAGTTAGTCTGGAGGCAACAAAGAGGTTTAATACGAGTGAAGTTTTACATCAGGGAAGAAAAGGTTTTTGGATCAAATCTAGTAGAGAAGTTCAGAGTCTACCATGGAAGAACCTGAAAAGGGGAACACCAAGTCCTTATCTGGAGTCAGGTACTCAAGCATTATTCAAACATGTTACTTGAAGGTCAGTCACTAACCCAAACATGAAGCAGACTTCACAGTACTGCAATGACCCTGCTTAGAAAAATAATTTTTATGAAAAATTCTAAGACTTGCTTTCTACAACATGAGCCATTCAGTGGTATATTCTGAGTACTTGAAGTGAACCACTCAAAGGGCAACCTTTCTTTTTGCTGATGCTGTAAGCTAAGAAACAACCAGCTATAAGTCACAACCATAAAGAAAGTAAAGTGAATAAAAAAAAATCAGGCATATTCCTGTTTAAAATGCTGAATCAAGTTAGGAATACAATTAAAATAACTCTAACCACTTCTAGGAACTACCTTCAGTAATTAGAACAAAGGAATAACAACCTATGCATATACAGTTTAGACTACAGAAAGAACAACCTATCATAGCTTTGGAGGATTTGTGGCAATGGCCAGTGAAGGCAGCTCTGAAATGCTGAAGTTCAGTGAGCAACTCCATTCTGGCTTCCTGTAGCATAAAATACACCTCCCACACTTAAACCACCTTATGACTCCATGTAGCATGTAAAGCAAATCCACCCTCTATTCAATACTCCTCCGTATCAAACTGCCAATGAAAAATCTCTTGTATCCTAGATAAGGCTAACCTGTCAGAAACCTTAGGACAGTGCTGGCAGAACCACTTGTCTTCAGGGAACCTACAAGTGTTCAGCCTTTCCTTCCTTTTGAAAAGCACACTGCATCAACAGAAAAGACTACTTCCAGGCCCCACAAAAGAAAGGCTAATCCAACAGAACATAAACCAACAGCTTAGTTTAAAATGTTCTATTTAACAATAGCTTCTGAGGCATCTCTGCACCACATCACCTTTCCAGATGAAGTGGCAGTCTTCAGTGACCTAATATGTTCAGTGAACCAGAACTACCATTCCCACTCTTACACAGTTTAGCCAGCTACGTCTGGAACTTTTATAGAAAAATTACAATTGTTCTGTTCACAGCTACCAGGAGCTGAACACTTAAACACGACTATTTCTACTATGAAATAAATTCTAAATAACTCTTGTGGTCAGATCCCCAAGCGAGAACACACTAAAGGAACAAGGCATAATGAACACCATACATAGGCTTACTTGTTCAGAGAGCCCATTTAGACCTCTGAGGTTTAGTGGAAGGAAGTATAGCTGACTAGACCAGTTGCTTTGGGACAAAAGCATCTTTAGATTTTTTTCCCCCCAGCCACCCAGATCAAATGGTCCTGACCTATATACCTTTTTTAATACAATGCTTAACCAAAGGGATACCCATTTGACATTGCAACTTCAATTCTTACTAAATAAAGCTGCAACTAGCATTGCCATTCTGTACCTACTCAGCTTTCAAAATCAGTCCTTCACATGAATAAAACCTGGAAACGCTTTCACCCCTACCTATAATGACAAGAAGATTCAGTCCTATCTGACCAACAAGTTCCATAGGAAATAAGAACATCTGTAATCTTTAACTGTATTCTGGTGCTTCACAGCAGAGGTGGAAGATTTATTTTAAATACAGGAGCAGTGGTTGCTTTAACTACTTTGGCCTTCTATT
This sequence comes from Podargus strigoides, assembly GCA_028020825.1. Lineage (NCBI taxonomy): Eukaryota > Metazoa > Chordata > Aves > Caprimulgiformes > Podargidae > Podargus > Podargus strigoides. The sequence continues at coordinate 92,613,872 of CM051619.1, read as the reverse complement.
TAAAAAGCAGAATGTTGCCTCTACCTTGTAATACTGTTTTCTTAAGCCTGCCTTCAAATCCAAAGCTAGATATCTTCAGACAAGCTGAAATGGAATGGTAGGGGGCTCAAGCCTTTGAAACCACACAGTCTCTGTAAAACACAAACCGTACCTCTAACCCTTTCCCCATGCAAGACACTGGCCTTGAACAGCAAAACTAAGCAGACTGCTTAGTCACCTGCAACCCTTCCTAACCAGTAGTAGGGATGGTTCCCTAACAGACAGCAGTGGGTTTATTTAAGTAAACCATAAATCTCTGATGTGAAGGCATAAAGACATTTGCTTCAAGAAATACCACTGCTGAACTGAAAGTGACAGACCATTTTACCCTGGATACTAACACTAAGTTATACGTTTATTATTTCCACACAGATCTATTCCAGTACAACAATCATAATACTCACTTTTGGCTCTGGAACTATACTATCATTACTGAATAGCTAACATTTGCACTAATCCTGAGGTAGTGTTAATAAGCTTCCTGTTTATATTCCATAATCAGCTACATCAACTAATAAAGCCTCCACAGCTAAGAACTGGAACAGTGAACCATTATTGAAAAGACAGCAGTGACAATTGATAAAGCCTGCTCCAACTAAACTGATCACAAAACCCTTGAGATATGTAGGCCGCTTCCAGGAAAAAAACCCAACTTGAGTTGAACTAGATTTGGCTTGTGCTTACTCATAAGACAGTACCATGGCAACAAGTAAATAGACTAAGGACTTTCCACAAAACCATAATTAGTCTCCTATGAGTTAAAGCAAGCTCCCAAGTCTAAAAGCTACAGAAGAATGTTCTTACACTTCAAATTTGGCAATTATGGTAAAAACAAACTAACTCATTATGACACTTCTGTTTAATATAGCATCTTCAAGAGCTACACCACAGTTAAATAGCAATATCTCTTAGAGGCTGTTATTTGTATGCTTGACCTGGTACTATTAGATTAGCAGAACTCTAACACCCTCTAAAATCATTTCACACGACAGTTATGCACACAGATTTTCTAGTATTAACACTGTACACTTATCAGATCAAAAACCCTAAAGTTTTTGAATGTCCATGGCAGGGCTGAATTCTGCATGACCAGCTTTAAGTCACAAATTATTGAAGCTGAAAACAGTCTTCAGAGAGCAGTGACAGATATTAGTTTGTACAGCCTGCATGAGTAGGAGATATGATAACGGGAAGTTTTAGCCACTAGTAGATAGTTGTCAGTGCATAGAAACCCTTGTGAGGGGGCCAATACCAATATGTAAGAGATGCATATTTATTGAAGCATTTCAGAGCAAGCCCCAGACCATCAGAGCAGTGCACAGAACACTTGTGTCCATGTACACAATGGAGTTCCAAATATGGAATATCAAGAGTTGTCATGACGAAGCCAGTCACTGCTGTCAAAGACAGCCACTCAAACATCTCTACTGACAGGAGACTGCAAAGTAAATTATTTTTGCCTTCTGTTAGAATAGCACTCCAGATTTCAAGTCTTCACCAGAGATTTGTCCCCCTCCCCAATGCCTTTCAGTTTGCACTTGGGACAATTCTGTAGTCACGAGAGAAAAACAACCAGTCCCAAGCCTACTAGCTAGTAACGCTATTCAGATGGTTTAACTATTCTAGAGGACAAAACTTCAGATTCATTGTATCCATGGTGCTTTTACAGCAGATAAGACTTTAAAGCTTAGGTGACAAATTAAAATATTCCGCAATACTCCTTTAGTATCTAAGAAAGCTAAATATATTGTGTAACACAGACTGTCACTGGATTAAGAGATGTGCCAGGTCAAGTAGGAGTAGCAACACAGCATATAAAAACCTCACCTGCAATCTGCTCTTCTGTCAGTTGATCAGCCTGCAATAAAAAGAGAATATTGTTATAGTTGTAGCAAAAGTTCAAGGCAAAATAAGACAGACTTGTAGGGGCCTCTGAGTATGGTAGCTGCTCTTCACAACTCATCTGTAGTATTCTGAAACAGTTCTAACACACAAGTTAAGGACTGCTTACTAAAAACTGGCAGCCTGTCCTCATTTCCTGACCCTGCAATATCCAACACACCCAAATAGTGCATTACCATCTATATCAATTACACAAGCAACCCTGGCAAATTCAAGGCACATGCGTGCCTCTAGACAGGTTTTAAAAACTCATCAACACAAGAGACTACTGGTAGTAACACTTTGGTAAACCTGCCTTAGCTTTAACACTAAACGTTTCAGGTCTGAGTAATAGTGTATTAACTCCCAAATCCCAAATTTAAGGCAGACTAGTCTCTTCTGCTAAATTACAATGCTATAATAAGAAAAATATACTTTTCTCTAGAATTAGATCATCCCTTGATCAACATGAAGCTTCATGTCCAAGACCTCACCATAAAAAACAGAGTCCATACAATCACTACTAGTAGCTTCAGCCCAAACTGGTAATTTCAATTCATTTGTCATATGGCTATCTAGATTTTTCAGACTGTTGTCTACAGACTCAAGTAGCATAAGGCAGATTACAGGGCCACTAGAGACAGGTTCAGTGGCGTAAGACAATTTCTGGATCAGTTGGGTAAGCCCCAGTGTATACCTCATTTTGCTCTATCACTGAATGGTTTTGAATCAAGTGGATTTGACAGCAATTAAAACCCCCTCAGTCTTCAAGGCCAAATCCAAAATGGGCTTCACTCTTGAAAGAACAAAGAAGTGTTTGAGGACTGTAGAGAAACTTTCCCTAGGTTTTCAAGTCAGCTGATTCTTCCAACAAATTCTGGATAGCTCCAGTCAAGTTGCAGTAACAAGGCAATGCATTTCCTTCAAGGAAACTCCTTGAGCTCTTTACCCCACTGAAGTGGGGTATAGTACTCCAGAGAGTCAAAAAAAACCCCTTTAAAATACAGAAAAGATACACTCACTGCCTAAGTTAAAAACAATATTTTTAGTTTTGCTCCTATTGTGAGCATTTCAGCAACAAACTTTTTATAATTACTGCAATATTGACAGTTAGAAGAACCTTCAGGTCATTACCTGTGCCCACAAAGGTGTCACTACATATTAGCCATCTGCCAATGAAATATTTAGGAAAAGGTATACATAACACTTGTCAGTTTTTACTTTGTAATTTCAATTTGAATTACATTTCTGTATTGCATACAAACTTAGAAGTTACCAGCTTCTGGTTACTCTTCCTGTAACAGAAGTGAAGTTAGTTGCTCAAGCAACCATAAGAGCACTAAATTGCTCACAAAAAATATGCACACAATACAACAGCAGCCCAAGATAAAGGCCACAGTCAACAATTTCTCCTACTGAGCAACTTCTTAAAGAGCAGCCAATGGGTATTGCAGACTTCACTTGTTCCAATTTCAGCAGCTTTTGGAAGTATTTTCATAAAGGTTCAACTTTGTTTTAAAAAAAGAGATGGTCTAGGGTGGCAGCATCACTGCTGAGAACATCACCAATTCAACATTAGGCTCTGAAATGTAAGCACTCTGCTGGCCACTTCACAGAAGCCTAACAGATTTTTGCTTATCTGGAATGTATCATTAACACAGACTCATACCTTTGCATACTATTTACATTTTTATTGCTCAAATGAAGAGGATGATGTGCTACATTTCTGCAGGGTATTTATATCCACAGAAAGCTGCAGATCAGATTTAAGTAGCAAGAACCTAGTTTATTTAGGTCAATACTTATGGGTTACCAAGTTGAGTCACATACTGTTTTATATAAACAGTTTTATACAAAGACATGACATTAAGCAGTGTTTAAGCTGTTAAGTGTTCCTGAACTCTTCCTCTCTAATTCTTCCAGCAACTTAAAACATCCTATAGCCACTAACCATAAGTTTGGATACCCTTTGTCAGTACCTGTAAGAGGTAGAGCATTTGAGAAGAGCACAAAGCTTATTAGAAGCCACAGGTATACGGTGGTTGAAAGATAAGCTAGGAGGTGGGGCAAGGTTGAACAAACACCATCTGTACTCTGCAGTGCCAGGCTCTGCAGGGACTGCTGCGCAACAGCAGTGAAAGGCGGAGCCAGCCCGTCTGCCAGATCCCTCCCTCCCGTGCTGCTCAGGTGGAGGGCTATCAGCCCGCATCCCACACGTGCTAGTTACAGCCCACCGTGGTCTTCCTAGAGGGACCTTCTGGAATTCTTCATCCTGAAATTTAAGCTAAATACTCATGCACCATACACGTCACAGTACGCACAGCTTCAGTAATGCAACCCAGCTTCAGAAACAAACGGTTAAATTACAACTGTAACATGCCTATGGTGAAGTTTTGATGTGCCTCTTGCCATGGTCAAGATCCACCTGAAAATCTCCTTTAATGAAGTCAGGAACCCATCACAGCTTTGACATGGCATTCTCCGATTCGTGTCATAGCACTTTCATTTTCACTGCAATAGCTCCCATCCCCCCACCCCCAGATTATGTTGAGGGCCTGACAAAGAATCTAAGCCTCCTAGGAAAGAAGGGGAGCTGTTGTGTATGCAGCAGTTTCAGCGGCACATGCAGCCCCTAGAGGTAGTGTTTCATTACAGCCGTAGCTGCTATGCAGTAATCGGTTTGGAAGATCCTCAACAGAGCTGACTAACACTGCCTGATAGAAAGAAAGCTATCAGCAAATGACACAACAGATGACACTGTTTCCCTCCAAAACTGGGCATTTCGGTATACTTCACAGGTGTTAGATCTGAATGGACAGTTCTGTTCTGGCAAGATTAACTGAAGAACAAGAATTAGACTAGCACATAAGGGCTAAAATTCTGCTCATAGTAGATTAGCTTATTTTGGGAGCAAAGTACTCTGCTTTATCTAGCATGTGCAGTATTGGACAACGTATATTCACAGGTTTAGCCGGTCTCGTCTGTCAAGATGAACTGTAACCACATTCAAAGTGTCACTATGCCTCCTGGACACACCCATTTTTAGAGAGACCTTGCTTGAAGATACTCCATTTTTGGTTCTGTACAGATGATGACTAAAAGCAGTAAGAGTCTTTTGCTGCTAGATTAACTTTTTTTCCTTTATAGATGGTTTTCTGTATAGGTTCACAACTCAATCAAAATAACAAATTCATGCTTCTGTTCATTTAATTTCTTTGCCCAGAGAGAATACTTCAAAAAAACCCTTAAGTACCCATGGTTCACATTAGACATGGTGAGTTGATAGTGATCTCATTCCTTAAAAGCATGTAATGAATGAAAAAGCAATTCCACTATACTGCATCTTTGCTTAATGCAGAGATAGTACTGAGTGGTCATTGGTGCTGCTTTTGCGACAGAATCGTTCCTTTTTGTACACGTTTCAGTATCCACTTGTCTTAATTAAAAAAAAAGCTTAAAACTCATATCCTTTAGACCGAATTTGAAACAATTCCCCAACTCCAGAAAGTGTGTTCTATTTCGACAGTTGATTAAAATCCTAAACAAACGTACTGCTAGGAAAAGTAAATTTTACTTGATCAAGAAAACGCAGGACCGTCCAACCGCAATGACCAAAACAGGAAGGCAAAACTTAAAAAAATATATCCCTTGTTCAATAGAGCCACCGACAGCAAGGCGTTATCATGAAATCGGCAGGGGAGAGAGCGGCTCCAACGTGAGCTCACAACAGGTCTAGCAAGGAGGTATATGGTGCAGTGAGGTAGCCTGCCCCTCATCATCATGCTGCTCAGAAGCTGCAGGGCTCCGCATTGCATTATTACCAGGCGCAACACACCTCGCTAGCGAGCCAGACATCTTAGGCGCTCGCAGCAGCCGTGGCCGCGCCGCTGCCGCCCCAGCCCCATTCAGCCGCACACGCCGGCTTGCCCGAGGGGGGGTGGGGGGGGGCGGCGCGGGGGCGAAGTGGGGGGGAAGCGATAAGAAAGTGGAGCTGGTGCCATCGTGGCAGTCTCCTTCCCCCCTCCCGGCACCCCCCACGCGGGTCCCCTCCCGGGAGAAACCGTTATGTGCCGCTCTCCCCC